>CAIJEO010000008.1:1200000-1800000 GCA_903819665.1 Aureobasidium mustum | reverse complement strand
TAATACGATCGGCACCTTCTTCGTCCGCGCCCCGTCCGTTTCCTCCGACTCGGCCTTTTCAAGGCAGACCTCGCTTTCCATGCCTAATCCTTCAGAATCCCTCTCTCCATCATCTGATCAATATCCTCGTTCTTACTCCTCAGTCCCTTCCGCCGACACCCGTTCGCTTTGTTCTCGTCAGATTTTGCGTCTTCCTGATTCTTCTTTGTCAGGAGACGCTGAGGCCGGAATTCCTTCAACGTCCGACTCCTTTGTTACCAACTCTCATTTCGCGTTTCACCCCTTTGCGCACTTCGTCAACAATGCCTCCTCCTGATCGATCGGGGTCCAGCCTGATGCTTGCGGACCTTCGAGCATTGACTTGTTTATTTGTTGTGTGGAAGCTGTTACTCCTCTGCATAGCTTATGCTAGCCCCGGACCCGGCTACGATACCTCTACCACGTTGCTTTTGGCCCGTGCGCAGCCCTCGGTAACTGAAAATACCCTTCTGGAAGACTTTGCGAAACGACTCGTGTCGAACCTTGTTCGCTGGGACGCCTTGTACTTTGTGAGTGTTGCTCGCCGAGGTGTGGTTTTTGAACAAGAATGGGCTTGGGGTTGGGGCTATACCAAGTTCCTCGCCTTGGTCTCCAAAGGTTGGTCCAATATCTATAAGTTCAGTAGAGTGCCTGGGCTGAATTCAACATCAGTCCTACCGAGTGCATCTTCGCAACCACCACTATTTGTTCAGGCATATGCAGGAGTGCTGATTTCTCATGTCTCACACCTGTTGTCTGTTTTCGTGCTCTATGGTTTGGTCAATCGCTTGCCCATCGTGGACAAGCCTCGGCGTCGTAAGATTGCTTTCATTGCAGCATCTCTCCATGTCTTTTCTTCTGCTGGCTTGTTCCTTTCTGCACCCTACTCCGAGAGTCTCTTCGCGTTGCTGAACTTCTTTGGTGTTTTTGTTCACGCTGGTATTCCATGTGAAATGCCCCTCGAAGAGTACGGATTGTCCTCACTGATCTCTCTCCTGTTGTCTGGCGCTAGCTTCGGTCTGGCTACCACAGTCCGCAGCAATGGTATCTTCAGCGGACTCATCTACTTCTATCACGTTTACATGTTGTACTACTCGCGGATCACCATTCGCACGATCGTGACGATTGCGGTTATTGGATTATCTGCCGCGATGATCTTGTCGGGTATGCTACTGCCTCAGTATATAGCGTACCAGGACTATTGTGTAGCACCATCAGACGGCAACCTCAGACCATGGTGTTCGCGAAGCCTGCCCAGTATTTATTCTTGGGTACAAGAACACTACTGGTATGCTCCATGTCTCCGTATGTTTTCCGAGGCTTACTGACATTATCTCAGGAATGTGGGCTTCCTCCGCTACTGGACCGTCTCTAACATCCCATTGTTCTTGCTAGCATTGCCAATGCTTTGCATTCTCATCGGTACTGGACTCGCTGCTCCAAGACTGAAGTTGGAAACTGCCAGACAATCTTCGAAACAGCACTTCAACCATGCGTCGGTCTATATTTCGTGCCTGGCTCTCCCACAGATCTTGTTGGCTATCTTGGCTTTTACAATCTTCCACGTCCAAATAGTCAATCGCATCGCTACTGGCTATCCGATTTGGTATATTGTTCTAGCAGCAGCTATCGTGTCGCCGAGCATGACTAGCAGAGACGATAAGACAATTCGTTCAAAGGACGCTTCATCACTTGTCGCAACACTCCAACATCATCTGAGTAAGCAATCAACGCAACAACTCGTCGTTCGAGGAATGTTCATGTATTCCATTATCCAAGGTGGTTTATATGCTAGCTTTATGCCTCCAGCTTGAGTTCCGACAATCTAGAAGACACACCAAAATTATCCAAAACATCTACACACTCAAGCCATCTCCATATCGACCAGGATCTTCACATGTCTGTCCTTCTCCTTGATCAAGGCCAAGATGCCTTTCTCAACCAGATCGTTCAGAGGAATCTTTCGTGTGATCATCTTGTTAGGTTGCAGTCTGCCATCAGCAATAGCCTGGATCACTTCGACAAAATCTTTGCGTTGGTAGCCCAACACACCAACATATCTTCCTTCGTTGAAGACCAAGCTGTTGGGGTTGAACGATACTGGCTTTTCCCAGATGGCGACGTTGACGACGGTACCGCGAGCCTTGATGGCTTTGCATGCTGACTCGAAACTAGCAGGTACGCCAGCGCAGTCAAACACGATATCAGGACCTTCGCCATGGCAGAGCTCGCGCGAGACTCCGACAACGTCGTATACGTTTGGTGCAAGGACGTGATGTGCTCCAAACTCTCTGGCGAAGGCTTGTCGCTGTGCGGCAATCTCGCTCATAATGATCTTTTTGGTTCCGTGTGCTACGAGGACTTGCACGACTGCGAGACCAATAGGTCCACCTCCGAGTACGAGCACAGAGGCGTTCTTGGCTCCGATTTCGACGAGTGGAGATGCAGAGACGGCGTGCCAGGCGACGGAGAGAGGTTCTACGAGTGCTNNGTTTTGATGTTAGTCTTTACCCTTAGCTCGACGGAAAAGGTCATGCATACCTCCAGTATCCAACTCCACATTCTCCGGCAGTGGTAGGACTGCATCCCAAGGCACAGCCACAGCTTCACTCAACCCACCACCACCACCTACAATCCACTATAATCAGCACTCTCTTCCTCACTACCATATCGCCAAACAACACTTACCGCTCAAACCAATAAACCCGCCATTGGGACATGCATTCTCCACTCCATTCCTACAAGCCCCACAACTCTGACAGTAGATTGTAGGTTGAATAGCGCATTTCTGCCCTGGCTTGAAGGAAGATGCATCAGGTACTTCTGGAGACACTTCTAGGATTGTGCCGCTGAACTCGTGGCCCATGCCAATTGGGATCTTTTCTCTGGTTACGGCGTGGGGTTCGATGGGGGCGAAGNNCTGTGGTTTTGAGTTAGTCGCTGCTTCCAATGACAGGATTGATGGTGGGAGGGCAGCATACGTAGGACCAGCAATGTACTCGTGTAAATCCGTTCCACAGATCCCTACATGCGAAGGCTTTATAAGGATTTGGCCGGGAGACAATTGAGGACGAGGCGTTTCCTCTATGCGCACGTCTTCTTTGCCGTAGTATCTAGCTGCGCGCATCATCTTTGCGGTGTTGCTCTATCTCGCTTTTCGTACGGATTAAGGGAGAGGAGCAAAAGGAAAAGACAGAGTAGCAAGAGGGGCAGTAAGAGGGGGAATGATCTTATATACTACCGCATCTGGTGAGGCTGCTTGGAACAGCATTGGCAATTCGCAATCCTTCCGGCCGCGCGGGATTCCTATCTCAGCCATGCTCATCTGGCCTCATCGGCGGCACAGTTGGTGTCTCGTGGTTCCAAGAGTAGCGTGATAGCTCGCCCGCATCGGCCTTTTAGGTTTGCGGAGAAGGAAGAGGATCCCCGGATCCCGCGCGGGGTAGCACCTGCTTTGGGTGGGAAGTGGATCTCTTTCTTTCACATGCTGATTCATGGGGCAAGGAGCGACTGGGATAAGGGACTAGGATGGCTATATCGTTCTCTACAATTGCCACGCAGGTCAGATTGTGACTGAAATTGGGCATGAAGTACATAGATACTGCTATGTATATAGAGACATACTATAAGAACGCAGATACAGCATACATCTCGGAATCTCTCCCTGGCTAGTGGATAAGGAAACTGCAAATCAACTCCTTTGCTCTTTTCAAACCTCTTAATCAAGCATCGTGCATCCCAATCGTGATGCTCATAGTAGACTCATGTTTGCACAGTATTTATTAGCAAATTCAATGTCGAACTCAGTACCTTTGTTATAAAACCGGATAGGAAGTGTTGTAGATAATTTGGATATGCAAATGAAGCATGAGTGCAAGCTAGTAAAGGCAAAAAAAAAAGAAAGAAAAAAAAGAGGAAGAATAAAGCAGAGATGGAACCGAAATAGTAAAGCAAGATGAGGCGTGATGAACTTTACTGTACGATGCATCTCGGACAGATGAGCTGAGCAGGGGCTCTTCTTCGTCTGGCCAACGGGATAGTACTAGCACCACGCAGAGTTATTCTCCCAGGAGCAGTAGCAGGCGGAATTGATCGTCTCGTCTTCGAAACTCGAGTTGGCGGTAAGACTCTGTCTGCTACTGCTGTCTTCGTGATTTTGACTCCCATCTCTTCCATGCTTTGCTTCCAGCTATCAAGCGCAAGCTTGATGTGAAGGTTGCTACCCTGGCAGAGTTGTATTGTTGTTTCGAGTTACTTTCAGCCTGGATACTGCGGTTCATCCAGTACAACTTCTCAAAGATATTTGTTGCTTTCTTCGAATTTGCGGCAAATTCGTGTTGCTTTGATGTCCACTCTACTGAAGAGATCGTCCAAGGCTTCGGCCAGCGTGAACACCAATGTTGGAGCGCAGCCTGGAGACGGTCTCTCTCAGCTTGAAGCGGGTCAACTGGGGTGAGTCAATTAGTCTTTTGCCTTTGCCACCTAACGGGCTTGAATGATGTCTATCTTCGTCCTCATCAGCTGGAGCAGGCGTGTCACCGACAGTTAGAGGCGCTTCTTTTGTTCCTTTGTCTTTGGCGGCAGGTGGAGGCGTGACGGGTGGAAGGGCAAGTGACAGACTCTTTACGGATCCTTTCTTTTTGACAGGCGTTGGTGAATCAAACATAATAGGACTCTCTGCTGTTCCAGCTCCCTTTTTCCCTTTTGGCTTAACAGGTGTAGGGGTAGCAAGGTCGATAAAATCGCCGATGGTTGTAGCTGCCTTCGAACCTTTAGGCTTAGCAGGTGTTGGGGTAGCAAGGTCGATGTAGTCCATTGCGGAGCCAACTGCCTTGGGTGTCTTGGGCTTTGCAGGCGTGACTGGGGGCGCGGTGGGTGGTGCTGCATCAACCGCTTTTCCCTTTCCCTTATCGATCTTGGAAGGTTCAGTCTTTTGTATTTACTCATGTCCTCTTCATCGTCGTCACCAGCGCCAAAGTGCCACCGCCGCCGGCATAGAAACCGTCAGCATCTTCGTCCTCGCCATCATCAATTCCGCCATATGTGCCAGCATAACCGGCACCGAAGTCGAAACCTCCCTCATAGTCGGCTGGTTCCACCTTCGCTTTGCCGGCCTTAGATCCTGACTTTGATGCTCCGGTCGGCTTCGTGAAGTCTTCCTCATCATCGTCGCCGCCACCAAAGAAACCACTCGCAGCAGCGCCAAGATCTTCCGGGTCATCATCGTCATAGCCGTCTGTAGGACCAGAAGCGCCTGTATCAGCTGGGGGACTTGGCTTTGGTTTAGACTTCAAAGATTTCTTTTCGTCATAGTCGCCGTCATCTTTCGAAGAACCAGATGTTTCTTTGGCCTTCCCTTTGTTGTCCTGGTCGTCGTGTGCCGGTCCATCATCTGCAACAGTATCAAGCTCGAAGAAACTGATTGGTTCGGGGCCCGCTGTGTCAAAGAAAGATTGAGGATCGAATTCCTCGTCCATCGCTACGTATCGCAGCGCTTTCTTGAAATCAAGCCTGAAAGCATTATCATCGTCGTGAGGCTTGGGCATACGGCCTTTGATGATGGTTGCCACATAAGTCAGTCTTCTCTCCAGAGCCTTTTCAGCTTTGCTGCGTTTAGCGTGTCGAGGTGATCCAGCTGGACTAGATGCCTTACGCTTCTCCCCAGGCATGACCTCGATGTCCGCGTCAGGCTCTTCGGCCTCTTCAGCATCTGCAGAAGCAAGTGGACCATCGATCTCTCTACTCTTGTCCTTGACCCAGCTGAAAGTTCCCCAGCGGTCCATTCCCTCGTGATGCTGGGGCATGAGCTGCTCAATCTGCTCCAACAACTCTTGCGGTGTGGGTCGGTTGTGCATAGTATCCATCAGACACCATTCCACAGTCTTGATAAGATCGTCGCTATAGCCCGACCATCGCCACGGGTCGTCAGGCTCGAGATCGCGAAGATAATCCCATTTGTCGTGATATGAGAATTTGTATCCGTCCGTGCGATGCGAACCCCCATGATTTCCTGTCATAGCGAGCATTATACAATTACCAACTTCCCAAATGTTGGTCTTTGATTCGGGTGGTACATTGTATTTTGCTTTAGACTTTCCAGTCGTGCCCGTGTCGTGTTCTGGCGCGCAATAGCCTGGAGTTCCTCTGAGCCTTTGCCTCCAAGATTCGTCATCAGGGGTAAGATAACTTAATCCGAAGTCGCCGAGGTAAGCCACAGGGTATACAGGATATGGTTCATCTCGACCGAGAGACCCTGGGTGACCCATGAAGATGTTCTCTGGCTTGATGTCTTGATGTACGAGAACAGGGCGGTCTCTGCCTTCTTCTCGGAACGTTTCATCCATCGCTACAGCAGCTTTGGCCATGCGATGGAGAACAAACCACAAGAATGGCTCGGGAAGAGGAGAAACCGCATAGTGTTCGTTGATGATCCTCTCGAAGTCTCCTTTACTGTAGAAAGGCATGTATGTGCGCCAACCGTAAGTCGATTTAGGGACTTTTTGAGCTGCAAGTATGGGGACGGTATAGAACTCGGTTGATCCACCGGGTGCGAGCCTTTGCTGCACAGAAACCTCTAACCATTCGCCCTCGTGAGGTCCCTCCTTGATCATGTGGAAGTCAGGATCGACAGTGACAGTATTCTTGATGACAATGCGTTCGACGACTCTTTGATCGGCGTCTAGGTGTACCCACAGATGAGCTGTACCTTCACCGCCGTCTCCCAGTTCTCTTTCATGTTGCCAGATGTGACCAGGAGGAAGCTGGATATCTGGGAGTCTTTTATCCTTCCGGACATTGGGTTCAGTTGACATATTGCGCAGGTTGAACGGTGAGTTCCGTCAAGATAGAAGCCTCGATGTGATGCCAATCGTAGTTCAAGTCGTCCAAAGAGTGGTCAGAGTACTCGAGATCTATCAGATAGCAACATAACGGGATGTTCGGGTAAGTAGTCCATCATGAACAAAGCACTAAACGCAGTAACCAGTCTCGCCGGATTCGGGCATGCCACGAAGAACAAAAGCCCAGCAAGAGCAGAACATGAGGATAAAAGGAAACATCGCAAGCGGACGACGCCAAAGTGATGAATAGAATGTATATTCTGTGGAGATGGCCTTGATGCGTTGCTGACATTGTCTTTGTTGAGGCTAAAATCAGAAATCATGTTGGCTTGGGCGGAAAGTGCGAACTGACTCTCGCCTTCCCATTCCGGAGATAGTCGACATGTTGATGGTTGACAAACAGTAGGTAGCCTCTCATACTGAGTTAATTTGTGGCATACAAGTTTTCGTCCGCTAGAAATCGACTCGTTTGATTATCAACGAAGATGTCTGAAGGAGTCGCTGCGAAGCGATCGCGTCGGGCGGTCGAGCTCGCGCATGGACTATGATAGTAACGATAGTAATCATGGAGACAGCTCCGGCAGGGTGCGCCTTCCAACAACAAAATTGGGGCAAGAGCCTGTCATTCTCGACATATCTAGTTGTTTGCTCGACATAAAAGAGAAAGAATGTATAGAGTCCCACTTGAAATGTATTCTGTTGCAACATGATATCCCCAAGTGCCGCTGTGGTGACATATTGGTTGGGATTGCCGTATGCCACTGGCTCCGCAAATCCAAATCCAGCTGTTCTGGGTTCGAGAATCGAGATAAGCTATCGGGTAGAAAAGTTCAGTAGGTAAGTCGATCGTTTCTCCTATCTATAGCCGATCGTTCGGAGCATTCAAAGTCATGTAAGAAATATCGTCGAAAGAAAACCTGCTAGAAACGGCTCAAAGTCCATCATCGTCGGCAGAGGTCCCGTCGTATGCTTGACTCGAAACACAAACGTTGAAGCGAAGGATGCACTATTCATCGTCTCGGTATTCCGGCATCTGTGCATGACTCGATCATCTGCAGATGCCGAAGTCACTATGTGTGTTAAGTTCACAGCCTGGAGAGCGATGTCTGGAGATTGTATGGTATTGTCAACAAAGACAAGTAAAGAAGCTTCATCAGAAATTCTAAGCTAGACAGACAAACGAAATATATTGAAGATTGTGTACGCTAAGAGGGGTATAGAACAAAATGCTGAGATGAATGAAGAGAGTGCTGTGATCCACGGAGGAGGACAATCTAGATCATGTTGCACGACCAACAGGACTAGCTAGATCATTCATGGGAATCTGCGAGTCGTTCGAGTGATGACTAGCTCGGTTGTTAATCGCGAAGCCATCACGGTCGTGGGTGAAGTCTCTTGTAGACGGCTTTCCGTGCTCAAGGTCGATTGAACGTTCCTCACTCTCGGAGTCGCCCACATACACTTGGACCTCCGTTTGGCGTTTGATGCCGTGTATATCTTCTCTAAGGTCCTCGTTGCCTTGGTTGTGTCCAACGAATGCAGTATTTGTCACATTTCTTGGAGTTCCAGCGCAACTATCTCCATGGAAAGTGTGAAGTGTTTGTGACTTCTGGGTATTGAGTGTTGCCGGGTAAGGAGTGCCTTGGGAAGAAGAGTTGAAGTTCATGTCTTGCTCGTTGTTTCGTGCAACCTTGATAATCATGTCGGCCATGCTCATCTCGATGTTAAGCTTGACCATCNNTGTGTGTCGCGTTAGCGTCTTTGGATGCAAGAACACGACAGGAAATAGCAAAACTTTGAGGTTAAAGGAACGAAGACTTTGACTTACATATGCCACCGGGTGGAATTGCACAAAGACAATACCATTAGGAAGAGACATCAGGCCGATGAGCATAAGATCCATGCAGACAGAGATGACTCCCAAACGAGTGTAGTAAGCCACCAAGGGCTTGTACTTTCGAAGGCCATGTTGCTTGACTAATCTAGCCCTAACAACGTAAATGAAGTACCAGTTTAGGAACGCGTCGACGAGCATGATTAAGATCTTAGAGGTGCGATCCCAATACTTGTTGATATGGACAAAGCTGTTTTGCTATCAGCGTTACAAAAGAAAAAAAGACAAAGCAACCGTTGCTTACACTTTGCTGGGTGGAGGCGAGAGATGCGAAGGAATAAAGATGCAGAAGACAGCAATATTAATGCAGGAGATGACTACAGCAGTTCCAATCTTCAAGCGGTGTGCTGTGGCCTTGCGCTCTGAGATGATCGAGATGCGATTGATGATGATTTGCATGAGGAACTGAACTTCGAAAACATAGAAAAAGAGGATGAAGAAGAGTAGGACAGGTCTGAAGAGTGTTAGATGGATTTGGGTCATCAGAAGAATCTGCGTACCCNNATTGTGAACAATATCTTTCAACCAAAGCCAACATAGGACACCAAGGACAAGATTCGCTATAATCTCGCCCCAGATCATGTAAATATATGCAGACCGCAATGGATTCCTGTTCGCTCTGGTTTGATGAAGGGCTCGGACTGTTGTTAGGTATCCAAATCCAAGGGAGAAGCCAGCCGCACATGCGGCGAGCTGGTAATCGCCAGAAGACGACATGTTTGGCAGCAATCGAGGTAGGAAGACTGCTCGGAAGACGAGCCCAAAAGCTAGACAATGGCATTGGGGATACTCGCTCGATATGTACTTGCGTCGCATTCGAGTGGACGCCACCGCTAACTGAATTGGTGGTCTGCCATGACCCGTCATGGTCAAAGCATTGTAAGGGCTTCGTTCTGTGTCAAGCATCCTGATGAAAGATCCACTAACGGTCATCTGACTCTATTGTAGTCGTTAGTGTACTGGTATGTGCTAATCTGTTCATTGTACCAACGCTGGGAAGTCCTCGGATTGATGGAGGTTAGTAGTATTACTTTGGTTGATCTCTCTTTCCATGCTTCTGGCAATTCAAGACGTGCAGGTCAAGGCGAAGTCATACTCTGGAAAGGGAGAAGATCTGTGCATGGCAATGTAATTACCTCGGTGGATTGGACCACCAACCTGGAGCCTCTGTAGATCTGGGGTCAGCTTGTGCAAGCCATGTGGATCCCAATATGAATCGCGAGGCGATCATACAGATCATGGATCTCCGGACCCAGGTATCTGTTTGACGTTACTGGAGAAATACTTGTACCAGGTATCCATCTATACACGATGGTGTTGTTCTGCCTTAAGCAGTGCATGGCCACTGGAAAGGACGTGGCTACCATACGCAGCTAAACTGTGAAGAGATTTGTTGAGCCCATGGCATTTGGAAACAAGGTAACTGTACGGATACTCAGGGCTGAGTTGACCGCATGGATGACAGGAACGCGAATCAAGTGGAGACTGGTTAAATGGGCCACGAGGGAATCGGCAAAGCAGTGCGAGGACGAGTCATGCTGTCTTGGTTAGACTCAACAACAAGCTTAACCTTGGTGGCGTCAAAGGCGTCAAGAATCAGATTGCCAGACAACACGCAGAAGAAATTTTCCCGGTGGCTTGCCTTGAGCGATTGCTTTCACAACCATGCCGTGTTTTGGTTGAGCGAGGTTCGTTGCTGGCTTGAGCTGTTTTTCCAAGCCAAGGTTGACGGGCGGGGCTTGGCGGACCTCGACTCATTCCCAGTCTTGACAGGGGCCGTGAGTTCCTTCTTACAGGAAACTCATCGCGACACGACACCGTTCTTTTCGCTCTACAACTCAATGAATCGCAAGTTCTCGAACCGCGATTTTGGGTTACGTCGAACCAAGCACCCTTCAAAACGATAGACGTGGGCCGTGTGCAGCTGATTTCCCATCTACTCCAGGATACTGCTTCCGCACGGCTTGCAAGACGGTCATACTTGTCAAGATCAGCATGGAGCATGATGTGAGTAAGTCGTGTTCATGTCACTCAAAATCAGTCCCTTGTGTCGCCTGCTCCCAGGGCTGCCGAAGCCCTCTGGTGATCACAATGTAGGTAGGGCCTGCGCATAGCCTAGCCGAACATCCTTTTATCCAATGATCTTAGAATCAGCTTCAAATCATGCTTGCACAACGTCCAGATTTCTCTAGCACAGGGCCACCAATATTGAACGACAGGCGTGCTTGAATTCTGTTTGTGAATCGAAGACGAGCTTAAAAATCTTCCACCTTAGACGGTGATGTTGTGTACAAGTCAAGGTGCGACCCTGGATATCCTACATGCACACACAGTGTGGAGATGCGCGGAACGAAACCGAAAGACTTGTCACACTCGCCTGTCCCGGTTGACACACTGACTCATCCACACTTCAACTCGTACAATACACCCGCGGATGATCAGTCTGATCGCGAAACCTGGAAGTGACAGCAGTCGCAGAGCAAGACATGTGCGTGTTGGGATTCGCTATTGTTCCGTGTCAACAATAGTGCAGCACTACATGACACTTCTGAAACCAGGTTTCGGGAGCTGTGTCATAGTCACAAAGCACAACGGGCTGACAAGCACATCTCCCGGCAGCCTCTTTGGACCAGAAACTCTTCCGCTTCATTCTGTCAACGTGCGAATTCTTTGTGCAATGGCAGCTATAGTTTTGGAGCTTGCTTTGTTCTTGTTACACCAGAAGTGCGCGCAAGGAGAGCAGAGAGCAATACCAGCCATCGACACAAACCAATTCAGCGACAACATCACACCTAACAGCTCGACATCGATCGAAGCCTCAGCCTGGGTTTCCATGCTCACACTAGAAAAAACCCTCACTTCTTATCCTTGCCACCCGCAGCACCTCCTCCCGAGTTCATGCTTGCGGCATTGGCGTTGTTTGCAGCGCCTGACTGAGCGCGTGCGGCGAAGCCAGAAGAGGACATGTCGCCTCCGGATTTAGCCTGATGGCATCAGCGTAATTTAGGTAAGGAGAGTGCACCCGAATGGGCAGAGGCATACCTGAGCCGACTGGATGCGGCTGGCATCAGAACCACTCATGGCGTGTTTCTCGCCTCCACCGGTGGATTTGTTTGGCATTGTTGTGGTGTTGTTGGGTTGTAAGGTATGTTGATTCTTGGTTCAATTGGAGTAGAAGAACTGATACGAGTGGTTGGAAGAAAGAAGGATTAAAGAGCAGAATCGAGGAGATATATAATGCTCTGATAAGATGCAGGGCGACGCTTCACGAGACTAGCTCCTAGAGGTGAGTTGACGACATATCGCGTCTTGTGTAACCGAAACGTCCCTGCGGCCAGCCTTCGTGCATACGGTCAGCAGATAATGTCTCCAATCAAGCATCACCTCGATGGCATGTTCAATCCATTCGTTGTGGCTCTTTCCGAGTCCGATGCCGTGATGCCTCTGCGATGCAAGGAAGGGATTGCAGATCTCCAGGTTGATGACCACTGATCCTGCCTCCTCACTTGGCCATCCGATGGCCGAATTTCAGACTTTCGTATCGCTGACCACCGACACTTTCCTTCTTCGGAGTGGGAGAAATTTGCTTGGAGGCTGGACAGCTGGCTGCTCGGATTCTGGATATTGGCTGCGAGTTTGACAAGTCTCGTTCACGAGGAATTCATCTTTGGCATCAGTGGTTGTAGAGCGCTCCTCTTGCTCATGTTTGTCGTCCATGAAGTCTGAAAGTTCTAGTATTCCTACTTCCAGCTGATGGATTTGCAGCATAGTCTTTGCTGTTAGCGGAATCCAGTTTTCCTCCAAGAAGTCAACGGTCTCCTCCCAGAAAGCTGTGAGGTTGCCGCATACATCGTAAGGGTTGGACTGCATCCACGAAGACCAGTCCGAGATGATGGGGTTCACGATGTCGATTTCGATCTTGAACCATTCGACATGTGGACTGTTATGGAAACTACAGTACTGCTGTTCGTACCAAAGGTCTACCAGCTCGAAATGAGTCAACAGCTCCACTCGCTTTGCGCAGCGCACTCCTGTATGGCTATATAGAAGTGCGGGACATCCATGGCCGCACCTGGACCAGTAGTCGAGCCGAGTTTGGATGTTGCTGCAAGTATAGCCTATCTTGAGCATACCAGGAAAGGGGTCCTGTTTGTGCGTGTAGATGTATACTGATCCATCCCTGCATTCTTCTACTTCAAGGGGTGTGCATAAGCTCGAAACCAATGTTTGGTATTCGAAAACCTCATGCTTGACAAATTTGACAGTGTTTGCCATAGGGAAGGACTGTTTTGCAAGCACTGGTGAACGGAGCCAAGTGTCAGTATGTGTATCAATCACAGACCAGAGGGAGCCGGCTTCCGCGCTCGAGAATGCAGGGCAACGCACCTTCCTGCTTGAGACTTTGTACTTCCGGAGAATCCTCACCATACTCAAAGACTAAAATCTCAGTCAACCATCTTATTGCTAGACTCTGGGCAAGACCACCACCAGAGAACTTGTTTCGATGTCTCTGAGCACAGCAGCTGTACTCAGCTATCTGCTGCAGTAACTCAAGCGCGTTCTTCATCGATGGGAAGTGGTCGTCACTCTCGTCCAAAAAAAGATTTGTCAGTCGGAGAGCTATATCGCTGTGGTTCCCAGGTGTATCTATCAAGCAGCACCGCCCTTTGTCTGGGAGGTACCAGATGCATTGAGGAACGTTGTGGTCAAGCCATTTTCGCACTTGGTCAAAGGTAGGAAACTGATTGATCGTAGGCGGTTGCGCCTTCATTCTTCCTTAGGTCCAGTCGAGGATTAGATAGTGGAAGCAAGGGGGAAAAGAATGTTGACCGAACAGTAGCACTCAACGAGTCATAGAGAGCAGCACAGCTTCCTGCCGAGAGTTTCTCTGTTCTTCTGGTTCGTGGAAGCACCTTGCCGGCGACAGCAATCTTGGAAGAGTAAGTGAAAAGACCAGCAGACCGCGATGCAGAGGCCAACGTCATGTTTTGCTCCAAGTAGTCACCTATTTCAGGTGGCGTTGACACTTACCAAACTCTCCGCGAATTTTAGTTTTCTGTCGGGGAACGAAGGTTGGCAGTGGTAAACTTTAATCAGCACTACAAGATTGTCATGAATGTTTGACGTGATGGTAGGTCTATGTTCTTGAGACTCGCTACAGAGAAGGCCCGGATGGACAAAAGGATATCTTTTCTGAAACTATTCGACTACATATACTTGGCTACATATTCGCCAGCTCATCCCAACTGATAATTGAGCACACAGTCAAGCAAAATGTTCCGCTGCCTGACTTCATGGCATCCACCACTCCAGAGGGGATCCACAAGTGTCCAAAATCCTATCTGACATGGTCTGCCGGCATCAGAATGGATGTAGCATCTTGGAGCTCTAGTCACCGATGGCTTCCATTCTGGAGTTGAAGTCGGATTGCGTTTCTTGCGGCTTCGAGGATCGATTCTCAATGTCTCAGCCTTGGGCTACCACTGTTTTGCCCACAAAAGCAGGAAATGCTAAGAAGCCGAGTTCTTGCCATGTCTTTCTCAATAGCAAACTCGCCAGTGCCATTGCCGCACAATTTGAGAAACCCCATACATCTGGTGAAGAGCTTTTGAAGTGAGGGACAACGTTCTTTAGACGAGGGACAGCGTTGTGCCAGCTGACGAATCTCTTCTTCTGCCTCCTCTCGGGTCCCTTTTCGGTGTTTGATCAGGAATTCAACGTCTCGTCTGATGTGGTGTATCTGCAACATGATCTCGCCTGTTGTTGGACTCTGGTGCTCGGTCAAGATTCTGGTGGCGTTCACCCAGAATTTTTCCAGATGACCCTGACTGTTATAGGGGTCGGTATCCATCCACAACGACCAGTGCTTTATAATAGGTTCCGCGCTCTCGACGTCAATCTTGAACCACTCAATATGGGATCTGTCATGGACCTTGCACCAACGCTCGTGCCGATGATCGGTCAACTCGATGTGAGTCAAGCGCTCAACTCGCTGGGGACGGCGTATTTGTTCGTACGTGCGCAAATGTTCAGGATCTCCATAGCCACACTTGCTCCACCTCTTCAGGCGACTTTCTACTGTAGTGGTAGTAGAGCCTATCTTGATCAATCCGTTGAAAGCATCCTGATTGTGGGTGTAGATGTACACAGATCCAAACTTCCCTTCCTCGTGTCCAATGCGATCGTCCAAGACAGTAGCCATTATCTTCTGCTCGAAGACTTTGTGATTCTCGAACACGACCGATCCCGAGACAGGAGAGGGCTCCTTCATAGCTATTTCTTGCCATCAGTACGTGTGCTATGACTAGTATCTTGCTATCGTGGCATCAAGCCTCGAGGTGCGCAAGACGGAAAACCTTACCTGCCAGTTGTTCAAGAAGCTCCAGACTTTCAGGTACAGATGAGCGCAGGATGATCTCTAACATCCATCGCATTGCTAATTTGCGTCCGAGATCCGTTCCACGTGGTTTGCTGCGGTGCATTTCCTTACAGCAGCGGAACTCGGCAACCTGCTCCAGCCTTTGAAGCTCTTGACTCAAGGTGTCCTTGGTAAGCCTTGAATCGAGATCTTTCAGCCGAGAGATTTCCTCTTCTTCGATTCTGGAGACCGATACCATACAACTTTTGGCCTTGGAAGGGGAGATACCAGATGCACTGGGGTGCGTTGCTTTGTGTCGACGAGTCCAAGATCTGGGTAAAAGTGGGAAAATCATCTTCCGTGATGGGCTCACTATACATCTTGCGAAAGAAGGTCGTGAACCGGATAGTAGGGCAGGAGAGGAAGTTGCACACACAGAATACTGGACTTGGGGTTCTGTGTACTAGGGTTTTTTGGGTTCTGTGTTACTGGGGACTTTTTGAGTTCGGCTTTTATATCCCAGAGTCGAGCGCCTATGAGTCAATATGATGAAAAGAATAACTACTGCACAGTGGTGAAGCATATCAGACAGCTCCTCCACATGATTGGCTCAACATCACCTGAGGGCGCAACATTGCGCACATTTATGTCTTGTTGCATCTTATGCATCAATATCTTCTCTCCATCTCAGACGCGCCAAAGAGAACGCGGTCAGGTGCACCAGCTCAGTAAGGTTTTCATTGGAGGAAGATTGAGTGAGCATAAATGAGGGCGTGAGCTACCACACAACGAAAAGACCAGTGGACTTGCCGCGCAACTTACCTTATAGATGCCTTGGCGTGTATTCAGCAGATGTATGTCGAGGTAAGCTAGAAGGTTCTGGATAACAATCTTGAGGTAACGAAGCTGGGTGCAGTGGTGCATATTCTGCAAAGAGTTGGCGCGACATGCTGTTCTCGGTGCATGGAGATTTGACGTTATGTACGTATTGCAATGCAGAAGACGCTTGTGAAGACGATAACATTCTTCAAGTGTCTTTTCAGACTGGAAGCCTCGATAGTTCCTGACTTTTGAACATAAATGCTGTCCTTTCCTGCAGCGTACACCAATCACCCGGACCGAGACCACCGAGACTTTCCATCCATCTTAGGCATGCATGCTGAATTGCTGCAGCTCGCAAAGTAGAGAGCAGCAAACTCACCTGCCGAAATGGAAAATGCAAGGGAGATTCGCGCCCGTGTCCAAAACCAATTATCGAGGTGATATAGCCAAACGGTTGGCGGACAGCGTTCTCACATGCGCTGGTTATCTGGCGTTGAGGTAATGTCCGTTGAAAATCCAGCCGAAGTGTGGCTCTCTTTGGACAAGCTCTATGATTGTATTAATTCGTGCATTGTCATAACTGTTACCATTGCCTCGTCCTTTGCGGGAATCTTGTAACCACCTTCTGACACCCGACTCCAGCGCTATGCAATTCACCATCCCCCATAACTTTTATACAACCAAAAACAGATTCATGCGCTCATTCAGCAGAGCGGGAGAGGGGTGGCGAGGGCGGTGTGTAGTCCTTTCTGCCGGACCAGTGAGCAACCAGCATCTTCTGACTCTCCCAATCGGCCGCAGCAAAGACCTCAGCATTGTTGAACTTCGCAATGCTGAGCAATACTCTGACTTGCTCGTCGGAAGCGAGACGACCCCTGTGGAAGCGCTCAAACAGCTTCACAGCCTCCTTGGCGCTGTTCGCAACAGTAGGAGGCTGTTTCGAGTAGACCGGGGGTGCTGAGGAGCTCGTTCTTGCTTCAAGTCGATCCTCCAACTCCGTGCACTTGTCATCGAGGACCCCTGACAGCCTGTGCGACTCTTCTTGCAGAGTCTCGACGGCAGCCTGAGATTCCCTATGCACCTCCTCGATGCCTGACTCTTCTGCTGACCTGATCTCGGTGATTGCCTCGTCCTTTGTCTCGTGCAGGGATGCAGATGCGGACTCGAATTCGTCGTTGACGTCAGAGACGTGTGCGGAGACTGCTTCGTGCATGATTGCAGGCATGTGAGTATCGATGTAGTCTGCAATCGAGGGCTGCGCCCAAGCTGTCAACTCAGCAGCAAGGTTCTGGCTTTGAACTTGAGCAGCAATCGCGGGGATTTGAGCTTGGATGGTTGTTGTGATGAGACGCTCGAGGTCTGTGAGGGTAAGAGCAATGTTTAGTGGGGGTGGAGCCTGAGGTTTGGTGGTGAATATAGTCGGTTTGATGTTGAGCTGGTCAAGGGATGCAGTCGAGGCGACAGAAGCGGTACAAGGCGGTACTTGCATGTCTTCGATGTTATTGGCGTTGTTGTGATTGACGGGAGAATGACGGGTAGGGGTGAGCTGGCAACCGGGAGGAGATGAATTGACTTGTGTAGACTGATCTCGGAACGATTCACCAAGGGGAGGTAGGTGATGACTTCGAGGGGTTTCAGCCTCCGGTGTTAGCTGACCCTGTCTTATGGATTGATTGTCTTCAGTAGACTGTTGAGAGATTCGTTCGCGGATGGAAGTAGGTGTGTTCTCCTCAGTGGGTGAGCCGAAGGGGTAATTGGCCTCATACCACTCCCACTCCGATGCTCTCGTTCTCTTGTTGGTCGAGGTATCTTCATGACGAAGACGTTTCAATGAGGGCGGTGTTGAGAGTCCTCTCAGGGTGCCTGTAGGTTGTGCCAGAGCCTGGTCATAAGGAGGTGGAAGTTCTATGCATGTCTTCAGTATCTTTCAGGAGACAATGTCTNNAGGTGTTTGATAGCTCACCNNAGCTACTCCTGATAGATCCGCTCTATGCAAGCTGATCAATTCATCACTATATGTACTCCAAGCATCCCACGCGCCATCGCGTCCTCCAAAGATCTTGTTCAAATCAATGTGAACGGCAGGAAGTGTCTTTGGTAGCTCGTGCTCGAGTCTGCTCATCACCTTACGGACATGCTTCTGGTTGCTCACATAGAGTTGGAAATAGGGAGCTTTTGAGAGAGACTGAACCTCCATGAGAAGATGCAAAGGGTTGCCACTCCAAGCTTTGTCTGAGGGCAACTGTCTTTTCATGAGGACATGACCAGGGGTTTGGAGCTGGCCCAGGAACACTCGACCACCAAGCCAGCCATGCTGAACGTTGTTCCGCTGCGCTTTGAGTAGCTCATCTAGGGTACCTGAATCTGTTCATGGAGATTAGTTAGTTCATTGTGACTGCTAACAGCCACCTCACACTGCTCCGAGTAAGCAGGATGGTATACTTNNACCAGTGAGGGGGTCCTTCTCAACGCGAAGAGTCCGCGGGTCCAAGAACATGTAGAAATGGAACGGTTTCGACCTGCATGAGTACTCAAAGGTAATGATGCTCTGCAACATGGCAACCCAGATACGATCTTTCTTCCGCGCGCCGACCCACAGGGTCACTGGGTGGGCTTTTAGTCCGAGTGTCTTGGACTCATGGTTGCTATCTTCCCACTTGACCACGCAAGGCTCTTCCAGAATCCACTCAACATCCAAGGCAGATTCCAAAGGCGACCGGGACGACATCGTTGGAAGGCTAGGTGGCTAAGGAGTACCTTTGAAGCGGTGAAAGGGATGCGGGCGCCACCACTGTACTGACCGGCGCCTTTTGACTGATCTATTCAGGCGAGCGATGACTTACTGTGAGATGCGAGGGTAATAAGAGATACAGAACAGGAATGTGCACTTTGATGAATATTGCAAGTGAACTGTGGGTGG
The DNA here is from genome assembly GCA_903819665.1 of Aureobasidium mustum. NCBI lineage: Eukaryota > Fungi > Ascomycota > Dothideomycetes > Dothideales > Saccotheciaceae > Aureobasidium > Aureobasidium musti. Next base: position 1,781,149 of record CAIJEO010000008.1, on the reverse strand, counting down.
TGTCGAAAGAGAGCGCCAAGAGATATTCGAGTCGCCAGCCTCGTGGTTGGTCTGTGCTTTAGCCGCCGCCAGCTGCTTGCGCCGGCTTCCGTCGCACTTCTCATCCATCAACATCATTCACCTTCATCATCACCATCACCTACACAATATCCACATTCCCACACTCATCTTTCCACATCCCCTCTACCATCACCCAAGTCGCTGTGCGCGCTCCGGCCTTTCACTGTTGCAGCTCTGAGCATGTATGCGACGTGCCCGGGCGTCGCATGCGGTTCTCTGATGTGCAGGGGGATTTGCCAGACCGCAGTGGCTCCCCTTTGGAGGTCTTCGCCTTGCTGTGCGCGCTCCGGCTTTTCCCTGTTACTTCCTGGACAGGGGACTTGCCAGACCGCAGTTTGGTATTCCTCCTTTCCCTCCGTCTTCCATCACCATCACCATCACCTAAGTCGCTGTGCGCGCTCCGGCTTTTCATTGTCATGGCCCTAGACATGTATATGGCGTGTCCGGGCGTCAGATACTGTTTTGGACATGGCAAGGTTCTTGCAGGACCGCAGTGGCTCCCCCTTTGGAGGTCTTCGCCTTTCTGTGCGCGCTCCGGCTTTCCACTGTCACTCCAACAGGGCAGGGGTCTTGCAGGACCGCAGTTCGGTATTCCTCCTTTCCTTTCGTCGTTTATCACACAAGAATCTTTGCTGTGTGCGCTTCAAGTCCTAGTTACCTTAGCTTTGTACATGCTTCAGCGCTCTGCACATCACAGTCGGGTCTCCTTGTACGAGGAGGCTCGGTGTGCAGGTTCATTGCTTAAGGTGGCTGGTCCTCGCGGCGGCAGCAATCATTCTCCCTTTTTTCTATCCTTTTCACTACACCTGCACTCTGCACTCAATGTATTAATAGCTATGGAGCCAGGGCTGCTTCGCTTCTTCAAAAGCCCGGGTGGGTGGGTAACCTGTGTCTTTCATGGCACAGGGGCTTATCCTCAATCAATACTTTTCTCTAGAGCAAAAGATATTCTCAAGTCTGTGCCAGCTTCGCCCTCACACATCGCCGACAGTTCATGGTTCTGCCTGCTCCCTGTATGTCTCTTCGTCATGATTCTCGCGACACTATCAAAACTTCTACCGCTTACACGTAGAAGTTGGCTTCCAGCAACTGATGTCGCAATAGAGTGTAGACCGAAACCACCTACCGAAAAGCCGGATATGACGGCAAGCGGCTCAAATTTGACCGCAGCCGATTCGGCAAGTGCAAGAGGGACGTATTTTTCTGAGGGGAAGTTCGAACGGCTCACGGCTTAGGAATCATACTCTGGTATCCTCCTACTTGAATCACTCTGTCCCACCTTTTTCTCTTCTCACGACCGCCGACAAGGAAGAGACAAAGACCCAGATTGAAGCGCGCCCAGCAACCACTTCCACTTCTCTCGGCTTGGCAAAACAAGAATCTGGGGCGCGTCAAACAACCTTTCGTCATGCATCAACACACGCCCGAAGCAAATGCGTCAACACGACCTACCAACGAAGAATATGAAGATTCATCTGTGTCTTCAGCCACAGATGCAGAGAAAGAGATCATTGCGGCAAATGCGCTGAATGAGGGGACCACACAACCATACGAAGACCCGATTGCAGAGGAACATCAACATGCCGATGGAGGCGAGGTTGAAAAACAGACGACGAGGAGGTCGATACGGTCGGGAAAAGCTGTGTCGGTGAACAATGTTGCTGCTATCCCTAATGGTGGTACCAAGGCTTGGTTGCAGGTTCTCGGAGCGTGGGTGTTATTCTTCAACAGCTGGGGAATCAGTAAGTGCCATTTCGCATACAGGCAACCAGAACACTGACCAGTCAAACAGNTCAATACCTTCGGCGCATACCAAACCTACTACGAGACCGGCATTCTTTCGTCTTCAACACCTTCGGATATCTCCTGGATCGGATCGGTGCAAGCCTTCTTGCTGATGCTTGTCGGTGCATTGACGGGACCCATCTACGATGCTGGATATTTTCGCACCTTGTTGGCCGTCGGCTCTTTTGGTGTTGTCTTTGGCTTCATGATGCTTTCGCTGGCCAAGACATACTGGCAGGTCATCCTTGCACAAGGAGTTTGTGTTGGTCTGGGTGCTGGATGTTTGTTTGTCCCATCAGTCGCCATCTTGAGTACTTATTTCAGTACAAGGATTGCTACCGCTATGGGTATTGCTGCTTCTGGAAGTAGTTTGGGTAAGCGCTGCCTGCGGCTTTAGTGTGATGTGTTTACTGACATGATACAGNGTGGTGTCATCTATCCTATTGTCTTCTACCGTCTCGAACCACGTATCGGCTTCCCCTGGGCAACCCGTGTCATTGGCTTCATCGCTCTAGCCACTCTCATCGTGTCCAATTCAGTCATGCGCGTTCGTGTTCTACCAGCTGCCCGTCGCGCCGTCTTCGACCTCAAAGCTTTCACCGAACTGCCCTACCTCTTCTTCGTGTTTGGTGGATTCCTGGCATTTATGGGTCTTTACGCTCCTTTCTTCTACATTGAGAGCTACAGCATCACCTACCACATTACGTCGCAGAGCCTGGCTTTCTACACGCTGTCCATCATCAACTCGGCTTCGGTGTTTGGTCGCATTGTTCCCAACCTGATCGCCGATCGCACTGGACCGATGAACATGATCATTCCTTGCTGTATCATCTCTGGAATTGTTGCACTCTGTCTCATCCCCGTCCGCAGCGAAGCAGCAATCATTGTCGAGTGTGTGATGTATGGCTTCTTCTCTGGAGCTCTGGTGTCGCTACCACCTACCGTGTTCGTGCATCTATCGCCCAACAGAGGACTTATTGGAACACGCATGGGACAGGGCTTTAGTATCATCTCGATCGGCTTGCTGCTCGGCACACCGATTTGTGGCTGGATCCTGAACGGCAGTAGCTTTGCATATGTATGGGTGTTTTCTGGAGTGTTGATTCTGGCAGGTGGAAGTCTCATGGCTGTGAGCAGATTCTTCAAGGCAGGAGCTAAGCTCGCGCAAAAGGTTTAGAGTTGGGCGAGTGAGCTCATGATAGACATTGTTTTTATCTTTTTACACTTCAAGAGAGGACACTTTATCAAGTATATAATACAGAGTCCAAGCGGTGACTCAATCAACAAATTACCGTTCTGAATTGTTCATTGGTACAAAAGTTCAGAAATACCTGAATGGACGGGATCGGCATCTGAGACAGGCTGGCACATGGCAGCAGCCGAAGAATTGCCGGGTGGAGCGTTTGATGCGGCGTCTTTGTATACCCGTTCGACCTCTTCACGACCGCTCCGACAAGGACGCGCATTCATTCCCACGCCATCGCATACATCATACCAAGCTGTCTGAACCATTCTCGCCTTTCTGGAAACTGGCGTCACTTCCCGGGCTCGACACGACCGCTTCACTCGTACGCGACCAGCAGTGACATCACGGACTCTTGTCTCGTCTCAATCACTCGTCCGCATGTCCGACCAGCAACCATAGAGGAGCATGCCAGGTCGCATCGTCATGGACAGCCATGCCGCACCGCAGACTAACGGCTTGAAGCCCGACCTACCAGCCATGGCCTTGACCGCTCCCGCACCACCCACCACACTGGCAAATGGCTACAGCAATGGCACAACCCAGGAGAAAGAGATGGCATCGCCGCCGGAGTTGGAGCATTGGGCGCATACATATGTCCCTATGGGCACCTTGCTCGAGCGCATGGCCCAGCAATGTTACTTTGACCTGGGCGAGGTCATCGAGCAAATGGCAGATCTCAACATTGGCACACCACAAACGAATGGCGCATCCACTGCTGCCCCTGATGTGTCAAAAGCGAGCGTGGACAAGAAATTGCGACTTATGAATTTCGCAAATACTCAACAAGCTCGATTCATCAAGGCTTTGGTTTTGTCAGACTGGGCGCGCAACATGGGCGACATGAACAAGCTGATCGAGTTGCGCATGTGGTTGACACAACAGGATGAAGCTTCAACTCAAGTCGGCGATGCCATTATGCAGATGAAACACAACATGATTGGTGCCAAAATGCCAAACCCAAACATCCAAGGAGCCCTGGAACTCTTGTCTACATCCAAAGCGCCATGGCTACCTGATCTAGGTTATATCGCACCAAAACCTTTGTCTGCTCAGAAACTACTCAAGACGCTCCGAGACATGAACTTTGTTCTTTCCGTGCGACTCAACCTGCACGAGCAACTGCCTTCACATCTTTGCAACTATTCCATAGCCAATGGACGTGCTACTTTTGTCGTGCCCAATGAGTTTGAGCTTGATTTGGCTGTCACTGACGAAGATACGACATCCCCTTTCTACTTTATCGATATCCGGTTCCTGTTCTCCGATGCTCCGCCTCTAGCGGATGGTCCTGCTCGCGCACACCTGGAAGGAAAAGTTAACCAATTACTCCAAGCTGAGGGTCTCAACGCTGCTTACGACTTCCTGCATGGATTCGTCCTCACACACAAGATCACACTGCTACGGATACAGGCCTCAGATTTGGCGCGCACAAGGTGGACGGAATGCCTACATATCGAACCCGTTCATCGATCGCTCATCATTCAATACTGGACCGGTCAGCCTGGAGGAAAGAGTTGGATTGAGATCGGAATCATAAAGGGGCACAACGCACAAGATTCCGGCCGACCACATGCACCTGCGCGGCTGAATGTCCGCTGGTTCAGAGCTGGAAAGGAGGTTTCTGATAAAAGTTTCCAAATCGATCCAGCAAATCCTTCGATGGAACACATCCTCAATCAGGTCACTGCTGCACATATGACGGCTCGCCTGGAAACCATCAGAAACCAGCTTCTGGCCATATCACCACCGGACTCTGCTCTGGACATCAATGTCAAAGTCTCATCAACAGATCCGAATGCCTGCGCTTTGACCATGAGACTCGGCAAAAATGGCCTAGAGACTACTTTACGCATCATACCTGTCAATGGCAACATATCCATCTCACCCGTGTCTGCTGCCTCAATAGACGTCGAGGGACGATTAAATTCGGACCCAACAATCGATGCTGCGCAGATCTTGTCCTACCTAAATTGCAAGCTTGTCCAGGATCAGATAACACGAAAAGCTCTGCAGGGCGGCTGGCTTCTGATGCCAACAACCCAGCAAGGAGATGGCAACAAGATCTTTGGCGAGCAAATAACCCGCCGCACAACATTCACTCGTCAAGGTTGGGGCGAAGACTGGGCAATCTGTCTGACTATCAGTTTACAAGGCGCAAAATGGTGGATCGTCCGTCTGGCGTCAGCCTCGCCCAACTCCCGCACAATCAACACAGCAGAAACTCTCTCCATCCCCTCGTCCACAAAATCTTTCGACCGCCATACACTCATGCTTATTGAATCCCGCGCTGTAGCTCAAGTCTCTCTCAGCAACATATCTTCTCAACTCCGACAAGCGAAAATCAGCCACGAGATCAGACATGTATCTCCAGCCGCCGCACAACCCAATATTACAGCCTCATCACTATCTTCATCCACAACTACAGCGGTCATCGGCATCAAGTTTGAGGACTGCATGCAACCCGCTTCTCCAGCCGAGCGCAAACTCTGGAAACCTCGGTGTGGCAGTACGATGATATTAACGCATCATGGTGTCGATGAAACAGCANAAGATGCAGTCAAAGTTGTTCACGTTCTTAAAACGAACTTGACCCCTCAAACAGCTGAGATCCTTGCACCACTAGCAGGCAAAGGAACTTCCAGCCAGGATATCGTATTTGCCGCCAATGGCATCCTGGCTTTACAGTTGCGCACACATTTCGGCATCGATCTCCTGGCCGCTATCAAAAGCAAACTCCGACGTGTGGAGCGATTGACAAGTTGTCTTGCCGCTATCACAAAACGCAAGTTTGCAGCTGAAAAAGTGGCAGTTACTGGATTGGTGTTCCGCTATTCTGCTGCTACTCAAGTGCTCAAAGCAGGTATTCTGTTCTCTGATGATGCAACGCAGCCAATGCAATTACGCTTCGCAAGCGAGCATGCAATAAATCCTCATCGACGTGTGCAACCACTCCTCCAACATCTTCTTCTCGCACCTCCTGGTGCTTCATCTATGCTCGAAGAAAAATCCAGGATGGAGAAATTGCTGGATACACTATATACAACAACACCACTTCTTTCCGCCTGCGCTGTCATCGAAGCCAAAGACCCAGCTGCAAAATCCTCGCGTCTTGCTATTAGAACTTTGCAACATTTGCGTGTTGTTTACTCTGCTCCTTTCCCAGCGTTAACTCTTAACATCGAAGCCACCAGAAAAGAAGCAAAGAATCTTTGGAGTTTTACTATACTTAAGGAGTCTACATCTGAGTATGAGAAAGCGTTGGATTTGTTGCAATCAGTCTGGCAAGGCAAGGATTTGGAAGGGGTCAAAGGGTTCAGGACTGGTGTTGTTGCTGAGGTGCATGCTGTGCAGAAAGTTTTGCTGGGCTTTGATGAGAAGGTTAGAGCGCAAGGTGCTGGAGCCAATGGCCATGATGTCGTGGTTCTGGACTAGATGTTCCAGGAGGACGGGCGATGGGCTTTCTATGCATTCGGTTAAGGGAGATGGAGCTGGATGTGCGAGGAAGTGGCATTTAGCATTCTCACACCTTTTGGAAGAGGGTTGGGTGGCGGTCAAAGAGGATCGAGAGCACTCAACAAGCGAGGCAGCATACGTGAGAAGCATGACTTCCTCGCTCGATTTCCAAAGTACAAACACACACAAATTATTAATGACATACACGCCTTTTAAGTTTTCAATTTTCTCTTTTGGGGCCAGAAGTTTTGTTTCGTCATGTTCATGAAGTTGTGCTACTTGCCGCTCGGAAGGAGGGATTAAAGATCGTTCTCTAACAGCATGATTGTTTGTTATGTGCAATCGTTGAAACATCCTATCCTGTAACCGTCAAGCATTGCTCCTCATACAGATACGATGTAGATGAAGCGCTAATCAAGCTTTGAGTCTGAGAGTATCTCAAACTACCTGGAACAATTGAAGAAAGCCACTTGCACAGTGATATCGTCCCTGATATCTCTTGAGAATGGCGCACTAGCTGCAAGCCGGCCTGCTAGTAACTCATCGCGATTTCCACCTAGAGAGTTCCGCACTAAGTGGACAGCGGCATTGGAGTCTTGAGTTGTTGTTCTTTCTTCTTCGAATCTCGGGTTTACGACACCTCGAGAGAGATGACCAAAGTCGAGGGCATCAGATAATGGCTTTGGTCTAGGATCTGCAGGAGTTGCGCTGGGGTTTTCTAGCCATCTCGCTACTAGATCGACGGCTTGTTGGTTGGTCAGATTATCCCACATACCATCTGATGCCAGAATCAGAAACGATGGAGTGTTGGCGTCGATAGCAGTGCTTGTGACCACTGGTCCCGCAGTCACATATGGTGGTGTCTGAACCTTGAATGAAGGTCTCAGTGCCGGTGCATGAAACTTTTCCACAAACTCTTTCTGTAAATCTTGACCCCATTTCCACCTACCATCGCCGAAGGCTCGCGATACCATTAGTCCCAGCACTCGACCATTTTTTACTATGTCTTCTTCGTTGGGGTGCTCGGAATAAAGTCTTGCTATTTCGTCGGTGTTGCTACCGGTTTGATCGATTGATAGAGGTATTGCTTCCCATGTTCCATCTGAGGTCTTTCGTCCGAGAACCGCGCGAGAGTCGCCGGTACATGCTACATGCAGATTCTTGGTGACTGGGTCGTATAAGGCGAGCAGGGCGCACGAACCAGCAAATGCAGGCATCAATTTCCGCATCTTTTCTTGTAAGGGTAAAGGGCCTTGGGAGATTTCCTTAGCTGTGTCGATGATTGAGGTGTCAAGATCCACGAATGCTTTTGTGATTGCGTGCTGGGCTGATTGTTTTGATTCAGGTTGGTCTTTCGAGGGAAGGTTGACTGGTCGTAGATATTGCTGAACCATAGGGACAAGTTGCTGCGAAAGCAGCTCTGCTGTTTGTGAGCCTGCATGGCCGTCGAAGATAGCCCAAGCCATCCATGGCTTGTCGTCGTCACGAGGTGAAGGCATTTTGCCATGGACAAAGCGGTCCTCACAAGGACTATTGGAGGCCAGTTGAGCACCATCGTATCTAGCAACTCCAGGAACACCTTTGACCGGGAAAGAATAGGCTTCTCGCGAGAGTATCCGAGTGATGTCGTCTTTCGAGAGGCCGGACCTGTTGATCTGCTGAATTTGTATGTCTGGCACGTCATCGCGAGGTGGTGTTGTGAGCCACCAGATCCCTGATCCAGCAAGCGCAGCACTAGCAGTAGCAGCAGTATATTTCGCACCATTGGCGCGTCTTGTTTGCGATAAGTTAGGTCCTGGTTTCGCATGATAATGTCGTATCGGTGTTCTCGATCCACGACGCAGGTTGATTCGAGCCAGGCGCCATGATCGCATTCTTGAAATGTGATGATAGAAGACGAAGCAAACTGAAGTTGCAGGAAGAAAGTAGGGAGATGGAGAGAGGAAGGGGCACGCGAGCAACTACCTAATAAGTCAGAATCTATTTTGGGGCGCAGCTAACCGGAATCCTGCAGCTCAGGAAAGGAAGGAGCGATAAGAAGGATGCTTACATAAACACCTCGGGTGGCTGCAGCAACCATCACCATAACATTGACACTTTTGAACCTCAATCATTTAACAGAAACTGCGCGTTGCTTGGCTTCATCTATGACCAAGTGACTGAAATCAACTACACCGCTCTGAATGCGCCTCGCAGTCAAGTCGAATTTGCCGAATGGTTCTCAACCATGCGAGACCCGTCTATGAGAATGACCCGACACCCGATTGAGAGAAGACCGAAAACACGAGACTCATTTGCAATTTAATGCCGCCGCCAGCACGTAAGGGAACACCATGACTACAATCAGGTCACACTTTCTCGCCGGCAGTTGATAACGTCGCAATTCTATTGACAGACATCGCTCTCATCAGCTACCGGAACTCAAACATTCATGACCCCATGCAAAGAGCATGAAATGATACCGCCGACCGTCTTTCACTCGTTTCGTGTCATACATCCAATCCCTGGTCTACTGGATGGCTATCACCACAGTTGTGTATGCAGATCCTCTGGATATCGAGGCTCGTGCGACACGTTACCAAAGCAGCATTCTCCCTTGTAAGATGCATATGCTTTTCAGTACAGCTAAAGGTTGCGTAAACTGGATCAAATGTACGCAAAGATCCGTTCGACAGCCATGGGAAGTTGAGCAAGTTTCTCGATTGTTGCTTTGGACTTTGCACAGACCTTCTCCACATTCGAACATCTTCTCTTTGGTCCTACATCTCTCAAATCTGCCACTTTTTCCTGCGCAAGTCGTACAGCCATGGAAATCAACACTTTTGTACCGCCGACGGAAGACAAGATAGCCCCCTTCTCAAAGATTTCTCTCGATTTGGTCCTCCAAATTACTGACTTTCTTCCAACTGAATCAGTGATTGCCCTTGCTCTTACGACAAAAGATTTGTACCACATTCAAGCTCTCCAGAGAGTCTGGAAACCAGCCATTCGTCACTTGCCAAGTTGCTGTCCCCAATGGATAGCTGAATTCTCACCGGACTGGATCTACTGCGTTTTCTGCAAACGTCTACACTCGCGAAGAACAACTCCGAAGATTACCAAAGACTGGTCTGATTGGAATCCGTGTTCAACCGACCCATCTCGTCTTGTTTGGCTGCACTTGAAGGCCTGGGACTATCACGTGCAATTCGAGGACGTGTACAAAGTGATGATTAGATATCGCTGGGGTGCGCCATATGGCGATGACTTAGAAAGCCTGGCCGTTGAGACAGATTGGCAGGCTCCGACGTATAATCCCAGTCTCAAGGATCCTAACGGTTATACAAGAACACTGGCGCAATCCCTTACAAAACTTGCCGTGAAGGCCGAGATTGCCAACGACAAGCTCATTCTTCATACTGTTCAGCGCATGTGGTATAGTCGCGATGTGTGGAATACTTGCGGAGCCACTGGTCTTGGCTATCCTCCCCTAGCTTGCCAGCATGAGATAGATCCGGATTGTCTGCAAAACGGCTACACTGTTATAGTCCCTTCGAAGGCATTCTTGTCTAGCAGGTTTTTCCTTCCGTGGCGGCCGAAAATATTTAGCCGCATGCACAAATATTCGATAAGGTATTGCGACTATTGTTTGAGCAGACACTTCATGGTTGCCTGGGACCACGGTAAGACTGGTATCGAAATTGGACTGTACAGTTGGACCGACCTGGGAATCTGCGACTATGATTTGTCTCCTGAATGGATGTTGGCAACGGGTGATGAGCGTCGGCGGTATCGAAATCTTTGGCCAGTTCCTGAGGACAAGTATATCCAAGACCAGGCTGTCGATTTACGTAAACGAATCTCCGTGACTCATAGTGAGATTGGACACCCATCTTTCAAATGTGCAAAGCGCGATCTTGCGTTACGCAATCAAAGTTTGCACACGTCCAAGCGTTGAAGTAAAGGTCGAAGTTCCCAAGATATCAGAGAATCGAGCCGATGTCAAGACGATCACCCAGGGCAGCACACCAGGGTTCTCTAGATCCGCAGACCACATTTGCAGAATGATACAGCGTCCGTTTTGCCGCAGTTGATCTTGAAACTGTCCATCGAAGGAGGAAGGGGCGATGGAAGTCGGCTTCTCTTGTAATCCTTCCGTTTGCGATTCATGTGAGAGCGATCGCAAACACAGGGGTCTAGGCAATGATTTAACGAAGTCTCTGGAGCCAGTATGATTGTAGAAAGTTATCTTGATGCTGAAATATCCAATGTCATCAACCCTACCATTTCGTCTTCCATCCCCATCCCTTGACTCTGATCCTGACCCAAACAAAGCATATCAAAGCGGCAACATAACTCAGACCAGTAAACACAGCAACACCCCAATATCTTCTTTTGCCTTCCACATCCACCGCATCCAAGATACCGCCAGCAGCGGGAAGACTAATCAACACGCCAAATGCCACAACCGTATAGCAACTAGCATAATAACGTCCATAGTCACCGATTTCACACAACTGTCCCAGACAGATGGGCGTCAGCGAGACATTAGAGCCACTTACAAAGCCAAACAGGATCACAAATGCAATGAGTAGAGCTGGTGATGACAAGTCTTGGATGACGATATCAGGAATCCAGAATGCGAGTACGGACACTGCGCAGAAGAATAGCGATACAATCATGGTGTTGTAATGACCGAATCGATCGCCAAGAGTGCCAGAAGTCAAACGGCCGAAACATGATGCTGCATTGAGGATAGCCAGGAGCTGGTATCCAAACGCTGCGGAGCCCGTGACACCAGCATCGGCAGAGATGTGTTGGCGAGAGAGGTAGTAGGCGGGAAGGTAGGTAATGGGGATGTAGTACGCCAGATCCGTAAACAATGTTCCCGCGGTCGTTACAGCCATTGCTCCTGTTCCATCGAAGAAGATATGGTAATCGGGAAGTGTAGCTCGCCAAGGCGATGATCCATCTTTCGGTGTGGTTGCAGGGATTCTGCTGCGACAAAAGCAGATACTGATGATACAGAGGGCGAGGAGTACAAAAGCCACGATCCTGATGCACCAGCTCCATCCTAGTCTTGGGAGGAGGGCTTGAATGACTAGTGGGAAGAGGATACCACCGAAGCCACTGCCTGTCCATGCGATACCGCTGGCGAGTCCGCGACGCGTGTTGAACCAATGAGCTACGCAAGCCATGGAAGGTGTGAGCAATAAACTTGATCCCAGACCCGTAAGAAGCGAGAAGGCCAGGAAGATCTGATAGTACTCTGGTCTACTTGTCAGTACACTCATCAAGCAAGACAAAATGTTCTCAGGACATCACTTACCAGTACAAAAACTCAAAAACATCATTCCTAGCACAGTACAACAGGTTCCCGCAAGCATCAACAGCCTAGGCCCAAAGACATCGAAGCAAGGTCCAACCCAGACACCAACACTCCACACTACAAAAGCATAGATGGAGAAGATCCAGCCGAGAGATGATGCTGATGTCGTGGGAAGGACAGAAGATGAGAGTATGACGCTGAAGACACCGGTCGTATTGTAGATACCGATTGAAGCAGTCAGACCACACCAGGCGCCGAGAACGACTAGCCAGGCTTGAGTGCCTCCTTCGGGGTAGGTTGCGAGGTCGGGAGATTGGCTTGGAGAGGCTTTCTCGGTGTCGAGAAGAAGTGATGGGGGATCAGGAGGAATATCTGGGTTAGTAGACATTGCTTTTGTCTTTTCGAGATACCCTTGGGACGTCAATGGATAAAAGAAAAAAGGTTACGATATGATTTGAGCTTTCGATGATTAAAGCCTGACTTCTAGGGTGTTTACCATGAACTCTCCTGCCCTCACCTTTTATATTATATCGATTCTGTCGCTTCTTTATGATTGATCATCGTTGTACTCGAAGTGACCAATCAAGCGGCGAGTGTACTGCAACTGGCCAATCAGCGACCAGCATCCATATGTACATAATCCTTCTACCAGAAAGCGATCCGCTTCGCCCAAGGTATCATCGCTCTTCAGGTCAGGTCATGATAAAAGCTGGACCGCAGGAAAATGTAATGTCGAAAGACGTATGATGTAGTAGTCAGAATGTTTGGAAGAAGCTCTGCGTGAGCGCAGCTCATCCGCCACAGCTACCGATAAGGAAAGCTTTGGGCGAATCTCGATCCATACATTCAAGTTCATTCATTGTGTCTAGAGAATTTCTCAGGCGCAACTGCTTCGTATGATGAGTTGTTGCGTGGTACAAGTCTGTCATCGTGGTCGCACACGAATGATGTCAAGGGGAAGGCGCGGATCAACCTCGGTCCAGCAGACGTGCTTACCAACCTCTTCTTATCTGTCGGAGGCGCCTTCCTCTTGCATTCTCACATTGTGTGCCAGTCGCGCTTGATGACTTTGACACAAATTTGTAACAGACTCTTGCACATAACATCGACATGTGAAAGGACCTCATGAGACACGTTTGAAGCCCAGCATCGCATCAGTGATTGATTCCTTATCAACAACTTGATCTTTGCTCGAAGGAGAGTCAACTCCACCATCCCACCTCATATCTACAAAGACTATGTCAACCACCATCCCCTCCTCCACAAATCACCCATACAATGTCGCTCTGCCCATCCTTCCCATAACCACCCCCTCACGAAAATGGCACGCTCTAGCCACACGCACCTCTTGCCCAACACTACCCTTCTACTACGGCGTCCTCGCCACAAAGATCTACTGTCGGCCGACATGTACAGCACGCCTCGCTCGTCGCGCAAACGTCATTTACTTCACTTCTGCCCAGGCAGCCCAAAGTGCTGGTTATCGCGCTTGCAAACGCTGTCGCCCTGATGACGAATTGTTCTTCGGGGAGGCTGAGGAAGTGGTTATGAGAGCGATGGCAGTTATAGGGAGATTGGGTGGGAAGAGTGGGTTGCAGAGGATAGCAGCAGAGACGGAGGTGACGAGGAGTTATTTGTGCAGGGTATTCAAGAAGACTATGGGCATGACGGTGGGAGCGTATATCAGAGAGTTTGAGATGGAAGGTAAGAGTGATATGCTGACTGCAACATCTGTGGCTGAACCAGAGATGGAGTTTGGAACGAGAGCAGCCAACGGGACGCAGCTTCCGGGAGCTAGCAACGAGTATCGATGAGGGATTTGTGATGTTCGCATCGATAGACCCGACCTCGCAACACCGCCAAAACAGAACACCGAGCTCGACTTTGATCAGTGATTATTAACAGGCATCCGATACGTGATTCGACAACGACTGTCTGGCTTTTGCTCGTTTGAATGATGCGTTTATCCATGAGGGGTTTTGGAAAGAAAGTGCGAAATCTTCGAGTCAAAGCTGGCTCATTCGACAACAAGATACAACGAACATGCTGATCAAGAATCAACGTTAGGACAGACGTAATCATTTCAGCGAGTACAAGGAATTTCAAAGACACGACAAGAGAAACGAGACCATGTGCTGTGCTCTCTGGAAGAGAGTTCGCATCAAGGAAGCATACGCGCACGACAGCGTTCTGCTTCGGTTTGGAAATAGTCGAACCAATCACTCGCTCCGTCTGCCTTCAGATTCGCCAACCTGGATTCAAGGTTTCTGAGTCTGCGTGTAGGCAAGTCATTGGAGTGTAAATCCAACAATCTGTCTTTCTCAACTTCTGTCGCCGCTTCATGCTCCTCTTGAGCTGTCGCGAGTCTCGTCAAATATTCATTGACATCGTACTTGTCGTTTATCCAGCCGTCTTCTATGCTGGACACCTTTGAGCGGTATGCATCGTTTAGTTCGCGTGTTGGTTGCAGAGCAACCTCACGACTAGACCTCATTTCTTGCTTGGTCTGCTTGATTGGTGCACCCAACTCGGAAATCGCACTTGTCCACTCGCGCATTCTGTCATCGATGGTCAGGTCTGGTTGTTCACCAGGATTGTCGTCTTCCTCGGCGTTGTCGATGTCCTGGCCCTGCACATCTGGCTCCAGATGTCGCTTTCGATTTTGAGAGTCGAGATCTCTAGCGAGACGCCAGTCTTCTAGCAGGACGCTGGTTGCTTCTTTCCCTCGCAGGTCAGGGTACTCAAGGTCTCTCGTGCTGAAATCGCTCGGCAGCTGAGGATTACGCCTTATCTGGACCCTGATCTTTGGGCCATGTCCAGGCTTGAACGATAGGGCATCACCATCATGGAGGATCAAGTTGGACTCCGCCGACCCAGACACCTTCTTGCAACGGGATACTACAAACATCCTGAAGTTTGGACATTTGTTTGTCTTCGCGAGAACCACTGCGCCCCATGCGAGCCCCTTGTCAGCGGTTAGGTATTGAAAATCTCTTGAGCATTTAGAGTTGACTCACGTTGTAGCCGCTGTCACCTATCAACTCAAAACATCCTGGCGGAAGACGTCCATGCACCCAACCACGTTCTCCATATTCCACCTCTAGGTTGACGGGGGCCGATGGCTTCGACGGTTTAAGCACATACTCTTGAAGCACCGAGCTTCTCTTGCTGAATGAGGCGGTCACAGAGCCTGCTATCATGAGTAATGGGCTGCCAGATACAGTTACACAATAACTGACCGAGGTCTCCAGGTTCAGAAGCCGGCGATGGCATGGACATGATTGCAAAAATTGAAACTCTGGTATGACAAGGTTTTTTGGATAATAAAAGGATGGTTGTGTCGCTTGTGCAAGGAAAGATGTCCAGATGACAATGAACAGATCAAACCTCAGGGTCAGGAAATGGAGACAAAGCAGACTTACGTAGCCAGAAAAGCAGATCTCCTGTCAGCAGCGCGCATACCGCCATTGAGTTCCTCGGTACTCTGTATGATTCGATGATCAAATGGTTACGACGAGTAACAGAAAATGGTTGAGATAGCGGCTGCATGTTGTGATAGATTTTCGGTGCAAGTGTGATCACCAAGCTGCACCCCTGTCGCCAAGACATGCAAGAAGCCCATGACAACCAGTTTGCAGGCGGCACAGACAGTATTTTCAGACATCCAAAGAGTGGTAAAGTGAAGGTCAAAAGGGCAGAACATTATTGACAGATGGATTAATGTAAGATGGCGATAACCCACTTACCCTCTTGCGAGTATCCAAAAGCATGTGTTCGAAACGTTTTGATTTTCCTATCATACCAATCCTTTCGAGACTCGTTGTAGATGAGTTGTTGATGATGAGTTGATATGTTGATTGATGGATTGTTGAGGTTCCAGCGTTTCCTCCTGACAGTCGGGTTCGAGAAGCGACGCTGGACTTGATCGATGGCTTCACAGCTCACTCCTTCCGTAGTGATGGCTCGGTAACAAGCTCGCAAGAAGTTGTCCACTATGCTTTGTGCGAGATGAGTCCAATCAGATTCCGCCATGCCTTGTCAGAAAACTCAGAGACCAGTCCACGTATGATGCAACAGATATGGAGATCTGGCCTGAATGTCAAAGGGGAGATGGTCATTATGTTCGCAACCTGTCCGCTCCAGCTAGAAGCATACAAAGAATACAAGGCAAAATACAGCGCTTCAACAGCCCTCATAAAACCAACAACACCCTCCTGCTCCGAAAGTCAATCACCAGTATCATTTCCTGCACACTCACTTCTTCAGCTTTGCCAACTCTTCTCTAACACTGCCTCCACTTGCTCTCCACCAAACATCACCACCCCATCTGATCATTCTCTCAGCCGCATCCAGAGGACCATCAACAGCGGGTCTGACATCCAGATAGAAAACCGGTTCGCCAGTCTCCTCAGGAGGTCCAGAATAATAATCAATGACATATCTCTTTTCCCTCTCCGTGCCATCCGGGTGTACTCTCCTCACAAACCAATCGTGGCGATCGAATGGCGGCTCGCTCTCATACTTGGATGGATACAGCCATCCCATGACCTGCAGCATCCTTGCTTTAGGCGTGAGTTCTGAAGGTCTGCCCATAAACCGCACAAGAGAAGGGTCTTTGGTGTCGGTATTGGCAGCCAAAGCGTCCTTCCTCGCTAGCATCTCGGCCAAAGTGCCAGCATTCTCTTCTCCCTTCTTGCAAACATCCCAGCCTCTTTTTAGACCGGCGGAGAAGCGTCGCTCCCACTCTACGATCTCTTGCCAAGCTCCTTCGTTTAGGAAGTTGTGTACTGCAACCATGGACTCGACGTGTTCGGCTGGCGTATCGGTATATCCTTTCCTCAACATGGCATTGTACATTTGTTGTGGCGAAGGGTATTCCCACATTCCTTGGCCGTCGCCTCGAGGGATTGTCGAGGCTTCGCGGTCGAGTGGGAGGTCGACACTTTGCTCATCGTGATCGCGTTGATTGGAGATGGACTTGGGCATGTAGTTGAGGNNGGGGTTGAGTTTGGAGATGTACGAGGGCGAGCCGGCAGAGGGTTCCTGTTTCTGGGCTTCGGTGGGTGGGACGTAGGGACATGCTGATGCGGAGTCTGCGGGCTTTGTGACGACGGAGGGTGGTGGTGCGGAGGGAGCATCGGCGGCGGGCTTGTGCATGGGACATCCTGGCTGTAGACGCTGTCAGTTGGTGTTTCTGATGTGAAAGCTGGATGTGCTTACTGGAGGGGCGGCGTTGGCGTTGGCGGGCATAGGATGAGGTGCGACGGGCGCAGCTGGTATGGAGTCTGCCCAAAACCAACCCATTGTGTGTGATTATGCGTGTATGAGGACGAAGTTGAATAGTAAGAGTATTGCGAGGAAGGCGCGACAAGTTCCAAGGCAGCGGCGAAAAAAGTCGATAGATGGTCGATAGATAAAGATCAAGCTCGGGAGTCTTCGGCGGCGACTAAAAAGTCGCTGACCCAGATCCTGACTCGGGCTTTTCGCGATTATCTTATCTAATCTGATCTGACATTTGATATTCATGAATAATGTTTTCTAGCCACTCGTGCAAGCTACCTGCTCTTCTGTCTCGTATTGCAGACGTTCAAGTCTAAGCACCAGCCTTGAGGTTGCTGGTGATAGTGCCAGTGCCTCTGCTTGAGAAAATGGCCATGATGCCAAAGCCGACGTAGAAAAGAGCCAAAGGGTATGCAACCAATCCTCGCATGCCAGTCATTCTTCCCACAGCGCAGAACATGGCACTGCTGCTGTATGTGCACCATGAAATCGCCAAGCTCGTCAGAATGTAGCCCAATAGTCCATCTAGAGGAAGCGCAATGCCGACGAAGGAGGTCAAGACGAGAGGGAGAAGGCAGTAGCCTAGGACGGATGCCGAGCGCCAGATGGTCAGAGTCGCTGAGAAGTGTCCACCGTGTGCAGACGACGAGTCTTGCTGCTGCGCTGCAGATTCGGCGGGCGAAAGGGGAGGTGACATGAGCGACAGGATCCAATGGAGCGAGATGCTGCCCAGAGCGGCGAGACCGTAGATGTACCCGAAATGAAGCTTGCCAGACTGTACAAAATTAGCAAAACAAACATTATCCACGTTCTGAGACTACCCACCAAGNAGCAAGAAAGTGCCGAAGAGCAGAAAGAAGAGGATGGGTCCTGCCAGATCAGAGTCGTCCATGATGTGCTGATCTATTCTGGCTAGAGGGTTCAAGACGGTAAGAGTCNNTGTCGCATTACATCAGTACGCGGTGTCGCCAATTGCGTGTATCACTCCACACACCTTTGTCTTGATGTGTCCAAAGTTGACACCCAACTCTTCCAACAATGGCGGCTCTCCGGGGTATCCCTCAGTACCAAAGGCCGCTAGCCATCCCATTGTCAAGCCTCCTTGTTCGCCCATACGTCCAGACACAGTAGGCTGACCACCAAAGCCTGCGCCATAACTCGAAGGGTATGCTGATGTTTGCGCGCCGCCGTTGAATGCCTGGAAGGGTGTCGACGTGCCAGACACGGGTTGGTTCGAGTATGAGGAAGAGTAGAACTGTAGGTTTTGCGCATTGCCATACGGCTGTTGTTGCTGAGGATTGTAGTACGCCATTGCGACTGACTTGTCGTGTTTGTTCTCCTTGAATGGACGATGTTGACTCCTTGTTCAATCCTCCAAGCTGTTCTGTTGTTACCTAGCTCTTGCCAAGGCTCCCCCACACCAGGCCTGCGTCACTTCCTAAAATACATGTCCCCTCTTACACCCTGTCTCTTCGCTCTTTACAGCTTCACCTCGGTCGAAACAGACTGTGGTTTGAAGCAAGTCTCGCTCGATTCACATGAGGCTGTCTCTTTCACTACGAACACGACAATGCACTCGAAATTTCTCACATTCGCCGTCATCTCGTCACCTTCATTGAGGTGCATTTGGCTGATGGCGCGCTCATCTGCTGAGCCACCGTACATCTCACGATATGTACGTTAGCGTGCAACATTAGACCAATAGGTGTCGACTGAAGCCGCCGGGCACCAAATGCCAATGCAAAAGCAGACGAGGCCGCAAGGCCGAGTCATCGAGTGAGGCTGAGTAATGCATCAGGTGTACGATAATCAACATGACTGATATTTCCACCATCCTCCGAGTAAGCGGCCTTCGTTCCTCTCAGCAAGACAACAACCGGCATATTCCAAAGCCATGGCAAGTCTCTGGGACAAAGCCGGGCAAAATTAGATGATAAAGATGGCACTCTCTTCGACCTGGGTCGCGATGACAAGCGTCAGATATTGCAGGATATCCTCGTGGTTGTCCAAGGTCAACAAAACCGCTGTCTGCAAGACCGCTGGAAGATTCAAGGATTGAATGGTAAAAAGATCGTGGTCCGAGACGTTTGCGCAAAGATGGTATCGTCCATCGAAAAGTACATTGCTCTATAACTCTCTCGAACGTTCTGAGAGAATCGAGTTGCTCTTGTGGTTGTCCAAGGTCCCTCATCGTGAACATCATCGGATCGTTTCATCTCAAATTTCTTGCGGATCAGGTCAATGGCTTCTTCAAGATCAGAAGTTTATCAGCTGGATGGCATCAAGCGCTTCAGAAATCTTATGGTTATATGGTCCATCTGGATCAGGGAAGACAAAGCTAGTGTCCATCGTGTTAGAGAGCCTCAAAAGGGGGATGAGCAATCTCAAGAACGCTGCGCCAATTGCATACTTTTACTGCTCTAGAGCTTTGGCTGAGCCGGAAAGAGCAGATCCTTGCGAGATAATGAGGTCCATCATCAAGCAGCTTTCTCAAAGTCAAAGCGGGATCCTTCAGCCCACTGTTGATAGCTTCGAGCAAAACAGGCTCGAGGCCGAGTCGGATGGATTGCCACCCTCGACCCTAATGCTATCAGAGTGTACGAATCTGCTCTTGCAAATCGTCAACACTACTCCGGCAACCATCGTGATTGATGCGCCCGATGAGTGTGACCCGACACAACGTCATCATCTTTTATCATTCTTCAACAATATTATCACCACCTCACAGAACGTGGTCAAAATCTTTGTCACTAGTCGCGATGAAAAGATCTCCGCGCCCATCTAGCTCACTGCGATCAGATCAAAATTACGGAAGAACGTAATCGTCACGATATCCAAGGATTCGTGGTCACTGAAGTTGATCGAGCGATCAAAAACAGGAGACTTCTTTGCGGGAATGTTTCCCAAGATCTTCGAGAACATGTTGTCAATGAATTGATTCAAAAGCCCAAGGGATGTTTCGTTGGGTCAGTCTCCAAGTCGAAGCTTTATGCGACCCCGAACAAGTTATTATAGAACAAGATGTGATCCAAACCCTTACCAAGCTTCCCACGACATTATCTCAGTCTTACGATGTCGTTTTCGGTCGCATTTTACGACTACACGTTGGAAGTCGCTCGATTGCCGTGACAACTTTGCAGTGGCTTCTCGGAGCCGAAAAGATGTTGTCCATCGAGGAGTTCCAAGCGGCCTTGTCAGACCCTGGCGCTTCAGCAATATCGACAGATGACATGATAGGATGTTGTTGCGGTCTCGTAGAGGTCGACAAAGGCATGAATACCTTACGACTGACGCACCCATCGGTTCGAGAATATCTCGACGGCCTTCTTCAATTCTCGAAGAACGAGGTCAATTCTGTCATTGCCGAGCGATGTCTTGCCGTGAACATGGACCGTCACGGTACAACACTTGATAAGCTCGCAGACTATGCTGTCGTACATTGGGCCCACCACTGCGCGATCGCGAGCGCATCATCGCACCTAGGTGATCTTCTGTCCGAGTTCCTGTTCCATGGATACCATTTCGATGGCTGGCTAGGGGTCCTGGAGACTATAATGACAGATGTAAACATCGACAGTGATTTGGCAAAGAAGTTGCATGCTGTCCAGAGTAAGCCGACCTCTCCACTGTTCGTGCTGTCTTGTTTCGGCCTCTTTCGGTTGCTGGACGAAAGTCGACTCGAGACTTGCATATCCGATTGGCACCAATGTAACCTTAGTGGCGCATCCGCGTTATATGTCGCAGCTCGTTGGGGCCATCTTGACGCAGTCAAGTATTTGGTTCGCCTGGGTCTCGATGTCAACCATATCGGAGGACAGTTCGGGCACGCACTTCAAGCATCAGCGTTCGCGGGACATCATCAGATTGTCGCTTTTTGATGGAGAAAGGCGCTACAATGTCTGGTCCTGGAGAGTCTTTCGACCCGGTCTATGCCGCTCTCTCATCTGGAAATGGAGAGATAGCGAGCATGATCCTTGAAAAAGGTTACAAATTCTCGTCTCAACAAAGATTCGATGAGTGTCTCAACCTGGCAGCGTTCAAAGGTTATGTTGATCTAATGCTGTCTATGCTTCAAGGTATCAACTCTGTATTCAGCCCAAAGCAAGCCCACGATGTTTTACAGGTCGCACTTTATGGTCGAAATGAGCGAGAAGTGAATGCTTTGATCACTGGCTATGCGGACATCAATGCACAAACCGGATACTTCGGCAACGCTCTACACGCTGCTATCTGTGGTGGGAGTCTCAACCTCGTCCAATATGTACTTGCTCAGGGGGCGGATGTGCATACTCGAGGTCGATTTGGGTATCCCCTGCGCGCTGCAGTCGCTTTCGGTCACGAGGAAATCGTGCAATGGCTTCTTACCGATAAAGAATTAGACCCTAATGTTCAAGACGAAGAGCTTGGGGATTGTCTCCAGACAGCTGCCTCAAAAGGCTATCTCGCGATCATGACGCTACTTCTTGATCAAGGGGCTGATGTCAGAGGTTCTGACGGCGTTCATCAAAATGTGCTTCAAGCAGCATGCTTTGGAGGGCATCAAGGAGCTGTTCAACTCCTTTTAAGAAATCACGCAGACATCCGATCTGGAGGCCGCTATCGAAACGCTTTGCAGGCCGCCGTGTATGGAGCGTCAAAAATGTGGTCAAAATTCTTGTTGAGCACGGTGCAGAGTGGAATTTTTCCCTGCGCAATCAATGGATGCAACGTAGGCCAGCTCCAGGACGGCTACCATTGCCTGAGCTATGGCGTGAGAGCTGGTCGGACGAAGCAGGGCCACTTGAAGCTGCTGCTTTGACGGGAAATCTATCCCTCGTACGGCTTCTGATTGATAAAGGAACTCCCATTGACTGCAAGTCGTGGGACGGAGGGGAACCTGGTTTTGGAGGATGCGGATTTACTGCATTGCAGGTCGCTGCACGTTATGGCCATGTTGAAGTTGTAGAATGCCTTCTGGATGCAGGTGCAAACCTGGACATGTCCAGCAGATGTTTTGCCAGTCCCTTGCACGCCGCTATTAAAGGCTTAAACTTCTCGCTCGCCTGGAAGTTTCTGGAGAAAGGAGCCAAAATCGACAAATTCTGGGGACCTCGCTATGGCACTTGCCTTCAGATCTGCTCTGACCAAGGTAATCTAGCTGGAGTGAAGTTCCTAATTGACAGTGGAGCCAACGTTAATGGTCCTCATGGCCTCAATGGCACTGCACTGCAACTCAGTTCCGATGGAGGCCATTTCGAAGTTGTTGAACTCTTGATCTCTCATAATGCCGATCTGGAAGCTCATGGCGAGTTAGGTACTGCGTTGCAGGCTGCGGCGGCAAAGGGCCACTTAGGTGTTGTCCATCTCTTACTTGAGCATGGTGCTGAAGTCAATACCAAGCATGGACCCAATGGCTCAGCACTTCATGCAGCGAGCACTGATACGCGGGATAAGCTTGACATTGTCCAGGTATTGTTAGAAGCTGGTGCACACGTCAACGACCTGGACGCCGAGCTCAGGACCCCTCTTTATCTGGCAGCTTATCTCGGGAACCATGCTATAGCCGAGAGCCTCCTAGAAAAGGGTGCTGATGTTCTTCCCAAGTCATCTCTCGACCATTCAAGAAAACTGCAAAACACTGTTGGACCTCGCCGAAGCAATAACACCAGAGGATCACACAAAATGACTTCTCCGTCGATGACCGCTAACTTCCAGGGCCATACAGAGATGACTCGCTCGAACGTTTCGACTTTACCCAAGATACCTATTTCAGCTGCCATCTCCCAAGGTCATGCAAACATAGCTCGCTTGTTGTTCAGGAGAGATTCGAAGCACTACCTGGACCTTGAATGTCTGCAGTCAGATCTAGGTCACGCGTCACGAAAACAACACACAGATCTCGAGAATTTGTTATCTGAGATACAGATGTGGCATGCATGTGAGCAGGGCGATGTTCCACTTCTTCAAAGACTTCTGGATAAAGGCCTGGATGCCAACACGTTTATCATAAGATCCCAGACGTTACTGGACGTCGCCGCGAAGGCTGGCCATACACTCGTTGCACAAACACTTCTCGATCATGGATTCGACAAGGGAGGTCTAAATCAGGCATGCCAAACTGTGATCAGAGCGCTTTCGGACCGAGTCACGTACGATGGCTTCACTAAGCCAAAATGTGTGCGGAAGTCGAGGTATATCGATGTTTTGAAGCTGTTTATCACCCTGGACCAGAATCTGAAGATAGATGATGAATCCGAGGAGCCATTGATCAGGGCCATTGCGCAGTCTGGAGACACCGAAACGCTTGTGCTGTTATTCCACGGTCGGCCTGCTCTTGCTGAGCAGCAGGGCAGGATACTACGATCACTCGTCGCGTTTGGTCAAGCTAATCCCTCTCGCGTCTCCATGGTACGCCACATACTCGAGCTTGAATACATGGGGGATGACTATCTCGCGAGATGTGGAGACGCTCTAGTTGCTGCAGCCCGCCAGGGATCTCAAGAGATATTGAGTATACTCGTGGCAGCTTCGCCGTCTACGCAGACACTGGGTAGATTAACCCACTCTCTTTTCAGCTCGGTTCTCGAACCACTTCGAGAAGCATACGCTGTAGAGTTACAGAAGGCCGTAAACCACAGAGACCATGTCCACTCTGGTTGGCATACTCGAGGACTCGTCATGCATCTGGAAAACCTGGTACCCAAGGACTTTCCAAACACTACGCTCGATATGTTGCACTTCCTGCTCGGCACTTTGGAAGAGATCGAGGAAAGAACTACCCAGACTGTATTCGAACAAGCAGTACAAATCAACCACCTGCAAAGCGCAAAGCTATCCTGTACCATGCAGCTAAGCAGAATCAGCACGGTCAATTCAGGATCGAAGGTCTTGACAAACTATTGTTATATTCGGTGCAGACCTTTCTGGATGACGGTATGACGGATTTGCTTCTTGCAGAAGGCGCCGATCCTAACGCCACAACACCGGCGGGGTTGTCGGCTCTACACTTGTCTCTGATCAAAGACCCATATATATGGTTGTCAGAACCCACAGACACAGGCAGAGTTCACTTTTATGGCGTCCAAAACCTGCCAGTTGACCGGATTGTGGGCTCAATCAACTGTCTTTTGCAGAACGGTGCCGATATAGATGCTACACACCCGATCGCGGGCACTCCCTTGCAACTCGCGATTCAACTACGCTGCCACTCCGCCATCGTTGAAGCCCTAATCGTCGCAGGAGCAGACATAAGCGGCCAAGCAGGCTGCTACGGCACTATTCCCACCGAGAATATCGCCAACAAGGAACTACGACCTTGTCTCAAGTCAGGCCATAGTATGTTGGAGCGCACCAAAGTTCTGCTGGACCATGGTGCACCAGTCAATACCTCGATTGGGTATTTTGGAAACGCGTTACAAGCAGCTGCGTATGTGGGTAGTATGGAAGCAGTGCAGCTTTTGTTGCAAAAAGGCGCAGATGTCAATGCAAGAGGTGGCAGATATGGTAGCGCAGTTCAGGCGGCTAAGGCGGCTGGTCACATGAAGATTGCAGAGGCACTTGAGGATGCTGGTGCGCAGGAGCTTGATTGGGAGAAAGAGACGGTCTTTGGCAACGATAATATGTGGTTTAGAGAGGTATATCTATTCAGAGGTGGTCTCGACCGGCGAGATAGTGCGCTTTCCATTTTCAAAAAGCGGAGAAACAAAGTTCATTGCTTGATTCACGGGAGAAATTATTGTCTCATAAGCTTAATTATGCATCTCAAACAACCAGTCCTGGACAGGGGCTGTGAGTCGCAAGGATCTGGCATGTAAATGTTGCGCCTTGAACACGAGCGATATATTCTATAAGATTCCACATATAAGCACGTACGGCCACAGTCAGCTGAAAACTGGGCATCCCGTCCGCTCTGCCATACATAAGCAGTTGAACGGCAGATTAGTACTACGGTGGGTGACCACGTGGGAATCCCTGCTGCTGTACGTTTTGTTTCTTTTGCTGATCCTAAAATGAGGATGGCGGTGATGGTCTCAAAAGAGAGCTGACCAGAGTCTTTTCTTTTTTTCCTTTGCCGTGGCAGGGACCACGTCGAGACATGATCAATTAGTATTTTGATCATACGAGAAGGAGGATAGAAGATTGAGAGGTAGGAAAGCCATTTCATTACTCGGTGTTATCAATACTATGATACTGTTATCTCAAAGGAGTGTGTTCCAGTTGGTGTCAAAACATTTTCGTTCAGTCATCGAGTCGTCAACCACGGCCAGACGGTTTCGACAACCAGATTACCATCCGCTGCTCTTGTTGTCACCACCCTTGCTGCCGGAGCCCTTGTTGTCACCTCCCCAGCTACCGCCAGAGCCCTTCTCGCCACCAGAAGATCCCTTACCACCAGAGCCCTTCTCGCCACCAGAGCCCTTGTTGCCGCTTCCCCAGCTACCGCTCTCTCCGAACGAACCCTTGTGATCTCCGCTGTTGCCCTTGTTGTCGCTGGATCCCTTGCTGCCGCTTCCCCAGCTGCCAGAACCCTCATGACCAGAACCTTTGTTGCCTCCCGAGGAGCCCTTGTTTCCATTGCCGTTGTCCTTGCCCTTGTTGTCTGACCAGCCATTGCCATAGGAACCTTGGCCACTGCCAGATCCCTTGTTGCCGCTGCTGCCCCAGCTACTGCCAGAAGAGCCCTGGCTGTCTCCCCCAGCCACTGTTGGACGATCCTGTGTTGCTGCCAGAGCCCTTGTTGTCGCCGCCCTTGTTGCCGCTGTCTCCCCAGCTGCCGCTGGACGAGCCCTGTCCAGAGCTTCCATAACTGCCACCGACGGAACCCTGAGCTCCCTTGCCATTGTCCCTTGCCCTTGTCGTCATTTCCCCAGCTACCTCCTGAGGAGCCCTGGTTGTTGTTGCTGCCGCTGCTGCCCCAGTTGTCGCCGGAGCCGCCGGAGTTGCCTTTGTCTGAGCCACCAGAGCCCTTGTTACCATTGTCTCCAGAACCCCAGCTGCCACCAGAGGAGCCTGAGCCGCCCTTTCCAGAGTCACCACCCTTTCCAGAGCCCTGGTTGTCACCGCCCCAAGATCCGCCATTGTTGCCAGATCCTTGATCGGAGCCCCAACCTTGGCTGCCGCAGGAGCCCTGGCCCTTGAAACCTTGGTCAGAGCCACAGCCTTGGTTGCCAGCAGAGCCCTGACCCTTAGAGCCCTGGTCGGAGCCCCAGCCTTGACCGTTGTTCGAGAAGTCGCCGTAGCTTCCCTTGGAACCTTGATCGGAGCCCCAGCCTTGGCCGTTTTTCGAGGAATCACCAGAGCCTCCTTCAGATCCTCTAGCGACGAGGCTTCTTGAAGACTTGCCACCGTTGCCATTGTTGCCCCAGCCATTGCCGTTGTTGTTGTCGTTCCAGCCATTTCCATTGCCTCCTTTACCAGATCCAGGTCCCCAGTTGCCTCCGTTGCCATATCCAGATCCACAGTTGGGACCTCCGTGGCCGTAGCCGTAGCCCCAGCCATATCCACCTTGGCCACCGTTGCCTCCCGACCAGCCGTTGAAGTCGCCGCTGTTCTTCTTGTTGGTCAAGGTATCGGCCCAGTACTGAGCATCCTGGTCGGAAAGCTTGCCTCCGAAGCCGCTTGCGAATTTGGAGAGGTCCTTGGCCAGGTCGCCTTTAGAGTCGCCATCGGAAGACCAACCACCAAAGTTCTGGAAGAAGGACTTGAAGTTGTCTGCCAGATCACCATCTGTGAACTATCAGTAGCCGAATCTGTTGGTGAGAGTATTGGCGTCACTTACTGTATCCATTGGAGGAGCCTCTCTTCTCGGCAGGTGCAGCAATAGCAGAGGTGAGTATGCTGGCGAAAGCAATGAAAAGGAGTTTGGAAGAAACCATTTTGGCTTGCTGGCTGTTCGTTGCTTGTGGTATGAGGATGAATGAGAAGTATGATCAGGTGTCTAGAACTCCTGATGTCTTGCTTGTTGCTGGTGGTGAAGAAGGACTTGAAGGCAGGTGCGTGGTCTAGTATTTATGCTCTTTTCATCCCAGTAAATACGCTTACCCCTCTCGGTTGCCAGCGAAGCTCGTTCTGTTCTCGTTCGTCGTTTGACGACAACTTCTGCTCTAGACGTCATGATGTCGTTCCTCTCATTGTCGTCCGAGGCGTACGAGATGCCTTGAAACTGGTCCCGACGATGTTGAATTCAAGCTCTGATCCAATCACGACTCTTCAGCTAGTCCATGTTCCTGGTTACGAGATGGATTCCAGCGTCTTTGAATGTAGTCCTACATGACGCGAAGCAACTGCACCAATATTCGCTCAATATCCGGGTCAGGGAGAAAATGCAGGTCCAAGGATGTTTCGAGAGTTCCTGCCAACCGAACTTTGTCGTACCAACACAATTGCGAGATCTACTGGACAATGATTAGAGTACAGAGAGTTATCCATACAGATCTCAGACGCGCGTCCACATGGGACTCTGCCGTGCTGGAACTCATTGTCGTAAGGAAGTTGATGTGATGGCCCGAGAGCGTAGACCAGGCTTGGGCATACAAGCTTCCATACTGAAACGCAGCCATGAAGGTCAGAGTAGTACACATTAGCAAACGAAAATTGCGAGGCGCGAGGATCTTATACGTGAAGGATGCTAGAGCTGACTGTCAGTTGCGCCCCATCATGCTAACGATCCGGTAGGCCAGATGGTCCGAAGCCATGATGTCCGTAGCGGCAGCGTAGATATGCAGAGGTTCTCGTTGCATCCAAGAGCGTTGAGGATTTCAAAGAATATGGAATGTCTGGCCACTGAAAGATCTGCCTCCCAGGCATCAAGCAGAAATGACTCTGCAGTATACTTGGTGAGAAGTTCGACCTCATGATGTCGATGCCAAGGTGACCTGCAGTCTTCGCGGAGACGACTGTACTACAGCGGGGGTAAGCTTCTATTCTGAGTATTCTGGTAAGTCTGACAAGCAATGACCATCACGGTGGCATGGTCAGCGAACGTTCTCTTGGAGTCGGCTCGTTTGGGGGAAACAGCAAGTCTATTACTAGCAAGACCTAGATCAAGCCAGTGCAGCTGTGTACCAGACCGGCAGATTCACAAGCCCAAGACGAAGACGGCGGTTGATTGCCAGAACGCAGCCATAATTGAGGTACGTCAGAAAAGCACAAGACGGAGTGCAGCAGCCATCGTGTCATCAAACTTCCGATCTCGCGTGTCTAGAAACGTGGTCAAGAACCATGGCACAAGAGACTTGAGTTGTGCAACTGTGCGGCATTCGCAGGCAGGGGTAATTGTTGAGGAGCAACGTCCGACTAGAGAAGCAAGAACGACCACCGTGTTGCTGCATCTGCAATCACAACATACATGTAGCAGGACGGAGATGAAGTAGGGGAGCCGAAATTGTACCAAGGACGTGCTCAGGCAAGAAGCCGCATTGCAGCCTCGCAGGTCCATATCAAGTTCAACGTCACAGAGCAAGCGACAACATGGCCAACACGAAGGTGTGTTGCGAGTCGCAACTTCCAAGACTCCAGAGATGCGTTCTCGGGAGCCATCCGGTAGAATTGCGGCTGCAACGCGCTTTCGTCTCCCGTCGGCGGGCTTTTATTCTTGCACGCCTGAGGCATCAAGGATGACAACCACTCTACTGTGCCGAAACCAGCACGCTCCAGCTCCGAAGATCGTCCTGAGCTGTATTTGAACAACCGACGAAACAAACGTGTTGCTCCCTTCTACTGCCAAGGTTCTCAGATCTTTGTTATTGCGCTAACTACACCAAACACAAAAGTCGACACAAAAGTCGTATAACGAATTGTCGCACAATTCGTTCACAGTGTAGTTGATATACGTTAGGATATGACATCTTGAGTAATCATCGTCAACAGGATGACCCTGTTCATTGTATCACAATATCTTCTCGACGAATCAACCATCAATATGATTGTGTATAGAACTGTGAATAGTGGAGTAAAAACCGCACTTATGGGCAGGCTATACAGCACTACTCATCCATCGATCCTGGAAATTCTCAAAGACCTGCGAGATCGGACAGTACTCCGACCAAGCTCTGTTACATTTGTACCAGGCCCACAAGGATTCAAGAACTGCAACATTATCTCGGATTTTCATCGTGACTGCCAACAGAACGAGGAAAACTTTGACAGGCAAAATAGTAATACAGATTTAACGGATAGAAATAAAGGCATGAGCGGCGATGTGAAAAGAACCCAACCGAAAGCTTTTCTTTTGTACAACAAACCCAACGCCAGAGAGGGTATGTATAACATGACGTGCATGCTGAAAACGGACAAACAAAAATACAGGTGGCTCCTCGCCAGATTTTTTTACAAAGGTGTCGACCGATCAGTGACCTCTTCCTGCTTTACATGTACGAAATTTGCATCCATCTAGGATCTTCCCTGTCTTCTCTTGGGGTTGGTCTGTTTCTTCTTTGGTGTAGTCTTGCTACCGTCGCCGTTGATATACTTCAAAAGCTCATCGACACTTCTGTTGTCATTGGTGCCATCGGCAGCTCTAGGGGCAGCAGCCTCTTCAATGCTCTGGCCGATCGAGGGCTGGGGTCTAGCACCTCTACCAACCATGGGAGCCTTGGGTCTTAGCATAATCTTCTTGTCCTGGAGTACCTTGGCATGCTTTGCGAGCGACACAGCACTTTGAGTGAGCTGCTCAAGCCATGTCTCTGCCTCCTTGGTGTTACGGTCATCGGGACCAAGCTCGTTCTTGAAGATGTTGAAGGCCTCACGCATGCGGTTGACAGCGCTCTTGTAGTCGCGGTCAAGAGCGAATGCTTGAGCGAGCTGGAACAGCAAGGTAGCGGTGCTGACAGATGTCTTGCCAGAAACCTCCTCCGACATAGCGAGGGAAGATTCGAACCAGAGGCGAGACTCATGGTACTGCTTCATGCTCTGCAACATGACGGCAGCGTTGTTGATGGTGGTGATGGAGTCGGGGTGCTTGGTACCATAGACGACCTTCCACAGGTCAAGAGCATGGCGAATGTAGGCAAGGGCATTCTTGGTGTTGCCACTTGCGTGCTCGAACAAACTCAAGTTGAGGTAACTTAGAACAGTCTCGGAATGGTCAAGACCAAGAGTACGTTCGGAGATGATGGCTGCCTTGCGAGCAAGCTCAACAGCGGCAGTCTTCTCGTCGAGACCGTAGTAGATGGTGGACAAGGCGTAGTAGACGCGAGCAACCTCGGGGTGCAGGATGCCGTAAATTTGCTCGTGCAGGGAGAGAGACTCGAGGAGCAGCTCTTGGCCAAGCTCCTTCTGGTCCTGCGAGAGCGAGATACGACCGGCCTCGAGAGCCTCCTCGGCCAAGACACTGCGTGGTGCTGCATCCTTGATGATGGGAACAACGTTGAGAACATCATCGGGATGGAAGGTCTGGGTAGGAGCGGAGGGAGCAGCAACAGGTGCTGGCGAGCGCTCAGGGTTGTTCTTGTTCTTTCTCTTCTTTCCACCAGAGCTTCCATTGGTGGCAGGTGCAGGGGCCTGCACAGGAGCTGGGGCAGGGGCATCATCCTTGGTGAAACCGTACTGCTTGGCTTGCAGTTGGAGACCCTGCTTGAGACAAACCTCACGGAGGAGCTGCACCTGCTTACCAGATTGCACCCAAGCATCACCGAGGTCGAATCTGTAACGCTTCTTGATCTCGCTGACGATGTCCGCCTTGATGGACTCAGGTGTGGCGGCCTCGAAGGAGAAGTCCTCCTCGGGGTACAGAGATTTGAGGGATGCGTCAGTCTCTGCTGTAGGCTTGGCGTTGAGTTCGGCGCCCAACAAGCAGTTTAGCAAGTGAGCAATGCAAGCCTGAACGAATGGTGGTGATTGGTATCTGAGGTATTTGCTGGAAGTGTGCTTGAATGCTCTGGCAATCATTTCCTGAATTGCGAGCTGCTTGAGTGCCTGCAGACGAGGTTGTTCGGGCTTGTCAGCAAGACGGGCAACCTCTCCGAGGTATCTCATGTTAATACCACGCTTGTGAAGCAAGTTGGTTAGTGATTGACCGTCCATGGGGAAGCCAACGTCACCATCCTGCAAGTCCGAAATCATCTTGGGAATGATTTCCTCTGAGAGGTACTTGCAAGCTGCGCGAACCTCGACTTCATCCTTGGACCATTCCTCCTTCTCTTCCTCAGTCTGAGGACGCTGACCACAGAAAACGTCGGGGTTGAGACTGAACGAGAATCCAGAAACATCAACACGCTCTTGTTCGGGCTCCTTCTTCTCGGCACCTTCAGTCTCGCTCTCGGGAGCAGCCTCCTTCTTGGCTTCACGACGCTTTTGGACCTCGGCCTGAACATACTCGCGAAGCTTGAGTCTCCAGTACGATTCAACCAGTTCAGGGCGAAGGACAGCCATTCTGTGAGGGTAGTTGTCATCATCACTAGAGTTGTCCTTGCGGTACTTTTCGAGCCAAGCAACATCCAGAGGGGTAATGCGGTACAAGTCGAGAATGTACTTTCTGCCGTCAGTTCCGAGCAAGCCCTTGGTCTCAACACTAGCCTCGAGATCGTGTCTCTTGTTCTCCTTGTCCCACACAGGGTGGCTCTTTACACGCAAAGCCTTGCTGAGCTCAGCGAATGGCTGCTTGAAGTCGTCGTTCTCGGCGATGACATCTCTACCCTCAACACCGCCATAGTCGATCTGATGCTCACCAGGCTCTCTTTGCTTGAAGATACCTGGTACAATACTTTGGCCGACGAGACGCTTGCCAAGGTAGTCGACAACAACAGTTCCAGGGGTGAAGATGCCAGAGATATCGAGCTGGTTAGTAGCCTTGACACCCATGATATCCTTACCAGTAGCAACACGAGCAGCCTCGTCACCACCATCAGCAGCNAAAGTGCCGACGCCGTCGGCGCCAAATGAGTAGAAGACATTGTTGTAAACAAAGATCTGAGCGTCGCGAGGCTCGGTAGGGTTGAGAGGAGCAACCTCACCACGAGCAACAAGGACGGCACCTCTGACAGCAGCCTCGTTGTATTCGGCGAAGAGTTTTGCGGTAAGTCTCTCTCTGAAAACACGATCCTGAACGTTCTCCTTGGGAAGCTCGCGGGTCGACTGGAATTCTTCGTTCCAGTCGCGAAGAGTCTCTGCATTCTCAGGACCAGCAAGGAGGTAACTCTCCTGAGTACGAGCAGCATCGGCAACGTGACTTGTCAAAGAGGCCGAGTTTGGCGAAACAACCCATGGGCTAGCGGGAACAGCGTTGGCGAGCTGGAAAGCGGCCAGAGGGTCACGCTGGCCGTTGTACTCNTGCAGGCTACGGAAGGCATCGTTGAACGAGGGCGAGATCTGGCCAAACAGAGTGAGGAGCGAGTGTGCAGAGTGAGGCTTGGGGGCGGTACGAGGGAAAGGATCGAACTTGTTGTTTGTCGACTTGTTGACGAAGAAACCAGAGACGTGCGAGGTGATGTGGAACTGCTCGCCCTCGAGAGTAGTAACGAGCAGGTACATGAGGTGACCCTTTTGACGGAGGTGGTAGGGNGCAGGGTTCCAAGCTGACAAGGACAGAGTCTTGACAGTCTTGGGAGCGTTTGCCGGCGAAGGCGAAAGAAGAGTCTTTACGGAACCGCGGGCGTCAAGGTCGTAGTCAACCATGGCATGCTCGCTAGCAGGAGCCTCGGGCTGGTCGGCGGGGGTAGGCTTGATAATGTGGTCGTGTAGCGAGAGACCGGCATCAATACCGTGCAACAGGTCGGTACGGTCACCAGATGCGCCAATCAATTCGCGGACGCGCACAAAGTGCATGCGGGCCTGTGTCTCGGTGTAAGGATCTTCGACGAGGTGGAGCTCTGGGTCTTGCTGAATGTCGGGCACTTCGGAGAGCTCGACAAAGTCATTGATGCGCTTGCCCTTGTGCTCGAGGTGGAAGCACGTGTACTGGAAGGTGAAGGGGAGGTCGATGATGGATTGGCGGATGTCTTGGACTTGCTCGAGGTGGCTGACCATGATTTGGCATTGTCCCTAGTGACGGTGTCAGAAGCGTCGTTGGTGTGGAATTGGCGAGCCTCTTACAGGAGCATGAGGTAGGTGGATGGTGAGCTGGAAGACATTCTCGACTGGTTGCTCCTGCTCTTGCTCAACCTGCTGGCCATCCTGAGCCTCGTGCTGTTCTACTCCATTGCTCTGAGCTTCTGTGCCGTTGCTCTGCACATCTGTGTAATCGCCATCAGTCTTCCACTCGTGCGCCAATNNTGCGTCGTCACGTTGCCTACCTTGAGCTTTCGTCTCACTGTCCGCAGCCATGCTTCAGCCAAAGTTTTGTCGAAAGGGAAACGGAAGAAGGAGAACAAAGAGCAAATGGGCGCGCAATGTCCAAAGATATAGTACAAGGGAAAAACGAGTATAATACAAGAAGTTATATGCTACACGAGCTTGTGATTCACATCAAAAGTCCAATCGCCCAAATCTTTGTCCACCAAAGGCGAGGCCGCACAAAACTTCGGCAACTTCCTCGGTTGAAGTCGGAGCTTCCATCAGTCCCTCGCTCGCTCGCACGTCCCAAGCATATATGACACGCACTTGTGGTCACCAACATCGTTTCCCCCGACCTTTAGTTTTTCTCAGGGAAGAACTAGTGGAGCCGCAATCTTTGTTTTGAAGCTTCCAGAAAAGAACAGTTTATCTGACATCCAGATACACGTCTGTCGCGGGATTCACATGAAACAAAGCAAGGTAGGCGAATTCAAGGGACTGCCAAGCAGAAGGAAGCCGTTGGGCTCTACTCCAGATCTCGCCTGTGACGCCTGTTCAACTTCCCCGAACTGCCATTGCTCCATCTCGAATTGGTCATCTGACATTGAACGACCATGTCGTCCTTGCGGCCACTAGCATTGCAGAGACTAAAAACAACGACAAGGCCTCTGCAATTAAGTCTTCGTTCTCGAAATTGTCTCCAGACGCATCTGACATGTCGTGCTCGCGCCTTTACTTCCATCCCGGGGATTCCAACACCCGAAGAAGAAGATGATGGAGGTAAAGGCAAGAAGTCTGAAGGCGAAGAAAGCAAATGGAGACCCATCTTCTGGAAGTCTTTAGAGTCGACATTTACTACACTCGCATCAGTGACCGTCCTTGGGTATGACACGCTGTGTGACAATCTCATGTTCATGTCTAACGCATCAATTGCAGTCNTGATTGGCTACTCATATACGCGTTACTACAAGGCTCTGATCTTGAGAAAGATGGAACATGCCTTTGCGCCTGGTCTGATTCATGCACTTTTGAAAATCTCTCGCAGGGCTAATGCACGTCTAGGCGACCCAGTTTTAGAACTTGCCGCCATGTCCAAGAGCGAAGATGGTCATCGAGAACACTGGATCCTTCGTGAAGAGCAAACCAAACTCGATGCGATTGTTCGTGGTGAGCTTAAAGGACAGTACTATCTCATAGTAGGCGAAAAGGGTACTGGAAAAAGCTCCATGCTTATCGATGCCATGGCCAAGATTGAGGGTGAAGGTGTTGCAATGTTTGATGCCCATTCCGATCTTGAGATCTTTCGCGTACGCTTGGGCAAAGCCCTTGATTTTGAGTATCACGAGGACAACATCGGATCTCTCTTCTCAATTCGCGGCCCTCGTGATGCTTCTGCCTTGCTCGATATAGAGAGAGCGTTCAACAAGCTGGAGAAGGTGGCGTTGCGTAGGAGAGCAACTGTTGGAAGACCGCTCATCATGATCATTAACAACATGCATTTGCTGCGAGACGACGAGGACGGACGTGATCTTCTCGAGTTGCTGCAACAAAGAGCCGGTTCGTCATCACACTCATTTCTAATCGGACTTATAACTGATTCTCAGTCTANNGAACAATGGGCTGCCAGTAACCTGGCCACTATAATCTTCAACAGCGACGATTATTGGGTCTACGAAAGACTTAAGCAGCTGGCAACACGTATGGTGGTCATGCCAGTTCCTGATTTACCGCGAGACAAAGCCATGATGGCCTTATCCAACTACCGGGCAAGATACCATAGTGACAAGCCTCTGGATTCGGAAATACTCGAACAGGTCTATCAGAAAGTGGGAGGCAGACTTGCTTTCCTCAATCGTGTCGCAAAGTCTCCCGACATGCTTCAAACCTGCGAAGATATTTGTCGCGCAGAAAAGACTTGGCTTCTATCACAGACCTGGATTCTAGGCGAAGAGATGGACGACGATGTTATGGACCAACAAAAATATGCCGTGAGTACCATCTCTTTCGGTCAAAAAGCTTTGCTAACGATGTCAGNNTCAGCTGCAATGGTCCTAGCAAAGGCCTTGGTAGACAAGGAGAAGGAGGATAATCTGGAGTACGACCAGGAGAAGGGCCATATGCTACCCCAGATTCCCTTACACAAGGCGAGGCAGATCATGACGCGTGCCGATTTCATTCAGAGTTACGACGCCATCAATATCTTCACAATCGACAGCAAGGCCATGGTAAGAGCTGATTCGGTCCCAATGATGAATGCTTTCCGAGAAATTTGCGCCGAGGAGTAAGTTGCACGTTCCTTGATGGAAGTACATCATGATTGCTAACACATCACCAGGGGCTTCGATGAATACTTGGAAGCAACTCTGGACCGCATCTCTGCTATTGAGTCGTTGGGACGTACTCGTGAACTGACGATCAAAGATTTATGGGTTGGTCACTATTGCTTATCGCTCAAGATCCTGAACTAACACTATTCCAACAGGNATGGGGGGAAGTACCGTGTCACTACTCGTAATGCAAAGGGTGCTATCGAGAAACTTATTAATTTTGAGGTCGAGGAAAAGGAAGAAGACAAGGACGATAAAGATGATTGAAAGCGCTTGCCAAGATGTGCATCGGCGGGGTTGAATTCCGATTGTTTATTTGTTGATCGTGGACGACGCTGTCGGTGCAAGAAGTTCGCCTCAACATCAAATCATATCAACACACACAGCATGAATTGAAAAGCAGAGATAGCATAACATGATTCCAGGGATATCATAGAGCATATGTACCTCATCAGTATGGATCGCAAGAGGAAGCGACAGGAACGTGTAGAGTTCTGGACCGCCGCGAAGTGCCAACGACTTCTAAGACCGATTGCTTCCAGGATTGCGCCATTGAAAAGACACCAGTACACCTTGAATNCTCGAAACATCTCAAAAATTGTGGAAGAAGAGTCGCTATCTACTTCCAAGACACAAGATTATTTAAGACGAGAAACTGCCTGCGCCAACATCAATACTCCATTTTCAGACCCTACTTGGCTACCTTCGGAACACAGAACCAAATGTCAGTTAAAGAAATACTCAGTCCGGCATCGCAACTCTCAGCCACCGTCAGGTCAGACAAATAGCCCTCAAGCATGTTTGGTAGCATTACCGACTCNNCCCTTCAAGGCTCGCGCGTTCAGGAGAGGGACTCCCGTCAAACATGGTATTATTAGTCTGGAAACCTCAAACAGTCCCTGCGTTTCAAAATCTCTCCCTCTAGCAAGAAAAGACATTCGTCAACGCCGGGATCCATTTACTCGGGCGCCGATTGCGAAACAGAGCATCGAACTGCAAGGCAGACAGAATTACGAGAGAACCTTCGAGCTACACCAAGGTGTCACGGATGGGTTCTCGTTGCTGCTACAAAGAACAAATTCGACAAGTTGTGAAGGACCGGCGCAANAAGGAGCTTCATCACTGCTGAGCATGTGCCTGCGGAGAGTTCCAGACTACATCCGAGCAGAAGAAGACTGGCGCAAAAGTATCGACGAAGACGACGACACAGACGTCTCTGCTGAGGTGTATGAAGAATTGGAGAATCTTGGCTCGGTACATGGACATGGATGGTCAGGTCTACGCGAAGTAGTGATTGCACACGGTGTGAGTCTTGTCCATGAAATTATCAAAGACAAGCTTGTGGCGACAGAGACCAGGGCAGAACTTGCAAGAATACCTGCCAAACACGGTCTCCATAAGGTGTCGGAAGACCTCCTTCTTGCTTATGTTCGATCCCTGCCGCTCAAACGCCCTCTCGGTGTGGATTCTCGTCTGTTCAACGGATGTCTATCGAGCTTGACGGCCATGCAGCCAGCCAGTGCCGACAATGAGACGTTCGTCCGCCTCCTTGATGCATTGTTTTCTTCAGGACGTCTGAAATTGTCGTGGTTGGCGACTCGAGACATGGTCGCTCTGTTGAGTGGCATGATCAGAGCGCTGGGGTCGCAATCTGGAGACAACGATCAAATCTTGCAGTTCCTCCAAGGCCGCATTTCTCAAGTATCAGAGGCAGAGTTGGTACAAGACCATGCAACCCGACAAGGATCAGAGGGCAAACTGGATACCTGGTTGAAATTGGAAAAGTCGCTCAGCAATACAATGATCAGCATCATTACTGTCCTCACGGCAATCGTCTTGATAGGGCGCAACGCACAAGATTGCAACGACGGCTCAAAGAGATGCACTGCTGCCGAATCTCTCCTCACGCGTCTTTCAGTAATTGTACTTACGAACCTGGAAGCCTGTCGATCCGGATCCAGTGCGAGGGGCTCAGTCCATCAGCAACGGACAATCTGTTTCACCCTTCTTGCAAGCAGCCTCATTTTGAGTGCCAAACATGACAAGAACAGCAAAGCAGAGACATTACTCGGGCAAGAGGAAATCTTGCGAGGAATGATTGTCGTACATAGAAGCAATAGCTCAGACCGCACACAATCGATGGTTGAGCGTGCTGCTTCATTTCTGGTCGACCTGTCTCGATGCTGCGGACAGAGCCTACACTCGGACGGTCAATCTTATCTGGAAAGCCTCGTTCAGTCGATTATGGAAGACGGTCAACACGAATCAGACAAGACGACATCATTCTTAAAACAATGGGCATTGGAGAGTTCCTTGCTCTCTGTCAAAATCTCTGCCACACAAAGAAGCCGGCGCTTCTTAGAGGACGTCGAGGCTGCCATGTCACAACGCGTACCCTTGAGTACCCACAGCATAGCCAGCGCCCCGCGTCATATCAGTGGTGTCATTGCAGGACAGGGACTCAGGTGGGAAGAAGGTCTGTGCGAATGGATTGTTGCATCGCCAGTACGCACGAGAAAGGCCGAACGGGTCACTGTCACGGCAAATAGGGGTCGATCAGGATCTATTTCTGACCAAGACAACGATCTAGACGACAGCGGTTATCTCAGTGACACAAAGGAAACACCAGATCTCAAACATAAGGTGGTCAACATCTCGAATATGCTGGCTTCACCGGATGTGCTAGGTTTCGATATAGAGACCCCATCTTGCTCGAAAGCCATCTTCCAAGCACACGAGGGTACAACACTATCAGATGGCACACCTTTGATCAAAAAGTTACCATGGCCTCCATCTTCTCCGCTCAAAGCTTCAAATACAGCCCAGACTGTTGCCGAACCTCCAGAAACTCATTCTGGTTCGCTTGGAAACAGATTTGACGTAGCGGAAAGACCAGCAAAGAAGAGGAAACGTCAGGCAGTGGAAGAACGGAAACCAATTGTTCCTTCACCGGCCTCAGAAGCAGCTCGACGACCATCACCATCTTCGGATAATGACTGCATCAAGCAGGGAGGAACCGATTCGTCTGAGAGCGAGATGGACGAACTGGCCATGAGTTGCTCAAAGCCGAGTAAAAAAAATANNTTTGTTGGCAGGAAAGCGGTGCCACCAAAATCTCTCAGCAAGACCTCAGTTCCAATCAAAAGAGCCAGCGATCACTTTGTAGATGATAGCGATGATGAGCTGGGCTTTTAAGGGAGGTACAACTTTACGATTAGCTTCTTTTTCTTTCTTGTTTCTTCTTATGATACCCATTATCGCATGTAACAATTAAATGAGAGTATGCTCTTCGCATGCCGACCATGTGTGTTATCGTCGTGATCTTGTCTTGATTGCATGAAAGTGTCGCTCTATTATGCATGGCGTCGGTGTTATGCCAGAGCGGCTTATTTTCGCCGGAAGGATCAAAAGGATTAAGAGAGTCTGCCTTATCGGGCCATGCCATTGGACAGGTGAGAGCGGGGGATAGTGTAATCAAAAGGCTGTCACGAGGTGGCTGTCTGACAGCTCTGTTTAATAATACGATCATGGTACTCGATTCATTCTTCGAGATGCTGCTTCAACACGTCGCACATCCGACAAGATGTCGGCGGTTCACGACGACGACACGGATTACTCTGACCTCGACGAAGAGGCACCCTCAGCCGCGCCAGCCTCGCGACACCCCTCCGGACCAAAAAACCGAGAACGATTGAGCGAAAGAACACCACTATTGAGCACTTCACCACCTCCCCCAGCCTATGCCGACGTGACAAGATTGTACGGCACTCCACCATATGTCGCTCGGAACGAATCGAGTAGTTTTCAGCCAGACCAAGCACGCTATCAAGATGCGACTACATCGGCTCATACGCCAACAGAGGAGCCACAGAGTATGGGCGATCCAGGACGTGATCCCGAGGATGGAAAGAAATTGACCAAAAGACGCAACATTTTGACAAACCGAAAGGCGCTTGCATGCCTAGTCCTCGTTCTTGCGTGTTCTCTGATCGGGCTAGTGACTGTAACGACAATCAAGCACGATAAAAGCCAGGATTCAGTACGTCTTGAGTTTTGGTCCTAGTCATAGTGGTCAGGCACTGACGCGCTGCATAGAGTAACGGAAACAACAGCGCTTCCCCCTGCTGACGGATTCCCTCATTACTGGAGATGTAATTACGGACATGTCAGCGACCCCTCGACTTTCTCTTTCGAGTTCCCGCGTAGCTTCAGCTTTGTCGAAATCACTGAAGGAGCACACAATCCTTCTGGCGATGTTAGTGGCCAGGTTCGAGTCTCGCTTGGAGAAGCGGACCAGAAAGATCCTCTGATGGTGGAGTTGCGAGTCGCAAAATCAGCAGCCGCTCAGAACTCACACTTCCAGGTTGATTATACGGGCGAGAGCCTACGCTTGAATGTACCTGCCTCCTCACCAAGCTATGAAAGAGCTTGCATGGAGATTGACTTGAATATCTGGATCAGACCGGGAACCCAGCTCGAGCACTTGGAAATTGCAACCGAGCATCTTGACATCAGAATCGAACCTGGTCTATTTCCACCATCCCTCGAAACCCCGCCATCTGGCCAAGGCAGTGCATATTATATCAGTAACAGTACCGATTTTATTACGGTCGCGGGGTCTCTGTCCGCCGCATACTGGGAAAGTGGCCGAGAAACTCGTATAGACACTGTTTCAGGAAGCATCAGCGGCCGCTTTGCTTTAAAGGATGTCCTATCAGTCAAAACAGTTTCGGGCAATGTCAACATAGACGTCGAACCAAAAGCAGAGAGCCCAACCGACCCTCGGCCTGCTTCATTTTCTGCAGTCACTACCTCTGGAAGCATCAAGGCCGTTTTCCCTATGTCTGACACGATTGCAGAGATCCCACCACGTTTGTACCACACAAAGGTTGATAGTAGAAGTGGATCAGTGCGTGGAAACTACATCCATGGCATTAACACTGATATTACCACCTCCAGCGGGTCCATCGATGTCAATGTTTTACCATACTCGACGAACAGCACTGGAAGTTGGCTGCGCACAGAGTCTGCTGTGGGAGGAATTCATGTCAACGTACTGCCATCCTATGAGGACCCACACCATGTGATGGGGTACCTAAGAAGTATTCACAAGACCAAGTCTGGAAGTCTGCACGTCAAATACCCTCAACAATGGGAAGGAAAGATTGAGGCGGTGACAATGTCAGGAAGTGTCAAGCTTCGCGGAAAAGATGTTGAGGTGTTGAAACGGTGGTCAGGACCTGTGGGAGCCCATGTCGTTGCCAGAAAAGGAAAGGCTGGCAGTGCCATCGACCTAAGCACCAGTTCAGGTAGCGTGGATGCAACGATAGGTGAATTATGATAGTATGAATTGGCGTTCTCTTTCCTCATCACGCTCTTATTCGACTCCCGAATTTGTTTCCTGTATTCGGATCTGGTTATCACTTTCCTTCTTTGTCTCTCGTTCATCTCTGCCATGGGACTTCTTCTTTGCAAGCTCAGCGATATGATCACATGGATGAGATTCACGGCTTCTATGATTTGATAAAACATTTCAAGGCGTGGTAGCTTACTTGGATATCGAAACATATCAACCATCGGAGGATGGTCATATTATCAAAGTTTTGCCAAGTACTACTACTGTAAATGGAGGCACGAGGGTGTTTGTCCGAGCGTTTTTCACATGCATGAGTTTCGGACCGAAACGAGCCGAGGCATGATGATGCGCTCCTTCCTGAGGGGTGTTCTTGTCAACATCGTCCAGAAGCATACAAGATGTGATCTTCGAAAGCGTACATCTCTGTTAAAGCCATTCAGCAAAGGAACTCAAAATGCCCTTCAATACTGCTCTGACCCGTAAACTCGGGATCAAGGTGCCGGTCGTCCAAGGAGGTGTGTGACATTCTGCATTTCTAGAGGTGGTTTGGCTACTGACAATGTCCANNGGCATGATGTGGGTGGGCTATGCAGAGCTCGCCAGTGCCGTCTCAAATGCAGGAGGCCTCGGAATCTTGACCGCATTGACACAACCAACCCCCGAAGACTTGAGAAAGTATGGTACTCTATCTAAGCGCCTGAGGAAATAATGGGACTGGCTAACAACCTGCAGGGAGATTCGAAGATGTCGAAAGATGACCTCGAAGCCTTTTGGTGTAAACTTGACTCTTCTGCCCGCCCTCCAGCCTCCGGACTACCCTGCCTACGCACGCGTCATCATCGAAGAAGGCATCCGAATCGTCGAGACAGCAGGCAACAACCCTGCACCCGTCATCAAGCAATTGAAAGCCGCCAACCCTCCCATCATCATCCTACACAAATGCACCACCGTACGTCACGCCTTGTCTGCCATCAAGCTCGGAGTCGACTTCCTGAGCATCGACGGAATGGAATGTGCTGGACACGTTGGCGAGACGGATATCACAAACTTCATCTTGCTCTCGAGAGCTCGTCAGGAACTCAATGTTCCCTTCATTGCCTCAGGTGGATTTGCCGATGGCCAGGGTCTTGCTGCCGCACTTTCCTTGGGTGCTGAAGGTATCAACATGGGCACAAGATTTATGTGCACCGTAGAAGCTCCCATCCACCAAAACATCAAGGAGTCGATTGTCAAGGCACAAGAGACGGATACCGAACTGGTTCTTCGACGATGGAAGAACACTAGCAGAATGTTCTCGAACAAGGTTGCAAGAGACGCTATCAAGATTGAAAGAGAGAGCCCAACTGGTAAATTCGAGGAGGTCGCCCCATACGTCAGTGGAAAGCGAGGCAGAGAGGTCTTCTTGAATGGAGACCCAGAACACGGTGTAAGTGGATCATGACTACTTCTCAAAGATTTTTTGTATTGACGTCGAGACACAGNNGTGTGGACCGCTGGCCAAGTCATTGGCTTGATTCACGACATTCCGACATGTGCAGACCTTATCACACGCATCGAGCGCGAAGCTCTGGAGACCATCAACAAGGCGAAATCGCTATATGTTGATGAGCTCCCCGAGAGCGATATGGAAGGGAAGCCCATCCAGGATCCCTCGGCCAACCCAAAGAGTGAGCACGGCACTGTGGAACCAAAAGAGAACAATCCTGAGGCTCAACTTTGGGGAATCGGCAAGAGCAAACTTTAGACTGGAGCCAATGCTATACTGCCCTGCTGTCAGGGTTTATAGATGAAAGTTAGCTAAGCTATGATGGAGGCTCAGGTCTCTAGATACACATAGCGTATGTCTACTAGCAGTTTTCTTCACCCTAGTACTTATACATTTTCCAACCTTCATACTTGGGGTCCTTTCCGTCACACAAGCTGTATTTTGAAGTTGTCCTTCTCGAGACCTTCCTCTTCCTTTTTGTTTTCTAGCAAGATGTGAATATCATTAGGTTCACGAGCACGAGTTCTTCTGCCCATCGAAAGCATCGACTGCAACGAGCAGAGATCAAACCTGGAGGTGTTACCAATAGAAAATTGTTAGCAGAATGGGAATCGTAGTGTGGAAAGAGTATGTCAAGAGCAGAGTATAAGCAAGATGAATTACAAGTAATGTCAAGATTAGATAAGTTAGCAAAAAGGGGGAAGCATTCCAAGGGGAGGGAGACTCCTTTGCAAGACCAGCTTTTGTATTGGTATGCCTCTCTTTTCCATGTCCCTTGCCCAACCTGCTTTGTCCGCTAGAACGAGATGTTAAGAATAATGAACAGCCATATAAAGTTGGAAACAGAACAACCAAACAAGAAACCCAACGTGCTTATCAACAATCACAAACCAGTCATGTTCAGACTTTCAGAAGCTCAAATCGAGGTATCATAAAAAGAGAAAGGATAAGGCTCATGATGCAGCATGCTCCTCAGGTTGCTCATGGACTGGTTCGCGAGCTATATCTGCAACATTTCGTTGCGCAGCAGCACGTCTCG
Source organism: Aureobasidium mustum (assembly GCA_903819665.1). NCBI lineage: Eukaryota > Fungi > Ascomycota > Dothideomycetes > Dothideales > Saccotheciaceae > Aureobasidium > Aureobasidium musti. The sequence continues at coordinate 1,737,621 of CAIJEO010000008.1, read as the reverse complement.
TGTTGCTATCAAAGACAAACGGACCAGCATCATTCATGGGTGTGTTTTGTCCATCAGTCATGGGTGCTAAGGTAGCTGCAGCTAGAGCAAANGGTGCAGAAGAAGTGGGAGTGGCTGACCGCGCCATGATCGAGTCGGGCAAGTTTCTGTTGATCGGTGCGTTGGTCGAAGCAATGATGGGTACGGGCTGTGATATTGAGCCTCGTGACGGCCCAGCTTCGCCATCTGAGCTCGAGTCTGTGCCAGAAGGGTTTTGTGATGGCGAGGTCGAGTCCATGGAGACACTGTTCATCATAGCAGTCAAATCTTCATCTTCAAGACCACCAGTCTCTATAGCAGGAAGCGGTTCCGGTTCAGGGGATTTCGGTGGGGCACTTGCTGAAGCTTGGATGGCGACCTCGACATCCCCGCTCTCATATTCTTCTTCCGGAGGTTCGACATCGGCTTCCAGATCGGCGTACGCACGGCAATTGGGGCATTGGAAGCTCGGCCAGCTAGGATAGATGAGAGTGCGAACACACTTGTAGTGCCAAACGTGCGAGCACGGTGCGACGAAAAGAGCCTGGCATGGAGCCACGGGATTCAAGCAGATCGAACACTCGGAGCTGTGGGTTGATTGGGCGTCGCTGTCTTTAGCGTTGTTGACCTTTGCTTGTTTAAGAATATTCTTGTGTGTTGCGGTGCTGNNTGGTGGTTAGCAATTTTGCGACATTGCGTTTTCCCGGTCATGTCATGAAACTTACTTGAACTGATTCAAGCTCTTCTGCCAGCCTCTGTTACACTCAATACGAATCTTGACACAACGGAAGATGACCTCTTCTCCACCCTTAAAGTCGATACCCAGCTGGACAATATCACCGTCGTTGAGGGGGTATGCACGACTCTCCATGCCTGGACTGCTCAGACGCACATGATTCAAGAAGGTGCCGGAACTACTCTTAACGTCTTTGATGAACCACTGACCATTGTCGCACCAGAGCTCGCAATGCCTGCGACTGACGACCTTGCTCTTGAAGCCAACAGGAGCTGCCGTTTTGGCACTTGCTTGGGAATCGACAGCCTGATCTCTTTCAGAATATCTGCCGACCTTTACTCGCTGTCCAGCAGCGGCGATTGTGCGAGTCACGATAGGAAAGGTGAGGGATGGTCTCGAAGCACGAGGCTCATGGTGAGGGATAAAACGGATAGTCGGGGCCTCTTTTTGTCGGTGGTCGTGGCTTGCGGTGGGGCAGTAGTAGCAGATTCGGTAGTGTCGGTGGTGNTCAGTGGTAGCCGGAGCGGGGTTGTTGTCGGCGGCAGGAGGAGCATCCTGGTTGACGGTTGCAGCTCTTGTACGGGTCATGTTTTGGGTAGGCGATTCGGATTGAGTAGATTGAGGTTGGGTAGCAAGCCTGGACAGGGCACTCTGGCCGGCGACAGTAGGGATCCAGCCGTTGGCAGTGGAATCACTACGAAGTGGGGGACTCGGGGGTGTCTCGCGTGCGCTACGGGCAGGAGAACTGGTACTTCGGCTGAGTGTAGAGGGACGAGCTGGAGACGGGGTCGCCGAAGAATTGTTGGATTGATTGGCGTTGGTGGAATTTGAAGTCGAGTGAAGGTGGTTGTGGGTATAACTTCTTAGATATGAAAGACCGCGCAAGCGGGAAGGACGAGTCGGAGAAGCGGGCGTAGCGGGCGAGTTGGCGGCTGAAGTAACGGTCGACAGCGACGCTGAAGCCGGTGAATAATTGCCAAACATGGTGTGATGCGAGCAAGACAAAGAGGGGTGAAAGAAAGTCGAACGAGCGCTCCGGATATCAAAGCAAAAAGAGGCTTCTGTATTATGTCACTGAAGCGGGCGATCACGCTTGTAGAGTGTAGGATGGCCGAGTCACGGTGATCGGATGCTGGCTTGTGAGGAATGGGATTGCAGACGAGACGACAAGGACGACGACAAACAAGTGGGGGAGAGAGGGAAGGAGAAGGAGAGAGAAGGGAGTCGTGTGAGTATGTGCCGCACTCGCATACGCCCAAGGCGATACTCCGTACTCATTGCAGTCAATGCAACAACGCTTTCGATGGGGCGTTATGGCTTCTAGCCTTGTCACTATTCGATTAATCTTCGAAACCGTCTTCTAGCCCCGATCCTGACTCGATGTCATTCTCGACAGTCCTGACAAGCACTGCTGCTCCAATGCTGCCGCCATAGACTCAAGAACACACGATCCTCAACAACAGACAGGCAGAGAATTGCACGCGTGATGCATCACATGTTGGATCCAGACGTCCTGGGGCGTCAGCCGTCGAGTCTGTCTCTCCCTCGAAGCCGGAACTGGGGGCCGACGGGCGTGCGTGCATTTGTTTGCACTTTGCCAAACACGCCGCCAGCCATGACAGAATAGCCCCATGCGGATGCTTTCCAAAAAGCCTCTTCTATCCCATAACAAAAGTATTCAATCATGCTACGACTAAATAGAGCCATACCACGCTCTACTACCACACTCTTATCTCGCCATGTGTCGCGTCGCACTTTTGCCTCGGTAGACCGAGCCACAAAGGTAGGCGCATATCCTAAGAAGCCTTGAAGAGCCCATCGCATTCCAACCGGCCAGTCATAGTAACGCCCATCTTGTTCAGGACGCTGCCGACCTCGACCAAGTGACTACCCTCTCCAATGGCGTCCGAGTCGCCAGCGAAGCAGTACCTGGTGCCTTCTCAGGTATCGGTGTCTACGTCGATGCTGGTTCGCGATACGAAAACGATGCTCTACGCGGTGTCTCACACATCATCGACCGTCTGGCCTTCAAGTCTTCATCACGGCGAAGCGCTGATAGCATGCTCGAAGAGATCGAATCCCTGGGCGGCAACATTCAATGCGCTTCTTCTCGCGAATCCCTCATGTACCAGGCCGCCACTTTCAACAGTGCAGTACCCACAGCTACCGCTCTGCTCGCCGAGACTATTCGTGATCCCCTGATCACCGATGAAGAGGTTGCTCGTCAGCTCGAGACAGCAGAGTACGAGATTGGTGAAATCTGGAGCAAGCCCGACCTTATCCTTCCTGAGTTGGTTCACATGGCCGCCTACAAGGACAACACTCTTGGAAACCCTCTGTTGTGTCCTGCCGACCGCCTTGGTAGCATCGACAAGCGTACCGTTGACGCCTACCGCCATGCCTTCTTCCGTCCGGAGAGACTGGTTGTCGCATTTGCTGGAGTCGAGCACCAACAAGCTGTCAAGCTGGCCGAACAATACTTTGGCGACATGAAGGCTGAGAAGCTCGCTACAACAGAGCCTACTTCTCAGAAGTCACCGCAACCACAGCAGAAGTCGACACTTAGTTCCAAGATTCCCTTCTTCAAGAATCTCTCCACCTCTGCCTCACAGTCTGCCACCGTCTCACCACTGGATCCTTCTCAGATCATTCCCCATCCTCTCGATGTTCCAGTCGACACATCTGCACCCGCCCACTATACCGGTGGCTTCCTAACATTACCAAATCTTCCTATTCCTCCTAACCCTGCGCTTCCTCGTCTGTCATACATTCATCTTGCCTTCGAGTCTCTTCCAATCAACTCTGACTCCATCTACGCCCTTGCAACCTTGCAAACTCTCCTTGGTGGCGGTGGCTCTTTCTCTGCCGGCGGTCCTGGCAAGGGCATGTACAGTCGTCTGTACACCAATGTCTTGAACCAGCACGGATGGGTCGAGAACTGCGTCGCCTTCAACCACGCCTACACTGATAGCGGCATCTTTGGTATCAGCGCTGCATGTGCTACTCCCTACGTCAACCACATGCTCCAAGTCATGTGTTTGCAACTCGCAAATCTAGGCAAGGAGACTGGCATTGGTCGCCTCACCGAAGGAGAGGTCAAGCGTGCAAAGAATCAGCTCAAGAGCAGTCTGCTCATGAACCTTGAGAGCCGCATGGTCGAGCTGGAAGATCTTGGTCGTCAAGTCCAGGTTCACGGACGCAAGGTGCCTGTTAAGGACATGATTGCTCGCATCGACAAGGTCTCGATTCCCGAGCTCCGTCACGTCGCCCGTCAAGTCTTCGGCGGCATGGTCAAGAACCCCGGCGGTGGCAGTGGTGCCCCTACTGTCGTCATACAACAGGNNGGCGAAGAAGAGGGCGTCACCCTTCAAGAACTGAAATGGGATGCTATCCAAGGCACCATCCAAAAGTATGGCCTTGGTCGCCAGTAAAAAGTCTTGTCTGCCACGATATTCTTCCTTCATTTCATGTATTATATCCCTTCTCTTCCGATACCTCTCATGTACAACATGTTGAATAGACACATGCCACGATTCTTGTTCATTAACTGCAGCGACTGCGTTTGAGTGGATTTACTTCACAGTCTTGCGTCTACACCGTCCTTGTTTAGATTCACGCCTGAACAGTTCTGCAATCTCTCACTGAACAAATTGATTCTCACGAGCAACCTATGTGAGCTGTGCTTCGTGTCTCGTTTCCACAGGTGATGTGATAGGCGTAATCATTGCGACAGAACGTACAGGAGCTGGATGTCTTCATGATACTCATACAATGGCACTGAGATCAGAGGTGCAATGGTCACGGATAAAATTCTGATTGGAATCTGTTTCATCAATGTCATGCTTCTCGCAATGTTTGCTGTCTTCCTTTTCTTGCTGCAAGAGCTCTCGCAAGCACCACGCCAGGCTCTCAATCCGGCTAGTGCGAGTTAGAAGTACACGTGACCCGACTCCAAATCTGGCGCCTTTCCAAATCATGACGACTGTCTTTGGTGAATATCTTGTGACCTTTGTCAAGGCTGAGAGTCGGCAGGCAGAAACTCTTCTACTAAAGCGCTTTTCCCTTTCTTCTTGGGCCCAGTTCGTGGCAGAGGTTCTGATTGTGCCTTACGTTTGACACTTGGTCCAACGAAACTCGAGACCCAGTCGCAAACTCTCTCAAGCTTGTGTTCTACTGCTAGAGGGCACGTAGTTTGCTGTGCACTGTCTGCTCGAATGTCGTGGGCTTTGTGCAGGACCGTGATTACCGTGGTATTCTTGGTTGCTCTCCGGTTAAGAGATTGACCAAAGACAGCATTGCGGAAAGAGCTGAGTGCCACTCTTTCAATGAGAACGACATCTTGTGGGCGTAATGATGAAAGTACATTGCGTGACTGGTCTTCGATCTTGTGTCGTTGTTGAGAATCTTGAGCTTGATGCCATGAACTGATTGTAAAGCCTGCTTTTGTCTCGTCTCCGACTGTGAGTTCGATGATGTCCATGTCGTGACCTCCTTTTCGTGTTGTCACTGTTCTTGCAGGCGCTATGCTGATGATGCCGACTAGCAAGTTCACAGTCATGGTTTGAGGCTGTATGCGTTGTAAGTATTCAGCAGTTGGTATGGCTTTGATGCTCATGACGGGGCCAACAGGTCTGTACGATGTGCCTGATCGGGGTACAGAGTCGTCTTGGAAGGATGTGCCATTAGACATGACAGTCGTGTCATAATCGTCCAGTATGGTCGAATATATGGAGTCATCTGTCATGAAGGTCGCCTCTCCTATATCATCCNNCTCTGGACTGTGGTGGTGAGATTCGATCTGGGAAGATTGCAGATTTGCTTCAAAAGCGAATGAGTGGTCGAGGAAGTCATCGTGGTCCTCTTTCAGGCTGGTAATCTGATGTGGTAGTGCACTCTTTTGACCNTGTGGTAGGGTTCTAGGCAACACAGGACTCTCGTGAAAGGTCCTGTTGGCTGCTAGAGGGATGGATCTCCATTTGGCTACGGGTTGAGTGGGCACAGGTGTAGGTGGAGGACCCGAGTGGACATGGCTGAGATGTCTCTGCAAGGCCGAAGAAAAGGTGTTGAGCAAGCCTTCATCACTCCAGTCCAGTGCAGTAGCAATGGGAGCACCAGTCAAAAACTTGACAGCTGGAGAGGTCATGTAAGCGCGCAAGTAGTCTTAGTCTTATTGCCTGTGGTGGGTGGTTGTAAAGTGATTAGGCGTGTTGCAGGAAGGAATCTTAATCCGAGCTCCGAGTCCGTGATGTCCGAGGTGAAGAGTGATAAAGAGGCAGATGGTAGGCAGTCATCCTTATTGCTATCGACCTCCTAGCTAGCCAGCTCTTGCAGCCAAAATTCACATCTACAGTCAAATAACAGAACACACAGACATAGTTTACAGGTACGTAAGTCGTAATGATGGTCGAGCAGACGATGACGGGCGGGAAACGCGTCGGCAATCGGAAGCACGCGCAAGTCGATCTGATAAAGTTGCAATAGTTTCCCCTCCGAGTCAACATGACCAAAATGGCTTCACTCCTTCGCAACCTCTCGTATCGCTTCACGCCTACACCCTCGTCCGAGTTCAGAAAGGCAAAGAACGCAGACTCTCTGTTTACAAAGACGGATCCCGCTGTCGACGGCGACGATTGTCTGCACGATTGCGAATCATGTTCGGTCAAATACCCCCGCAAGTTCGAGATTGATGAAGACGACAAGCTCTATGGACACATCAATGGCTGGAACACTCATCTGATTGTCGCCACTGGAAAGAATGACTGGGTACGCGATGTCGCCGACGAGAAGGGCAGCGTCATGGAGGCTGTAGCAAGAACAGAAGAGCCCACCAATGGCGTAAGTTGATGCCTGTTCTACACAGTACATCAAGGTACTAATGCCTCCTCATAGAAGATGATGCTCTCGGCTTCCAACATGCCTATTCCTCACACTTCGCATTCAGACCCTGATGGCCAGGTCCGCACAACCGTCTTGCTTCTTCCCGCCTTCAAATTCATCGACAATGTTACTCCCGCCGCTGTGCCAGACCTCATTCAACGTTGCGTCAGTACCGCTCCAACCAACACCACCCCCCTGGCCGATCCTGCTTCGGAAAACGCTCTTACCACGACACCTCCGCCATCAGGCTTGGACATGAGAGACTGCCCTCACAACTACCTGATCCTGTTGTGTTCTCACGCAACCAGAGATGCTAGATGCGGTCAATCCGCTCCACTACTCAAANAGGAGTTTGAAAGACACCTGCGACCTCTGGGCCTGGCCCGTGACTTTGACGACGAACGTCCAGGAGGTGTTGGAATCTACTTCATCAATCACGTTGGCGGCCACAAATACTCGGCAAATGTCCTGATTTACAGAAGACGCCTGACCCCCGACGGCAAGCCCCTGAACGAGGCCGCACAGTGCATATGGCTGGCCAGAATCAAGCCCCAGGACTGCGAGAACCTCGTTCGTTATACCATCCTCCAAGGCAAAGTGGTCAAACCTGGACAACAGCTTCGAGGAGGTTTCGACCGTTCGACTCAATTGACCAGCTGGTAGAGAAGGATATGCAATAGAGGAGGAACTTAGATATATAAAAGCCTAACATGCTACCAGACTTTGCACTTGATACGTGCACGCTCCCGAGACTTTCCTTCCCTCCACACATGTACACCTGAAAACGCCTCCATGAAGCCTTGTCCGAGGAACACCATTAAAATGCCTTACAAGAATGAGAGAAAGAGAAAAAACGAATTCAAAAGTAATCATGAAACCCAAAGTTGTTACCTTCTTCAAAGCAACCATCCATCGTTATCGTTACTGGCGTTAAATGCAGGTGTCGAGTTGGATCGATCCAATCCTAGCGTTAGCTTGGGCATCTGTATGATGGGGAGACCAAGTTGTGGCGGTGGCTCCGTCTTCTTCGGACTCTTCTTTGGACTCGACGCGGCCATCTCTTCTTTGCTTGGGCCATATCGCACGTAGTCAATATCCCATCCATCCGCTTGAGCTGCGGCTATCCAGTTTTGCAATCCAGAATGAACGCCGCAGTAGAACTTTTCCTTGCATGTACGCATGGTACCGCCCATCATCTTCTCCCAGCCACTGGCTTTGAGTTCAGCACGTAGCTGGTTACGGTCTTCTCTGGTCAGAAGTGAAGCGATGAGACCGTTTACAAGATCGAGATGTGCTGTCATGTATGTGGTTGCATCCCATTCGACACCACCAATGTAGGGGGCAGCTGGAACAGGTGGTCGATCACCGGGGAAGAATCGCTGAGCATAACCTTGACCAGGGGTCGTAGTTCCGTCTGGTTGTGTCTGTGCTTCTCCATTCAAAGTCTCTTTCTTCGGAAGTGGTATAACATTGAGGTGATGTAGGAAGATCCAGAATACTTCCTTCGTCACGTTGCTGACTTCAGTGCACCACACCTTGTATGGTCGAGATTGTCGCATGCTAAGCACAAAAGATACTGGTTGTGCTTCTTCCGGTTTCTTCGGATCTGCGAGATAGGCCAAAATCACACGAGCTCTTTGAGCAAGTGCGTGCGGTCCACCGTTACGTGCCGCGCCCAGATATGCAACTAGAGGAGTTTGTTAGACTCGTACATCGGACAAGCTTGAACTTGACTTACAAAGGATGTTGATAATTATGCCTCTGGTGGTGAACTCACTTGGCCCCTTCTTCTCTTCGTCGAAAAGCATGGCCAGGAGTTTAGGAAACAGGGCATCAGCCAAACTGGCAAGGTTCTTGAGAGCGACTTCGGTAGTGCAAAGCCCTTTCAAGCAGAGCAATGCTTCATGTAGTAGTTGGTCCTCATGCTCCTCGCGCCACTCAATCTGCATGATGCGATGAAGTAGATCTACAACTTGAGCCATGCCACCCAGTGATATGAAATCGTCAACCCAAGCGACAGTCTCATTGCGAAGCAGAAGACGCAACTTGTGCAGACGGCCGACTTCCATTTGAACAGGATCGCGAACATTCTCCAAGTAGGCCACAAACTCATCGGGACAAGCAGCTTGGGGACCTCGGCCAGGTGATGGAGGGACAGAATTCCTAGGCAAAGTTCCCGAGGATCTTGGAATATGAATCGAGTTTGGACGGCTGTCTTGCTTTTGTTTCTTGGTAGTCCCGTCGCTCCTGGTCAGTGTGAAAGTCTTACTTCTCGACCTTGACCGTTTCGAGGGATCCTCTTTGGCTTCTTCGTCACCGGATTCGACAGCCTGTTGTTGAACGGGCTCATCGTGGAAAAATGGAAGTCGAGATTCTGGCTTAGTAGGGCTAAGAGCGCCCTTGTCCTGTTTGACAAAATCGGCCTTGACGCGCAGTGTCAAAGTACGCATCTTNTGACGCATATTCTCTGGAATGTTGCGTGAATCCNNTGAACACATGTATTAGCAGATGAACCGAGTGTATACAAAGACAGGCTTTTTTACCAAGACGGCTTCAAAAGCGGCATCAACAATTTTAGGATCCAATTTTTGGTCATCTTTGGCCGCCATATTCTCTCTGGCTTTCTCGTCAAAAGCGGCAACAGCAGCCATAACCCTTGGACCACGCTTAGGCATGTTTGCTAAAGGCTTTGGTGCTGGCCGCTCGTTGCTGCTGGAGCTCACTTTGCGATCAAANGATGGTATGCCCTCTTCGAAGCTCTCACCACTGCCCCGTGAATGGTTACTTCCTCGTGAGTTCAATTGTGTACGGTCTTTGTCACGACTGGTGGGTCGATTGAACATATCGAGAAAGGAGGTTGATCCAGGAATGACTAAACTTTTGGGGCGTCCAGAGGAGGAGGGCCTCGAGAGGACGGGCTGGCCATAGGCGGAAAAGTCGCGTTGTTTAGATGGAGTATAGTCCTTGGGGGTGTAGCGATCGATTTCTGCATCGAGCTGTTGAACGGCGGGCGGGTGCTGAGGCCAGGCAGAGGTTGTGGTGGGCTCGGTAGCCGAGGGTGGTGGGCTCTGGTTTTCCTTGTCGTGTACGGTATCGCTGAGGTCCTTAGACGAGCGATTCATCTTGCCCAGCAAGCCTCGGAGACTGGTGGATGACTTGGTCTTCTTCATGCGTGTGCGGCCGTCGCGGTTGTCCTGATCATTTGTGGCACGCTGGCTCTGCTTCTCCTTTTCTCTTTCCTTGCGGCTCTTCTTCTCTTTGTCCTTTTCCTTGTCTCTACCTAGGGAGCGTAGCGATACGGTACTNTTGGAACGTTTGTGCGGCGGAGCATTCTCCTTCTTGGCCTGTCTGCTGGAGCGACCATCTTCTGTGGATTGTGTAGTCGAGTGAGGGTGGTCGGGAGGCAGCAGAGGCACTATCTGTGTAGTAGTGGTAGTCGTATTGGAGGCGACTCGGCCGAGATCCTTTGACTTTGAGCGTCTGTGTTCTTTGGGCAGGATGGACTTCAGCATCTTGATGGTCGACGAGGGTGCTTCTTGGTAAGGGATGTTGTGGTCGGCGCCAGCTTGCCCATGGCCTCTCTCGTCCATCTACAGAGTACAGAGTGTTTGTCGAGAGCTTAAATCAAGAGAGCTGAGAATTGGATTGTTGGCACAACATTTCCCCGCCGTCGTGAGCGGCTTGCCTTGTTGATGTTTCTGTTGTTGCCCGGCAACCCTCCCTTATCAGCCTCTCCCCACACTTTTCACTGGTTATCCACCATGCCGCCTTCCGTCCTTCTGCCGCCCTACTCTATCGTTTCTTCTAACCTCATGTAGGAACGTTGATTCCGATAGATATTGTTTGTCTTGCATCAGATTTGGGTATCATATAACCGCTATAGCTTTAGGTTTCACTCTGCCTTAGGCCACCGCTTGTGCACTTTGTTCCTCAAATGCCTTGCGGTATTGTGCCGTAGCCTCGGCCAGTGCTTTGATCGTAGGCTGAACCATTTCCTCCACCGCCTGTTTTCCTCCGCCTAGTCTCTCCAACTCCATCTCGATCCGTCGTCGCTTTGTTGATTTGGGATTTAGTGTTGATATCTGCTTTTGCAGATTGTCCGCTTCTTGCAACTTTTCCTTCTCTGCCTGGTCTGCCACCATTTTGATACGATCCACTGAGCGATCCAGAGTTTCTACCAGCTTTGCTAGCTCGTTGCTCCTTGATCCATCGCCAGACAGGAACAGAGTCCAGAAGTAGTGAAGGAACTCCACTGTCGTGTTGTGTGTAAGGTTCAGCGTATCGAACGTGGGCTCCGATAGACCCCTCCGTGATGTTACATCGGCCGATGCTGCCAACCTACGTCTGCTGATAGAAGCCAACATTCCTTGAGTTGACTGTGCAAGTGCGGCTTTGCTTCCTATTCGCACTCTCTTGCTTGGTCGAGTCTCGTCGTCCGAGTCATCGCTGTCAGACTGAATACCAACCACTTTGCTGAGGCTGATATTATTGGCAGAAGCCATCTCTGTGTGCAATAGCTCAAGCACCTTCTCGGGCGATTGTTTGGCATAGAGTTGTGCTTCCGACGATAGTCCATTCTGTTGTTTACCACCCAGCAAACGTTGCTGGTCTTTGATGTTCAGGACAACACGATTGTCTCCTGCCTCAGTTTGAAGATCTCGAAGCCGTAGCTCATTGAACGCATCCTCACTCATACCGATGGGTGCATGAGCTTCTCCGTCTGTCGGCGCCACTTGTGCCATCATCTTTTCAGACAAGTTGTTGAGAATTCTCAGGATTGGCACTTTTTCAGGCCGCATGGTTTCGTCCGGTCGGTTACCTTGACGTTGGCTGTGGTTCTGTTCGTTGCCCTCGAGATCAATGAAGTGCGGAACATGGCCGATATTTGATGGTCCCTTTTCTTGGTAACTCAAATACTTGTCAAACATGGGATCTGGTGGATCTGCATCTGTGATCTTCTCGCCTTTCAACTTCTTTAGCAGCCTGCTCATGAAGAATCGAGACCAGAATGTGTTGCTATCTGTCGGAGGAACGTTCTCGTTGTAAGCTTGTCTGACAATAGGATATTGCTTGAAGATCAATTTGATCTGAGGGCCTGCCAGACGAAGCGTCAAAGAGTCAGCTTCACCTTCCTTCTCGGCCGCGACTCGTGTGAACTTGATCTCGGGTAACACATTGTAGTCGCCCTGGTTCTGAGCCTTCTCAATAGCATGAGCACGCAGAAGATGTAACCGTGTAGACCAGAACTGTGTGGAGAACTGGGTGATGGTTATGGTTTCTGGTCTGTCCCTCAAACTTTCATTGAATCGTTGTCGCAGTGCTGGATTTGCTTCCAGTAGTGATCTCTGCAGCTCGATATCGGTGCTGAGATGGGCATCATCATACCAGCTCTCATTGGTCTTGACTGTGGAGGAGACAGCCTGTGCCATGGCCATGGCTGCTGAAGGAGCAGATGCATCTTGTGCTGTTGCGGGTGTTGGTGCAGGTTTCGTTGGCTCGGCGGCTTTTATGGCGGCGATGGCGTTCCGTAAGATGTCGGTAATCGCTTCTTGTTCGGATCGTGCGGCGGCAGAGGTAAAGGAGAAGACATGATTCTCTGGCGCAGTAGCTCCTGCTGGCTGAACGACGACTTTCAAGGCGACCTTTGGGTTGCCTGCGGGAGTCTGCTGGAGATCNTGGAATACCTGGTCAGCACTCTTGGGTAGATTTGATAAGACCAAGCTAGACTGACTTGTGATATCCTTGATGGCGATGGTCAGTGAGGGCGGAGAAGATGGCGGCTCAGAGGGAGTCCAGAAAAGCGACGTCCTGTCTGCGCTGACAGACAGAGTGCCGTTGCGCTTTTTGTAGGCGGTCGGAGCCGACGACATATCTCCTGCGCGCACGTCGACGGCGAGGTGAAACAAGACTGGGGGGTTGTTGTTGACTAGATATTTGTTAAGTCTTCACATGCAAGTCGAGCATAAAGGCAAGCTCGTCATCGCTCAGAACGGAAGGTATCCCGATCTGTGCCCTATCCATGCCCTAACATGTCTTTTGTTCAGCCTACGCGAACATCTTTCATTCGGTTTTGTGACTCATCTATCCACTAACATCTCATAGGGCTACTCTCGCCCTTGTCGCCGTACTCTGTGCTACTAAGAACAGCTGTTTCCTGCAGACCTTAAGAAGCCACGGGTCCGCTCTTTCTGCTTAGGCCCCAACTCTCCAACCATCATGTCTGTAGACAAGAAGATCAACGTGGGTGTGATCGGCTACGGTCTGAGTGCAAAGGTCTTCCACATCCCATTCATTCAGGCTCTCCCCGACTACAACTTGTATGCTGTCGTGCAACGTAGTCCAAAGTCAGGCGATGACGCTTCAGCCGACCACCCCGAGATCAAGCTGTTTCGCAATGCCGACGACATGTTCGCTGACAAGGCCGTCGATCTGATCATTGTCACCAGTATCCCGGAAACACACTACGAGTTTACAAAGAAGGCCATCGAGAGCGACAAGCATGTCGTTGTCGAGAAACCATTCGTTCCAACATCTCAGGAGGCCAGAGAGTTGACCCAACTGGCCAAGGACAGGAACCGATTGCTAGCTGTCTACCAAAACAGACGGTGGGATCAAGACTTTGTTACTCTGAAGCAAGTACTGGCTTCTGGTAAACTGGGCGACATTGCTGAATTCGAGACACACTTCGACCGCTTCCGTCCGGAGCTTCCCACTCGTACCACATGGAAAACCCTGGCTACTCCGGCGAGTGGTGCGCTTTACGATCTGGGAAGTCATCTCCTCGATCAAGTATACCACCTTTTCGGTGCGCCGAAATCCGTCACGGGCTTCGTTCAAGTGCAACGAAAGGGGCTCAAGACTGGTGATTGTGCGCCAGATGCATGTACGGTACTGCTCAAGTATGGATCACCCGAGGATGAGATGCTTGTCACCGTCAAAAGCTCTGCCATCAGCCCAGAGCAAGACCAGCTGAGATTCTGGGTCCGTGGAACCAAAGGCTCCTTCAAGAAACACAACTTGGACGTTCAAGAGCCTCAGCTTCTAGCCGGTGTCAAACTGAGTAGTTCTGACTTCGGTGTCGAGCCGGCATCCTCCCACGGCACCCTTACAGCGGCTGCTGCTGATGGAAAGTTCAACCACGAGACTGTTCCTTCAATCGAACCGCCACCTACTTATGTCGAGTACTATCGCATCCTCGCCAGGGTATTGAAGGGCGAGGGCGAGGTTCCCGTCAGTGGAGATGATGCCGCTGATGTACTGAAGATCATCGAGCTCGCTCAACTCTCATCAGACAGCGGAAGCTCGCAATCATGGTAATTTCCATCCTACCTCCCCATTTCTAAAAGTATACAACGCGTGTAGCCATAAAACGACACAATACTATTAGGAAACAAGATAGTGTCCACTGAGAGGCGATATGACATCAGCTCTCTTTGGCCGAGCCTCTGCGCCTGGAAACAATTGTGTCCTTTCATAGTATACAGATGCTTGTTGCTGTAGTTGGAGTAAGAAAAAATTGCATATTTTAGCATACGGAAGACTATATAGTCAAAGTGGAAAGACGATTCTAGTCAAGATCACTAAGGTGGGCGTCGGCGATTGAGTGCTGGTAGGTGTCCCATCGACCATAGCACAAATCCAAGCCTCCCATGAAAGCTATATTTCTTCGAAAAGACAACCCTTCCATAAAGGGCCCAAAAGAGGACAGTGTCTTCGTTCATACCATAGACAGACTTGATGGCATCGCCAGTTTACTTTCGATTTAAGTTTCTGATTCATCGTCGTGGGGACAACCCTGACAGCGACCAAGGAACCTCACCGCATCTTGAAAGGCGTTTCAGCTTTCTCCTTTCCGATCTAGAACGAACTCAAAAGACAGGGACAACACCTCGCACCTTTTCCTCATCTTCCATCACCCAGTAAATAACATCCATCACCCACACAATGCGACATCATCCTCACCCTCACCCAATGAAGCCGCTCATGAACAGGGCCAGGAGGAAGCCCCGCCGAGTGCCACTCGTCTTGCGATTCATCAAGGGCTCAATTCACGCCGATATCTTGGTGCCAGTAATCCTTCATGCCATGTTCGCGGCATTGATTGTATATGTTGATGATTTTACACCTTACACGCCACACCTTCCTGGCAGCATCACATCTTCTCTGTCTATCGTTGTGGGCTTGCTGCTTGTGTTCCGCAACCAAAGCTCGTATTCTCGATTCTGGAGTGGCCAGCAAGAACTCACAACCATCTGTACGAACATCCGAAATCTGACCCGGTCCTTCTTGACCTGCAACTACAATTCCAAAGGACCCGAGCCCACGCCAGCCGAGCGGGCAGAAACCGAAGCCGCTGTGCATGCTTTACTAGCAATCATCTATGCGGTGAAGAACACGCTTCGATGGGAGTGGGAACACAGTATAGGAGCACCTGACCTCGAAGATAGCGGCTCTGGATCTTTGAAGCCGGAGCTGAGAGAACTCCTTGGTCCAAGGATGTCTCAGACCTATGAGTTTGAGGGTCTTGGCCTCCCCATTCAACTCACCATGTCCATTGAAGCATACATCAAACGCGCCCACGATAGAGGATGGTTCCACAGCCCGCAGGCGTCACAGCTGTCTGTGCAGCTCAATACTCTCGTAGCAGCGTTCGGAGCCATGGAGACAATCCGCTTGACGCCAATTCCAGTTGCCTATCTCATCCACACTAGACAGGTATTGGCACTTTATGGAGGCGTGCTGCCATTTGCTTTCGTCGAAAGTCTGCAGTGGTGGACTGTCGTGTTAGTGTCCCTCATCACCTTCACCCTGTATGGCATAGAAGCCATTGCGTACCAGTTGGAAGAGCCGTTCGGTTGGGACAAGGCTGACATCAAGATGGATGATATCATTGAGGACTTGAGAATAGAGACTGGCGTTCTTCTGAGAGAGTGGAACGCGGATGCTCCGATGTTTGGGCACCAGTAGATCTCGAGACTTTGTGTGTCATGAACAGTGCTGCGCGATGCATCTTTGTATGATAGATCATCCGAGTCGACGACCTATGTATCTTAGACTGCAACAATGTAGCCCAGAGACAAGATAATGAGTTCTTTCAGAGCGGCGCTTCAACACTCGAGAGGACCGACTCAATAGCATCTTCGACGGTGACCCCTTTCAAAACTTGCTCGACCGCACGAAAGTCGCTTCCCCATTGCATGCTCCTTTCGGTGTTCGGAGTAGCCAAAATCAGACGATGAGCATAAACCTTTCTCGCTGCCAGAGCGACCAACGACGGCGGAACATATTTGAGGTTGTGCAGGGGCGCAAGAGCATAGACAATGGCTCGGAAGTGTCGAGTAGCATAGGCAGAGATGCCGCCTGCCACGAAGCGATTCAGACGCATAAAGATGACAATGTTGTGAAGATAGGCAGCCACTTCGGCGCTTACCCGTACACTTGTGACAGCAGAACGTAAATTCTGAATCTCCTCGGGCGTAATCGTAGGAGACTCAGAGAGATTCTCTTGGTTGGTAACAGGATACTTGACAACTGACGAGATAGATGCAGCATCATCCGATTGTGGTGGCTCCTTGAACTCTTGTTCTTCAAGATTCGGGAAGCCATCATCTTCGGTATGGTGATGTGAGATGGCAAACATGTCGTTNCTGAGATGCTTTGTCAGTGTCAGGTATTGTTAGGAGCTTCAAGTGATACTTACAAGATGAAAAGCGAGCTTAGGCTTGGACTCTGATGCCTGTAGAGCGAGGNNGAAGAGGAAGTGCTTGGATGTACCGTGCATAGCGGTATGACTGAACAGTCTTTTGGTACGCATGAGCTAGCAGAATGGTGAGCAAGATAATCGCGATGAAAATGGAAATGTGTATACCTCTAGAGCCTGGGTCTGGACGTTGCTGCTTGCCATGTTTAGGTCTTTTGCAATGATAATGTCGGCGATCTTCCGTTCATCAAGTTCGTTACTCGTGCCAGACTGATTACGAAANAAGGTGTGCCTAGAAGTGGTGTGGTTGAAAGAGGGAAGTGATAGGTGGGTAGAAGACGCTACATGATCATCGGATGTGTCTGGGACATCGACCAGAATAGACTCTTTGAAATCATCAAGAGTAGTCGTGGATGAACAATTGACCAAGGCACACGAGAGACCAAAGATGTTAGTAGCAATCTTAGTTCAATTAGTATTGAGGTGAGAATATCAAGGGAAGTATGGACAGACTAGCTGAAGCTCGTGTGCCAAACTGTCGAGCAAAAGATTATTCGTGGATATTATACAGTGTTGCTGGGCTACTAGACAGAGCAAGACGGCCAACTCTAGATCTCCTAAGGCCTGGATTCTGGCAGCAGTCGAGTCCATATTGGAAGGACAGAACCCTCGGGGCAAAGAAGTCTGATCAGATAGGATCCAGCCTAGTCGGTATTTAGTGTGAATACGAGAACGAAGACATGGAAAAGGACGATGGTGATTGTGATGGTCGAGTGAGGCTTCCTGGGGAAGCAATTACAGAGGGTGCACAGACCAGCAGCTACGCAATGGGCTCGATGCGCAAGCGACAGCGACGACCCCAAAGTGCAGGCATGAACTGCTGCTGAAATGTCGAAGGCCACGGCGGACTGGGAAAGAGTGGGCGATCGCTTCTACCGCAAGACGCAGCTGTACACGTCTGTATTCGACCCGGAGCTGGAACTCGAGAACCATGTGCTAGTCGGCGCTCCACTGGCTGGTGCCGTACGTAGACAAGACAACCACGACCACTCCGACTCGGACTGCACTGACAGTACCACATAGATAGCAATCTACCGTGACGACTCCAAACTATACGCCTATCGCAGCACCCAAGCTGCTCGTCCATCCATTGACCTCTACACATGCTCGGGCAAGCTGATCCACCGCATCAACTGGGACAAGGGCGCAATCCAGGGCTGTGGCTGGTCTGAAGACGAAAGATTGATTGTCGTCACAAACGATGGAACCGTCAGGATATACCACGCCTTGACTGGCGACTTCATCCCCTTCAGCCTCGGACACGGCGCCGACGAGCATGGTGTCGTCTCGTGCCGCTTCTGGTCCTCTGGCTTCGTTGCTCTTCTAGGAAACAATCAACTCGTCTGTGTCTCACGCTACGACGAGCCTCGCCCTACCCTCCTTGCCACTCCTCCAGAAGGCGAAATCCTATCATGGGCTGTCATCCCGCCAGCCTTTACTTTGTCCCGCTCTGTCGAAGCCATCCTGGCCATTGACGATACCATTGTCATAGTCGATGCCTCCGAGGCCCAGGATCGCAAGCTACAGAACGGTCCCTTCAAGCTCGTCTCAGTGGCCCCCAATGCCAAATTCATCGCTCTTTACACCCAGGATGGCAAGGTCTGGGTCATCAGTAGCGACTTCGAAAATCGTCTGACCGAGTACGACTCACGCGTCAAGACACCTCCCAAGGATTTGCAGTGGTGTGGCAACAATGCCGTCGTCCTGGCCTGGGAGGATGAAGTGCATTTGGTTGGTCCGAACGGTGCTGCTTCGAAACACTACTATGACTCTTGGGTCCATCTGTCACCCGACATTGACGGCATCCGCATCTTCACAAACGATGTCTGCGAGTTCATCCAGAAAGTGCCAGAGGTTTCTGAAGACACCTTCAGGTTGGGCTCCACGTCACCTGCTTCAGTCCTTCTTGATGCAGCAGAACAGCTCGACCGAAAATCTCCCAAGGCCGATGAGAACATCCAACTCATTCGACCAAATCTGGACGAAGCTGTTGACACCTGTATCAGAGCAGCTGGCCATGAGTTCAGCGTACATTGGCAAAAGCAGCTTTTGAAAGCTGCCTCATTTGGCAAGTCAGTGCTTGATCTATACAACAGCGACGAGTTTGTCGACATGTGCGAAACATTACGCGTACTGAACGCTGTTCGATTCTTCGAAATTGGCCTGCCTCTTAGTTTCGACCAATATACCCGCTTGACGCCTGCGAACCTGGTCCAAAGGCTGATCAATCGTAAAGAGTACCTTTTGGCGATCAAGATTTCTGAGCATCTGGATTTGCCTCTTGATAAGATCTATGTACATTGGGCACGTCAANAAGTGCGTAGCTCCACAAGTGATGAGGAGGATATCTGTGCCGAGATCGTAGAAAGATTGCGAGGCAAACGAGGTATCTCATTTGAGGAGATCGCACAGACAGCATACGAGGAAGGCCGTGGTAAGCTTGCAACAGAATTGCTCGAACACGAACCACGAGCCGGTAAGCAAGTACCACTTCTGTTGAATGTAGAGGAGGATTCGCTTGCCTTAGACAAGGCCATCGAAAGTGGAGATACTGATTTGGTGTACCATGTGCTGCTACATCTGAAGAAGAAGCTGCCACTCGCCACATTCTTCCGCACAATTAATGGTCGACCGGTTGCCACTGCACTTGTGGAAGCTTCCGCTTGGGAGCAAGACCAGGAACTGCTCAAAGATCTGTTCTATCAGGACGACCGGAGACTTGACAGTTCGAACCTGATACTATCGGATTCGCTCAATGTTCCGGACGCGAATGCTCGCAACGACAAGCTCAAGATGGCGTCAAAAATTCTTCAAGAGTCAAAAGACCAATCAATACAAGTACGAGCCATTGAGGAAGAGCAAAAGCTACTCAAATTTCAGGACACGTTCAAGCGGGATCTCGACGAAGACTTCAGCGGCCTCAGCATCAATGAGACGATATACAAGCTCGTTCGTTTAGGCAATGTGAAGAGAAGTCTGAAGGTCCAGTCCGAGTTCAGGGTTTCGGACAAGGTGTATTGGTGGATCCGCCTGCGGGCACTTGTCTCACGTCGTGACTGGCGCGAGCTTGAGGACTTGTCAAAAACTCGCAAGAGCCCTATCGGCTGGGAGGTAAGTTTTCGTTTTCTCCTTTCCCTTTCGATACGCAACACTAATCATGTCCCAGNNCCATTTATCAACGAGATCTTGTCTGCTGGCAACCCGAAACTGGCATCTCTGTTTATACCCAAGTGCACGAGCCTCACAGTAGAAGAACGCGTGGGGCTGTGGACCAAATGTGGATTAATAGTACGCGCAGCCGAGGAAGCGGCANAGGCTCGCAACCTTAGGTTGCTCGAGTCGCTTCGTGAAAAGGCCACAGGTCAGGCAGCCACAGAGGTTGAGAGACTGATTCAGCAAGTGTCAAAGAAGTAGACGTAGCTGACCTTCATACTTTCTACCTAACTTCTGTCTCGATGATGGAGACAATTTAACTCATGCTCCTCCTTGATCTTCATCATCTCGGTGTCGCCTACGATGCTGCTTGTCATAAACGTAATGTCGTTCTTCTCCTTTTAGCCTCCCATGCTAGCTCCTCCCTCAGGTGTAAATCTCCTCCGTGATGGCGTTGAGTGTGAGGCCCTCCTTTGCAATATCCTCCTCCTTCAGGAAGAGCAGTGGCATCTCGACCAGCGTACCACGGATCTGGCTCAACACATCCTTGACCTCTGCCACGCCACCAGGGAAGTCCTCTGCTACAACGTGACCAAGCTTCCACTGGCTAGGCTTCTCCGCGTCCTTGCCCTTCTCTTCCTTGGCGTCCTTACCGGTAGGGAAGAATCTCGAGAAGTATTCATCGTACTGGTTCCAATTGCGAACCTTGTCCGAAGGAACAGGATGGAAGACGCGCTCGAATGCTTCAGTATTGGTGCGTGCAGTGGTGTTCCACAACGACAAGAAGTCCAAGCTCAATGGATCGACAACAGCTTCGTCCTCACGACTGCCCCAGTCATATGCGTTTGGTACGCCGATAGGCTCGAAATTGCGATCAGGTCGGGTGAAATCTTGTGCGGGTAGCAGTCCAAGGTGTTTGCGGAAGAGCTGTCGACGGAGACTGGCAGCAAACTCGGTTGCCCTCCAGGGACGACCAGCCATGTAAGAGTCGACTTCGCGAGGGTCTTCGATGCAGATTGCTATCTCGCTGTCATGGTCACCAAGTTGGCTGCGGTCGTTCAGGTTAGCTGAGCCGCAGATGACGACTCGGTCGTCGGCAATCAAGAGCTTGCTGTGTACGTAGAGCAGCTCAGACACAAATGCGTCCATCTCATCGGTCGTGCCATCTTCCCAAGGCACGTTACGAATGTCTTCGCCGCCGAGCATGTAGCACTCCGCGACAGAGTCCCAGCGTCCGCTACCAAGACCTGAATGATTACCCATGTTCTGGGTGGCCTGTTGGTAACGCTGGAAGCGGTTGTATTGTCCGCCTTGCTCGTCGTAAGCTCCTCCATCATACTGCTGATATTGGTTGTCATAAGCACCCTCTTGGACATATTGTTCGTTCGAGCCACCGTAACGCTGATCGTACTCTTGTCTTGCATCGTCATAACTCACACCACTTTGCTGTTCTGCCTCACGCATGGCACCACTCGAGTTGATGCGGTCGTAGTTTCTGAGATTGTAGAAACGAATGTATTGCATGGGGTCAACGCCTTCTCTCGCAATGCTTTCCATGATGCTGTGGCCACCTCTGTTGATGCTGTCATATTGGAGCTCCAGAATCTCTCTCGTGCCCAGGGCTTCGTCGCTCTTCAGGTCACCAGCAAATGCAGGAATGGCAGGCATGATGACAATGACTTGGAAAGGCTCTCCCTCGCGTGCAGCACAGACGATACGTTCGACGATAGCAGCACCAATCTGGTTCTTGATAGGGCGTTGTGAATCACCAGTGGCTGTAATAAAGAACTGGTTCTCGATGTAGATGAAGTGGTGACTGTTTCGAATCACCTCAATATAAGCGTTTTGGATTGAGTGCTCAGTTCTGGTGCCATGCGACCACTTTGAGCATGATCTCATGATTTGACAAGGCATTCCGGGTGGTGGTGATGAAGGGTGTCCGCCGGCAGGGAAGTGATGTCTCACTTGTTCCCTGAACCCTTCCATACGTTCGCGACCTTCTTCCCAGCGTTCCATCATGCGTTCGCGCATGTGCTCAGGAAGTGGAGCTCCCGGGGCGGAAGGATACTCATGGTGAACAATTCCTGTTCTGGATTCCGCGACATGAAGAGGTCCATATCTATCATGTTCGTTCTTAGATCTGTACTTCTCGTTGTAGATAAAGTTCCAGCGCTCAGCGAAGTGTCTGCGAAGGTCTTCCACAACAGGTCCCATGAGAGAGATGGACAAATCGGACCAGCCCATTCGCGAGTTGTAGCGACGATCAAGTTTGTTCTGATCCCAGTGGGCGACGTCACTGAAGTCTAAGATTCGTGCATTGTTATAGTCCTGTCCTGGGAAGATGATTTTGTTGAGATCACTAGGGTGGGCGTCGGAAATTGAGTGCTGGTTGGTGTCCCATCGACCATAGCACAAATCCAAGCCTCCCATGAACGCTATATGGCTGTCGACAAGGCATAATTTTTCATGATGGGCCCAAAATAGGACAGTGTCTTCGTTCATACCATAGACAGACTTGATGGCATCGCCAGGTAATTTGGCCAGATTGGCTGCGGTGACCTTCATTCCTTGTATAGATGACAAAAACGACGAAGTCAGGACTTGTGTATCCGGAAGATGATCAGGATGACGGAACACGCGAATATTGGGGTGTAGTTGTTCAAGAGCATGCTTGGTGTGTGCTGAGGAGACTGTGATGGGTGGATTGATTAGTGGATTCGTCTCCTCGAGAATTTCCAACGACTTGAAAGTTACGTCCATTCCGAATCGAACCAGAGCCGAAGAGACGCCATCGACCGAGCGTGGAAGTAGTGAATGTAGGAAATCTGGTATAACGGGATTCAGGCACTTACGTGTTAAGGCTTGGGTGACTTCCTTATAGATGAGTATGTTGACCTAGATATGTTAGCACTCCGTACATGCAGATTACATAGATGATGTCAGTAGAGTAGTTGATGACTACAAAGAAGGATGGGGTGAGGAAACCAGGGGAAGAGTTCCGAGAGAAGAATGTGCCAGTCAAAGATATCGGCCCACGACACTTACTTGAACACCCCTTTCAGCTGCAGCAGCGAGCATACGATCAACACGGTACTGTTCGTTCTGGGCAGGAGGACGCCTAAGGTACAGCTCTGGCGACAACCACCAGTCCATGATCCAGATTGACTCGCGAGCTCTTTCGATTGCCATGCTTACAGCATGCATATATCCAGCGCCGTCGACATACCACTTGACTTCGTTTCCAATCCTGTGCGGTGCAAAGCTCTCAAAGCGATGCGTCTCATGGGGCTCATTGTAACCGCTCTGATCATATTGCTCGTTTGCGCCTGCGCTTTGAGTCTGTCCATGCTCAGAGAACTTGTCTTTGAGATCGTTACCGATCTCGTGAACCGCTTTGTGCACTTTGTCGAAGAGGAAGGCCATTTTGTCGTTCTTGACCTTGGTCGAGGTTGTGGGAGGTCAAGGTGATTGTTACAGCTCCTGAAACACGGCGAGCTCGCCAAGATTTATGTACGTCGTCACTCAGACCGCCTTTTATGGCCATTGCATATTCTTGCTCGTATTGTGAAGCCTCGATAGCTGTGCTCTACACAGAGCCTACATACACCTTTGCCCCAACTCAACAGCACTCATCATGGTCACTTCCATATGGAAGGCAAGTCTCAATCAACCACGGGGTAGTCGATGGAGGCTAGGCACTCCGTCATAGTAGGTATCTAGACAACCCACTCAACGGAACCTCCCAAAAGCTCTTATCTCACAATTGTAAAGAGTGATGCCGGTAGGGAAGCGAGACATAAGCAGAGAGCAACAACTCACCAAAGCATAAACACATTACTATAGCACTCTTCAACACGCAGGAATTATATCATTTTTGAGTTCCGTCAGTTGAACTTTGCCGATGCCAGCTCTTCACACCGGTGATTTCGGACTTAACAGAAGCTTGATAGCCACGAGGTAAGGCTGATAAGCATGCCCTTGCTTCGAGAAGCACAAGTCAGCAGAGCAAGTTGTCGACAAAGGGATCTAGGACAACTGGTGTATCGAACTTTGGTTGAAAGTCTATTGGGGCCGACTCTGGATTGGAAGGTTCTATATGGTGTTCTCCTTCCCTATATCTCCTCGGCCAGAGCTAAGTTGCGTGCCTGCCGGAGAAGCACAAGTACGGGCTTCGTTACTTATCAATCTGCCCCGCATCGATGACAACAACGATTGAGTGCTGTTTGAAATCAAGGTGAAAGTCACAGTGACGCAGCAAGATGATGGCCGAGACATGGCCATCAAGCTTCAAAAAGCTGAGCTTCCCGTCCCAGAAGAACCTCGGATATCGAACCGTTGGTCTATCTACCGCAGGCCAAGTACTTAACTCAACATGCTCCCGCTATCAGTCAGACTTGCATCTCGTGCAACCCCTCACGCTTCAGCCTTCATCCGTCCCTCTGTGATCCTAGCCCAGCAATCTCTCCGTACCAAAGCTACAGCTTCAACCAAGACCAAGATGTCGGCCTCTGGAACCTCTTCAGGTCATCCTATTGCTACTCTCGATGTATGACTAGTAGTTCGATCCTTGTGCAGCCTGCCATTAACACAATGTATCCAGACCTCAATTGTGCCTCGCCTCCCGTCCTCATCGCCTACTCTTTTCGAGGCCAAANAGAACAAGAATCTTTCCTTCGAAACCATTGCCAAAGCCCTTGGACGTGAGGNNGAAGTCGCTGTCGCGGCACTCTTCTATGGACAAGCCAGAGCTTCTCCGGAGGATGTCAAGAACTTAGCCAAGGTTCTCGAGCTCGACGAATCCTTGCTCGAGTCACAGCTCTCTGGCTACCCGGATCGCGGACGCCAGATGGAAATGCCACCAAGGGAGCCTCTGGTCTACAGACTCTACGAAATCGTTCAGAACTACGGCTATGCATACAAGGCAATTCTCAACGAGAAGTTCGGTGATGGTATCATGAGTGCCATTAGCTTCAGCACCAAGGTCGAGAAGGAAACCGATGAGAAGGGTGATTGGGCTGTTATTACTCTCAGGGGAAAGTGGTATGTTTGGATATGCTTCTTTTCCCAACAACGACCTTTGCTAACCTATACACTTTAGGCTACCTTACTCGAGATTCTAAAGCAATTACTCTCCTAGATACGAATTGAACGATATCATCCGTCCTTCCTACATCCAATCATGTGAATAAGAAAGCATTGACCGTCGACGTTCCCGATGCGGCGGGTCATCGAGTTGCGGAAGACTAAAGAAGCTCGAGGAGCGTGTGTGAGTGTTGGAGTTGCAATAACACATCCTCACTCGCCCAACACGTCTGCAACCATCTATGTTAGTGCTTCCCGTCATACCCCTCAACGTGCAGCTACCTCCTCTGAAAAGGCTTACCGTGTACCGCAAGATATCAACAACAGCCAGGTACAGCCAATAGCTGACAAACAAGACATGCCAGTACTGATCTAGAGCAGACAGGATGGGCAACCTTATCTCGAAGACTGCAGCTTGCTATTCGAGCAAGTCTGTCACATCCTTCAACACGGATGATGATGTTTCCACGCAGATGAACTTGCCTCGCAGCCCGGGTTTCCACGATCTCTCTGCATGCGAGCCTCAACAAGCTCCGCACAGCGCAAAGGAAGCAGCAGGCAAGTCTTCAACCGATGATGAAATCGAGTCTGGTATCACACATCCAAAGCCGGCAAGACCTCTCATCCGTCGTTACTCGGAACTGATCGATCCCGCACAACTCGACAATCTGCAAGTTAGAAGTCCCAGCGGCAACATGCTTACTGGTAGCCGTTACAATCTCAGGGACGATCGCCCACTGAGCGTTCGTGAAAGGCAAGAAAGAATCCGTCAGCAGATCATGCAGAAGAAACAGGAGCAGGAGATGGCTCAGGGCAATGGACGCAAGAGAGACTCGGCAAAGATCACAGTGGAAAAGGCATCAACTAGANAGAACAAGAAGCGCAAGGCGCGCTTTGGTTGTTTTGGCATCTAAACCGACTCTGTTTGATCTCGTTTCCTCCTTCCCATGCGCAAACCGACAACACAGAGGCAAAGAAGCACATATCGTCGCATCTAGTTTTGCTTGCAAGCAACACTATACACTTTCACTACACTCGAGCGTCCTTTTGGGACCAATCACTGGCTCTCATGCCGATCTGACAGGCACCAGTCACTCTTTATCTTAGCAAACAAGTCAAAGATTGCAATCACAACAATCCCTCTCACTATCCTTCGCTGTGCCTCAATAGATAGTTCTTCTCACCCCGACTGACTATCCAGTGATATTGCTGCTTGCTAACCGTTCGTCACTTCCTTCTGAAGCCAATCCAAAATCTCTAAAACTGCCGCAATTTTTTCCAGAGCTCTTTCCCTCAACACCGCTTACTATACATCACTCTTGCTAACATCTCTCACATCCGCTATTCTTGTTTCATCCAGCTTCAACCTTGCGTTCATCTTTCACTGGCTCTCAACACTCTTCCTTAAATTGCTGCCTCCGGCTCTTCTATCTTGTTCCTTGAACACTCTACCTCCTTCAACACTCGACCTAAGCATTGTTCCTCAAGCACTTTGACCCTGTCGCTGAACACTATCGGCGAGACCAACTCTTCATTACCAACTTCAAACAATATGGCAGTACAGTTGACACCACTCAAGGCCTTCAAGTGCAGCTACGATGATTGCTTTCACTCTTTCGACACAGAGCGCGAGAGAAAAGCCCACCTCAAGGACAAGAAAATCCACCCCTACTACTGTGGCAAGGATCCTGGTTTCGAGAGAGTGCAAAGAGGCTTTGTGAAGTGTGACTTCCATGGCAAGACTTGGGATGAGCTTCTTGCACACAAAGTTGAGACAATGCTCCCATGGATTGTCGGCGAGCGCAGGTTTGAGATCCCCAAGAAGCTGAACCACATCGTTTGTGAGTTCTGTGGTGTCGACTTTGACAGTCTTGCTGGCAGGGAGATTCATCGCAAANAGGGTACGTCGGTGAGGACACTTGACAGAATACGGGATACTGACTTTAGATGCGCATGATAGATGCATCAAGCCGATCAACATGTCGTCTGCAAAGGTTATCTCGTCGTTCGAGACGAGAATGGCAATGACCACCGTGAATGCTGCGGTTCCATCTTCGGCCGCGCCAGTCAGCTCATCAGCCACATCGAAGGAGGTTTCTGTGCATACTTCAGGCCTTTGGCTCTCAGACAGGAGCGTGAGCACAAGCGCATGCTCAAATTGATCTTGGAGGACCCCGAGAGCTTCAAGAGAAACATGATGGGCATTTCTGATGCAATTCAACAGCCAAAGCCTAGGGAGATCGACGACATGAGTGGTGGTGTCAGCATCGAGTCAATCAGCCAAAGCGACCACAGCCAGTCCCTCAGCCACCCACCTTTGAGTCCCCAGTTGTCTCCGACTGCGAGCCAATCTGAAGACGAATGGCCAGCGTTGCTCAGCACTGATATCAGTCAGTTAAGCAACTCGATGAAGAGCTTCTCAGTCAGCTCCACAGACGACAGCGACCTGTCCTTTGGTTATGCTGAGAGCATTAGCGAAGACGCTGTCAGTATCTCTAGTAACGCCGCAACCACAGACAGCGACGATGATGTCAGCACGGCTCCTGCTACACCAGTCAAACCATGGTCCACTCCTAACCTTCCTCAAAAACTATTCGGACGTTTCAAAGCAAAGGCCATCGCCAATTGGGATGCCATCAATGCTTCTCATCAGCGCAACAAGGAAGAAGACGACCAAAACAACATCTTCACTTCACACTTCTGGGACCCTACTCACACCAATTTCAAACCTGACTTCTTCTACTGCCCAGACATCACCAATTATGCTGCTCCTCCCTACCAGTGTCCCTTCGAGAACTGCAAGAGACGTTTCAAGACACCTCAAAATGTTGGCGATCATATGCGCGAAACACATGCTGCACAGCGTGAACTATGCCCAGTTTGTCTAAGGGACTTTCACAAGCTCAGTCCTCTTGTCGCTCATTTCGAAGCGAGCTCGTCTGGAGCTAAATGTGATGTGGCTCGTCGTGAAGGCTACAGCGATCTGCTCTCGGAGATAACCGGAGGACTTATTCAGGCCTACAAGACGCTGGATGAGCCTATCAGTGGCTACAAGTTGGAGCCTGGTAGTGATACTGCCCGCCCTGCACAAAAATCTCACATTGAAGACGACCAGTGGGCATCAGCAGGAAATGGCGTCAAAGACTACGACTACAGATCCAAATCGCCTACTCGTGTCGACATCTGGAGACATTGAGAGAAGTTGGCGGAATTGTCCTTACAGGATATGGGGGCCGATAGGTTCGAAGAGCGATCAGAAGAGAGAGCTGGGGAAAATCCTAATTGACAATGTATATTAGTCGACGGGAGCTGGAGACACATATGATCCCGTAGGGGCTATCAGTCGAGATGGTAGCTAGCCCAATGCAAAACAGTCCAGGATAACTCAGCGTGCCAGGCAACCAAGCTCCGAGTGAATAGGCGTGTCCTTGGAAGCTCGTCAGCTTTCAATCAGCCACTGTTCTTTGAAGATGTCCGAATAGGATGTGCTCAACAGACAGATCAAACCTGCTGGTTTGCAGATCAAGTCAGGCCACTGTCGACTAGGACTTCCTACATGAAAGAAACATACCGTACATGATGTTACCGCCAGATCCTGTCGCTCGGGAAATGTATGTACATCTGCATGTGCCCATCTCACCAGCCGAGCCAATCGAAGCAGCAGTTCCAGGCCGCGTACAGAACCGCACTCGAAAGTTGTTTCATAGTGGTGGTACGAAGAAATCATCCTCGGGATTTCCTGCTCAGAGTCATGGCGCGGTACGGCCGACAGAATCAAGAGGAATCTGCAGTAGGTCGAAAGACTGATTCCTTGGTACTGGGAGAAGACGAGATGGTGTTCAGCTGGTAATAACAGCCTTGAGCGTGAGGAGATAGATACTCCTAGACCCCTGTGAAGGTCAGTCTGGCATGTGTATCCTGATACAGATTTCTAGAGCTGATCGAACCAAGAGAGCTTCCAGCAGACAGTCGTGCCTCACTAGCAGCCACACAACTCGACAGTACAATGGCTAGAGAAGAGCATCCAATCGATGCGTGCAAACGTTCGGCAACCCTGACCTTGCTTCATGTCTCTCGGCCAGAAGACCTCCAAGCGAGTAAAGGACACAGGGCTATTACCAGGACAGTGGTGAGCTGAGTGGAACTAGCCATGGGGATACGACTAGCCCGCCAGAGAAGTTGGATAGTGCAAAGGATCTTGCCGTTGTCTGCCGGGGTTGTGACTTGCAGCATGACCATAGAAACTCAACTTTCGAGCCTCAACTCATCTCTCCCTTGCATACCATGTCATGTGCGATGGCTAGATTCGTGTTTTCTCCCAACCAGAGTCCAGTTTATGCTCCATTTCTTATATTGTTTTCCTTCGGGGTTTGGCGGATTGAGCACGGAAGCGAGCGGGGCGACTCTGAATTTCTGACAAGGACATGTTACCGGTGGTATGGTTCAAGTAAGATCAAAGGGCCCAATGGGAAAGAAGGAAACTGATTGAGCGCAGTCCAAAAGCCAGTCACCAACTTACGGCCGTGTCTTGTTTGCTCAGGCCATGAAGTGCGCTCGGCGTCCTTTTCGCCCAACATGCTTTGACGGAAGGTCGAAGCGTTCCAGGTCCCAAGACTCTACATTTCATACACTTCATTGTAAGTACATTCAAAGTTGACGTCCGACTCAACGTGTGCGGTTTGAAGATTCTCGGAAACAAAAGTGATTGCCGAAACGCTTTTTGCATGCAAGGAGGATACGACATCGGCTGAGATCCAACTTCCGAAGATCCGTCGCGTGCGCGATGCAGCTGTCTTGACGAGATAGATTGGCAGGACCGATCGATGCATCTGTCCAATTATTTGTGCAGGACATGAACGAGCATCCCCGCATACGTGCGATTTACTTACAAGGCGGAAAAAGACGGCACATTGACAAGTAAGATAAAGCAGAAAAATGTATTGGGGTATAATGCTATCTCGTAGAGGTGTAGTTCAGCGACGTCGTAATGGACCGCTGTGTCAATAAGCAAAGAAACGCGAGAATACAAGTGTATGGGCGGCTATAAATCTAGCAGCCGCCCTCATCAATGGTATGGCTTCTGAGCCGTGATTACGTGCAGACTGTAATAAGTGTGCACGCTCATATTGTTTAGATCCTTTCGTACTCCAGGTAGATAGAGCTCAACCTGATCCCTTGACCAGCCCAAACCTCTTGTGAGGGGGNNGCCCATGCAGATGCCTNNGTAAGAGGTTCGTTAGATTTCAGACATAGTAATGCGGTAGAATGGTTGTTTACCTTGGAGCCCGTCGTAGAGGACAGCATGCATATAGCTTCCAACCTTTTTGAGGAGGGGGNNATTTTTGGGCCAGTGACCTAGGGGGACCTTCATGATCCTTTCAGTCACGTTATGATAGCCGGCGCGTTCTATCCTATCTTTCAAGGACAAGGCAGCGTGCAAATCGACACCGTTTTTCTTCATGCCTTCAGTCACAAGTTTATGCCATCTGTAGTGGAGATTGTCTTCGGTCATAGTCCCATCATCGCAGCTCGGCCAGTAATCAAATTCGCAAAACTCGAGCCATGCACCTGGTTTGAGATGTGTGTATGCTGAATTGAGGACGTGATCCCAATCTTTGATAGCAACACCCATGTGTCTGGCATGGACCATGTCGAAGTGGTTTTCGGGATACAGCCATTCGCTTGCTATATCGTCGACCATGAAATTGACATTCGGAGGCACCCAGTCAGGTTGGATAGGACTTAGGTCTACGCCGGTGATTTGAGCAGAAGGATAGTGATCACCTATTTCGACGCACCAAATGCCGGTCCCTGTTCCTATATCGAGAATACGTGTGTCTGGAGCGTCTTCAGGTATGGGCGCAAAATGCAGCTTGCCACCACAAACAGTCAAAACGGTAGCATGTTTGATGTCCTCGCGCTCTTGTTCTGCATCGTCGTTGGGCAGGAGGTAATGGCCTTGACGATATGCGTGATAGCGGCGGCCGTTTTCAAAATCCCAATGGCGCACAGAAGAAGTCATGGAAGTCGAAGTTGAGAAGGCCGAGTTTAGACTCTCCTCGTAGCCCGAGTCTGAGTAGTTGTCTTCATCGGAGGAGCCTTGGACTTCGATGGTGTTGAGGGCCTGTTGGAAAGCTTCGCTCTGTNNTGTGCGGCCGAGGGTTGGTTGTAGTGTGGAGCGGGAGGTGGGGGATGATCGTTGCGGCGCGAGTCATTTGAGAGAGCGCGACGGTCCATTGGCGGAGGGGGAGGGACGCGAGCGCGCAGAGTGGAGTGCTGAGTACGAAGATGGCATGGGTATCGGAGAGTGAGACATGACGGTGGACAGTATATCAGCAGAGAGAGAGTCGAGAAGCGGCGCAGAGCATGGCCCTTCGGGTGGGCGGAAGGAGGGGACGGAAAGAGAACTGGCGAGGGAGTGTAGGCAAGAGCAAGAAGGAAAACAGGAAGTGAGTGAGAGCAAGCGAAAGCGAAGAGAAGAGGAGCGGAGACGAGGAATAGTATATAGGGCTCGTGGGCGACCCAGCAGAGTGGAAGTGTATATGCAGGCAGGAGGGCTGCACTCGAACAGAGCAGCCGCTTCCGATCAAATGCGCTTGCGAGCTTGCGACGGCGGCGGCGGATCCATATCCCACACAGCAAACCTTCCCAGCGAGTCGGGACGTGTACGAAAGCGGCGCCTATCACTTGTTCATGAGCTCTGACAGAGAGCAGCAAGACAGAAGACTATGGCCTGAGGAGCCTGGCTGCTTCCAATTCAAAATTGAGTCTCCGTACGAAGCAGCAGCAGCAGAGGCTTGGCAGGGCGGGAAGATTGTCAGCCCTTCAGAAGTCTGTGTCCGTGTCCTTGTTGGCAGTGCGCGTCCAGCGTCGAGCGAGTAGGAGCAGTTTATACCTCTGACGACCAACTGCGCCTCACAGCGCTCTGACTACGCTGACGCCAGCCTGTCCTTGATCCGGTTGTGCTCTTTTGTTAAAACGACACTTTCATCCTGGAGGTGACCTCTGTCTTTTGTCTGGCTTGCCGATCGTCGACTGTCAAGTGTCAAGATCGATCCAACTTGAACTTCGCTCGTTCCTACCCTCGCAAGCGCCGTCCAGATGGCTTCCCGCGACTACTTCAACACAAGCACCATCAACAACAACCATCCCGGCTACAACAGCTACACCACTCATACTTCTCCCTTTGACGACAACCAGTACCCATCTTACTCGTCTTCGTACAACAATCTCAGCGATCACCCAACCCCAAACGATGGCCGCGATCCCTTCCAAGATGACAATGCCGTGCCCATGCACGCATACCGCCCAAAGCACTCGTCTCAGTCCAGCACCGCTCCTGTCATTACTCCCGAATACCACGACCCTTTCGTAAGAGATGCAAAACCACGCTCTCGTTCAAGGCCACCCCGCTCGCCGCCTGTCAAGGGCTGGCGTCGATACTTTACAGGCCGTGTCACCTGGGTCTGCTACTTCTTGACTTTGATCCAGGTCATTGTCTTTATCGCCGAGATCGTCAAGAACGCAGTCCTGACCAAGTCCCCCATCGAGATCCATCCACAGTTCAATCCCATGATCGGTCCCTCGCCCTACGTCCTGATCAACATGGGCGCCCGCTATCAGCCCTGTATGCACAACATGCACAACGTACAGGACCGCGCTTCGGGTAACATCACATGGCCTTGCCCCTGGGCCACTTCCAACACCGGCGACGATGCAAAATGTACCCTGTCTCAATTGTGTGGTTTCGGTGGTGTCCCTGAGCCACATGCTGGAGGTTCCATCACAGACCACCCCTACCCGAACCAATGGTATCGCTTCATCATTCCCATCTTCTTGCATGCTGGCATCATTCATATCGGTTTCAACATGCTGCTCCAAATGACTTTGGGCCGTGACATGGAACGTTCAATAGGCAGCATTCGCTTCACCCTCGTCTACTTTAGTGCTGGCATCTTTGGCTTCGTTCTTGGTGGCAATTTTGCAGCTACCGGCATCGCTTCTACTGGCTGTTCTGGCAGTCTCTTTGGCATCATGGCTCTGACCCTACTTGAGCTACTGTACACATGGCGTGAGCGTCAAAGTCCCATCAAGGACCTCCTGTTCATCCTTGTTGATGTCATCATCTCCTTCGTCCTCGGTCTTTTGCCAGGTCTAGATAACTTCTCCCACATTGGTGGCTTTCTCATGGGTCTGATTCTCGGTATCTGCCTCCTACGCTCACCCAATGCTCTACGCCGACGCACTGGCGAGGATGAACCTCCTTACAGCAGTGTCGGTGCCCCTGCTGCCACCCAAGACGCGGCCAGCCAGGGCTTGCGTGTCTTCATCAAGCAGCCTGCAGGTTTCTTCAAAGGTCGTCGCGCTATGTGGTGGGTGTGGTGGATTGTGCGTGCTCTCGCCCTACTTGGTGTCCTGATCGGTTTCATCGTTCTACTCAAANACTTCTACGTCTGGCGCACTGGCTGTACCTGGTGCAAGTACCTGAGTTGCATCGTAAGTCATACACTCTCTATTTTCCCTGTACGCAATGCTGACAATTTGCGCAGGNATGTTAACAATTGGTGTGATGTTGGTAACTTACAGTTCTCCAACAATACGAGCAAGCGCGACTTGCTTGCTTTGGGTAACAGCATCTTTCTGGAACCCATGACTTCTGCCTGAGCATTCCGCTGGGCTCTATGTTTTCAGACACCCTCTCCACGATTTCAAGATGACAAGGATACCCTATTCTAGCACGCGGCTATGGAGTTCGAACATTTGGGGTTGACGTTCTGCCTTTTCGGTTCTTTTCTTTTTGCATTAGATTGTCTGTTTGAGGGGATATCACGATGGCGTTTAATACTGCAGCATTGTTGGTTGGGCGCGAAGGAAGCGGTTTAGCATTTACATAAGGTGATGGGAGAAGCTCTGGAACCATATTTCCGAAAAAGGTCAATCAGCTGAAAGATTGTCAACCACATACAAACAAGTGCTACGGGTGTACTCAAAGCTGTCCACTTATGCTACTCATCTGCTCTTTGCTTCCAAGTTAGCGGTAAACAACGGTGAGTTAAAGTTGCCTTTCTGTATGGCAAGAATTTAAATACCATCGCACTTTTCTAAGCTTGTATAGCTTGACAATCTTTGGGAATCTCGGACGATGTGTGAGATGTCTATGATACAAGGCTAATGCTACAGGCTAGGTGGATTTCTCTGGCAGCAGTAAATTTCGCTTTTTCCGTCCTTGTCTCTGCTCTACCACTAAGGAGTTCTCTTTTGAACTCACTCCAAAGCATGTCGCTACTCTGACTACTTTTCGTTGGTTGTAGGAGCCCTGAACATGGCGCAATCATGCCTCATGAGTTGTCATAATGATTCTATATGTACACTGGCCTGTGACCCGGCGGACTTCGTGTCTGGCATTTGTCAGGAAGACTTTGATAGGCCTGTAGTGTGAACACCGAGCCAACAGCATTGAGTGGTGACTTCTTTTCAAGTTGGCGGAGCAGGTCCATGAGTCTGACAGCCGAAAAAGGCATGTCCTTCATCACTTGACAACCAGCGGCGTATGCGCAGAACCGTCGTGCATGATACGTTCCCAATGTTCGAGCATGAGTTTTAGTTGGGCTCTCTTGCAAGGCTTGATCATGTAATCGCTTGTTCCTGCTGCCATGGCTTCTTCGACTTGCTCTTTCATGGCATTACCTGACAGAGCGATGATGGGTATGCGTATGCGACGAGAGTTTGTGCTCGGGTGGGATTTCTCGTGCTCGCGCATGAAGCGTGTTGCTTCGAGACCGTCCATGATGGGCATGCTCATGTCCNNTGTGGCTTGGTCAGTTGACATTCAATCTAGCTACAGACAGCCCTTTTTACTTACGATGATGACAGCATCAATATCTGACTCTGGTACTGTAAAGTTGTCTAGTGCTTCTTTGCCATTAGTGCATAAGACATATTCATAGCCCAGGACTTCTAAATTCTTGGACAGGTGACGAAGGTTGATTCTGCAAACAGTCAGCTTGAAAGATCAGTATCGTTGCGTGTTGAAGTGCACTAACGGGTTGTCTTCCGCCACGCAAATCTTCTTAAACTTTGGTATCGGTGAAATGGACGCAGAATTGTTCAACTCGAACTTTTCGAGATCTGTGGCGACTGCAGTCACCGTGGTATTACCTGAATCCAGGAACGAAGCCAGCTCGCTCTCGGTGGGATAATCATGCATGGTGGTGAAGCTGAACGTGCTGCCAACGCCTGCAGTACTCTCGACAGCCATATCGCCACCTAGAACCTTGACGATCTCCTTGCTGATGCTGAGACCTAGTCCTGAGCCTTTGTAGGTCTGGGCGACTCGTTTGTTGGCTTGTGAGAAACGTTTGAATAGTCTTTGTTGTTCGGCTTCTGTCATGCCCACACCATCGTCGCTGACCGAGCCATGGAAGACAACTCGTCCATCTTTATCCGGCGGTTCTGAGAATATGTCGACCGTGATATTGCCGTTCTCGGGGGTGAANCTGTTCGAATAGTCAAGAATTGTCAATGACAAGGAAGAGAATATTGAAGTTCATACCTTCACGGCATTTCCTATCAGATTCAACAAGACTTGTGACATGAGAGTTGAATCTGCCTTCAGATACAAAGGCGGAGCATCATCGTTGGCAAGCCGCAGATTGATCGATTTTACACGCGCTCTAGAAACCATCATCCCAACAGCCTCATTGGAGAGCGCACGCAAGTCCACGATATCGTATGAGGGTTCTACCTTGCCGGCATCGAGTCTACTCAGATCAAGGACATTGTTCGTTATGAGAGCTTGGTGCGAGGCACAGACCGCGATATTTGACNNTACGCACACGGTGAGCTCTTTGTCGATGCCCACGAATAAAAATACACTTACAACGAGCTCCCGAGCATATGTGACTAGATCTTGAATCGCTTCGACGGTCGGGGTGTCTGTCGTGTGTGGGCCGTTTTGCAGGTCTTCACCAGTCTCACTTCGGTGGCCATTCGTGATACCATTTTGCGTGTCTTTGACTATCGACCGGTCGATTTTTGTGTCTTTCGTCAAGGCATCCAATTTCTCTAATGTCTCTGATAGGAACTCCNNTGTACCAATCTGTCAGATGAGTGTGCTTTTCTCGGTCATCGCTAGCCTTACCGTCGCACTTGAAATGCCTTGAAGTGGATTTCGTAACTCGTGGCATACGAAAGAGACAAACGAAGCCATGTTCGCCTTGTGGTCTTCTGAAGCCTTGATGAGTACCGACTGCTGCTCATTTTGAACAATTGCTGCTAATCGTTCCCGCTCCAGCTTCTTCTGTGCAGTCACGTCTCGGAATTCGATGACCGCACCGCCACTGGCATAATCACCTATCGGCGAGACGCTGTAAACGATATCATAAAAGCTTCCATTCTTGTGAACAAAGACCTCGGATTCATTCATGGCCTCGGTTCCAGTTTGCTGATGTCGAAAAATGGGGCACTCTGCTACTGGATAGGGACTGCCATCTGGCCTGCAGCTGTGCACTGCTGCATGAAAAGTCCAGCCAGCAATTTCCTCGAATTTGAAACCTGTGATCGATTCTGCAGCATTGTTCATATATGTCGTGTATCCTTGTGGGTCCATCATCCAGATACCTGATGGGGTATTGTTCGCGATGAGAGCGAACTGGTTCCTCGAATCCAGAAACTCCCTGTGTGCTTTTCGTTCGATCCTTCGCTTTTCGGCATCGAATATTGTGCTCGTCATGTTAATCACATTGCCGCTTTCGTCTCTGTCTACAATCGACCTCTCCGAGACCAGGAGGAATTGTCCATCTGCGTGTTTGAAGCGATAGTTGTGAGCCCATATCCTAGCCTCCGAAGCATATGGCTTGTCTGGCGCTGGAGCGAGAATCCTGGAAAGGCTGTTGACCACATCGAAAAGGTCTTCTGGATGGATTCTTGCCAGCCACCAGCTTTCTTCTGTTGGAATGTCGTCGATATGGAAGCCCAGAAGTTCTTCTACGGAGCCTTTCCATAAGAGTGACCACTTTGGTATAGAGCCAGCAGGATCTTGACTATCAGGTAGTAGTCTGGTAATTCTTTGAGCTGCTGCCTCACGTTTGTGTAGAACAGCGTCACCTGTTGAGAGTGCCGCAGGGCACATGCTGATTCGGCGCTTGAACGTGCCAAAAGCTTGCCTTTGGTCAACGTTGCAGGCAGGTTTGTCAACAAGAGAAAATATGCGCAAGTGACAACATAATGACCTTACGCCGCTCAGAACAACATCTTCGTTCCTGGTTCCCGCATAACGAACGATTGGTTGAAGCGCTATTGATCTAGCCATGTACGTAATTGACGTAGGTAGGGCTGAACACGTGGAGTTGGTAAAAGCTTTGACAATTCGGGCTGTATCCCGATAAATAGGAGCCACTCTTGTCACCACAATAATCTGCAAGACATCGAACTGTAGAAACAAGACATGTTGCATTGCACATGCTTACAATCTATCTATGAAGTACTCGAGTAGGCCACGAAAGAAACAAGCCGATACAACCCAACGCCTGGCTAAATTGGTTTATATAAACAACACTATACAAGATCAACACGGATCAGTCATATTTCCTGCCCATCGTTGGCCCAGCACTCAACCCGCTCATCAAGATCTTGGACATGCGTCGTGTGGGAGCTTGACTTCTAGTTGCAGCGGATCTAGTGCTGACCTGGCTACCACGACGCATCTGTCTCAAGCCAGTGGGGCTGAAGTCCAGAGAGGCACCACTGGCTTCAGGAGGTACATTACTGTCTCTGTTGGACGAAGCGCGTGAATAGGGACGGGCCTCATCTCCGCTACTACGGGCAGTTGTCGTACCCTCTGCTTCGTTCTTGTGGAGGTTTTCTGAAGGCAACAAGATGGCACGATCCAGAGCATATGGCAGACCACGATGCCGGCCACGAACCATCATAGCAATGATGATAAGTTTGCTCAATGTCGCAAATTCGGCGCTGAACGAGGCGTTGATGGTTGGATATCCAAGAGAAAGACCAACGGTACCATATGCAGACACGATCTCGAAAAGGACGGCGAACATGGTGAAAGCGTAGGCGTTGGTGTCCTCCAGGCGATGACCTTCGACAATGGTAATGATGAAGAAGCCCAAGAAAATGTACCACAAGTCGAAACTCAGCTGTCGACGCAAATGTTGACCAACGTAGCTGCGATTCTCCTCGTCCTCTTCTTCCTCGCCGGCAAAAATACCAAGAGACTTTTCTTCGTACACGTTGGTTCTGCGTACTGAGATAGCAACAGGGAAGACGGAAATATACATCATGATCAGATAGGACACCTGAATGGCTGGGTGAAGATCCGCGATGTTGACGGAAGCGAATCCAGCTGTACGAGTAGAAGCAGCCTGGAACCAGCCATTCAATACTCGATATCCTGGAGCCAGAGAAGTGACCGTTGTGTCATTAATGTCCAGGATGATGAAGAAGATCAGGTCGATCGCGTTGAGACCTACAAGGACTCCAAAAAGCCACCAATTGGCCTTTGACGGAAACAGGAGCGTGAAACAGCGACGAGGATGATCGAGCAANAAGCGAAGCTCTTCCCAGATTCCGCTGCCATGAGGAACGAGCTTTGAGACGAGCCAGATGACGAAACGGAGCATGCATGGGAAGCCAGTATTACCGATGATGATCAGGAAAGATCCAAACAAGAGGGGCATGGTAGATGTCTGGAAGGATATCATGCTGTCCGGAGTGAGCGTGAAGCCAAGATCGTTGAACATGGACGCAGGTGTGAAGATGCCCCTAAAACTCTGATTAGCATTGTTCTTGGTAAAGGTATCATCGAGTGCTCACCACCACGTCCTGCTTTGGCCATCCGAGGTAACGACATTGCCGTACTTTTGNCTCTCAAGGATCCAGGGAACGAAGACAACGACACCGAGAAGATGAAATCCGACAAAGTAGCACACGAGCACCAGTGCCAGCGTCTTGAGTGCCCTATATTCGATGCCACCTAGCTCTTCTCGCTGTGCCTCGCTAAGATCCACAAACTGAGAGTTACGGCCAATCGTCGGTTGCCAACTTAGATATGGCATAGGATCCTGCATGTCACGGTCCTGGCTCTTCGTGAAACTGAAGGTCCTATTGGTGAAGCCGCTCAAAGAACGACCAAACGTAGTGCTCTCTCCGCGCTGTCTGCTACGAAAATTGCGAAGAGGTGCGAGTATGTTAAAGCGATGTGAGCGTCCAGTGCTCGATGATGGCGACGGTTGACGGTCGCGTCGTGGGCGTTCTGGTTCATCGATGATGATGCCTCGCCTGACTGGATGGTCGTCGCCGTTTAGCTGACCTGACGGAGCGTCAGACGACGAGCGGCCGCGGAGACGGGGTGATGATGGGAGAGTGTTCCTGGTCATTTGGCGGTTGAGGCCATCAATTTCTTCATCAGAGTCGACTTCGTGAGGCTGATCACCTCGATCAAACTCTCTAGGGTTAGGAATGCGCAAAGTCTGTTGATCTTTGATGTTTCGTTGCCTCTCCAGGAATGCAATATGGTGTTCTGTTTCTAGGCGGACTGGCTTGGGTCTTTCCGGTACAGCTTGGAGATTCGAAGCTTGTCGTCTGTGTTCGGAAGGTCTGACTTGGTCTGCAAAGGTAATTTCTCGTTTCAGAGATGGGTTTCGTCCCAGCCAGGTTTGTTCGGCAGGTGTCTCATCAGCTTCCTCGTCTGTCTCACCCCTTGAGTCCTCACTCTCATTTCGAGTCGCTGTCACGTCTGGGGCCACTTCTTCGTCTCCGTTCGTAGAATTTGTTTCGTCACCGTCGCCGAACCTTGGCTCTCGTTTCTCGCTTGATTCGGCACTTTCTGACGTGCTGCCATGGGTGTCGTTCAAACTTCCAGCAAGATGCTCCAGACGTTCCTTTTCGTCCATACCATGGACTTTGGCGTTAGCACTTCTGGCGCTCATACCATTCGGTTTTGTGGTGTGGTGCAGAACTGTGATTTTACGGCCGTTGACTCCCATCTCGACACGTCCTAGATCTGGGTCTTCTCGAGATTCACTGACAGTCCGTGACCTTGTTCGAGTGCGGCGCTGATTTCGGGCTTCCTTAACAATGTGGTCGAACCGTTGCTCAAACCAGTAAAGACGGATAAAGACGACACATGTGTTGATGAAAATTGGATTCGCGAGGCAGGCCATAAAGTAAAGCACAACCTAAACAGTAAAGCTTTAGTGTTATTCTTACAAAGATAAGAGCAGAACCCTTACCTGTTGGTAAGTATGTAGTTTGTTAACGTCGACGCTACCTCATGTCAGCAATAGCACAACTGGGGGCATACAGTCTACTTGCGTGTTAAGACCACTCTGGGTAGCTGCACCTGCAGAGAAGAAGAGAGCATCTGTATACGACAATACGCCAGCAGGGTATATCATAATAGAGCCCAGTATGGTTAACCCCAGCATATATGTGTCTGTATTGATGATATCTCAGCACGGCTTCAATTTTGTATGATCAAGCCTTCTTACANNGTGAGTTGTGATGAAGTTAAAATGCGGTTTACCACGCTTGAAGGGATTGGGCAAGCGATTCTTGACCCATTCCCACGAACCCTTTAGGCGTTCCATCTCTTTGAAAAGTATTGCTGACGAGCAGTATGACGGCCAGAGAGGGTCGAAGAGNNGTGTGTGAAGAATTTGTCGNNAAGTTGGTCGCAGCAGGAGTCTTCAGAGGGACGAGGTACGTCTGAAGTGATTCCCGTGGCGGCTGTGAAGGAGAACTGTCGCCAGCGANNAAGCTTCTCAGAGTTGATCTTGAGGCGCGATCGCCATCGTCAAAAGTCGAAGTCGTTCGAGTTGAGGAGAGGGCACAACGGGGTGTCAAGTACGGAGCTCGGGCTGTTAGAGGTCTGGATGGGAGCGCGGCTGGTGTCAGGTGAGGCAGAGTATACAGGTGAAGGGCTAGGTCGAGTGGACNNCCAGGCGTAACAAAACTAGAATGCAGTCATAGAGAAGGGGACAATAATCGCAACTTGACGGCGTCCGGCGCATTGACGATCTTCNAACCCACAGCCGCCTCCAATGCCNTTGGCTCTAACCTCATTTATGCTCAGCCCCGATGATGCTCCTTCCCGCTTGCCGTCCGTCTCCTTTCCCTTCTTTCCGATGCTCTCGGTGCTCAATGACCTCGTCGCTGCTCATTGCCATTATCCCTTATTTTGCTTTTTTTTTTGTTCACCCGTCTTGCTTGTTGCCTGCTTTTTGCGACACGCAGATCATCAAGAGCCGAACAACTCATGCATGAACTGACGTCTGGGCGACAAGAATATAATGCATATCGTGGATATCCTGTTATAATCACGTCTGCCGTCATGGCAAGAACTTTGCTAAAGCATGCAGCATCTCTGGAATAGCAATTCGCAAATTACATGGTAGTGTACAAAAGGTGCAACGACTAAAAGAGTTCACCGTGGCTACAACAGCTCCGGTCTTTCATGTTGCGTTTATGATCGTTTCATTATTCTTCTCTTTCTTCCCTAGCTTTGGTTTCATCCTCTCAGAAGGCAGCACCGCTTGTGTTGGTTGTCAAGTTGCTTGCAGTGCCATTTGTAGGTGTCGTGGTGCCGGTTCCGTTTAACGATGAGTTCTTGCTTCGAAGGGTAAGCGGGAATGGGTACTCGTCCACATCTTCCTCCTCNACTGAATAACATGTTAGCATGATGGTCTTCTCAATATATTGTACGGGTTATGAGGAAACTTACGGAAGCTTCCAGGCGATGTAGTCCTCAGTGCTCAAGCCTTCTCTACCTTCTTGCAGAGAAGCAAAGTCACCAGGGGTCATCATGCCTGAGCGGTCTCTTGGCGAGCCGGGTGCTGAAAGTGGGCGAGAGATCTTCACTTCAGTGCCGTCGAAGAAACCAGGCTCTTCATCGCCCTCGAATGAGGCAGGGTACGCTCTTCTGAGAGCCAGCTGTCTAGCCTTGACGTACTCCATACCCATGCGCTTCCAATCCAAGAGGTCACTCAATCTTTCGGTACGGTTGCGCTGGTTGATGCGTTGTCTGCGGCTCTTTCCAACAAAGTCGAACATGTACTCGGTGAGTTGGTTCACACTGTCGTCCACGCCCTTCATGCGTCTGTCCACAATGTAAATACCGTAGTCTTGAGCATTCTCAATCAGCTCTTCCATGTAGCATCCGAATCCAGAGAGGTTGGTGGTGATGGAAGGAACACCCATGACAGTACACTCGGCAGGAGTGTAACCCCAAGGCTCGTAGTAAGATGAGAAGACACCCAAATGAGTACCACGAACAAAATCGTCGTAGTCCATTGGAAGGACTGGGTTACCGGAGCTCAAGAACTCGGGATGGAAGACGACCTTGACACGATCGGTGGGGTGGTTGAAGAGTTGGCAACGGCGGATCTGGTTCAGGATGGGATCTTCTGAGTCATTGACCATGTTGTGAGTAACAATGGGAGGCAGGTTGGAGCGCTTCATAGCGAAGAGACGGCGACGAAGCAGAACCTTGTCTTCTTGAGTCAAGAGGCCAGTCTCGTCAGGAGGGTTTTGCCCCTCGTGCCATGCCAAAGAGCGCTCGAAGAGCTTCTTGCCAATGTTCTTCTCAATGGA
Organism: Aureobasidium mustum; assembly: GCA_903819665.1. Taxonomy (NCBI): domain Eukaryota; kingdom Fungi; phylum Ascomycota; class Dothideomycetes; order Dothideales; family Saccotheciaceae; genus Aureobasidium; species Aureobasidium musti. The sequence goes on along the minus strand of CAIJEO010000008.1, from coordinate 1,695,391 downwards.
GCTGACTGTGTCGTGCAGAGACTTGAGAACAGCTTGACCCTTGAGGGCCTCGACAGCGAGCGAAGTGGTTTGTGCGGGCATAATGATGAAAGCAACAACGGTCATGTCCGAGCCAGCTGCCTTGAGACGGTGGTTGAGACGGGCGAGAGACTCGATGAACATATCGACACCCTTGTTGCGGTACTCATAACGACCTGCAGTGAAGAAGTACAAAGTCTTGTCGGGGTCGAAATCGTTGTGGCCATAGAAGTGACCACGAACAAAGTCGTTGATGCGCTCCTTGTTGACTTGGTGCAAGTTTTGGAACTCGTGAGTTGCTGAGAACTTCTTGACATTCAGACCGTTGGGCAAAACACCGTCGGGCTTGCGCTTGAGCAAATGTTCACTCTCGTAAGCAGTGATATGCGATACAGTCGTGAAGACATCGGCGGCGTGAGCAGCTCCGCGTTCTATGCAGTAGCGATGGTAGATGCCTCTCTTTCCAGCTTCGGCGTCGACGTCGAAGTATTGCAAGTTGTTGTAGAAATCGACAGAGCCGGCGCACAGGTAACGACCGAGGAGGGTTGCGTGAGTGGTGAAGATGGTAGTCACATCAATTCTGCGCTTCTTGCACAGAGGAAGAGCAACACCAGCGAGCCACTCGTGGAATTGAGCAACGACTGCACGCTCCTTTTCGTGGTAGACGTACNNTAATGACGTGTCAGTAGAGATCGCTGAGAAACATAGATATTGGAGATTGTTTACCTCTCCAAGGAACCATGCAACTAGGTAACCAAAAACGATGGCCTCATTGGTTTCGTGGTCATCTGCAGGCGAAGGGATACCAGCAGTTGCCCAAAGGTCGCCCTTCCACTCGTCGAGCTTGTAGTAGCCAGTGCCAGTGTCGAAAAGCAGCACTCTCGGAGCACCATCAATCAACCATCTTCCGTATAGTGTCTTGATTCCACGCTCGTTCATGGATTTGATGGTTGCCAACATGGCGGGGTCCTTGGGCACGAGCTCCTCAACCTCGACGGCTGCNCTGTGTTCGAGTCAGCTGATTGACGCAGCAATGAGTACATGGATTAGTTGGCGACTCACCGAGTTGCGATTAAGAGGACCGAGCAGTGTGTAGGCTGAGCCATACTCTGCTGTTGTAACCTGAGCTTTTGACTTGAGGACCGAGTAGATACCGCCGACTGCGAGACATTAGCTATGGACGTGGCACGAACAAAGGATTGTGAGGCGAGACAAACCTCGATTGGCGACTTCGGTAGCGACCTCGAAGAGGACGTGATTCCTCACATCGCGCNNCTTTGCGGTAGCCATTGTGTGGTGCGTATAGAGAGGTGTGACGGAAAAAGCGTCGAGCAATGACGGTGACGGAGGGAAGAAAGTGGGAGGAGCAAGCTAAAAGTAGGGTTGAAGGTCGAAGGAGCAGAGAGCTGTCGGTTTAGCTCGTGTCCATCCGAACGAGACGAGATCGGCGAGCTGTGGGGTACTCACCTGCAAATGGTCAGAAGCAACACCGCAATGACGTTTCTGTGCTTTTGCTAGTAGCCGAGACAGGGACTCGTCTTTGCTTGCACAATCGCTTTGTGTTTGTGGATTGTTTCTCTTCGACAAAGTCAGGCGCACCTCGACGTCTTTTGAAGCAATTGAGACGGCGTGGCGGTGGTGAATTGCAGAGACGCGCTGCTCTCAACAACTGAAGCCTCAGGCTGGGGACAAATCGTTCAACTGATCCAACCCCCAGTGACGTTTTTTAGCCAAAACTTGGTGCAGGCGCTCGGCTAGAAAGCGTACTACCGTTCGAAATTGCGCTTCTGGGCCTGTTCCCACTCTGAACTCATCCTCCGCCGCATCACCCCAGCTCTGCGGCTTCAATTCTTCGCATCCAGATCCCCAACCAAATCTATTTATCCGCTGCCTTGTTGAGTACATTCACACAACAGAGACGGCTACTTGATGCACAAGTCCCTTCGTCTGCTGAACAAGAACTGTGAAGACATCCCCGGCCCGCCAGAGATCAATTGTGGAGATGACGCCTGAGGACGGTCTAAGCGCTCTAGAGAACGCCCCATCCTTGATCCCCGCAACCTCCACGACAAACACGGTATGGGGAGGGCCCGGACCAATGAACGCCGTTCGCAAATTTGGGTCCATTAGCAATGCTATCGGTCCTTCTCCTGCTATGAACATGCGACCTCTGGAGATGCCCTCTGTCGTTCCAATGTGACCTGATGCGGTCCGAATCGTACATGGAGAAGTGCCGGAGTCGGCCTGAGAGTTTCAATGTTTCAGTGGTCAGAGCAAGCCGAGATCTAGAGACTCGAGCGCTAGCGGCCATACGGCAGCTTTGCCGTGGTAAGACAATTGGTAAGAACACGTGCAATGCTCACAGCTCGACATGCAGGGCCACAAGGTTTGTCCTGGCACAAGAGGTTACGCTCATCACTTTTGTCTATACATAGTACTTGACAGCATACCAGAGGGATTTTGTATAGAGCTTGAAGATTCTGATACAGTATTTAAGTACCTGATCAATCACCATGCTAACAACTGAAAAGAAGCATAGTAGATCGTCTAGATCGTCCTAAGCCAGAAAAGCTAGAAGACAGAACTACCCAAGTACCGAGCATTAGATTAACATCCGATTATCCCTCCACCACAACGCTTCTCTCTTTCCTCTGATTCTCATCGTTACCCACGCCACAACATCCAAACGTTCTCAAGAGCATGTCAAGACACAGCTCTTGTGCTGGAAATTGCCGCCATCCAAAACTCCAGTCTCGACACAACGAGTCCCTCTGCCACTGGGTATAGCATGCATGGTCCAGGACCCATCTCCCGAACAATCAGAGACGTCATCCCACACCTTCAGAGTACAATCGTGGTGCTCGTTTTGCTGTAGTCCGAGAGCATAGGTGTGCAAGACGTAGCACTGAGTGGTGTTTAGCTGTCCCGTAGAAACAGCCCAACCACATGTCGCGTTGGTCGAGCTTGATTCGCTGAAGGCCAGAGGTGCCTGATACCAAGTCACCGCGAGATTGCCAGGGACGAGGGTCTGTCCGGCGATGGACTGAGGATATGCAAACGTTGTGGAAGCGTACAGCATTGCTGCTAACATGGCGACTGATGATGCCATGATGTTTGTTGGAAGATGGACTGAGGAACAACCGGGACTTCTCAAAGTGATCAGGAGTATACTGAAAGAGGATAATGTGTTGTCTGTAGTCACGATCTAGAGATTCTGAGAGACTCATCAACTCGAAGACAGCAGGGCCTTTTATACTAGATGCTGGCTACCAAGTACGAAAGAAGTATGCAGCGGATTGCTGCTTCCAGAGGATGTAACATTGAGAATATCTCTCAAAACAGTTGATAGGTTCATAGGATATGTGCAACAAGAAGCGGTGTACGCTCCTCTACGACGAAAACACTGTCTGCGCCACTTGCAAATGCACTGTTTCTTTGAATGATAATGTCACCAGAGGTGACATGACCTACAGCGATACGAAGAAGGCGTATCGGTCCGTCAACCGAGGAATGTTTCTTAGAATAGGTTCAGTATAGGACCAATCATCCACGTACTCGGGACACAATCAATGACACAAGAGGCAACGTCGCAAACAATTCTCCTTGTTTGTTTCTATTAACAGGGTATGTAACACTCCATACTGGAGCAAAAGCACAAGGTGGTATCCGCGAATTTCAATAGTCGTTCCATCGTAGCGAGCGTAAATGTCCAAAGACAAGCAAAGGGTTCAAGATAAGAGCTGTAAGCTCAAAGCAGAAAAGAAAAACGCCTGGTCGCTGATGCATGATGCGGTGAAACACTTAAAGCCGCTCTTGGCCAATGGTCACAAAACCTCCGTGATATGACAGATGAGGTCGCATCTCGACCTGCCGCGACAACAATTAGACCCAACCAAGGTCGCTGAGCAAGCCTCTCATCTCTGACGCCTTGATGCTACTCATTCCCATACTGCGGACCAGGTTACCTTTCCGTAGGCGAGCCAGTCCAACATCAACCTTCCACTCTTGATCTGATGGGATGACGAAGACGTAGCATTTGCCTTCTGTGTCTCTGATTGTGGCACGCAGCATGTAGTGAGGCTTCGAAGCACCTCTCTCAATGCTCTTGAGACTCCAGGCTTTGATATCCCATTCGCGCTGCGGAACACGGCGTACATCATCATCAATAAACAAGCCTTCGGTGGTGATTCTCAGGACGAGGCCATCAGTAACGTTAGCTTCACCACTGACGAGCTGACTTATGGGCTTCTTCAGCGCCGTCTTGTTGTACATGTAGACGGCCTTCATGACTATCTTGTCTGGATCAGAGGTGTTGTATGGTCCACGATACTCAGGAGGTGGACTGGTCCGAGCGGTAGAAGTCGAGGGCGCATATGAAGAAAGGGTCTCTGTGTATGAGGATGCCGTCGAGGAAGATATGATTGTGCGGGCGTCATAAGCACTCGTAGTCTCGGTGCTGGCATAGCTCTGCGCACTAGGGCGCTCATACGTCTTGGAGGCAGGCACGGCAGGCTTNGGGTGATTTTGCTGCTTCTGCGGCGGCGGCAGCCTTTTCCCTCTTGTCTTTGGCGATTCGCTCCCGCGCTTCACGCTCGCGCCTTTCCTTCTCACGAGTTTCCTGGTTCTTGGTCTCCTTGTCCTTGAGCTCGCGCTCTCTTGCTTCTCTTTCGCGGGCTTCCTTCTCACGGGCCCTGGCTTGCTCCCATTTGAGCTTCTCATTAGCTGCTCTTGCCTGTCTTTCAGCTTCCTCCTTCTTCCGTAACGCTTCTTCACGTAATTTCTTCCAATTCGTCCGCCTTCTTTCTGGCCTCCTCTCTCTTACGAGTTTCTTCTCGGGCCTTCTCCCAGCTTGCTGCAGCGTCGGTTGCAGACCGTGTTGAGGCTCTGGCGAGGCAGCTGGCGGTGGAGGAGTAGGCTTCGGTGTTTCCTGCTGAGGAGGCGGTGGGGCGGTGTATCGAGGAGGAGCATTATATTCGGGTTGAGGTGACGGAGGTGGTGGTGGAGCAGCATATTCTGGTGGCGGTGGGGGTCGGGGAGGAGGATTGTTGTGTTCAGGTGGTGGTTGAGAAAAGTATTCTGACTGCGGAGGTGGTCTGTAATCCTGCCTTGGTGGAGGGTCGAGTAATCTTGTCGGGGGGTGCGCGGAGGTGGTGCGGAATGTGCATGGTTTGAGCCTGAGGAATGTGAAGCATTATAAGGACCACTGCTGTTCTTGTTTCCTCCTTCTGTGCCTGCACTTCCTTGAGCCCCATCACTGCCACCAGAAGGTGGTGGGCTGTGAGAGTGCTGATGCTTGCTTTCACCCTGCGTCTTTCCGAAAGCCCATGCGACAGCACCCACACCAGCGACAAGCAGAAGCACGCCAGCACTCCCGCTAGCAGCAATAATGGACAGCCATTGGCCTAGCACTGGTACGGCCGTCACCCATATCAGGTAACAGAAGACGGCACACGCGAATCCAGCGATGAACGAATTGCGTTGTGGTTGGAGTGAAGGCAGGTATAGAAATCCAGAGCCTGAGCTGTGAGGCGGGATAATGAAAATGTCATAATTGCCGTCAGGCAGACCGCCGGATGTTGACTTTGGGTTCGCTCCGTGAGGTGGTGGAGGAGGTGGTGCGTCGGCCATACTTCATCGAAGTCTGTAAGTACCGTTGACACCGTTTCTGACCTGTCGATTGCACCTGTCGTACCTGCGGGGAAGCGAACTACCTTCCAGCCCTTCAAATCACGTTTTGATCGAGCGGCAGGAGCGGTGTTCGACGACAGAGAATTGTTGACCTTCAGGTCAGATACACCCACCACAGTTGGTCCAGCTCACCAGATGCAGAGCGAGCAAGCAGGTTGCCGCTGAATGCAGCACGACAGCAGGCACAGCACGTCGCTTACAAGCACACTGTCAGGGCGCGGCCCGCTCTTCCCCGGTCGTGATATTAAAGAGAGCCTTCTTCTGGCCTTTGCTTTGCTGTGATGGTCTGTAGCGCTGCTGCTAAGTGCAAATCGTTAGCGATGAAGCGGAACTTAGCTTTGTTTTCTTGCTTGTCTTCTGAGCACTGTTTATGTCTTCTTCTTTATTGTCAATCACACTATGTGTCAACACATCCTCCTTACCTGCTAAGAGAAGTACGAGATATTGATCTGTGCTCCGTCAAAAGCTGCCCACTCAAATTTGAACAACGCATTGAGAATCCAATTTGTTTTCGCTGTGCACTCTTTCACCATGACAACAGCCGCTCGGGCCATGCATGATGACGCGAAGCTTGTTTTCCTTCTTGACTCGCGAACAGTGAACCAGCCACTTCCCCAGCCAGCCTGACCGATGACGGCCCCTGGAGACCATGAACATTGGAAGCGACATCGAGCTTGTGTCTGCTTTTGCTATGGAGGGAGCTCTTCCTCGTCATCTTGACGCTGACGATTATGCCCGTCTGAGCAAACGTGTCGTGCTCAAATTCGACCTTCTGCTTCTCCCTTTCTTGTGTTTACTGTTCTTGCTTAATTCTCTGGACAAGTCCAACGTCGGGAATGCAGAGTCTGGTCATTTCACTGAAGACCTTGGACTGCCCAAGGCCGCCCTGAACGTCTCAGTAGCTTGGTTCTTTGCTGTCTTCGTTTCTTGTCAACCGATCGGTGCCTATTTCGGTCGCAAATATGGTATGGCACGCTGGGTCCCAGCCACTATGGGCCTTTGGGGAGTCTGTACAGCACTTCACGTCGCTGTGCAGTCTCAGACTCAATTAGTTACTCTGAGAGTACTCATTGCGGCACTAGAATCCGGTTTCTACCCTACTGTGGTCAGCTNNGTAGGTTATACTCCTCGAGACTGCGAGGTTGACTATGGACTAACACACCGTTACTCAGATCTGAGTCTTTGGTACACTCGCTACGAGTTTGGCAAGCGCTTGGCTTTCTTCTACGGCCAAGCTGCGCTTGCTGGTTGCGTCGGAGGACTCGTATCCTGGGCTGTGTTCAGTTACTTCCCTCACGATGACCCAAATCCTCATATTGCTGCGAGGAAGTGGAGGAGTTGGGAGATTCTATTTCTTATTGAAGGCTCTTTGACGATTCTAGTAGCATTCGTTGGGTTTTTCTGGCTGCCTCACAGCGCCAATACTGCCTGGTTTCTGACTGCCGACGAACGTCTCGTTGCAGAAGAACGTATTCGCAAGGATCAGATTGCCGCAGCCAGTTCGTGGACCAATCCAAAACATCAGCCAAATCTCGACATCCAGGTGTCAACGTCATCCATCCTGCCGGAACCACGCTCATCCCTAACATTGGAGGATGAAGAAGCTGATTTCTTGCTCTCTCGTGCTGAATTTACACAACCATCTACCCGACGAGCGAGCCACGCCTCGTTCGTGTCCATCACGGCCGATAGTGGAGTCTCTCGCGAAGATATCTTCTCTGCCGTGTCCGATTGGAAAATCTGGTATCTCCTGTTCTGTAACATCTTATCCGCCATTCCAGCCACCGCCTTTGCAGTATTTCTTCCGCTCGTCATCAAAGGCATTGCAGGACGGGACGATCTGGGACCAGCCGCTATAAATTTGCTTGTGGTGCCTCCATTCCTGGCTGGTGCAATCATCCTGTGGTTATTCACCTGGTGGTCTGACAAGCATCGTACCCGTCTGATTCCAATCCTGTATGGGTTGGCAATCCTGCTCGCCGGTCTAGCCGCCACTGTCGCGCTACCCACGCGCGCCTACAAACTCCGATACTTTGCCTTGACTGTTCTCTTATCTGGCTCCTTCGTAGCTTCACCTCTGACGGTGACATGGCTGAGCAATAACATACCTCAGCCTGGCAAGCGTGCGATTGTCCTAGGTATCAACGGCTGGGGGAACTTTGCTGGCGTTATCTCAAGCATGCTGTTCGCTCCCAGGTTTGCCGAGGACGGCTACATCATTCCATTTTATGTGACTCTGGTCTGCGTCCTCACCGCTTTCGTTGGCTACCTTGCTTTCAGGGCTTTGGTTGTTGCGGAAAATCATCGACGAGAACGAATCGTGGCAGGCTGGGACGATGAAGAAGTCAGACGGGAAGCGATGTTTGGGGACGGTGCCGTGGTTGAGCAAAAGAACTTCTGGACACTCATCACAAGAGCCTGCAAGTTGAACAAATTGCGTGATTGGGCACAGGTTGATAGACTACGGCGTGGAGACGAGAAACTCACTTTTGTGTATAGTCTCTAGTCCTTATCTTTGAACTGAACTTTGCATCCGACTTTACTTTCGATCGATATTGTCCTTACCGCTGGGAGATCTCGCCTAACATTCATCATTAGAATAGCTCGGCGTGAATTTTATATGCCTCTTTGTTCGGAAGTTGGGTCGAGTCTTGACATTAAATAGGCCAGAGCGTCACTTTAATCTATGTCTACCTGTTGTCCACACACGCCCCTTATTTAACACCTTAGTCTATACTTAAGTAAATTAGGAGAGTTTGCTAACTATTTACGCCCCACTAGACCTGTATGGATGTAGGTACGCCTTCGAGGAGAGGATGGTGAGTTAAGCCAAGGTCACCCGCGCAACATTCAGCATAGAAGCATAGAACAGTGCGGACGTTAAATGGCATGGAATAAGTGGAATATTGGAATATTCCACTGATTTGAGGTAGAATATTCCACCTAGTTGGCATGGAATAGAATCGTCAATTTGAGTGGAATATTCTACCATTCCACCACTTGGTATAGCTAGTGTTGCTATGGTTGATGATAGTAAGCCTCAGCTTAGAGTGTGCTACGCTTGGGCATAGCAGTCGCGTTCAAAAAACTTGCTATGACGCCTTTTCCGATTAGTAACCTATCTGAGCTCTCTGATTGGCTAGATCTTATCTCGGAGATTAGATCGCGAGCTCCGACTAGCTAATTCTTTATTAGCTTATACGAAGCCTCGCGCGTCCTTTTCGACGCGTCTTAACTGCTCCCTCTCAATTCATCAACCATCCTATCCTCCACCTTCTTGCTCAATATTAGAGCCTAGCTCTTTGTCATCTTTCTATCTTCATGAGCATATGATCTACCTTTAATTACAATCCTTGTATCATGTATTCACCAGCTAATCAAGAGCACAAGTTACAAGAGCCACAAAGCCAACCAAACTCTCGATTATCTCAGAGCCAGCCGCTATACGCCTCTAAACAGAGTACCCTCTTCAAATTCGCCTCTAATACTCCAAGGCCTAGACTCTTCGCTCCTCAGAGTCAATTAGACAGTATCTTTGTTGAAGGCAACAACTCTGAGACTGACGATAGCGCCTCTGATGTCGACCAGCCATTGTTTCCTCCTTCAAAGCGACGACGACTGACGCCAACAACCGCTAGCAACCACATTGATGACTCTGAATGTACGTCAATACAGCGCTCTCGAAAACCAGCTCCTACCCGTGGCGATTCTGAAGAGCTCTGGTCTCATGCTAGAGCTCGTCGTCCTGGAGAGCGCGAGCGTGAGCGCAAGAAGAAGATCTGGTACTGCTTCTATGGCAATAGAGACTGTCCTCGCAACTACAACACCACCAACTACGACAACATCAGATCACACCTTAAGAAGAGACATGGCTGGAGACAGGCAACTGGTACACTTTCAAAGATGCTAGCAGTAGCAATACCCTCTCAGACATCATATACTATTGCCAATATCGACAAAACTCGCTTGAATCGACGTCTTATCGATTACATCACCTCAAGCAACATCCCCTTCCGTACTGCTAGCAATCCTCTACTCCATGCGCTACTTGATGAGGTGCTTCCTGGCGCCTCAAAGCTCTTGATCAAGAGTCATTCTACTGTCGCCAAACACGTCAAGAAGGAGCACGACTTCTATCAAGAGCAGCTCAAGGCACTGCTTGCAACATCTCGATCATTGATCCACTTTACCTGCGATGCTTGGACAGCCAATTATGGTAGCCATGAGCTGCTTAGTATCACAGCTCGATTTGTCGACTCAGACGGCAAGTTAAGCAAGGCACTGCTAGCTCTCCATAAGCTGTCAGCTGGCCATGCTGGTGCTCAATGTGCTCCTCTATTCTTTAATACCATTGTTACCTATGGCATCGAGCAGAAGATCGGATATATCACCTCTGATAATGCCACTTGCAACGATACTATGATGAGCCACCTTGCTACTCTATTTAGCGAGCGTCTGTCTATCGATTGGGACCCTATACAACATCGAACTCGCTGCTTTGGACACCAGATCAATCTTGCTAGTCAAGCACTCATGTCAGCGAGCTCAACAGACACCATAGCTGCTGTAATTGATCAGAGTCAAGATCCCTTAAAAGCTATCTCAACGCTCGCTCAAGGCACTGGCCTTACTGATCATGAAGCTCTCGACTACCTCCGTCAGTTTTTCGAGTGGATCATGAGGTCAGCTCGCCGTCGTCGTGAGTTCAAGGCAGCTGCTGGTGTATCTCCTATGCTTAACAATACCACAAGGTGGAATAGCTGGCTAGCCATGATCAAGCGAGGGATTCAGTCTCGAGCAACTATACGTGCTATTCAGTCGGCTAACGAGCATATGGAGCACACTACTCTTCAGCGGCGCCACTGGCAGTTCCTTGAAGCGCTTGTTGACTTTATGGAACCATTGCAGGAGGTAACAAAGCTATGTGAAGGCGATAACGCAACTCTTGATCAAGTGCTTATATCAATGGACTTCTTACGCAAGCACTATGAAAAGTACACACAACAAGATGCTTCTACCGACCAAGCCCTTATTGCCGCAATCCGAACTAGCCAATTTGCACTTAATAAGTGGCAAGCTATCAACAACTATACTCCTGCCTATGCAGCAGCGCTCCTCCTCCATCCAACTTATCGCGAGAACTATATCAAACAACACTGGCCTCCGTCATGGCGAACACCAGCTATTACTGCTGTACGCGCTTTATGGACTGCTAAATACAAGAACAAGACCAAGCCTATTGCAATAGCACCATTGTCAAATGAAGAGGAGTCGAATCAGCTGGCCAAGTGGCAGGCTTCTATACGGTTTGCAAACTCAGTTACCATACCTGAGGAGTTTGTCCAGTTTACCAAGAGTCCTCCAGTACTCGTTGATGATGCTATACAGTGGTGGCTTGAGCCAACGCAGCAACACAACTATCCAAACCTCTCTCAGATGGCTATTGATATCCTCTCAATCAATCCAATGTCTGCTGAGTCAGAGAGGGTGTTCAGTGGCTGTAGAAGGACACTGTCGTGGGACCGAGCAAGCCTCTCTGCTGACAATCTTGGCTATATTGAGTGCCTCAAGAGCTGGCAGAAGAACCTTTGTTTTGACAAGGTTGACCTACCAATTACTACTAACGAAGGACCGGAAGATCACGTAGAAGAGCTGGAGGATGACGTTGAAGGACAGGGTGACCTAGAAGAAGGACAGGGTGACTGCGACGACGACGACGGAGTTGGAATTGGCATTATTCCACTAGATAATTGACATGGAATGGAATATTAGCTAGAAGTAGTGGCATGGCATGGCATGGAGCCGAAATTCCACCGATTCCATGTAACGTCCGCTCTGGCATAGAAAACCAAAGATTTCTGGTTGATATCTGGCAGCATGTATCTATCTACTCCTACCTTCAACAAAGACTTCAGTCAGGCACCATCTCCCTGTGGTAATGAGCATATTTCTCACGAATGGCCATATTCACACTCTGAGGTTGAGCATCAGAATGAGTTCGGAGGGTTACCTCCTTCTCTTCTCGGAGTCGGGAGATCAACAGACCCCGATAGGAACACTCGGACCCTGAATGTCGTCATTTTATGGTCCGTAGCTTCCAGCTCGATTCCACCAGTGCACTCAACCCAGCATGCATCGAAGGCAGAAGGATTCCTGATTTGAGATTCAATCTCATATATGAGTTGCAACAACATCTGTCAAGTGTAGGCTTCTATTGTCACCCTTCCTCATACGTATACAGGCTATTTCAGCCATCGCCAATTCATAATGACTCTGTTGAACACCCTTCTAGCCCTCACAAACTTCAGATCTCCTTTCCTTCGTACTTTGGTACCTAGCATTGGACTTGCCTATGCAATTCAAGCTGGTGTAGCAGCTCCCAGTATCTTGTTCCAATCTGAACGATTCTACGATTTGAGTGGATCGTTGACATATTTGTCATGCACGGCACTTTCTCTCTACTTGCCTACGCTGAGAGCTAGAGCTGCTGCAGCAACTGTCTCTGCTGGTACTGCAGCTCTCCCAGCATACCCTAGCTTGTTGGCTAGTCTGGCCAGCAAGGGAGGTGTTCAGGCCTGGAACTGGAGACAGGTCGTTCTCAGTGCTGCTGTAGCTATCTGGGCCACAAGACGTGCGTATCGCATCTACCTCAAGCAGAGCCTACGACTAATACACTTGCAGTTGNGTACATTCCTCTTCTCACGCATCACCTCTGAAGACGGCCGCGATTCCCGCTTTGACGAGATCAGAACTTCTCCTCCCAAGTTCCTCGGTGCCTTCTTCGCCCAGGCAACCTGGGTATCTCTCTGCCTTCTCCCTGTTCTAGCCCTCAACTCAATCCCGGCAACGACCCTCTCCGCTCTCCCCTTCCTTACCCTCACCGACGTCATTGGTGTACTCCTCTACATCGGCGGTATCGGATTCGAAGCAACAGCCGACAAGCAAAAGAGCCAATGGATGGAAGAAAAGAAGAACAAGAAGCACAATGAAGATTTCCTAACCAGAGGTCTTTGGTCTAAAAGCAGACACCCCAACTACTTTGGTGAAAGCACTTTGTGGACTGGTATTGCTACTGCTGCTGCTGGTGTTTTGGTTACCAATGTTGGTCAATCTGGTATGGGTTTCAGCGGCAGTCTTGGTGCCAGATTGGGTGCTTTGGCCATGGCTGGTGTTAGCCCTGCCTTTGTTACTTTCTTGTTGTTCAAGGTATGTTTCAAGGATGATTGTGAGCTTTGCCTTGTGCTTACAACTCAACCAGNNGTCTCGGGTATTCCCCTCAGCGAGAACAAGTATGACAAGCGCTACGGTGACCGCAAGGACTACCAAGAGTGGAAGANNAGGTAAGCGTCATGCGTCTCAAACGAAGGCTATTCTCTTGCTGACTTGAGATAGAACACACCCATGTTCTTCCCTAAACTTTAATTTTATATATAGCATGCAGAGACTCTTAACCGACCATGGCACACTCGTCAAGATTTCCAAACGGCCCGCGATATGTTACGAGTTATTTGCAACTTTCACAAAACACAACATTGTCTTTACTCAAGTAGGAATATGCTCTGCCTTGAAAGAGTGTAGTATGAATTAATGCCTAATGAATTTGTCGTGGTCGCGTATTACTCATGTCAATAATTTTATGTGCATCTCAAACGAGCTCTCAGAACCTTGCAGAAAGTCCCAAAGTAACTGATCAGCAGAAAGACAGACTCTCGCTCAATCAATCTTGGCTCCAGCCAGGCCTCTAGCTCTAGGCTTTGTACCGGGTGCTTCCAGGACATTGGACATTCTGATATAGCGCATTCTTCCGTCACCGGCTTGGGCCACTGGCAGTCCATCCTTGTGTAAGCGTTGCTTGGAGTGTTTCCTAAGTCTGGCAAGAGAATCAGTCTGGTTGTCCTGGGAATGTGTTTTCGTGTGTCGTTCGACGAACCGTTTTCTGGCAACCATGACTGGCACGCTGGACTTGGTAACGAGGTAGTTGCTGAACGAGCCGAGCAAGACACCTTTCAATTGGGAGCGGCCTCTTGATCCGAGGATAGTAAGAGTGGGCGATAGGAAATCAATCTGTAGAGGCTATCAGCATGGGTCAGTAATCAGGAGTTAGTATATACTCACCACCTCAGTAATCATATGTCTAGGACTCTTGCAGTGGAAGACCTCTACTACAACACGAACCTGAAGCCTAGTCTTGCGGAGCAACTTAACACAACGTTGACTAATGTCCTCAGCGGCACGGAAACGATCTTGCTCGGCCTTGGACATGTCCTTTCTCTCGCTAAAGGCGATTCTCGCAGTGCTGCTATCTCGCGGCAGTGTTGCAGGAGTCATACTCTCTGCAGTCATGGAGCGTACGATAGTGGCTGTATCNTTGACAACGTCGGCACCATGTCCAATCTCAACACCTTCAGAAACGCCACCAGTACCAGCCTCCTCGTCAACTGCGTAGACCGCCAGCAGAGTATCGCCATCGCGCAAAACAGTACCGATAGTCCATTCGAGAGCATATTCGGCTTCGGAAGAGAGATCGGTAGCGACAAGGTAAACTCTTTGCCTCCTACGGCCTTCTTCAGCTTGACGCTGAAAGTAGAGGTAGTCGCCACGGATAATCTGACGAATGACACGATGCGCCGAGGGAGTGCTGTGGATAGGAGAGATATTGAGCGAGAGGCGTTGGGCACGGCGCAAGTCGGACAGATGTTCTTCGTCGTCGGAATGTACAGGGGTAGAGGTTGCTGATGCAGCAAAGTCGAAGGCAGTGCTGGGATGGACGTCGGGCTTTCGAGATGAGTAGGCTGAGGCCGAGGACGGCTGGTCTGTAGAGGGTGGAGTCACAGTGATGGTAGGGTCAGCATTCAAGGGGGTGAGGGTTCGTCGTCGTCGCTGTCTGGAGTGATGCCAACAGCANTTACCGACTCTGGCGCGACCTCTGCCTCGCGACGACTCGTGGTCGGTGTCTGGTTCATCGCTGCTTTCTTCGTCGCTGCTGGCCGACTCATTGTCGTAGTCCTTCTGCAAACGAACACCTCCGTCTCCAAGCTGGGGACGAATAGAACCGGCATCAGACAGTCTGCGCTGGGCGGGAGACTTGTCGTTTGGGTTTAAAGAGTGGCTGATACTGCGAGTGGGACTCAGACTGCGCGCGGCCGAGCGAGTGCCGTCTGAAATCGCGGGTCTATTGCTGCTGCGCCTGGGATCTCCTGGGCCAAGGTCGCCTGGCAGCCTGGAGCTGCGTCGTGGGTCGCCAGGACCAAGATCACCAGGAAATGCCGGTTTGCCGCGTGCAGCAGTCGTGGGAGCCATAGTTCTGTGAGACAAGACGGGACTTGTGGGCGGTGTAGGTTTGGTAATGGCTGGGGTTGGTAGAGGGGGCAAAGCCGACTTCTTGCGAGTGTTGTTCATCTCAAAGTCCCTTCGCAGGTCCTTAGCCTCCTGGTCGATTGCTGCTGATAGCGACATGGTCACTTTGTATGGACGAGCTTGTTGATGACTCGGGGGCCGGGTTGCCTAGCCTATCTGGGAAGATAAAGATGTGGGTCTCGGTCGTGTTTGGCCCGACGCAGGACCAGATGGTTGCTTGTATCGTCGTGGCGATGGCAGGGATTCAGAGATACAGGTCGTCGAGGGCGATGCTGTCAGGACAGTGATGAACGGATCCGCACGAGACGACAGCCTCTTGAGGCGCTCAGCGGGTGGACCGTCGACGCATGGAGCAGCTCCAAGAGTGCTTGGTTGGTATTGGCGCCCAGAGCCGCTTCTGCTCTTTAGTCGCGCGCCGAGCCTCGTGCCACCAACGGCTTATGACGATTGTTTACTCGAACTGCCCCTCGTGTGGGGCCGAAGCCTCTCAAACCTTCAACCTTGTTGCCTCAGTTTGCCCAGACTCCAAGACATCCGGAGCTGACCGTGGCTTCTGAATCTGGTTAGCGCGGCTAGCCACGACTCCTTCTGTGTGGAGTCTAGGATCATTGCGCGCGACTTTAGTAAGCCTAAGCAAAGTTAAGAATCGGATTTTTGACTTCCAGCGCGAAATGCGTAATAACTACTAGGTTTAACTATATATACTATTGTAAATTAGTCAAAAAACATAAGTTTAATCGATAGATGGGATTTCTTAAGGGCCAAAGCTATAGACTAATGCGCAAATCATAGAAATATTATAGCTATTTTAGCCTCCTACTAGGCAAAGTTTAGGAATCTTACTAGTAAATTCATATAATCCTTATTTATAGCTATACTACTATATCTAAGTATCTGCAAATAAGTTTTCTAGATAGTATACATACTTAAAAAGCTAGCATTAAATTTTTAAGAAAGATTATTAACTAGATATACTAATAATCATAGTTATAAGTAGAGGATAGGGTTACTAGCTTAGCAACTTCGCTTTCTAACAAAGCTAGTTAAACTACTATAGTTAAAAAGGTTTAACTATTATTATTTAACTAATTCTAGTTAGAAAACTTTTTTATCTAGTAGTATATAGCTAATTCTACTTATATTTCTAGACTTCTTATTATAAAATAAACTATCTTTTTATAAAAGTTTTTCTAACTAAATAAATAGCTTAGTTAAGCATTAGCTAAAAATAAGTTCAACTATTTTTTAGTTAATCTTCTAACTAAGCTTTGTTAAAACTTCTACTTAAACTCTGCTAGTAGGGCAACCCTGTTCCTCTGTCTACATAGCGCATCTAGCTATTACGCAATAAGCAGACTAGTAGTAAGAGCTATATAGGCGTTAAAACAATGATCTATAGCTATACTATCTATTTGGCATTTATCTATAAGCCTTAGTATAAGAGCGCAAGTATGCGATACGAAAAATAGTTCCTCACCAAAGCAGATTGCTTGGGCTCACCAAAGTCGCGCGCTTTGATCCCAGACC
The DNA here is from genome assembly GCA_903819665.1 of Aureobasidium mustum. Lineage (NCBI taxonomy): Eukaryota > Fungi > Ascomycota > Dothideomycetes > Dothideales > Saccotheciaceae > Aureobasidium > Aureobasidium musti. The sequence goes on along the minus strand of CAIJEO010000008.1, from coordinate 1,678,801 downwards.
GCGTAGCGGAAGTCCCGAAGGTCACGTGAGCGAACAGCGGTCTAGGTACACCGAGGCAACAACCTTGTCCTTGTCCTTGTTCATGACTGCATCAGCTTTCACCATCTGTCCCTGCATTTTAATTCTCCGAACCAGCGCATAACGAGTCGTCCCTTCCTTGTGGATGCTCTGTCGTATGGGCCTATGCGCCTTCAATATCTGCTTATATACAATTGCCGTGACACTATGCCTTGTTCCATCTTACGGCTCTCCCCTCAATGCCCGACGGACTTTTTGATATTGTAATATGCGTAGCTTGCTGCTCAGAATATAATAATCACTGCTACCCATTCTTGCTCTGCTTCCACTGTATTTCCTCCGAATTGTCATATTCCACCCTAACACATTATGTCGTTAACTACTCCCTCAGAACACAAGTGGATCCTTGGTGACAAGTTCGACCAGGTATACCCTCATCTTGAAGGTATCCAGGCATTGTGGGAAAAGAAATGGGCTTTCCCTTGCTCAAAGTCTCTCTACCCCTTCCACGATGGCAAGTTTGAAGACTTCGAGCCTGTCTTCAAGACCTTGATCTCGAAGAACATCGATTCAGGCTACACAGACGAGTACACTCGTGAATTCGTTCCCACTGCCGAACGCCTCGTTGAAGAGGCCGACAAGCTGGTGTCCTCAGACAAGGACGCTGCCTCAGCCCTTTACCTCCGTGCCTGCACCGTCTACCGCATTGCTCGCTTCCCTTACATCAACTCGGACTACAAGCGCGAAATCTACGAAGCACAAAAGAAGGCATACATCAAGGCTGCTAGCCTTTGGGACTGCCCGATCAAGGATGTCACTATCAAACACACAGCAGCAACCTCGGCCGATGCTGATTCTGTACCCNTCTACGTTCGCCTGCCTAAGGATGCGTCAAAGTCGAAGCCTTGCCCTGCTGTCCTGCTCATGTGCGGACTCGATGGACACAGGCCAGACAACACAACCCGAAGTGATGAGTTCCTCACGAGAGGATGGGCTTCGGTCATTGTCGATATCCCTGGTACCGCTGACTGCCCTGCTGACAGAAAAGACCCTGAGGCTGCTGAAAGACTGTGGACAAGCATCTTGGATTGGATGTCGGGAGAAGGAGTTTTCGACATGAGGCGCATAATCACTTGGGGACTGAGCGCTGGAGGTTACAACGCAGTACGTGCATCTTGCGTTTATGAGCCACATCTTTGCAGGCTACACTTCAAGCACCATCCACTAACATCATTCAGGNTCCGCGCAGCACACACCCACTCTGACAGACTCGCTGGTGCCATCGGCCAAGGCGCAGGAACACACCACTTCTTCTCGCGCGAATGGCTCGAGAAGGCTCAATGCAAAGAATACCCCTGGAACGCTCTACCCGCCCTTACGGAAAAGTTTGGCTACAAGGACCACGATGACTTTATGGACAATGCTCAAGAGACTTGGTCACTCGTCAAGACTGGTGTTGTCAACATGAAAAGTTGTCGATTACTGCTTATCAATGGAACAATCGATGGATTGATGCCAATTGAAGACTCTATGCTCTTGAGTGAGTTTGGCTCACCCAAGGAGATGAGGTTCATCAGTCATCGCTTGCACATGGGTAAGTTTTTGTCTCAGTCATTGTCGACTTTGAAGAAGTTATATGCTGACCTATCTTTCTCCCATANNGGTTACCCCGAGGCGAACAGTTATGTGTATCCCTGGATGGAACAGGTCATGGCTTCTGTCCATTGATGAGTTCAGGTAAATTCAATACGAACACAGCATTACGATACATAGTCCTCAGAAGGTCAAAATATACGGTCACGAATTTAGCAACAAGTCTCAGGTACCCCCAAGATGAACTGCACGACCAATGATCCCCTCTCATTTCAGCCATCTCATCACACTAGTGTATCGCTATAGTAATCAGATATGCATCAAATGTGTCTTGCAGAGAGGAGACCAGTGTATTGCTGGAGTCAGAGCTTTGGTACCACATCTCCTTCGAGCAGCTCATCAAACCCCAGAGCTGATAGAATACACAATCTCGATTGTTGATCATCTTGGTCTGGACAGGGCGATGTCTCTTCATTGTCAGCTCTTATGACCTCCTGATTGTGCGGCCTCACGATTTTATGTCTTCAACTACCTCCTTGTACGCAAGCTTGGGATTGACTCTTTCTCCGTTGCGAGTACAAGGATTATTGTATGCTATCGAAATACACAGTTGCATCTTGATTCTGACTATGACCATGGAGATAGCCTTTGATGGTGCTATTTCTGTGGACATCACATCCTTTACAAAAGTATTGTGCATTTCTACAGTTATGCTATGACAGTGTTTAGCACATGGGGAGCCATGAGGTTCTCTTTAACGTTCAATTGCTCACAAGTTCATAAACACGTTGCATAAGATATTGGATGAAATGAAGTTAATTCTTGATGCTCGGCCGTTACATACATGAGTTATGCTGAAAAGTGTACTTGCAATGAGTGAATGATAATGACTGGCTGGATCCAACGTGTGCTAAAGACTGTCACAATCTCGCGATTTCCTCTCCCCACCCCGAGGCACAAGTGTTTAAAAGCTGTCAAAATGCAGAGTTGTGTTCAAAATACGAGTCTGGCCACTGAGATAGCGTTTGTGAGGCTCTCTCTGTGGAAACCGCATGCTTCGCAAAACCTTTGTGTATTTCGTCAGCTACAATGTAGCCGTCTCCAGCACTCGGAGATCGAAATCAAATGTAGAAGGTCTTCTCGGTCAGCTTATCATGAACACCCTCAGTCCAATCAGCTGTCTGAGCGTTGTATGCCGCACCATTCACGCTCTGGTTTTCGTTCAAGGTTGAGTAGAGGTACATGCGACCTCTCTCACACAGGAGATCGGCGTAATATGCGGGTGGGCATATGGAGACAGCCTTGGTGGCGCGATTGAAGTTGTAGCATAATTTGTGGACGAACGCTTCGAGCTCGTTCTGGCCAAAGTTCAGTTCGTCCTTGATGACGACGTAGTGAGCAGGTCTGGCAGTGCCTTGCAAGCCCTTGTGCGCTTGAAGGAAGAAGTTCCAGAGGTAGTGAGAAGTAACACCGCGATCGACCACAGTTCCTGGCATGGGGTTACCGGATTTCTGATCCATTGATCTGCTGTCTGTAGGATAGAATCGAGTATGATGCCTCTTTCCGACGATCAGGATCGTGAGACGCGGCGCCTGAGACCCATAGAGCTTCTCAAAAGCCTTCTGGATGGGCGGAAGTTCATGATCCAAGACAAGGTTATATTGTCCCTCAGAGACACCGTCGCGGAAGATGATGATCTTAGTAGGAAGCTTCTTGTTGTGCTTGCGCCAAAGCTCTAGGCGCTCGATCATCATCTCTGTGAGCCCTTGGACCATTTCCTCCTTTCCTCTCTGACTGCGCAATGAGCCTGGCCATTGAGACAGTTGTTCGTCTACGCTAGCCACGACACCAGCGATGCTGGGAGCGGACTCTTGAGAACCCGGAGAAGGATGCGTCACATCAATGCCAACAAGCATGCAGTCGTTGTTGCCAAGAGGGTACATATCGCGTTGAGTATGAACAACACCGCCACCTTTGATGTTGAACTTCAAAGCAAGGTTGCCAAGATACATGTCTTGCCCCTTAGGCTTCTGGATCTTGGAACCGACTGAACAAACACTCTGCACACCGCACTTGATGTCACCCCAGAACTTGATGCGGCTGTAGAGCCACTTGTCAGCTTCTTTGAGGATGACGAAGAGGAGTTCAATCTTGTGCGATGCAGCATTAAAGAAAACCTCTTTGATCTTCTTGTCAATGGCCTCGCGACTTTGTTCGTTGGGACGAGGGATGTTGATGTTTTGAGTTTGGAGACGTGAGCCCATACGAACTCCATATGCTCCCAGATGGCGCTCAAGAGCCGCCAAGATACCGTTCTCGTCACTGACGTCCATGCCTTGCATCTGAGCGCCCTTGGGAAGCAATGCGTTACCTCTTTGGTCGTTGTAGTTGATGACGACACAAGCCCAATTGCCAAATGAACCAGGTTTAGAGAACTTGACGTTCATTAAGTTCCAAGACCCCTCCTTGGCTTGCAACTCCTTGTTTCCATAATAGACTTTAGGCGTCGGCAATATGCGACCAGGAACAGTGATAAGTTCTTTGCCGATGTCAATCCCGAAGTTGTTCACAACCTGTGCGGGTCCATTGAAACCTATGGTCCTGAGTCCGTTACCTGGCGTGCCTGCAATAGACTCTGCGTTGAGACGGGGNGCTCTAGCAGCGAATCGAAGCATATGCTCGGTCTGACTTCCCGAAAGCAAGCGTCTGACAGGCTGACCGGGTAGCACTGTCGCCAGCTCGATTGGCAGATATGAGGGATCGCTTCTGGTGCCTACATTGAGAACAGGCAGCTCTGGGTGCTGAAGGGCGATACCGTGTTGATTCTTGAAGTAATCGAACACAGAGATGCTACGAGCCGCAGCTTGCGGGTTCTTTGGATCCGTCCAAGGAAAAGTGACAGTCCTGGCATCACCATTCCTGGGACGCGGAGCCAGGCCGACAACACTCTTGAGACCAGGCACTGTCTGAGGGCGCCCCTGAGCATCTTTCTTGGGCTTACCGTTCTTGTCAAGGGCCTTGAGATAGTCTGTCTTCACCCGAAGCATACGAATGAAGGCTTCAGCCCTTACCAGGTCTTGCGCTCTCAGAACTTGACCAAGGTAGCCGCCGACATACTCGGAAACCAGGTCCATGAGTGGTCCAGGCTTGTAGAAGGCTGCGCTCGCTACGTTGAGGTTGACCAAGATTCTGTTCGACGAAGTGCGAACACTAGCATAGTATCCGCGAAGTGCCTGAAGACCACCAGTAATGTCGACCTGCTCCATCAATGGCGAACCAACCCCTGGATAGTACTTGTTCTGACCAAGGGAGTAAACGTTGGCGGTGTCGTTAGCATGCTTACCAATGATGATGTTTAGTAGTTGTACTAGATCGCCTTGCCCTCCAAACCAGGCGCCTGCCTGTACAGCTTGCAGGGCGCGGACAAGATCAGCCAGACTAAACTCTCCTGTCTTGAATAATTCGTAACCCTTGGTGCGACGAGTCTTGGCTTCCTGGGCTTGTGCATTGTCTGGACCTTGGAAAGCGGGTAGGGCAGGATCAATAACTTCGATCTTGCCTTGTTTGCGATCGGCAGGGCCAAGGTCAAGCTTCTCGGTGGTTACGATAATGCTGGCGTAGTCTGTCGCGACCTGGCGACCAGCAAAGAGAGGGTCTCTGATAAGGTTGGTAACGAGAAGACGCATCTTTGGTTTGCTGAGCTTCTCGCCGCCGACTGTGCCGACCGCGTAGCGNAAGAGAGGCACTTCCTGCTTACCCGTCTCGTAAGCAGTCTTCAAGTGCAGGTAATTGGCACGGAGCACGATCGAGATACCCTTGGTACCATGACCTGGGCGTCCTGGAAATCGCTCAATAATCTTTCCCGCGGTCTCAAGAACACGCTTGTCTTCGAGAGCTTGCACCTCCTGATTCGGCTGAAGAACATTGCCTTCGCTGTGGGATGAAGTCAGTATAGAGCTAAACTCAGAGTCAGGTCGAGGCATGAGACTTACAGGAAGATGCTGTTGTTGGGAGGTCCGGAGTGAATTGGGAGCGTGAAGCCTCCTCGGCCACGTCCACCACCACCTCGACCACGGTCTTGAAAGCCACCACCTCGACCACGGTCCTGAAAAGCACCACGGTCTCCTCGATAGGAACCACCGCCACGATCACCTCGCGTGGAGCCACCACGATCTCCCCGGAAAGAGCCACCGCCACGATCGCCTCGTGACGAAGCACCGCCCCGATCACTATGGCCGCCTCCTCTCGGAGCATGGCCGCCACGGCCACCAGCGAAGTCTCCACGATTGGAAGGGCCTCCTCGGTTGCTGTCTCCTCGACCGCGACCACCACGACCGCCGCCTCTGTCTCCACGTTGTGAAGCTGACATGTTGTGAATGGCTGAGTGAGAAACTTAGGTCAAACTGATTGATGAGAACGAGTCGAGATTAGAAAAGATGGAAAAGACGAGCGGTGTTGTTGATGATATATGAGCTTCTGATGAATCTGACTGTCGCAGCGAATGCGGATAAAGAATCGACCAGGCGACTTCAGGAAGCCGATAGCTGCAACAAGCCGTTTCAGCACCTGCAGAGAAGCTACCTGAATCAAATGGATAACACGGATGTCTTGATTTGATGAATATTTGGTTCGGTGCTGGAATCCATCGCTGGAATTCAAAGCAGGCAACAACCCTGCACGATGCGCGTCCACGACGCGTGAGGGGCAGCTTTGAGCGAATCAATCAAGGATGATCTTCGACGAGCAAACAACATGTTATACGTCAAGTTTTTGATGCAGCGGCTAAACGAAGTTATCTGGAGCAAGACAGAAGGAGAGACTGATATTGAACGGTTCTTGCAGATCCGAATGAGGCTCAATCGACGGGTCGTACAGCATATGTCCCTACCCTACCAACCATTGTTTAGAAGTGCTCCGACCAGGTACAGCACATGCTGCCATGCTTGTGTGACCTGTCTCCAACTTGAAAGACCTGCATGTTGCTGTATCATAATGAATCAACAAGTAAATGTGACACTAGCAGGAGGCTGTGTGATCAAATCTCGTAGATCCGTGACCAAACTGGTTATTGCAGCGTGTTTTACCTAGCATCTGAAGCCTGACCCAACCTGTCAGATGGACAGAAGTTCTTTGTCGACGAGCGATGCCAAAGGCGCTAAAGTGCAAGCAGCGACTGGTCTTCTGCGAGTTGTCTAGCGATGACATATGCCTTGGTCGAAAAGACGTCGCTGCAGTGCTTGAGCGCCGGTACGTAATCGGTAACAGAAAACTGCGTATATAGCGAAAGCGCACAAAGTAGACATTCTAGGCTTTGTGAAAAATGTTGCCATGCTTGTTGGTGATAGCTCGCGTTGAAGAATGTGCTCTGGGAGGCTTTGGTGGCTGGATGGCAGTGAAATGCGCCCGCGTTTTTCAACGCCTTCCGAAGAACCTTTGTTCATCCTGCACTGCAGCATACATCAACATCTTCAACCATGTCCTCTATCCACAAGACCAAAGTCCGTTACTGCTCAGACGATCGGCACTTGGCTGTGTGGCGTTCTTGTCCAACAGCCTCTTGAGACGACCGAGGGGCTCGAGCAAAACCTCCCTTTGCGATCGACCTTCGCCATGGGCCCCTGGAATTACCAATAGCAGTGCTTAACATTCCTCAAGGGCGCCTCGAACGCTATCTTTACGCTCTGTACATATCGAGACAACCATTCACGTAGACTCTTTGGTCCATGCAAGACCGTGCATTGGAGTGATCACGTCCGCCGTTCAAGCTCATCCTGTGCTCCAGCACTCGTGTCGTAAAATGCTAGGCTTGCCTGCCAGGAGCGTCCTCTCTAGGCATTCTTCGGGACGCAAGGCGAGTCACGTTTCCGTGATCACTATACCCCCCTTCACTTGACTCTCTTCCTAAGTAAGTTGCAGAAAAGGAAAAATATCTTTTAATCACAGGATGTCCTAAAATCTCACTCTTTGACGCCTTCTGCGCCCTCTGACCCACCCCCTTTAAACGGCCGTATGCCAAGCGGCTGCTCTCTTAAGTGCTAACACTGGGCATCCGAACATTTATATGACCTTGGACTCCCTGGTAGATGCGCTGGACGAATAGTCAACACGTTCATTATGCCTTCTTCTGTATTTTGTTTGATGTTCTTCTTGAGCATGTTTCTAGTTCAGTCTACTAAGGCTGCTCCCCTTGCCAACGATGCCGACTGGGAATATTACTATGGCTGCGACGCTGAGACCAAGAGTTCTCAGATGCAGTCGACAGCTTCCTCGAGGTCTCTGATGCCCTCTGCTGGCAGTTTTACACCTGTGTTGTCTACAATGCGACCGGATACCTCCTCCTACTCGCTCTCAACCACTGGTCGCTTGACATCTCTTAGCTCATCTGCAATTCAGAGTGCTTCTTCGACGGTGGAGCCTCAAACCTCAGGTGTACGTTGTTCCTTTTCTCAGCTACCAGGAATCAAAACTCTGTTAGAAGAGGAAGGGGCGAAGTGAGGACTGAGAATGGCTTGGCGAGCCCTGATCTGTAGGAAGAAGGTTGCCTAGGTAGACTCGGACTTCAGATCAGTAGCTCTTGCCTCTGTTTATTACTCAATCTCTATCTGCAGCCTGTAGATATTACAGACCTACTGCATAGTTCTGCGTATCATTGAGCTCGCTATTGACTGATTACTAACGCCTATCGTAGAGTATTATATCCTCCTTGGAAACCTCTGGCAAGAGTTCTGTCCAGCCTTTCCCTACATCAGTAGCGTCTGCTTCGACTACACTATCTCTTATCAATACCGCCAGTACATCATTACCACACCCGGTTGTCGCTCCTCTGGCTTCGACGATGTCTGTGGGTAACGTCTTCGCGGCATTCGCAAGTGGTCCGCCTCCGCCTCAAATCTCCTCAAGAACCGATCATCCAGTCTCTCGTTCCATGATCGCAACACAAAAGAAGAAACTGCAGACAAACAAGTTCTATGCCAATTTCTTCTTGGGTTCTCAATCTTCTAGCACATTCACCCACCCTTACTCCGTAGCGTGGTCAAAGGGATCTGGTGTGCTCAAAAGCTATGGTCTGGCTATCAGTCACATCGAGAGGTCACAATTAGCATTTGGCCCTGGCAATCCGGCTCGATATTTTATCAACCCTATTGGCATACAATCAATCACGCTCTCTGCTTCCGAGCTGAATACCACAACCCAACTCACAATGGATTCCCTAGATGCTTTCTCTGCCAACATCAACCTTCTGCCACGTCCAGGCGCTGCCCCGGCTATCACTTTCCNNCCCCTGATCCAAGGTATGGGATTTGTGACGGCTGTTTACAGCAGTAGTACACCACGTATCGAGAGTGCAATCTCATTTACCAGTATCACTTATGTGGGGCGAATGCCTTCTGGCTCGACTTACAAGTATCAAGCGAAACTCGCCGATGGCACATCATGGAATATCTACGTCACGACCTCTCAAGCTGGTTATCCCGTCAATTCATTCACACTGACCAATGTCCGTGTACTTCAAGGAGCTCCCAAGTTTCAAGGGTTCATTCAAGTCGCANAAGTGCCCTCTGCTGGTGCGGAGTCAGTCTATGACGAAGCAGCAGGCGCATATCCAGTTTCTGCGACAGTATCCGGTTCTGTAGCAGGGACCGGTGGAACATACAAGTTGACATGGACTAAACAAGGAGTCGTCAACCGCACTTTACTTATGTTCGCATTGCCTCATCATGTGCAGAGTCTTACCTCTGGCGGTGCGACCAACATCAAGCTTCAGACTACGACCAAGGGAATGGCAACAGGCATCGTTGGCGATTCATGGACTCTGCTCGAGCGAACTTTGCCAATAGATATGGGCTTCGCGCCATGGTCGTCCTCCACAAAAGGAGTCAGCAAGGTCTCGGCTGCAGCTGCTAGGTTAATCAACAAAGCAGGAGAGAGTGAACTCAGTCAGGACATGAAGAAGCAATCGAACCTCAACTCAATGTACTATTCTGGAAAAGCACTTGCCAAGTTTGCAGCTATTGTCTATGCAGTGCATGACATTGGCAATAACGCAACCCTATCCATCAGTGGACTTCAGAAGCTGAAAACGGCTTTCGACACATTCGTTCGCAACGAGCAGATTCTTCCCCTCGTATATGAATCATCATGGGGTGGAGCTGTTTCCAGCGGCACTTACCAGACTGGAGACTCAGGCCTCGATTTTGGTAACACGTACTACAACGATCATCACTTCCATTACGGATACTTTGTCTATGCAGCTGCTGTGATCGGATACTTGGACCCTAGCTGGTTGAATCAAGGCACGAACAAGGCATGGGTCAACACGTTGGTCCGAGACTACTCCAACTCTGTGACCACTGATGCATACTTTCCTTTCTCTCGATCGTTTGATTGGTACGTTGAACTAAAGAACAAGATGCCACGACTAGTGCTAGCGGTCGTCTCAACCTGCACGAGAAGTCTCTGGGCGTCTCACAGAGTTGAAAGTATTCGTCTAGCAAAGCTGTGGCGTTCTGGCATCCAATCTCTAATATCTTGCTAACCATATTCTTCTCGCAGGTATATGGGACACAGTTGGGCCAAAGGCTTATTCGAGAGTGGTGATGGTAAAGATGAAGAGAGTTCTTCTGAGGACAACTTGTCAGTGTATGCAATCAAGATGTGGGGACGCACAATCGGCGACAAAGCAATGGAGGCAAGAGGCAACCTCATGTTAGCCATTGAAGCAAGATCGATGCAGAACTACTTCCTTTACACGTCGGACAACAAAGTTCAGCCTTCCAATCTCATCGGCAACAAAGTCAGCGGAGTCGTAGGTTGAGCCATCTTGTACCAAACACAGTTTTGCTAATATGTTGCAGNNTTGTTCGAGAACAAGATAGACTATACGGTAAGATCTTATCGTGTGTGCAACGGGGAGCTTTACTAACGTTCTACTTCAGNNACATATTTCGGCAGCAACCCAGAGTACATTCACGGCATCCATATGATCCCTGCTGGGTTCCCATTCAGCGCATACGTACGCACGCAAAAGTTTGTCACGGAAGAGTGGAACGCCTTCTTCTCCAATGGCCGTGCCAATGTGGATGGTGGTTGGAGAGGCATCTTGTATGCCAACCTGGCAACTATTCAGCCGGCAGCCAGTTATGCGTTCTTCTCCGACCCCAAGTTCGATCCTGCTTATCTTGATGGTGGAGCTAGTCAGACTTGGTATCTGACCTACTCGGCAGCGATGGGAGGATCACCGGCTAGTTCTTCGAAGAGATCGGAGACTGAAGGGGCCTTTGCAGAGGGGGAACCAGCCGAGGAACAGATGGAAGGAGAGCGAACGACCCAGGCTGTCCATAAGCACAAAGGTCACAGGCATGGACGTGTGAAGCTCTGAGTTGGGGTTTCAATTGATGTTCATCAACCGCTGGACAGTGGTGGAATACTGGCCATTCTTTTGGAGTACTGGAACGGATATATATACCCAGCATAGCACATAGTGACGAACATATTCGATCGTTGAACGTGTAGAAATTGTCCGGACCCATCTACACTGTATATGTTCATCCTGCAAGAATGTGTTTCTTTTGATACAAGAATGGAAGAGAAAAGGTAAAGTACAAGAGTTGTAGGATGGTGAAAATGCAGATCCATGGGTATCATAAAGGTAAAGCCTGGCAGATGTAACGAAAAAAGTAAAAGTTGTCGTTTGGCAGACTTTTTTAGATGTCGCCGCCCTGGTTCTTCCATGCATCGAGGTACATTTTTCCGTTGACGGGGCCGGCGAATTCGTGTGTCTTTGTGGGCTTGTCGATGTTCTCTGCGACGAAGGGCTTGAGNCTGTGTGGTGTGTTAGATGACTAGAAATTAAGTATAGAGAAGGAAAGGAGACATACGTGGAAGTCGGACAGGTCAGGAACGAGGTAGGTGCGGACCTTTGACCAGTCGATACGGTAGCCACCATACTTTGTGTGACGACCCATGGAGCCTGAGCCGGTACCCTTGTAGTAGTCCTTGCCGGCTTGCTTGGTTGTGAGAGCGAGGCGACGGAGGGCGCGTCCCAGAGAAGGAGTAGAAGTGAACATGATGGCGACGGTGCGAGATGCGACTGACGATGCTGTTTTGCTGCTTCTGCTTCTACCACTTTGCGACTCGGAGGTGTCTNNTGCGGACTTTATCCAATCTTTAGCGTCTTGGCACGACTTTTTGCCGCTACCACATTTTCCGGAGGGCCTCTATCTTGTTCGAGTTTGCATTTTTGTGAACTTCCTATCAAACACAATCATGCCTGGCCGTGTCGCTCGCTCGAGCGTATCCATCGCTAAACCCACCAACGCTCGCAAAAAGTCTCAGAAGCGAACACTCGACGCCTACTCGATCGCCTCGCATTCCGCTCCTGACACATACAAAGTTCGCCAGCACCGGTTGGGCGATTCTGTTGGCGAACCTCGCCAGAAGCGCAGAAGACTTGAAGATGACGACGAAGACGACAATGACGAGGAACACGCCAGCAACGCCCGACGACTGCAACAAAAGACTGTGACCAAGAGAACTGGTACTGGCAGAAGAGGAGGCCTAGATGAGGAGACAGACGAGGGAAGCGACAGCGAAGGCAACGAGTGGCGTATGGGCGGTCACATTGGCGAAGAAAGCGACAGCGACCTTGACAGTGACGAAGCTTTTGGAGAGAGCGACGAAGAGCGTTTCGAAGGCTTCACATTCAGAGGAAGCTCGACTAACGGCCNNCTTCNNGAAAAGAAGAAGAAGCGACCCCAACCTTCCTCGGAAATGGATCTCGACGAAGGCGGCGATAGCGATGAGGAAGACTCGGCTAGCGATTTTGGCGATGAGGGTGTCGACCTAGCCACCATGCTCGACGAGGACAACGAGGACGACCTTATGCAGACCGAGGAGAAGCATGGTGACGATTCGTCCGAAGACGAGTCCGACGATGAGGAAGAAGAAGAGGAAGAATCCGACGATGAAGAGTCCGAAGAAGACGACGGGGAAGACGACGCTACCAAGCTGTCTAAGCTACAGGATCTGGTCGCATCGCTGAACAAGGACAACCCGGAGAAGCGCATCGGTGGACGTACACAAGACGCTCACGAGTCGCAAGAGCCTTCAGCATATGGACTGTCCGCCTCGCAGAAGCTCAAGATTTCTGATTTGCTACCTACTGTTACCGATCCTGCCCTTCGCAAATCGCTCAAGATTCTCACCTCCGAAAAGACTACCAAGCGCTCAGGCATCCCTGGAAAACTTGACGCTCCACTGCCCAAGAGACAACAGGACAAACTGGACAGAGCCGCTGCTACCCAAGAAACAAAGAAGACTCTGGACCGATGGCGCGACACTGTCATCCAAAACCGCAGAGCCGAGTTTTTGCAGTTCCCTCTGGCAGATCCAAATGCTATCGAGGCCGTCGGCACTCAAAAGATGCTGCCCATCCAGCAAGACAAGCCCGCCAACGAACTTGAAAGCGCCATCCAGAATATCCTCGAGGAAAGCGGTCTCAGCAACAAGCAGAAGCAAGGCAAGGAGGAGGACCAACTTCAACAATTTGAGGAATTGCAAATGAACAAGATCCCCATTGAGGAAGTCATGGCCAGACGCGCCGAACTTCGCAAGGCAAGAGAACTGCTTTTCAGGGNNGAGGAGGTCAAGGCCAAGCGTGTCAAGAAGATCAAGTCGAAAGCTTACCGTCGTGTGCATCGTAAGGAGCGTGAGCGTGCCGAGGCCGCTGAGCGTGATTACCTTGTAGCTGAGGGCATCGAGGACGAGGACGAGAAGGAGAAGCAGGACAGAAGACGTGCCGAAGAGAGAATGGGCACCAAGCACAAGGACAGCAAGTGGTCAAAGGCCATGAAGAAGTCAAACCGTTCCGTCTGGGACGAGGACGCCAGAGAAGGTCTTATCGACATGGCCAGACGCAATGAGGAGCTCAGGAGAAGAATCGAAGGCAAGGATGTCTACGATCGTGAGAGCGACGACTCCGACATCAGCGTCAGCGATGATGAGGATGAGGAGCTCGACGACGACGAACTCGAGAAGGCACGTCTGTCCAAGAAGATTGACAAGCTTGGTGCCAAAGATGGAGAGAAGTCCAAGATTGGCAATATGGCTTTCATGCTCCGAGCCGAAGCGTCACGAAAGGCTCAGAATGATGAAGATATCGAGCGCTTGCGCAAGGAGTTGGCTGATGAAGATGGTGAGAGCGAAGAAGAGGCAGAGACCACTGTTGGTCGTGCCATCTTTGGACCCAAGCCCAAGCAAGGTGCTGCCAACCCCTTTAAGGCCGTTCCTCGTGGCGAGCTCGAAGAGAACAAGACTTTAGACGAGGAGGATCACAATGAAGAAGAAGCCGAGGCTGAAATCAACGTCGGTGGTCAAACAGACACCAAGCCTGCTCCTCAGTCAAGGAAGTCGAGATCCTTTCTTCAGAATGCCCAGAAGGTCGTTGCCGACGTCGATGAACCCAAGGAGCCCGAAGAGAACGCCTGGCTGACTGGTGCTCCCAAGAGCAAGAAGAAGAACAAGAAGGCTGCCGATGAGGAGATGCTCGATCTCTCCAAGGCCGCACCCACACCTGTCGCAGCATCAAAACCTGCTGCCGCCGGAAAGAAGGCTCAGGCAAAGAAGCAAACGACCAAACCCGCTGCCAACGAGACCACGGCTCCCTCAACCGAAGGCTGGGAGACGGTCAAATACGACAACGACCAAGAAGAAGCCGACGCCGAGGAGGACAACAGAGTAAACCCTATGCTCTCCTCCAAAGACAAGCAAGCTCTCTTCCACCAACGTGCCTTTGCCGGTGATGACGTCGCCGTTGAATTCGATGCCGAAAAGGAGGCTCAGGTCGAAGACGAAGGCGACAAGGTCGAATCCACTTTCCTTCCCGGTTGGGGCTCATGGACCGGCACCGGTCTCTCCAAAGCAACACGAAAGCAAAACAAACGCATTGCTCACAATCCTCTGCACAAAAAGGTCACCGAGGGTGTCAAGGCAGCAAACCGCAAAGATGCAAAGCTCAACAATGTCATCATCTCGGAAGCTCAGCAGAGGAAGGGCAAGAAGTATTTGGCCAGTACATTGCCTCATCAATTCGAGAAGAGGGAGCAGTATGAGAGGAGTTTGCGTGTTCCTGTTGGTCCCGAGTGGACGACAAAGGAAACCTTCCAGCGCAACACGAGGCCCAGAGTTGTTGTCAAACAGGGCATCATTGCGCCTATGGAGAAGCCTCTGTTGTAGGTTTTGTCTACTCTTTTTATATAATGTTGTTGGAGGCGGTTGTAGTATCATGAAACGAAAAGTATTTGCATGGTATTTACCATTATTCATGACCCGGTATATTCATATCTGACCTTGTTTCGATGGCACTTGTTTAAGTCGTGCTCTCATATTCTGCACATTCATAGCACTCATCCATTCCTAATGCACCTGCTTTAACTGTAAATGCCCATCATCTCATCCAGATCTGGATCTAAAGTTGCAACATCTTATTAGGAAGGCGGTAAAATGACCTTGCATTTCCCTTTCTACTAGGTCAAAACGTGACTACGTCCAGGAGCACACGGTTTACTTTCTGGCGGATATTCGTTCAAGCATTCCAAGTACGCGGCTCAAACCTGATAGCTTCTGCTTTCGGTCTCAAGAAAGTACAGAAAGGGACAACGCCTTTCGGATACGGCTATATACAGTACAATGTGATTAAGAGTGTCATTAAAGCATAAGGCAGTCGTCTACTGGAAGCGCTTCTCGGCAGCCTTCCAGTTGATGACATCCCAGATGGCGTTGAAGTACTCGGCCTTCTTGTTCTGGTACTGGAGGTGGTAGGCGTGCTCCCAAGCGTCAACACCGAGGATGGGTCTGAATTGGCCGACAACAGGGTCCTGGTTGGCGTAGGTTCTGATCTGAATGGCACCAGTCTGGGTGTCTTGGACCAGCCAAGCCCAGCCAGAGCCCTGGATACCGGCCAGAGCGGCGTTGAACTTCTCCTTCATGGCGTCGAGGCTGCCGTAGTGGGAGTCGATGGCCTTGGAGAGCGCGCCTGATGGAGGCTCACCACCACCCTGAGACTTGGGTGCGAGGTTCTCCCAGAATAGAGTGTGGTTGACGTGACCGCCTNNGTGATTGTGGTGTCAGTGGTTTGTGGACAGTGTTCAAGCAGGGCAAATCAGCTTACCACCGTGGAAGTTGATCAGAGGCTGGGTAGCGATCTGGGTCTGAATGTCGTTCTTTGAGCGAGCCTCCTCCATCTTCTCGGAAGCGGCGTTGAAGGAAGTAACGTAGGTGTTGTGGTGCTTGGAGTGGTGGAGTTCCATAATCTGGCCGCTGATGGCGGGCTCGAGGGCACCATAGTCGTCTGGATTATGCTGTCAGTCCCGGGACAAGGTGCGAGGACCAGAAGAGCCAAAACTCACAGGGNNCAGGTCGGGAAGAGTGGCCTTGCCGCGAGTAAAGGTGGTGCTGGCGATAGCTGCACGCTTGGTGGCAGAGGGAGCGGTGGCTCTAAGAGCAGAGCGCACGGCAGAGTTGCGGAAGACGGCGGCGGAAGACATGATTGATCAATGCGATTGTGTTCGTCGATGGGTTTCCAAGAACAAGAGTTGAATGTCGAGAGCAGAGCAGAGCAACACCCACCCAGCTTCCAAAGCTTTACTAAGTGCTGCGTCATAGCCGTCTCCCGAGAGCCAATTATATTCACCATGACCATCGACTTTCACCACCACCTAAACTATGCCTCACAATTGCATGCCGTTTCCGTATTATCAAAAGACAAGACTCGACTGAAGAAACTGTTGGAAGCAATTGGGCATACAGACTCTATGCTACACACTTTTGACCGCTTAGGAACGACTCATCTAGAGATTTGGGGAACAGAAAGGAAAAATAGTACAATTCGTCGTGTAGAAAATGCTTTGTACAAGAGGGTAGTGTCATCGCTTCCTCGCAAAAGAAAGTCGACTTGCTTGACTGAGGCCTAAGGGCGCGCGTATCGTTTATCGGAGCTGCTTGAAGAGCTTGGGGGCGGCGCATGCGGTTGCGCAGTGGGCGAGGTGGAAGACTNNAGACATAAAGCATCAATATCGCCATCGCAATTGCTCCCTTGATAGACGACAATACTCACATTCCTCAACACAGTCCTCGTCGGCCTTGCCGTTCTCCTCCTGCTGCTTGGTGACGCGCTCGACGCAGTGGTCGTAGTGGTGCTTGTAGGGAGCGCACTCGGATGACTTGGCGCACTCTNNGTCATCTTGTCAGACATGTTTCTTGTTGTGTCCGCATGGTCAATGGCTCCTTGACGTACCTTCCTCAATCTTGGGCTTGGGGTCTTCGGGCTCATCCTCCTCCTCCTCGTCCTCGTCTTCCTCCTCATCCTCATCATCATCGGCCTTGCCGACGGGGCCACCGTGGGGGCCAGCGTTGTCGGCGCCAACCTGACCAGAACCAGCACCGCCGTCACCAGCAACGTGACCCTTCTCGTTCGAGGGCTCGGGCTTCTTGGCGTCCTGCTTGTTGGCCTCGGCCTCGGAGGCGCTCTCCTCGTCGGTGCCCGAGGCGGGNGTGTCGAGACTGACACCGCCCTTGGTGGTGGCGCCACGGGTTTGCTGAGCCGTGCCCATGCCGTTCTGTTGGTCCTTGGACGAGTTGAAGTCGCCCGAAGCGTACTTGAGGTCGTCCTGAACTTCAGCCTCGCATGACTGGACGGACAGGGACGAGTAGAGGTCGGAGACGTAGTCGAAGATACCCATGGTAGCGGTGATGAGGCGACTTTGAATGTGTTGACTGTCGTTGCTGTCGAAGAGGCGGCACTGCGAACCTTTCGACGTTTCCCTGTGCACGGGCCACTGACTTGGACCAATGAGAGTCGCCCCGATGGTCCCATCACTTCATGTCCATTTCTTTTCTCTCTTCTCTTTCACCTTGCTTCCTGCTTGTACCATGTCAATTCCTGCTGACACATTATGCTCGTGTGTCACTTCGGCGGCAAGTTGCAGAGATGACCGTTCAAACGAATTATGCCCAAGTCATCTTCAAGGACCCACTAGCGACTGCACCTGGAATCACTCAACATTGCTGGATACAGTCATGAATCGTTTCGTGGCATTATTTCATTATTCTAATTTCGTTGCATCGATTGCAGTACCGTCATAGCCTCTTGGACTGAATAACCAATGAAGACGGGCCCTGTAAACACCATCGATGCCGCCTCATGATTTTGCTCGCCGGACTCTGTCTTGATGAACACTGGCTGTCCCTCATCCTTCTTCTCGGTGGACGTCTCAAATTGGGCTTGTCGAATAAAAGTAGGTTTGATTCCGGCATTCTCCGCATCGTGAGCCGCCGGTCGTTCTTGGATTGGTTCGGCAACTGGTTTGTCCACAACTCCACCCTCCTTGTCTTGTACAGATGGTTTCTGTTGGTCAAACCCAAACGGACATTTGCCTTTGGGCCTTTCCGACTGAGCCTCCATTGGAGGCTGCGCGGACTCAGGCTTTGCAGCAGCTGCTACGCTTGACATCACACTGTAACGACGATCTTGTGCTTCGATTGGTACTTGAATGCCCCAAGGCCGGCTCGGGCTTTCACCTAGACGCACATCTCTCAGTGGCCGATCGAAACGAGGCAGTCGCTCATCCTCAGTCTCTTCTTCGTCCTTCTTTTCTTCGGTGGGAGCATCTGGACCTGTATACACAGTGCTGGCCCATTTGCGTATCTTTTCATGGCTTGCACGCTCGTCTTCATCATCAAAGTCTGGTTCGATCTCGTGATGTTCATCGCCCAGATTCTCAGGCAAGAGTGATACGTGCTTTTGACCCAGCCCTTGAATCATGCTGACGATGTTACCGTATTTCGCATCGAGCTGGCGAATCTGTTCCTCATTGCTTTGATATCTTTTTACACATATTTCGTGGCTCCTGGGAAGTTCGTGCTTGTGTAGTTCGAAGTAGGCGGCGACTTCCTCTGGGCTGTGTTGATCGAGAAAGCGTATAGGACAAACTTTGTCGGCAGACGAGCCTTGGACTGACGGCGCGGCCTCGGGAGCCTTCTTGTGTGATTCCATGGCACAAACTTCTCTTATGGGGTCAACGACTGAGTTTCGCGCGCTAGAGGAACCACGTCGTCCGTTGATACGCGAACCCGATGTGCGCGGCTGTCGAACAGATTCTGGTTTATAACGAGATACAACTGAAGCGGCGTGCGAGCTCAATTTGCGCCTTTCCATGGAAGCGAAAGGGCAATCAAGTCTGCTGGGAGTGCCCGGGACGGTAAAGTCTTGTTCGAGTGGAGATTCTGATATGGAGGGCATGGCAGCAGATGATGTGGGAGCGGAAGGTTTGTCGGCCGAAGGCCCAGAATGGATGACTACGCCGGCCGAACGCAGCGAATTTGAGGTACGAGAAGCGGCAGTGATTTTGTCACGACGGCTGGCGTCAACTATCTTAGAACTATTTATCAAGCTCTCGAAATCAACAGCCAAAGGAAATGCTGCAGAAGCTGAGAGATCGAGAGGCTTGGCCTTTTCAGGACTGAGGGCAGCAAGGTTCGAATACTGTNNTTAATCAAGTCAGCACGTGTGCCGAAAGAAGTGGATGAAAGTTGATAGTGAAATGGATAAGAAGGATCAGTAACATGCTATGGTGTGTTATCTGTCAAAGCTGCGAACAGCTGCAGGTCTAGAGCTAAAGGTTGTTCATCACAAAAGAGGAGGAAGAAGGTGGTGGAGAAGAGTGCGTGACGGACTGACCTGTGACTTTGCCGTGACTAGCTGGGCCTCGAGAACTGCACATCGTGAGTAGACACGCTGATATTCCAGTCGCAAAGCGTCAAAGCCGTCCAGCAAGCTTTGCAGCTGCTTTTCGGCGATGGACGCCATGTTGAGCAGATATGAAGAAACAAGTTACAAGAGCGTGTAGTGGAAACAAGGTGGAAAGGTTGTCGGACGCGGAAGCAACAAAGAGAATTCGGGAGCAGCGCACGGAGATGGCGGGGCTTGGCAGACGGAGATGCGGCGGTGATCGCCCGACGGTCTCGCGACTGTGAGACGCGGCAAGCGGTGCCGAGGAGCTGACGCAGGAGTGCATGGCAAGCTGGGGGCCATGGCATTTGATCCATCATGGCCGCCATTGACACGAGGTCCACGTTTCTTTTACCCAAAGCAACGCCAACATGTCCTCTGCCCATCTGACACGCCTCAGTAGATGGATGCTGTCTTCTCCACCGGCAGAATGGGCGGTTCAGCGGGTTAGAGAGCTGCTGATCGGAGCATTGCGACAAGGGCCCATTCCAGGGCACGTTGCCTTTGTCATGGACGGTAACCGGCGTTATGCTCGTACGCATCATATCGAGACGGTAGAAGGCCATCATCTAGGCTTTGAAGCCCTCGCTCGTGTATGTCTGCACTCGTCTCATGGCTGTAGTTGAAACATGCTAACACATTGAGGGGCAGNNATACTCGAAGTTTGTTACAAGTCAGGAGTCAAGGTTGTCACCATCTACGCCTTTAGCATTGAGAACTTCAAGCGCTCCAAGTATGAAGTCGACGCTCTCATGGACATGGCCAAGGTCAAGCTGAACCAGCTGGCTCAACACGGCGAACTTCTCCATCGCTACGGCGCTCGTATTCAGATCCTGGGCCAGAGAGACCTCGTCCGGCCCGACGTTCTGGAATCAATAGACGATGCCGTTCGCCTGACTAGCAACAACACAAAGGCCGTCTTGAACGTCTGCTTCCCTTATACCTCGCGCCACGAGATGACACACGCCATACGCGAGACCGTCCGCGAATACTCGACCCCTTTGCGTCCTGTCAATAAGCGTCCCTTTTCCGAGTCTCATATTGCACGCCATTTGCGTACTACTCAATTGAGCCAAGTCCAAGAAGAAGCCTCGACCGACGAAGACAATACAGAGGAGACGGACGACTCAAACATCAGTGCCGCCTCAACCGACGAACATCCTCCCTCTTCTCGCACATCCATCTCTGCCCACTCTCCCGCTTTCAAGCCTACAAAATCTCAGACCGTGTTTCCAGATCCCGAAACCATTACTGCAGACACCATCAATGCCCACACATTTACACATGATGCGCCTCCTTGCGATCTTTTGGTTCGGACCTCTGGCGTCCAGAGACTAAGCGATTTCATGATGTGGCAATGCCACGAGCATACCAGCATTGTTTTCCTAGAATGTCTCTGGCCCGAGTTTGATCTTTGGCAGTTTCTCCCAGTCTTGGTTGAGTGGCAGTGGAAACAACGTAAACTCAATGACGCTCAGGCCTTTTCACGCACCTCACGACCCCTAAAAGCCTGTTGAAAACTCACAGCATTGCTTTCGATTATTCATTTCATACTAAAAAGCGAGCGACAAGATACCCACAAGAATAAATATGGCATTCTGGTCTGGTTCTGACCATTTCCTTCTTGGTGATACCTCCTTCCCTTTTTGGCTAATTCTGGCGCCTACACCGAGATACACTGATGAAATCTTTATTCTTCCATCAAAATCATTTTTATTTTAAGTGGTTTGTGTCTCTGATTCTGTAGGGTATCGACCATGCTGCACCTGTAACAGCATTAAAAGGTCCAGGGCATCTCT
Source organism: Aureobasidium mustum (assembly GCA_903819665.1). Taxonomy (NCBI): domain Eukaryota; kingdom Fungi; phylum Ascomycota; class Dothideomycetes; order Dothideales; family Saccotheciaceae; genus Aureobasidium; species Aureobasidium musti. Next base: position 1,657,606 of record CAIJEO010000008.1, on the reverse strand, counting down.
CTGCAACTTAAGCGCCGGACGCAAAGCCACATGCGCACTAATGCAAGTATCCGATCAATCACTTTACCAACCACATGCGCACTAATGCAAGTATCCGATCAATCACTTTACCAACCACTCCAATTGCTCACCCTATTGCTGGAGTATACTAACAAGCACTCTCCTGCTGTTGACTCTTCTCTTTCTTCTTTTCATGTCTGCTTTTGTAGTTGTACTGTAAAGTCGGCCTCGACTAATTGACAATGGTTAACCAACCAGTTCGTCTGGATCAACACATCCTCCATACGATATTCCTGGTATCATTTGTACAAGCAGGTCTCTGGACGGTTGACATCGATAATGGACCAGCTCCATCTCCAGAAGATGGACCTCCTCTGTCTGCGCATGCTTCTCGAAATCCCAACTTGCTTGCCGGACAGATCTGTGGAATCATAGGCGCCTATTTAGCGACCACCTTTATCCTTGGTAGCCTTCTTCTCACATTAGGAAGACGAATGCGACGAGCCGCCTTGTCGGCCTCTTCTACAACCTCGGTGGAAATGGTCAAACCATCCATCAAACAATTCGACGACTCGCCACTGAGTCCACATTCTCAACGATCCTGGTATAGCCCTCGAAGATTGAAGAAGAAGCGCAGTATTCAAGGCAGTACCAGGACAGTCAGTAATCCTTCCAGCCCCGCAGTACAGAGCATTTCATCCTTTGACCCTGGCGTGATTGAGGCAGACAGGGTGGCTAGACAACAAGAGCTGGAGCATCTCTACGCAGCGGCATTAGCGCAGGAAGCAGCCAAATCACGAACGGCAGTCACAGAAGATGAGATGCATTTACCTGAACATACATCACTCAAGTCAAGAAGACAACCTCCGAGGCTTTTGACATCGGCCCCAGCTCTTGCACATTTGCACTTGCAAGATTCTCAGGTCAGCCCTGTCTCGCCCAGGAGTCCTATTCGAGCTATATATCCTCCACGCTCTCCTCATCTACACCCAACGTCACCCATCTCACCTTTGCGGCCAGATTACGGTCAAGCCGCATCTCCAAGATTACGAATACCAACATCTCCAGGTGCAGCGTCGACACGCACACGGACGTCTTCATTCGGCTCTCAGGCCGAAAGCAAGCGTCCCCGCAAGGGACTTCGTAACTTGCGCATCCAACACCGCCACTACCCAAGTGAAGTCTCTGATGAGGAAGTACGCACTCCATTAACTCCACGCTATTATACCGACTCGGGCATTCCACCTAGCCCTCCACCCAGAAGCGAGGCACCTACTACACCGGGCACACACGATGGCTACGGAACACCTGTTAATGTCGAGAACTTTGATGAGATTAGAGCCTTGCCTCGACCAGAGCCACAGAGGACCGGAAGCTACCAATACGAAATGCCGCGAGTAGCAGGCGATGCACGCAAGCAGACAGAACTCAGGCTGGACACCGCCGTCATAGGTGGTCACAGTATCAACAATCGAACACCTCCATTGAATGTTTCTGTATCGACGTTGGGTACGCTGCCCTTTCGTGCAATGGCACAATCGGAGGGTGTGCCATTGGCATCACCTGGTCTTGTTACCAAAACTACCTACCTTGAGAGGCGTCGCGATATGTTGAGTGCTCCTCGTACAGGCATGGCTACGCCGTATAGTCCGTATATGCCATTCACGCCCGTAACACCAGTGACGCCTCATTTGACAAGTAGGGCAGAGAGAAGGCAACGCGAAAGAGATCAAGGAAGACGTGCTCCAATCGCACAAGACCAAGTCATTGACGAGGAGGAGATGTGGGGAAGTGGTTACTGAGGTTGACTCTTTTGTTTTTGCTAGAAACCGCGGTAGTGTGCTATATGCAGATATGGAAGACCGTTATGGACCTTTCTCAAATCAAGTCACAATCCACTTTGCTCGGTGTTCTCGGCAATGTAAGACTCCCTGTTTCCGTGCATTGCCGTGTGGGGTTGACGTGGGCGACCCTGGTCCACCCAAATCTGAGACATTCCGAGTATATATACTCTGATGTCACCATCATCGCACCAGCAGTTTATAAGATAAGATCCAGCGACTTTCAGCATTACAAACCTTCTCTCATCCTAAACCCACTGTCTCAAGAATACCAACACATTGAAGCCATGTGGTTCCCATCTCTTGTCCAAATCCTCTATCTCATATTCCTGAGCGGCCAGTCTTACGCCATCTTTCTCCACTTCTTCAAACCGTCCACTGGCCTCGTCAACTCCAACCGTCTCCTCCAAGTCAAAGGTCTATCAGTTCTCGCCATTTTGATCTCCTTTCCCTCAATCTTTGCGACCAGTCTACCTTCTGCAGTATCCCATTCCACAAATACTGGACTGCTGCACCTGCTATCCTGGGTTTTCTTAGCTGGCAGCTCGCTACTTGGAGTATGGTGCGGTCAAGTTACTGGTCAAGGTAACCTCTCTGTCATCTTTGGAAAGGTTACACCTAGGGAAGTCATCAATACTGGTCCATATGCTTTGGTCAGGCATCCGGTTTATGTGTCGTATACGCTCGGTTGGCTGGGATCTTTGATTGCCATGGAGCAGGAGTGGAGACACAATCATGCATTCTTTGGATTCATCAGAATGGTGGCCATGGCTGTTGTCGTCATTGGGTTGGTTGGATTGTACAGAGAGGGTGCCGAATTGGAGGAAAGGCAGTTTATGCTGAATGAGGATGTTGTCAAGGGAGAGGTTGTCGACTTGGGAATCAGAAGGAAGTATGAGAGTTACAAGAGTGTGGTGGGTGCACGCTGGATTCCTGGTATCATTTGAGTGAAGAGAGAAACGGAACTTCAAAAGAGGAAGTAATGGAATTCGACTTGTTCCTGCTTCAAATCAAATGCTGTTACAGTAAAGCGCCCAATGAATCAATCCTGCCTGATGCAAGCAGAAAGAAAAGAATACCATAAACGCCAATCCGTCCTTTCCTCATAAATACATAGCTCATCAGCAGCCATGGAATTTGTCGTAGGGTATCATCTCATCGTACACATGACTGCATCAGAAAGTCGGTCGCAATCAAAGAACTTGACCGCTGCTCAATCTTCTTTCCAATTCATCTTCCACAGTCTCCCTCTGCACTTGCTCATATCCTGGTGGGGGCTCGGCAGGTGGTGTGAAGACTTCTGGCGCATGCGACTCGGAGGGACCAGAAGCTTGTGTTGATGCAGGTGCCTGAGCAGCCGGAGCTTGAGGCTGAGGAACTGGTACTGAAGCACCAGTTTCCTCGTAGGCAGGCAAATCATCCAAATGAACATTTGCGACATCAACAGCGGCAAGAGAGTCTCCTCCTCTTCCGCGTCCAGCCTCGCTGCCATCGCCTTGGAGATGACCTGATTGTCTCGCGACATCGACTTGTTGTTGTAGTCTCTCCTTGACTCTTTCGTATCCAGAGTGGAAATCGTATGCTCCTCCGTCCTTGAATGCAAACTTGAGTTCTAGCGCAGGGATGTGTGCAGGAATGCCACCTCCCTGAACGGGTTGCACGAGTGCGGTCCAGACATTGGGTCCTATCCAAGGAGCGACAACATGCGAATCGTGAGTGTTGAGAAGAGGTGCGGCGAAAGACTGGAGTTGAGGTGTCGGTGTGGAGGGCAGGTAGACGAGGCGGCGGTTGGTGAGGTACAAGGTGCCAGTAGAGGCTGACCAGTGAACAGGCTCTTTGCCAGGAAACTTGTTGAGCGACTGCAAGGAGAAAGTTGTACGGGCTGGTGACTTGTAGAGAGTTTGCTCGTGCGGAAGGGGGNNAGTAAAGGGTTGCGCCGACGAAGGCTCCAGCATCACCCAGCTCCACTCTGGTCAGCATTTATCTGTCCTGACTTGGTGCCATGCTCAACTCACTTGACCGACATGTTTGCGTCGTGTACGAGGTGTTGCAGTAAATATTCGTATGTGATGCGACGAACTATTCCTAGTTGCCTGTAGAAGCATGTGAAAGATATATGCACACTCGCCAAGCACACGTCATCTCGTCCTCCCGCCCTTGTCTTATACCGCTTCTACCACCTTCCATCCATGGCATAACCTCATCTCGAGCAACCACCTTTAAGCAACCTATCTTCTACCCGATATTCCGCAGTATTATTCGCTCTGTACTAGTCAGATCATCTCGACACAGTCTCCGAGTTCTGCAGCCAACCACGCTTGCAGCTCCTCCTTTTCCCGCCTTTCCTTACTCTCCACGCTCTCTTCGTCTCCCTCGGCTTCTCGTGCCTGCTCCTCGTACGTTTGTAATTCTGCTTCATCGTCTGTTCTAGCTTTCTTTGTCGAGAAGTAGATTGACGATATGCCCTCGTCGCGTTTGCGTTTGACCATGCCTGACGAGGTCGAGTCGTCATCATTCATGTTCTGGTCGAACATTGCTACAGCATCTTCAAATCCACCTACAAAGTCATCGACGCGCGGCGGATGCGGTGTTACGAAGAGCTCTGATTCGTCGTTGGCTTTTTGGTAGTTCGCTTCAAAATCCAGCATATCTAGACTTTGAGCATCTTGTGTAGGTTCGACCATCTCATCCGAATTCTGAAGGCTTTGTGAGTCTTGTAGGCCCACCAAAGCTGCATCCAGCATTTCTTCATCTTGGTCCAGATAGTTTTCTTCCTCATCTGACAGCATGTGGTTGTCGATGTCGTCATCGCAGACCTCGACAATATGCTCCTTTGGGGGTGAATCGTTGTACACTTCTTCCTCGACGCTCTCCAAGAAATTCAGGTTCTGGTAGAATTTTGGTCTAGCAAAATTTCTGCCAAAAGCTATTGACACGGGCGTGACAGAAGTCGCTCCTAGGGTCGGAACCTTGCTGGACTTGGTCGTACTGCTGTGAAGACTGACCAGACGTGCGGCTGCCGTGGGCACCCTGACTTTGGGTGATGCTGAGGCCTGAGACAAGTCTAGGTGCTCCACAGGTCCACTAACCACCTTTCTCCTTATTGGTAGCTCCAGCTTTGATTGCACCTTGCTAGAAGAGTTGGAAGTTTTCTTGCTCTTGCTCGCAGTGCTGGTTGACTCGCTGTCCTTGGGCTTCTTTGGTTTTGGCTTCTTCTCAAGTCCTTCCTTGCAACACCTATGCTTGCAGGCATTTCTGTCTTTGCAACGGTGTTGACAAGCGTAGTTGCCATTCTCCAGTCTTCGTTCGTCTAGGGCTTCGACGGTGTCGATAATTGCAGTCTTGTTTTTNGACCTGTCGTTCCTTGCTAGACTAAACGTCGGCTGATCAAGTGCGTCGACATCCATGAAGTCGCCCTCCTTGGGTTCCGCGCCGATGAAGTCATCGTCGTTCAGTCCTCCGTCATCCCATTCATCGGCATCAGTGCTCTTCTGCAACGTGGGTAAAGTATTCTTGACGCCATCCATGGATACAGTCGCCTGTCTATCTCTGCCAACATCTGCCGTGATATCCTTGATTGATTGAAACACTGACACTGGGATATCGGGCTTGAGCACAGCTTCCTGCATGGTTCCAGCTAGATTATGTCAGTAATGAGCCTCTGGAAAGAATAAGATGACACTACCGAGTTCATCGCACATGACATAGGCTGTGATCAATTGAGTGGAGCTAGTCAAGTATGCGGTTCTAGTGAATGGACTGATGTTTTGTAGCTTTGCGGCACTATTTCTCTTGTTAAATTTATTGCTACAAACGGACGAATTTTGTGCATACCTGACGCGGAAGAAATCGACTTGGTGTCCATCTGAAGTGCCAAGTAGAACAATGACAAAGACGGGCTTGTTTCGATGGTGAACGGGAGTCTTGTCGTTCAAGAATCCAACGTCAATCTTCAGCTTTACAGCAACATGCTCGCGGGTGGCAATCTGATGATGATTANNGCTCGTTACTCGAAGCGTTGTGTTCTTCTAGTTTCTTACAGATTGTCCGCTCATCTGCAAGCTGACTCTCAACTTGGGAAACGCCTGAGCTTGACGGTGCATCTTCATGCCAAACGGAGGAGCTTTGTTGAGTACAAGCTCCAGTCTGCCAGGATCCGTACTCGAAAACTCATCCATAGAGGTGATACCTGCATCCACTAGCTTCCTCACTGCCACTGGGCCAATTTGTTCGATTTGTTGGAGTATCATTGGTGAATCATCCCATACTCGTGCAGCCAGACTGCGTGACAACATCAAGGAATTGCGTATGCCGACCGCGTCTCTGTCAATGTTTTGACAATCCACAATGCATCGGATCAAACGGTGAACATGTTGGAATACCAAGGACTGATCGATGTTGTATTGAACTCGATAATTCTGCTGATCGGCGATATGACTAACCTTACCCAGTGCGGCTTGTATGATCAGGGACACTTTGTGTGCCGTTGTAGAGAGATCAATCTTGAAGGGGAAGCGAATGTCGTTCTTGCCGTTCAATTCTTTGTACGGTAATTTTTCTCCCGAACGGAATCGAATTTCTCTAAACTCGTGAGCTTGTGAGATGATGGTCAANCTAGCTTGCATGTTAGTAGCTAAGAATGATATCAAGCTTTTACCACGTACGATTTCCGATATTTTTGGTTTTCGCGGAAGGCTCAGGATTGACTCCATAGTCGTGATGCTCATGTAGTAGCGTGCCATAGCATCTCCATATTCTGTGCATTTGAACGATGAACCTTGCGCAATCAGCTCAAGCCGCTTGAGTTCTGATATAGCACTCTCGCAGATTCGTTCCAGCCTAGCTCCCAGGTTCCGATCTGGAGTATCTCCATTGATTTGATAGTGTGTTGGATTGTCTTCCAGTCGCACCTTGAGAAAAGTGCCAGCAAGCCACTTTTTNGCTGCACAAAGGTCTGGAACCATGCCCAACCCAATTTCTGCATTTAGATGTTCGACAAGGTTGAGGTGTAAGCTATTGACATATTAGCACTTGCAAATGTGTATATGTCGAAAGACTTACCAGCTCTCCAAACGTTCTTGTCCACTGAGTAGCTGTTCGTAGTGCTTGACTTGCTGCATCTTTGTCATGATGACAGCCAGAGCCGACGTATCGAATTGTGGTCGACCGGCCCTTCCGATCATTTGCATGATCTCTAGGTCCGAGTATTCCTTGACGGCTCCAGCCTCATAACTGACGGTATTCTTGATGATGACCATGTGACAGGGGNNGAGGTTTACACCTACTGCTAGAGTGGAAGTGCAACAAATCACACTCAAAGAGCCAGCAAGGTAAGCTCTTTCTACTGCTGCACGATCTTGTTGACTTAGTCCTGCATGGTGGACAGCAACTCCGGCAGTAACGNNGTACCTATAGGTATTAGTGTCTTACGACAGTAGGCTGAGAAAAAAAGACATACTGTTTAAATCTTTATCCTCGACCGTAATCTGATCTGTGGGTGCAGACCAGTATCTCTCTCGTGGTGCACTAATCTTCCACCACTCGGCAAGGAACTTTGCTGCCTCTGCACATGATTTTCTGGTGAAGCAAAACACCATGATTGGCTTTCTCTGAGAGTATTTGATGATAACATCCAGAAGCCTGCTTATAGTCAGCGCGAGAATACGAAATGTTAGAATGACTTTTACTTACTTTTTGGTTAAGATAGCGTCAAACCCGAATGCATTCGCGGTCGACTGATAGCCACATACATGGCGTTGGAGTTCAACAGGTCGAAACTCTTCGCCAAATCTTTTGTGAGTAGCAGGAATGTCAGGAGTATCGCCATTTCTTCCGAGCCATGTCGCAATATCCTGTGAGTTGGGCACCGTTGCGCTGAGGGCAACAAATCTGGTTCCAGAACCAATCGACTTCATTCTGGAAACGACAACTTCGAGTGCAGCACCACGGTCCTTGTTGAGGATATGAACTTCGTCAATGAGCAGCAACTTTATGAGGCGGACCAGCTTCTCATGGTCTTTCCATTTTCTCGTCATTGAGTCCCATTTTTCTGGTGTAGTCACGATAACGTCGGCTCGTTGGACATGATGTAGCGAGTTGATATCTGAATCGCCTGTCAATTCTTCACATTTCAGATTCAAAGGCTCGAATTTGGCCTTCCAGTCACGGGCTCTTTCAGAACACAGTGACTTTGTTGGAGCCATGTAGACAACCTTGAAAGTGCCATTCTGCCAACCTCGAAGCATGCGACAAATCGCAATTTCGAAGAGCACAGTTTTACCACTGCCTGTAGGAGACGAAAAGACACAATTGTCGTCGGATTCATAGATGCTCTCGAAGCAACCGGACTGAACAGCGTTGAACATTGCGAATGGAAAAATGGTCTGGAAGCGATCTGGAAGTGCATGCACAGGCACGAGCTGAATACCCTGGACGATGGGAGCACTTTTNGTTGTTACATCCGGTCTTTTTGCNTGTGCCTTGGTGTATGCCTGGTTTGGAATCATGGTTCCAGGGTTTTGCTGCCTTTGGCTAGCTTGGTAGGCTGGACTTGATGGCAGCGCGTTCAAGGGAGATGAGCTACTACCTTGTGGTTGAGGAGCTTGATGATGCATTGGCCGATCTATGGTATTGAAGTACTCTGCAGGCTGGAACGTATACTGTGCTTCCTCGGGCGGATTTGGTGTGTATGTCCTTGAATCCTGGTCAGGGACTGAGTATACATGGTCCCAGTTCTGGTAGTCATTGGCATCAAAAGAAATCTGCGTGGATGGCGGCAAGGACAATCGAGCTCTGCCGGCTTCAGCCTGACTTTGACGGGTTATTGTAGTTACTCGGCGGGGGCGTGACGGATCTTATAGGGTTAGCTGTTGGGATCGATTGATTGCAGTTTCGAANCCATGATTACCATAGCTGATTCTGTCGTTCTCGTAGCTTGCAGTCCGAATGTAGTCATCTACATTGTCTTCTGCATGTTGCTCGTACGGTCTGGAGTGGTTGTAGAAATTGTCTGCGTACATGATGAGCGACACGTACTGGACGGTTGGCTCGTTGGTTGATAGAACTAGGGAGAGGCAGCGCTGTTTCGAGATTAATCAGAGAAAGGACGAGTTTCCCACATCTTGGGCAATCACGTCACCAGCACCTTCCTCGGTTGGCAGGCAGCAGGAGCTGTTCGGTGTTCGGCCAATTTACATGTGAGCGTTGCATATAGGGAAGGAGCCTTGGATTGACCCCAAGCAGTACTTTCCAAATTTCACCTCGACAGCTTCTCAAAATACATGACATGTCAGTGAGCAATCATGTCCTGGAATACTGGTATAGACGTCTAAAAAGAATTAGGTAACCTTGAGGCTGCTTTATTCTTCTCTTTTGAAACCGCCTCCACGACGTTCAAAGTTGACTGGAGTACTCGGTCTGCTAGTCGTCAGAGCTTCCTTAAAGCTTGGTCTTGACGCTGTATTAGGAGTGCCTCTGTTGTCACTGTATGGCTGTTCGTGACCGATAGTGGTCTTTTCATAATCGGCAACCACAATTTTCAATGGACGAGGTCCATGATCACTAGTCCACAGATATGTGGCCAGGAGAACGGTCGCGGTTCCAACCAAATACTGTTTCATCATGGTCAGTAACTTGCAGGATCAAGGAATCCCGAGACTTACACTAGTGGTGATCTTGAAATGGAAAAACCACACACTTGCCAAAAAGCTGATGACTATGCTCATGCTCGTGGCGAAATTCTTGGCAATGTTGTTGGAATAGTTGACGACCAGAGCCACAAGTACACCACCGACCGCCTGCAATAGGACTGCACTCCATACCACCCAATTGTAACCCGAGAAGAAGCCGTGTTTCGCAATATCCGCGCCATCATTGAAGATGACTCCAATGAAGAGAGAAGGGAAGAGCGAGTAGAAGGATAGTTGCACGTTTCGGATCCAAAGAGAAGTCTTGCTGTTGGAGTCTTTGAGGACCTTTTCAAAGTACACTCCAGCAAGGCCAGATAGCACGCAAGCGATCAAGACGGCGGCCAGGCCAATCGAAGCATTGAGCTGAGGGTGTTGCATCGCAAAGTCTTTGTCGATGCCTTCATATGTAGCGGATCTCTTTACCAATTGCTCGGCAGCGCTACTTCCCATGTCTCGCATTTCTTGGATTGTCCGAGGAAAATGTAGTCCCGCATTGGCTTCTCTCAAGTCCTTGAAGGTGGGTATGGCTGGGCTGGAGCTAGCAGGAATTTGGACAACGGCCACGCCTGCCGAAAGCAACAAAAGAGACGACCACTGTTTTAGACCGAGAGTGTGTCCAAGCATGGTGACACTAAAGATGGCAGTGGTCAAGATCTTTAGTTGATATGTGACTTGAAAGGTTGCTGCATCCAGATTGCTCACAGCCACATATTGTAGAGAGTTTTGCAGTGTATAGAGCATGGCAGGAATGGCCAAACGCCAACTGTCACCAGTGAAGACGCGACGTATGAGCTCGGTGAAGAGTGCGGTTGCTGACGAGGAAGACGGCATGTCTTGTGAAAGATCGTAGAGAGCCATGGTAAGCGAAATGGCGAGTTTGATGACTTCGTTGAGAAACACGGCGGTCGAAGTGAAATACCGCTGACCATCTATGGTAGGCATGATGCGAGAGTAGTGCATAATCTGTGCGAAATGTCAATGGTCCCGTCGTACCTGAAAGCGATGAATCAGGCATACCAAGATCAAGGCGGAATTCTGGAAAGTTAACNNTAGACTGCCATGTTAGTTTGAGGTCCAAGGAGTCTACTACGCTAAGTCAGGCCGTACAGTGAACAGGGTAAGGTGCTTCATTGGGATCCCGAANAGGGTGGCAGAGCGGCGCGAATTCATCATGGTCAAGACGAGGATGAGAGAGCTGGCTCAAGAAACAAGAAGGAAATGCAAGGGACGCGGAGCCTTCTATAGAAGGCGGACAGAGAGATGCGATTGCGAGAAATGGCAGGTGATCATTTGTAAACTCTATGAATGTCAAATTGTTGAATGCATGAGTACAAGTAGAGCACGCGCCGCGACCCCAAGATGCCAAAGGCCTTTCATGCGGGGAGTGAGAGGAACTCGCTGATCGGGAGGATGACATTTGCGGGTATAACGCTATCGGGAATAACCTGTCTATTCCGATTCCACGGGCATGCTGTACATTAGCTGTATATCATTTGATGATTGTCTCTTTACAACGAGCTTGTTGATTTAGTGCTAGACGACTACACTCTTTTGCAGTGGGCAGTATTGCGTATGCAAAGAGACACTGCAAGGTACAAATTGCCGGCATATCCTTTGCTTCCGCTGCATCCGCCCATTGCCCAGTAATTCCAAGAATATTCCCTTGATATGCTTTCCTTGACCAACGCCACGCTAAACCACGAAGAAAAGAAAGGAAAGAAGGAAAGGATGTAGGACTACTTCTTGACCGCATTGTAGTCCTTGAGAATGCCCACCATATGAGTGTTGGTGCTTCTACCGACCTTTCTCGAAGTGCGCTTCTTCTTGTCCTTGCCGCCTGAGACCTTGATGACTTCCTTGACCTGACTGGTAGGAGTAATGCCAGCTTTTTCAAGTTCTATTCTCAAGTCGCCAGGGTTGGCAGGCAGGGTAATCTTTGTCCAATAGTCCTTGAAGTCCTGGTCGATACGCTGATCGAGAGAAGGGTCGTTCGGCCAAACCATTTTGGGAATATTGTCCTTNTTCTGTCTTACGACCAGTAGCTCACCCTTTGATTCGAGACGCTCAATCTCGGGAATGGCATCTGGCCAACCCTCTTTGAGTTCCTTGACACTGATTCCTTGAGCGGTATGCTGGCGCTGTAGGTATGCCTTTAGATCATCGGCAGAGCGAACATTGTGAACGGGGCGGAAGCGAAACGAAGGGTGCTGCCCATCCAGGCCTTTGGGGTCATAGTCGACTTTGGGGTGCTCCATAAGCGCCCTGCGCAAGACTTGGCGGTGCTGCTGCTGGTTGGCAGGAATAGAGAGGTAATTCCATATGTCGGTGAAGCTGATGGGGCGGTCCTTGGACTTGAGATAGTCGATGGCGTAGACGACTTGGGTCATGACCTCTCTACCTGAGCCCGTGTCGGCAGGTTGAGAGTAGGCAGCATTTTGAGGGAGATCCTGACGTTTGCGCTTGAGGTCTGCGGGCTGAGTCGAGGGAGTCGAAGGACGCTGTACAGGAGTGGGAACGGTAGTGTTAGGGCGCTTCTGCTGCTGCTGTGTGTTGCGAGTGGTGGCGGCCGAGAACTCGCTGTTGAAGCTATTGAAAGAAGCCTTGAGAGACATGCTGGCGAGAGTGTCGGCCGATCAAGGCGGCGACGATGGTTGAAGAGCACTGCTGATGGGGGACGACAGTGGCAGGCAGAGATTCGAGAAGATATGCTGTGTCTAAGAAAAAGTGGTCGCACGTGTTGTCACGGCGTAGTTGATGGATTACTCTACAATGAAGATGAAATCAAGCAGTGACGGAGTTGGAGGCAGCCGCAAACGGCATCGGTCAGTGCGCCTTGAGCAGCTCGGCCGGCCTTGATCGTTGCACGCTTCCACTCTTTGTGTCCAGTCTTGCAACCGCCAACTTACCACATCAGACATTGCAAGACACGCCTTCAATTGCGTGTCGCTTTATTGCACTTGTCGATTGCCATTCTCGCTTTTGCCGTCACGCGTCCTCTCCGACCCCGACACGTCCGACTCACCTTTCCGAAGCTTCATGACATTCAACTAGCCCATACATCATTGCGACAATGAGGACGCGCGCCCAGGCCGGCGCCGTCGACACGGCTCTCATTGCCCAAGCCTTCTCTATCGACGAGCCACAGCTTGACTCTCTGTTGGACGCTCCTACACAAGACTTGATCAAGGACTTTCTATCCACCCTCACTGCTAGAGCAAAGGACTTTGACGACCTCAAAGCCGACAAGCTGAGATCCGACGTCGAGCTCGAAAACACCGTCCGCGCTGGAGAATCAAAAGTCAAGGCTCTCAAGGCCACTCTCAATAAGAACGCCCAAGAAATTCAGGACTTGCGCAAGTCTCTTGATGACCAACGTGTGTACTTCGACTCTTATGCTTCTTTTCTCGCCTCACTAATCTGTTTGCCAGAAAACGCTCGCGCCGAACTTCAGACCGAACTTGACTCTGTAAAGGCTTCATCATCAGATTCAAACTCCGAGCTCGACACTCTGCGTGCCCGCATCGCCTCTCTCGAAACTTCTAACCGCGAAACTCTTTCCGTCCTCGAATTCAAGTCTACTGCTCACGACGAGCTTGCCCAAGAGCTTGCCACTCAACACCAAAAGATAATTTCGCTGCGTCGCGACATCTCTGCTTTGGAAGAAAAGAATCAGTCCTTGGAAAACGCTGCTTCTAGTGCCAAATTCAAGGAACAAGCCCTTCAGCAAGAAGTCGATTTGCTCAAACGCAACAATGAATGGCATGAGTCTGAACTCAAGACGCGTACCGCTGAACATACAAAGTTCCGCAAGGAAAAGAATGCTCGCATTTCTGAATTGCAGCGCGCCAATGAGGATGCAAATGCCACAGTCGACGCGCTGAAGCGCACAGAGACGACTCTTCGTCAACGTCTAGAAGAGCTGGGTCAAAAAGCAGATGATGCCTTTGCCAAGATTCAACAGATGCAGGAAAGTGCTTCCAAGGCCGAAGAGTCTTTCCGTGTCGAGTTGGACAGCGCACGCAGACTCGCCGAACTTCAAAAGCAGAGTGCAGACACTGCCAAGGCACGTCTATTGGATCTTCAAAACAATATCGAGCAGATCAAGGAGAATGCAGCAGAAGAAGTTGGACAGCTTCAAGCCGAGATCGAGACCGAACGAGCCGACCGTGAGGCTGTAGAAGCTAAACTTGCCGAGTTGGAACTCGAAGTCGAACGCCTCCAAGCTGCAGCTTCTGAGGCCCAGAACAATGCTTCGGTCCTGGCTACTCCCAAACGCAACTCTAATGGCCTAGCTCCAGCAACTCCTGGACGTGATGGATCGCCTGCCGTCTTCACCCCTGGATCTGCGCGCATGAAGGGCAACATGAACTTTACTCAACTTTACAGCGAGTACAGCAACATGAAGGCGGATCTCGAAGCAGAGAAGCGCAGAAATTATCTTCTCAGTAACGAGCTCGATGAGATGATCCGTGATCTTGAGAACAGAGGTCCTGAGCAGGAAGAGCTGCGCGAGGAGAAGGAGCGTGTCGAGGCAGAGATTCTAGAAATGTCCTCGATGCTCGATGCAGCTTCGGCTGAACGTGACGAAGCACGCAAGGAAGCACGTAATCTCAAGGGTCAGACAGAGGGACTCTCAAGAGAAGGTGACATCCTCCGTCAACAGCTTCGCGACCTCAGTGCACAAATTAAGATTCTCTTGGTTGAGATGCAAGCTCGCGATCAGGGTCTGGAAGCTCTAGACACTGCAGGTCAGATGCAACTGCAGATGATTGCCAATGGCGAACTCGATGATCAATCCTCTGCTGCGGACGAAACCTCTGCAGGAGCCTTGATTAGCCAAAGACTGTTGCTCTTCAGGAATGTTCAAGAACTCCAGGAACAGAATGTACAGCTCCTCAAACTCAATCGCGGCCTTGCCGATCGCATGGAGGGCGAAGCTGCAAAGGCCAAGCAGTCGGAAACTGAACAAGCCTTGCAAGAGCTTGACGAGCTTCGTGATCGTGTTCAGAGACACCAAGACGAGATCAAGTCCATGACCACTCAGTCCGAGAGCATCATGCGTGAGCGTGACATGTTTAGACGCATGCTCTCTCATCGTGGACAATTGCCAGCCGGTACTGATCTTCAGGCTGCCTTCGGTCGTTCCATGGGTCCAGTCCCGTCAACTCCCCCACCAGGCGGCAAGCCACGAGACGTCGAGGAAACACCTCGTTCCAAGGAATTGTCAGACTATTCCAAGCTCCTCAAGGAGATGCAAACTCACTTCGACGCTTATAGACAAGAGGCCGCAACAGACCACAGCACTCTGAAGCAACAAGTTGACAAGCTCGCTCGCGAAAAGGGCGAGTTACAAGGAGAGGTTGCCCGTACTGGAGGTCAAATCACACTTGCCCATGAACGTTACGGGATGCTTCAAGCCAATTACGACATGCTCAAATCAGAAAACTCGGAATTGCAAAAACGATCCCAATCTCTGGCCGAAGTAGCAGCCAAGCAAGATCTTCGTACACAACAGGTCGCCGAAGAGCTGGTCGAGGCTCGCACCCTTGCCGACAGTATGCGCAACGATGCGGCCAACCTCAAAGCAGAGCGTGAGCTCTGGAAGAAGATTGAGGCTCGCATGACCGAGGACAATCATTCCCTCATGAATGAACGCAGCCGCCTGAACAAGATGGTTGCAGATCTTCAGACTTTGCAAAACGAGCGCGAGTTAGCTGAATCAGAAACTCGTCGTAGACTTCAAACTAGAGTCGAGACGCTCGAGGCTGACATTGATGCTACAAAGAAGAAGTTGGAGACCGAGGTTGAGGAGAGCAAAAGGCAGCTCTCAGAAGAGAATATGACCAAGAGCAGAGCAGGACAAGAATTGACGACCTAGTCAAGAGTCTGTCCACCGTTCGCGAGGAGCTTGTCGCAGCCAAGACTACACGCGACCAACTTTCAACAAGAGTAGAGGAGCTCAAGATTGAGTTGCGCACATCAGAAGAACGTGTGCAAGCACTCCAGCCCCGTCCCACGCCTCAGACAGAGCAACCATCGGAAAACAACGCCGAGGACGCCTTGTCTCGTGAACAAGAACTCGCTCTCGAAATCGCCGACCTCAAGCATGATCTTGAACTCGCCCGTAGCGATCTTGAAAATGCTAAGATCCAGGTTGAGCAGTACAAGAACATTAGCCAAGCATCAGAAGAGGAGCTCCAGAGTCTCAACGAAACCAACGACCAATATCGCGAAGAGATGGATCGTATCCTCGCAGAAAAAGACGAAAAGATCAAGGATTTGGAAACTAGAGTTGAGGAGTTGGGTACCGAGCTGTCCACCACCAACAGTGAACTCTCAACCTTGCGCACCCAACACGAAGAAAGTGCCATTCAATTGGACGACCAGAAGCGTCTGCTCGAGGCAGAGATTGCTCGTCTCCGCGATGAGTCTGAACGTTACGCTGAAACTGCAAAGCTTCACCAGGAGGATCTCAAGGCACAGGCAGAAATCGCGCAACAAGCCCAACAAAGCTACGAAAACGAGCTGGTCAAGCATGCAGACGCTGCCAAGAACCTCCAGTCAGTACGCACAGAGTACAATCAACTCAGAACCGAGGTTGCTGCCATCAAGGCTGAAGCCGAAGCTGCCAAGGCTACTCTGAGCCAGAGTGAGGAGAGTTGGGCAGAAGTGAGGGAAAGATACGAGCGCGAGTTGACCGAAGTCAAACTTGGGCGTGAAGATCTCAAGTCGCAAAACAAGCTTCTTCACGAGCAACTGGAATCTGTTAGCAGTCAAATCTCTGATTTGCAGCAGAAAAAGACTTCATCTGAGGAGCAAGACGACTCGGAACAAGTCCATGGCTCCGAGTTCGAAAACCTCCAAGAAGTCATCAAGTACCTGCGTAGAGAGAAGGAGATTGTGGATGTCCAGTACGAGCTTTCCACTCAGGAAAGCAAGCGTCTCCAGCAACAGCTCGAATACACACAGACACAGCTCGATGAAACACGACAGAAGCTTAGCGAAGAACGTCAACAACATGCTGATCACGAAGCAAACACTGTCAGCCACAACAAGCTCATGCAAACCATCAATGAGCTCAACGTGTTCCGTGAGAGCAGCACCACCTTGCGACAAGAGGCAAGGCAAGCCCAGACTCAATTGGCCGAAAAGATCAAGGAGATTGAAAGCCTGACAAGCCAGATCCAACCTTTGCAAACTCGTATTCAAGAGGTTGAAAACGAACTAGAGACAAAGGAAGGCGAAATGAAGCTAATGCAAGAAGACCGTGATCGCTGGCGGGATCGTACACAAAACATCATTTCCAAATACGACAGGGTCGATCCCGCCGAGATGGAAGCGATGAAGACTCAAATCTCTGATCTCCAGACTGAGCGCGACCAATTGACCACCGAAAAACAAGAACTTCAGGCTAAGCTTGATGCTGTTCCAGCAGAATTGCAGCAAACTAAGGACGATGCCGAAAAGCAATGGAAGGAACAGAAGGCCAAATTTGTTGAGCAGGCCAAGGCAAGATCTCGCGAGCAAAGCGCAAAGATCAGAGAATTGGAGAAAGAGCTCGAAGGCATCAAGGAGGGAAAAGAATCAACTTGACCAGGAGCTGGCTCAAGTCAAGGAGGAGCTCGAGTCCACCAAGGCTTCTCGAGACGAAGCAGTGGCCAACGCCGAGGCTGCCACCCAGCAATTGTCAACCCAGTCACAAGCCGAAGACGGTCAGGTTCAAGCAGATGGCCAACAAGAGTCATTGGCGCAATCACTAGAGCAGGCAGAGGCTAGAGCATCTCAAGAGGCTTCTAAGGCTGCCGGCTTGTCCACTCAGGTCGAATCTTTGCAAGCCAGAATTTCTGAGCTTGAAGCTCATGTGGTAAGTTCTCATGTTTTCTTTGGGATGGAATATAACTAACATAAAAAAGACCAATCTCCAGCAACAACTCGAGACCAGTGCAGCTAGCCTTTCGGAGCTCCAAAACCAAGAGCAACCAACTCAAGAGGCTGCACCTCAATCTGATGACAACACTGAGCATATGGATAAGCTAAGACAAGAGCTGGCTACGGCACAAGAAGAAGTCGAATCGCTCAAGGCTGCTGCTGCCACCAACGCCACTCAAGAGGCATCAACTCAACCTTCAGATACTGCTGCTACTGCTTCAAGCGCCGAGGCTACATCTGTTGCCGAACAAGTAGAGGAACAAGTTGCCAAACTTCGCGCCCAGCTCGAGGAGCAACACAACCTCAGTAAAGAGCAGCTCGAAACTCTGTACAACAACCGAACCAACCTCATGAAGCAGAAGCTCAACCAAAAGCTCCGAGAGGACAAGGAGAAGACCAAGGAGGAAGGTCGTCAGGAAGCTTTGGTCAAGCACAGTGAGGAACTACAAAAACTCCGCCAAGAGCATGAGGCCGCCATTGCACAGCTCAAGGAAGAGCACCGTCTCGAAATTGAGCGTCTGACCAAGGAAGGTCAACTTGCAGTGGACCGAGCACAGATCAAGGAGCAACCCTCCAGCGAAGCACCCGGTCAGCCTCCTGTCGACAATGCGGCTGCCTCGACTCTGGCTCAAGCTCCTGCATCTGACATTGATCCAGCACAGCTGGTCTTCACCGACGAACAAGCTCGTACACTGGTTGGTAAGAACACCGTTATTCGAAGCATCGTGGCCAGAAACATTCAAAACAAGATCGCGCAAGAAGCTGCCAAACTCAAGCAAGAACACGAGAAGATTTTGCAAGAGAAGGCAGAAGAGGCTCAGAAGGAGAAGGAGCAAGCTCTGCAAGAGAAGGCGGAAGAAGCAAAGAAGGAGAGAGAGCAAGCCTTAACCAAGGCTGTCAACATGGAGACCATCAAGCAAAAGGCAAAACTTGGCATGGCTGAAGGACAGACGAGAGCCGCCAAAGCCAAGTTGGATGTTGTCGAGAAGGCTGCGGTCGAGACACCTCAACGACCAGTCGTCGAAGTGTGGGAGATTGCCAAAACCACCAAGCCCGCTCCTGCGGCTTCACCACTTCCTCCTCAAGTCAACAAGCCAGCTCAGTCCCCCATGAGCTCTCCATTCAAGGCTACTGGCCCTGGTCTTCCACAATCGCCTGGCATGGCTCCTCCTCAGATTGCTCAGTCCAATCAACCCACTCCCAGCAGTCAAGCACCGCAAGACAAGATGCAAGCAAGGATGCAAAAGTTTGGAGCTCAAACTCAGCAACCACAATCGGGCACCACGTTTGGTCAACCAAGTTTTGTCCCGAATCAAGCTCCATCTGATGCTGCTACTCAAGCAATCAACACTGCTCCGGGGCAGTCTCAAGCTGCAGCCGGCACACCGCCTCAAACACCAGGAGCACCATTGAAATCGGCGATCCCAGGTCAACAAGCCGCCGGGCCTGGTCCTGTGCGTGTTCCCTCCGTAAGTGGCATTCCATCAGGAATCCCTACTGGTATTCCCACTGGCATACCTAGAGGTGGTGGAAGCATGTTACCTCGCGGAGGTGCCGCATTCCGCGGCAGAGGTGGCCTGGCACAGCCTGGAACACAAAACGCACAAGGTCAAGGAATTAGTGTGCAGGGCGCTGCTGGCCAAGCTCAACGTGGTGGGCTACCCCGAGGCGGTATGAGCAGGGGAAGAGGTGGCGGCAGAGGAGGCATGAATCCTGGAGCACAACAGTTTGCGCCAGGAACGGCTGGTGCTCAAGGAAACAAGCGTCCACATGAGGGCGGTGATGAGGGTGCTGGTAAGAGGATGAGAGGCGGAGCCGGAGGTGGTGCTTAGAAGGTGCCTCCTCAGAAATAGTGCATGGCTGCGAAATGTTTGCTTTCATTTGTTTGCATGGCAATTGCTCAAAATCATACAATATTGCTACACTAAAATTACGTTATGAACTCGTGTCATCAAGGATTTCTCCGAATAGCAAAGAAATAATTGCCCCAGCCCTCGCTGCCCTGAATCTCCTTCCAGCCAAAGCCTGGAATATAGACAACACCCATAGTCATGGGATTACTCCAACCAGGTTGCTTGGCTGCCCAAGCTTTCATCTCGTCAACATTGATGTATTGATGCCAATCGTGCGTGCCTGGCGGAACGATACGCATGATATCCTCAGCGACAAGCTTGGTTGTGAACCAACTTGCCCACGTCCTGCTGATGGTGCTGAGAACCAACCAACCGCCGGGCTTGACATGAGGCATGCAGTTGGCAAGGAAGGGAGCAGGATGCGTGACATGCTCAATAACCTCAAAGACGGACAAGACATCTACACCTTGCTCTGGTGTTGCTGGTAGCGGCAAGTTCTCAATGGCAGTATTGATGTAGTTTAATCTCCCCGGTTCGCATAGCAGAGGATCGCTCTTTTGATGCTTCTTCGCCACAGCCAAAACTTCTTTTGTCGGATCGATTGCCGTCACCGACTCTGTGTCAACAAGTCTCGCTGCTGATTCTGCAAAGATGCCACCACCACAGCCGACATCGAGATAGCGGAGCTTCTTTGGCGTTTGTGTGACATCCCTTGGATACAGCGATCGGCAGCGTTGGATGAAGACATGGCGGAAGGGGTTCATTTCATGGAGAATGCGAGAAGGACCTTCAGGATCCCACCATGACGAGGCGAGGGCGGAGAAGTGCGACATTTCAGTCTCGGAAACTGATGACTTTGGCGGAGGCGTGGTGGATGATTGTGACGAGGAGGGGGTTGAGTAGGACATGATGCGAGGAGAGGTGAGGATTTGACGGATGCCTGCTGGCAGAGCCGTAGGGCGTAACGTTCGAAGGGCTGCCATGTTGTGTATCTGGTGGGATGAATGAGTGAGAGCAAGCATGGCTTTGCTCTCTCCTCTGGAGAAAGCTGCTGATTAGATCGACGCTAAGCCGCGGATCTATCCGAGATGTCGTTCGTGAGCCTCCAAACACGTGGGACTTGAGCTCTCAAGTGACGAGTCCATGCTTGACTTTTTTCGAAGACTTCGACATGCTCTTGTTGTTCGAGTCACAATAGAGGAAAGTAGATGGGGATAGCTAAGAGCAGTCAGCGCACTGCCTGTAAATTTTGTGCCCATTCTCCCAGCTGCCTATGATGGGCTTTGAAGAATCAGTTCTTTTTGCTTGGTAAGCTTTACTGTTTTCTCCTGTACCAATATGATTTTCTTGGTATCCAGTGACATACATGAATTGTATATCAGCCAGTCGTATGCAGCTTTCTCTTCGACTCTTCAGTCCGCAGAGCCTCTCTGCTCACATATTTAGCTTACATACCGATGACGATAGTTTCGCGGCGTTAACGGAGCTAAGTTGACAGGCGAAGCTCGAGAAACGGGACATGAGGGGTACGTGTGGATATCCGGGTCCTATTAGGAAGGTGATTTGTCCTACAAAAGCACGCCTGCCTCCTCCATCGAGTTCTTCTCAACTTCATAGCACACTCATATCACATCAATCAATCTTCCAAAATGGCTGTCGAATCCAAGTTTGATCCCAAGGACATGGTGTTCCGTCACCTTGGCCCCACTGGTCTCAAGGTCTCCATCTTCTCTCTTGGGTACGTGGCATGAGCCTCGACCAACTCGATCCTTACGGCTAACGATTTGTCTAGAGGTTGGTTGACCTACGGTGGTACCCAGAAGGGTGATGTCGTCAAGGAGTGCATCCAGAAGGCTTTCGACCATGGTATAATCTGTCGTGCTTCCTAGAGAGGGTCGCCAAACTAATTGTAAGATANNGGCTGCAACTTCTTCGACACTGCTGAGGTTTACGCCAATGGTCAATCTGAAATTGAGATGGGGTAAGCTAATATCGTCTTCTCGTGAATGCTTCTTCATGAGCGCAATATGCTACCTCAATGCAGCAACTAACCTGTGATCTACAGACGTGCCCTGAACGAGCTCGGTTACCCAAGAGACGAGTACGTTCTCTCAACCAAGATCTTCTTCGGTACTGGCCGCAAGGAGCCCAACACCCGTGGTCTCTCAAAGAAGCACATCGTCGAGGGCTTGAAGAGCTCCCTCAAGAGACTGAACCACGACTACGTCGATATCGTTCTGGCCCATCGCCCTGACAATGCAACTCCTATGAAGGAGATCGTCGAGGGTTTCACCCAGGCAATTCGCAACCTCAATCTGGCCTACTACTGTTCGTGATGATCGAGTCTGCCTTTCGGGACCAAGTATACTAATACCTAACCTTGTANNGGGGGTACATCCGAGTGGTCTGCTACTCAAATCATGGAAGCCACTCAGATTGCCGAGAAGTACAACCTCATTGCACCCATCGCCGAGCAGCCTCAATACAACGCATTCCACAGACAGCGTTTCGAGGTTGAGTATGCTCCTCTGTACGACCAGTTCAAGTACGGTACTACCATCTGGTCGCCCCTCGCTTCAGGTCTTTTGACTGGCAAGTACAATGACGGCATCCCTGAGGACTCTCGCTTTGCCACCAACAAGGACTTCTTTGAGAACACTGTCAAGCAGCTCCAGAGTCCCGAAGGCAAGGCCAAGATCGAGAAGGTATCTAATCATATCTCTGTCAATTTGTCTGATCAAAAACTTACGCACCATCAACAGGTCAGAAAGCTCACAACCATTGCTGAGAAGCTTGGTGGTACCGTTACTCAGCTCAGTTTGGCATGGGCTGCGAAGAACCCCAACGTCTCTACAGTCATTCTCGGTGCTACCAAGGTCGAGCAGCTGGAAGACAACTTTGGAGCCTTGAAGCTGCTTGACAAGTTGACACCGGAGCTCATGGAGGAGATTGAGAAGATCCTTGATAACAAGCCCGCTGGACCCGCTACTTTCGGTCGCGACAGATGAACGAAGAATCTCTCATGAAATGTTTACGGCCGCACGACTAGTTAGAGAGTTAAATCGCACCTATTAGTCGGTAGATATACCTTGCTATACGTATTCGGTAATGCCATTCAAGCCACAATTTGGGACATCTCCATTCCTTCTGGAAAGGCTTCTTGATCTTCGTCAAGAGCATCGTTGTAATTCAAAGGCATGACACAACATGTCATAACACCAGTCAGTCATGAGAAACCTGTGTCGAAGAGTATCGTCCTCAAGACAACTCGGCCATTCGAAGACATCATGTCTCACGACGGTAGTGTGCTAGCTTTAAGCGAAGGATGGAGGCTCAACTTACCACTGTGCACTCCACTCTGGCCTCGGTTCCTTCAACAGCCTCGCGTTTCGGATTACATCGGCATCCGGTACTCATGCCAGTAGTCTCTTCTTTTAGCCCTAGAGTTGAAGTTATATGCAGTGTCGATCGACAGACACGGCTTTTGGACGCGTTGCCGATACATTGACTCGCTGAGCGAACTTCGGAGCCACAGATCTCTGCTCGTGAGACATTCGTTGAAAATCCTCCACGTTCTCGTCGGAGCAGTGACCGACCAAGAATCAGTGCCTTCGCCATCATGCGATGCCGAGATCTG
Organism: Aureobasidium mustum; assembly: GCA_903819665.1. Taxonomy (NCBI): domain Eukaryota; kingdom Fungi; phylum Ascomycota; class Dothideomycetes; order Dothideales; family Saccotheciaceae; genus Aureobasidium; species Aureobasidium musti. The sequence continues at coordinate 1,634,658 of CAIJEO010000008.1, read as the reverse complement.
TTCTTTACTCTGAAAGAACAAACTGGCCGAGCGAATATTTCGAACACCGCTCTATGCTTCTTTCGAATAATCACGAACAACCTTATCAAACTGCACAGACAAAAGGCCAATGGCTAACATATGTCGGTAATTTTTCCCCGCGGTGCTCATACGTGCCGCTTCATGGCTTTTTTCATGGTTACAATCGCCGTGTGAGGCTACGATATCATGATGATCGTGACTCGTGAAGCAATCGAAGGGGTCCGTTTTACCCGACTCCAATCGTTCGAGCGTGGAGATCGCTTCGGTCTACGGTCCTTCCCTCGCGGCTGTTCCCTGTTCCAACATCTTAGCGAGGTACGACACGAGAGTTCTGCATTGGGTCATCTTAAAACCAGCCACCAGCCAAAACTTAACGCTTCTAGTACTTCTTACCAGCCAAATGCGCATCTGTACCGTCGCTCAAACCTCTGCTCAGACAGATTGCTCCTGGATTTATGGGCTCTACCTTTGGCACATCTGCACCTGGAACCAGTGGCCAATACGTGAACACCAGAAAATCCTGGCTCGATAGGTCATTTGGTAACAAAGGATACGAACTGCACAGTGCACCTCAATCGGGTGTACACAACGGCAGTCAGTTGGAGCTGGCCAACAATGCTGGAAACAACGATTGGGCAATCAACAAGACTGCAAACGAGGACGATGCAATCAGCGAAGACAGCATTCAAGGAGCTCCAGTCATCACAAAGAGTGTGACTGTTGCGATCACTAGAGTGGAACCCACATCGCCTTGAAGCGGACTGTACGACGACGATATGACATTATAGTTCTTATATATTCCTTTGTATAATCATTTCCTGACGCAAGACACGACCGTACTTTGATCAGCATGGATGGCTGAGATGCGGGTTTTTTTGAGGTCGATGTGCCCCTGTTCAAGCTCCTCTTCCACAGTAACCATGTTTCGTTCAAACGACCATCAGACATGGTACCAAATTTTCAACATCTGAGGCGAGATTCTGGACTTCTGAGAGGATCAGTGGCCTGGGTAATGTTGCTTTATGAGAATACGTGACCACTCTTCACTTCACCTAACTGGACAATGTAGGACGAATAGGATAGATGGAGGAAAATTAGATCAGAGGTCAGTGTCGATGCACAAGGATGACCATATCCGGCCGTCGTTCAAATGTACCGAAGTCAATTCATGACTCCTTCAAGGTATGTCCTGTGTTTCGTGCTACCAGAGTTGGAAAGTAGTGTTGCTGTCGGTTGAGCAATCACAAGGACAAGGTTTACATTGTTAGCACTTTTGGAAGCATCTCCGAAAGTTGTCACTTGCCTGTGTTCCACTCGTGATGTCTCTCAAAAGTGTCGAAAATCAGAACCTGGGATGGCGAGCTTATGCTGTGAACGTGCGTTGCCTCAGAGAGCATCGTCGCGGTGAAAAGGAGGGAAACTTCCGTAGAGCAGGCACGACAAGTAAGTCTTGGTCGGTCTTGCTTCAGGTAAGTTTGGGTGGGAAGATGGCCTTGTGTGGATAGTCAAAATTGTCTGACCCTGGCGGCCGGAGCCTCAGCGAGACTGTCTTGTGCTCTTGTTCTTCATGCATCTCAGCCATGTGGTAGAAACATTGTATTCAAAGTTGTCTTCAAGCATAGGGCTCGCATTGTGCTCATGATTTTCTGAGACACGGGGACAGTTACTGTGTCCTCGCCCCCGAGGGGGTCACACTGACAACAGTCATTATCCAGATGACTGGGGACCAAGGTACATCTCGTGAGCCATTGCCTTCGTTGATCAGCCTCAATGCGTCTTCGGCTGGCGCACAGCAAGATTGAGTCAGATTGGATGGTTACATAGCCGACTAAAGCTTACATCTGAATCTTGCTAGTCATTTCTATCAAAGCATCACTTGATCAGCATCAGAGTATGCATGTGATTATGTGAAAGTCGGTGGCCACAAAGTGCGCACATCAACAAAAGAGGCCGGGAAGCCGTAGTCTCGTCGGCCTGGATATGTCAATTCAGTTCAACCCTGTCTAGTCCTTCTATCGGGTTCCAAACCTGGCAGACATTGTTGACAAACACATTGATATACTAGAAAGAGCGACTCACTTCTCTCGAGACCTCTACAACACAAAGCCAACAAAGAAAAATGACGGCACCAAACAAACTCATTTTCAACTTCTCAAGCGAGCCAGCGCCCAACAATTACATCCGTAAACAGGCAGCGACACCGCGACACAAGAAAGCAGAAGTCTTGGAGAGCCCGGCCATTGTGATTGACGACGACCATTCACCTCTTTTTGAGCCCCTGTCTGACAACGCCCCTGACCAGACTGAAGTAAGCCAGCATCCCCATCTTCCATACCCCATCTTGTATACTCATCGACTTGCAACAGATAAACTCTCAGGCCGACAATACCNNAGTGAAGCAGCAGGCATGTCGACCAATGCAAAGGTGAGTGCGTCCCTGTCTAACGCGTGCTTCCAAATCATTGACTAGTCACAGATGAATCGTCAAAGAGTAGACCCGCCGAAACCCCCCGCTCGCCCTTCTACGAGCGGCCGGAGCTCACAGACCAGGCCCAGCACCTACCAGTCAGTCCCTCAAACGCCATTCAGACCTGACGCCATCGCCTATCGTGACGGTGACGGCATCAGACGTGATGTATGGCAGCCTGGCGATGGCAACGGTGTAAGAGACAGCGAGTTTCCCGGCAAACCATTGTTCAAGGAGAGATATCGCTTCTTCCAAAGTGATATCGGTCCCATCGGACGCGGAACCAATTCACCTCCGCATTTTGTGGCACTCGACGACAAAGCTGTTTGGGACATAGTCGTATCCAAAAAGTACACCGCAAAAGAAAGGGGTACATACTGGCCTCTCGACTTCATGGCAAATGGTACTCTCAGGTCCAGCAGACGCCACAAAGGCAGAGCAGCTGTGGTCGCCAATGAAAACCAAGGGCTTGTCGAAGGAGGAAACAACCAGAGGGTGGGAGCCGTCCCCTGGGTCAAGGCGGGCAGCAAACCCAACGTAATCAACTACTATCTCTCAGGAGAGGAAGGTGGTTACAAAGAAGTTGTCTTCGATTTCAATACAGCCAGACCCAGTACCGCGAACCAGACGATGACATCCAGAAGCCGTAACAGCGGCAACAAAACAGAGTATGCGACAGCGAGCGCCACTACAAATCTTAACAACGGAAGCAAGACAGAGTACGCGACCAAGCGAAAGGCAGACCAGCCGCTAAACCCTCGACACGATCGTCCTAAAGTCGGTAAGTATTTGCATTCAACACCATCTCCAGACTGGCCTGGCGGAGTGAGACGTCTGAACAAGCCTCCAGTAGCAAGAACTGTTGGTAGAAACGAAGTCGACCCTCTCAGTGGCTCAGAATGGTCTCCTACGACAAGAGTTGGTGGAAAGACTGTCTATGCACGCTACGACTATGACGAAGAAGAACCTGAACGCATCAATGGCCGTCTCGTGGCATCTGGAGCTCGAACCCCACATGCAGGTGGTGCGAAGACTCCGTACCAGAACCACTCTATGGGTGCACGAACTCCGTACCAGGCGTCATCGTTTGAAGCAAAGACTCCAGGTCCACAAGTTCCATTGGGCGCATCAGCTCCGCATCACGGCGTGAGGGAACCACAACCAAGTCAACAACCCCTGTGGCAGGACGTCAAGAGAATGGGGGAAGAGCTCGAACAGGCAAAGGGCATTTTGCGTATGCGGGGTGAGGAAATCTCGACCCTCAAGGCACAAATCAACGTTTTGGACACAGACAGACGTCGCACACATCAGGCAGTCGGTACAATGGCGAATAAGGATGATGAGATTCAGAGATTGAAGGAGGAGATCAGGGATTTGAAGCAGTATTTGCGCTGAGTGTGAAGATCGAGAGACGCGACTGGTCCGATCGCATACCTGCACCTTGGTCGTTTCGGCTCCTAGATAGTCAACCATCCTGCAGCCCTTGGACAAATTACTCCAGGCAGCATTCTGAAATGCAGCTAAAGGCATATTACCAAAGGTTCATCGTCTCTGACAACTGCATTTGTGCACTGCGACAAGACGCTCATCAGCAGTAAACCGTATAGGAAGGTACAGCACATAGCGCTTTCCTCAAGTGACAGCTTCCAAAGTGAATGTGTCTCTGTTTCGAAGATGATGTGAAGCTTTCTTTGTTGTTGATGTGTTGACGTGCTTACGCGTTGTTGCTGACTCATCAACATCCGACCTCACCCCATCATGAGGCGACTCTTGCGTTCTCCATCGATCACCAGCCAACGCTTGGCATCTCATCACGGTATTCTTAGTCCTGCACGATCAATTTACTCCACCATGAGAGCTAGTTTCTCTGCTTCCGATGTTCCTTTGAACGCTCCTCATGGGGCTAGGGAGAGACGCTTCTCCACCAACAAAGAGCCCACTGACAGCGGTAAGAACTCCATCCTCATTTGTTTACAGGTTGAGTATCTTAAAGTTGTTATCCTCAATAACTGAACTTGAAAATACTTGTTCTATTTTCGTGTTTGATTGCTGATGGTCANNTCAGAATTGAGCTCCTCGGTCCATCGTCAATTCCGTAACGCCCATCAAGGACACAAACCCCACGCTGGATTAGATCCCTCGCGCGCATCTACTGGAGTTGTCTGGACTACTGAGAGAGCCTATGAGCATGGCTTTGCTGAACATCCGGAAAAATGGGCAAACTTGGGTCAAGGCGCTCCTGAGGTCGATGATGAGATTGAGGGCTGCTTCGAGAGGCCTCACCACATCGATGTTTCCATGACTGGCCGTGAATATGTATGTCTCTCTTTATCGGCATACTATCCAGTAGGCTGACATACTATAGNNGGCCCGACTGCTGGAATCAAACCTTTGAGAGAAGCTGTTGCCAATCTCTACAATGAGCACCACCGCAAAGGCAAGGAGAGTCAATACACTTGGGAGAATGTCTGCATTGTTCCTGGTGGCAGAGCTGGTCTCATCAGAATCGCCGCTGTCATCGGTAAGTACTTCTTGAACACAACTTCGAATGAATGGAGACTGAGGGGAGAGGGGGAATAAANNGGGAACAGTTACATGGGGTTCTTCATACCTGATTACACCGCCTACAACGAGATGTTGTCGCTTTTCCGTAACTTCAGCGCCATCCCTATCCCGTTATCTAAGCAAGATGGGTACCACATGCACCCTGACAAGATTGCGGAGGAAATCGCTCGCGGTACCAGCGTCATCTTGACATCCAATCCTCGTAACCCCACAGGCCAGGTCCTCACCAATCCTGAGCTTGCTCAGATCCAAGATATCTGTAAGTCCCGATGGCAAATCCTGAAGCGTGTCAGAACTGATAGTATCTCCACAGGTAGAGACCGTGCAACATTGATCATGGATGAGTTCTACGGCGGCTACAACTACACCAGTGACTGCGATGGTACTGTTGTCTCCGCTGCTGACAACATTGAAGACGTTGATGAAGATGGTATGTCTCAGAAAGAACGTAACAGCTGACCTTTCTTTAACACAACCCAGNATGTCCTGATCATTGACGGTTTGACAAAGCGCTTCCGTCTCCNNCCTGGTTGGAGAGTTGCCTGGATTGTTGGACCCAAGGAGTTCATCAAGGCTATCGGCTCTTGTGGATCTTACCTTGACGGAGGCACCAACGTTCCCTTCCAAGAGGCTGCCATTCCCATGCTGGAACCTACCAAGGTCAAGCACGAAATGCGTGCCTTGCAACACCACTTCCGCGAAAAGAGAGACTATGTTATTGGTAGATTGACCGAGATGGGCTTCAACATCGAACGTATTCCCAACTCGACCTTCTACCTGTGGCTGGACTTGTCTTCGCTGCCCGAGGGTATCAACGATGGTCTCAACTTCTTCAACGCCTGTCTCCACGAAAAGGTTATCGTCGTACCTGGCATCTTCTTCGACCTAAACCCCAGCAAGAGAAGAGATCTCTTCGACTCTCCCTGCCACAAGCACGTCAGATTGAGTTACGGTCCAAGAATGGACGTTCTGAAGATGGGTCTCGACGGCATCGAGCGAGTAGTCAAGAAGTAAGTCATTGCTTTCCATGCTGTATAGTGCAGGATCTGACATGATAACAGGCACCGCAACGATCACACTCCTGCTAAGCAGGATGGTCCTTCTGAGACCAGTCAAGGTGGCCATGGCGAGCACGTTTGAGCTTTGTGCGACGATTCAAATCACGACAGTACCTACGACCTTTCAATCTGCGAGGTCTAGACCTAGTATCAGATAGATGTCCTCTCTAAATCAAACTTGTATGCTTCATTCACTGGCTTGTGCACTTGTGATCTAGCACAGTAGACATCGCTCTTGCGAGCCTGGGCCTTGTGCTATGCCATCCTTGCGTTGACCCATTCTGAAGGCTGGATGGCCGATGGCGGGTCCTGAACCAGCGATCTGACCAAACTGGTCGAAGCCGCGCCCTCGGCTAGCCTAAAAGAAAGTAATGTGTGCTATCAAAATACAGAATACTATCATGAAATAGAACAGTGCTCAGTGAGAAGCTACAACTTACCGGCTCTCGGTGGACACGCCTCTGCTTCTGAGAACAATCCTGTCTTTTTATAGAGTAAAATTTGTCAATTGCTATAGTCGGAGTACACGGGAAGAACGAAGTTCGCTTTCAAACCCCACCCTGACCGCCAAGCCAGGCTTCAGCACCAAAAAAAAAAATGAGAAGGATTTCTCAAATCTCTACCACATGCTGTGTTGCTTTCTACTACACAGCGACATAGTGCAAAAAAAAAGATACAAAAAGAATGTCAACTGTTTTTAGGAATAGCCGAAGGCGGGGCTCGAACCCGCGACCTTGAGGTTGTACTTTATCCAANTGATAAGAGCCACACGCTCTACCGATTGAGCTACCCCGGCAGGTCTGATGATCTAGCTCACTGTGTGAACTGGCTGTTGACGATGGAAGACGTTGCGGCAAGTGAGCATATGTAGTCGCATTCAATAGAGGCCAGGTGTCAATTGATGGCCGACCGCCATCCGCTCGATTGCACAACGCTTTCCGTCCAATCATGCAGTGCGAGGCGCAGTACAGGTACAGACAGAAGAAGAAGGCGTCAAGTAATGCTTGTGAAAACATGACTAAAGAGTCGAATTCATTGTTGGAGAACAAGAGAAAGGTTGAGGTGTCGATTGTTGTGAAATGGAAAGGAGGTGAAGCCTGTCCGCTATCGGGTCGACTCGATTCATCGAGCTCCGCCTATCTTTCGGCTAAAGTCGCTTGCAACTACATCTCCTACGGTGTCCCATCTTGGCTAACATACGGCACCGATCATTACAAGGGCGTGTTTCCTCGTATATTAAGTGTATCTAGCATCTCAACTTGATCCTTCACATACACTTCTCACTACGATCCAAGCTATTCTCAAACAACAGCCCCGAAAGACTATATCTTCTTCGAAAACCATGGCCAAACTTACCGACTTCAAGCTGCTCTCTTTTGATGTCTACGGCACACTCATAGACTGGGAGACTGGCGTAATAACCGCTCTCCAACCTCTTCTCTCCAAGAACAATAAGACAAACTATACCCGCAAGGAACTGCTGGAGATCTACCACCACCATGAAGCCTCCCAACAGCAGAAGACACCAGATATGTCTTACTGTGACCTGCTCGCCACGATCCACCCTTCGATCGCTGCAGACTTGAAGTGCGAATCTCCATCAGAAGCAGACAACAAAGCATTTGGAGATTCGGTAGGANAATGGCCTGCCTTTCCAGACACCGTAGACGCTCTCAAACGTCTCGCAAAGCACTACAAACTCGTCGTTCTCTCAAACGTCGACCGCAACTCCTTCTCCACCACAAACTCCGGACCTTTGCAGAAGTTCCCATTCGATGCCATCATCACAGCTCAAGACATTGGTAGCTACAAGCCCTCACTCAAGAACTTCGAGTTTATGTTGAAGGAAGTAAACGAAAAGTTTGGGACTCAGAAAGTACAGGTGTTGCAAACGGCACAAAGTCAATTCCATGATCACCACCCAGCTAAAGAGATGGGCATCAAGAGTTGCTGGATTGTGAGACCGGGAGCGGAGATGGGAAACAGAGAGGAAGAAATATTTGATTGGAAGTTTGACACACTCGGGGATATGGCTGATGCTGTTGAGAAGGAAGAGCGGAGGTAGTTATTATGCAAAAGAGATTGCCGCCCTGAAGTCACAACAAATAGATATATGTCCTGCGAGAATGAATGAATGGCTGTAGCAGCAGAAAAATCCTATGCGCAGTAGATAGACGTGGGATGTTCAAGCCCCACAAGGCTTGAGGACTGCAAGAAAACACGGAACCATGGAAAATTCATGAACAAAATCAAAGAGACACCAAGGTCTCATCTATACGGTAGATTTCTACATACAAGACTAAACAAGAAATGCGATGCAATAGACGATACAATGATCCGGCGTCAAACAGCAGCGACAGGCTACTTCAGATCAGCCATTTCTTCTTCGAGCATGGTCTCAAAGCTAAAGGGTTCGAATGGAACACCATCACCAAGGAAATGCTTGCTCATGGCTTCGACCCAGTGCAATCTCAAACTGTGCAACATGGCGGAAGTACCCTCCATAACGACCAGTACAGCGACAGTGAGGAAGAACCAGACAACGAAGAAGAAGAAAATGACAAAGGCACCGGCTACACCAGTGAAGGCAAAGGCGTTGGCCAGGGTCATGGACCACAGCACAATAGACAGCTGTTGATGGGCAAGTGACAGAGCCCAGAGACGGAGGTAAGAGGCAGTGTGAGACACACAGTTGAGACAGAACTCGATGGTGTGAATGACTTGGTGAATCATGACCTCGGAGAACTCGAACTCCTCATGCTCGTCGCTGTGGATGTCTTGGGTGATGATGGCAGCACCGCCGTCTTCGCTAGCAAAGCTTTGTCTGCCACCGTTCATGCCTTGGTGCTCGTCATCGTCATCGTCAAGGGCACTAACTCTCTGGCTTTCACCAACAGCGCTGTATCCCATGGCTCTGGCACGGTTGTGCTCCCAGCGCAGGTAGAAAGGCTTCAAGAAGAGCATAATGGGTACACAACAAACTGCGGCAAGAAGCAGGATGACCTGAATCACAGCCTGGCCAGAGTAAAGCTCTTCTTCGACAGTACCAGGTTGCAAGAACATGTAGATGAGCATGTTGAGCAGACCGGGAGGGTTAGCGCCGATGGCATACCAGTCAATGGACCACTTGTAAACGATACAGAAGACAAGGTAACCAAAGATGGACTGGAAGAAGATCATACCAGGGATAAAGTTACCCCAGATGTCGATAGGAGTCTTGAAGTGCTTGGCGTTGACATAGGAAAGACAGAGGGAGTAGGTCATGTGAGCCCAACCAAGAAGGATACTGAGCTTCATCTTGTAACTGTTGGAGAACAAAAGGTCGTTGTCAGTATCGTGCCAACGCCAGTCCATACCGAAGGGGTAGGTGTATCCCTCTTTACGGACCATGGTGACAGACTGGCCCTCCTTGAAGTCTGGAATCTCCCACATGGAAGGGAAGATGGCAAGCTCCTTAGAGAAAGCATCACAGTAGATTAGACCAGTGTACATGGAGAATATACCCATCATAAGCATGATGTAACGACCGAAGAAGGCCATGGAGAAGAGCTCATCCTGCTTGGAGCGCATGAGAGGCTTCTCCCAGTAAATCATGGCACAGGCGGCAGCAGTCATGATGAAACCGTGACCGAAATCACCAAACATAACGGCGAAAAGGAAGGGGAAGGTAACAATTGTGGGCAAACCAGGGTTGACTTCAGTGTACTTGGCAGTACCGTAGGCGTCAATGATGGTCTGGAAACCAAGAGTGAATCTGTTGGTCCTGTTGTAGGTTGGGGGAGTCTTGGATGTCTTGATGGTGTTGACAATGGTAGGGACAGAAAGACCGGCGCGGTCGTTGACGTCCTGCAGAGTCGACTTGACGAGACCAAGCGAGTTCGTAGGGCACCAGGCCTCTGCAATCAATGTCTTGCGCTGCTGGTCGTAGGAGAAGCGGTTGAGGGTCTGGTAAACAGCCTTTTCCTTGGAAACAATAATCATCCAGGCAGCCAGACTGCGACCGATCATGGTCAACTCGGCGTCCAGAGTGCGCTTGGTGTTGGAGAGGACGTTTGCCAGGTCCTGCAGGCGAGTGTTGACCTCGTGCATCTGGTCACGGCGTAGTTCGCTGTTCTCGTCGACATTGTAAATGTCGGCACCGAGAGATTCGGAAATCTTGCGGATCTTGTTGATGATTTCCTTGCCGTGGGCGAAGATGACGAAGACGCTCTTGTGCATTTCTTCGTTGTTCTCGGGGTTGATGATGGGTTCCTCAATCTCGCTCTGGTTCATGTACAGGTTACCGCGAAGAGTACGCCACAGGATGCGCTCGAACGCGGCCATACGCTCACGGGGAATGACACCAGCGACAAATCCAATGTTCATAACAGAGAAGGAACGCTCGCCCGAGGCGTCGCCGTTGTGAGCCTGCTCCATATCAGCGAGCAGGGGTGCATCGTCATCGTGATTCTCGTCGATAGATTGGCGAATCTCGTCTGTCTGTCCACGAGCNCTATTGTATGTTAGTGCTCATGACCAGCCGTCTGTGATGTTGTTCGGACTCACGCGGTCGAAGAAACCGCCAGCCTCGCGGAGCACCCAGCGCCACTCGGTCAGCTCCATCTCACGCTTCTTGAGCGTTTCATAGCTGTCGTTGAGCGACTGGATTCTCTGCTCCAAAGTCTGACTGCGGTCGACCAGTTCGTCGATCTCGGAAGCCGAGGGGGCGGCGAGGCGGTCGCCGAATTCGTACATGGAACGCATTGGGATTTCGGCCTTATCCATCTGCGCCTTGAAGTANGCCTGTCGGTGATTGTCTCAGTCTCTTGTTCCGTCTAGATGGTTCAGAGGGGCGGATGGCTTACGCAGCTGGCGTTCGACATTGTCGAGTCTTCGGATCTCCTGAGTAAAGGTGCGCTGGAAGGCAGTGGTTTCCGAGTTGAGCNNTACACACGGCCGTCAGTGCAAGTCGTGGAGAGTCGGTGTAGGGCGACATACGTCTCTAAAGTCCATGATGCCCAGTTCGCCCAAGGCGCTCACGACTTCGCGTCCGATCTCGTTGGCCATGTACAGCTGGGTCAGCGACATGTCCACCGAGCGGAACAACGAGTCCTTTGGTGCCGCCATCTTGACTGTCTGCTGAACAATTAAGACTGGCCGTCGGGGGTGTTGTGGTTATCTTCGAAGGCAACAAGCTCGACGCTGTGTCGTTGACTTCCCTGGCTGAAACTCGAGATGACGATGCTCCTACGGAACATGCCGCCTCGTTATGACAGGGTGGTACCCTCGACATCATGCTCAACCACTATATATCCAACTCTGCCACGAACAACAGAGTATCTTTGGCATTTGATGGCTCAGACTGGCTTTGGAATTGTCTTTCATATCCTCCTGATGATAACGACCTATTAGGTCTGCCTGTTGTTAAAATGTCTAGCTTTGTGCCAAAAATCCAGAGCGGGCTTCAGAAAGTCACCTCCGCCTGCTGTGACCTGATACCATCCTAGGACCTGATCATAATGCACTATCGAATTTACCTTGCTCTTGGCTCTTCTCTTCAATTATCCTTGAGCACAGTACACTGTAACCACAGCCAGATATCCGATCAATTCGAGCCTTGGGATATATGATATTATACTGCCAGCCTCGCAGCTTGGAGCAAGTACAGAATTAACGAGACCATATAATCATCAGTATACTTGCAGACTTCCTGAAGCTTGTGACACGACATAACAGGTCATTAGATCCTGCTTCTCAAAGGTATGAGATCAAAGGTCTTCCAGAACTCGCGAGTGTCGTAGCACCTGCCAAGTGTCTCCATGTTTCTAGGCAAAGCCTTGACATCCTCTTCCTGCATCAACTCATAAACCCATTGGCTCTGCTTGCTAGGCTCTTCGTCCACATGCTTGCCTTCCTTGGCCCAGCCGACCATGAGTGACCACCAACAATAGACTTGAATGTCAGTCAACATCCAACGTGAGCCTGAAGCCTTGGCATGCTCCCACTTCTCAAAGATTGCAAGAATTGCCCGTGCCACGTCCNNCTCACCATGAATCAGATGCAAGCTTTTCTTGCTCTTGACCTGCTCCTTGGTAGTTGCAACCCTGCTGACCCAGTTCTTCGGCTGTCTTTCTCCTCCCCACAATCCGGCGAGGTTGAGTACGCAGCCGCCCATTGACATCAGTTCGTCCTCAGCAATCGCTCGCGGATTTTCCTTGTTGTAAGGTGAGTGTCGATCTACCCATGTCGTCTCTTGGTCAATCTGCCAAATCCCAGTCGATCCGAGCTGCAGGAAGCGAACGTTTGTTGCTGGGTGTTGGTGTGTAAAGTTGTACGCCCAAACTAGCCTGTGGGCCTGGCCCTTCTCCTTGAGCGGAAAAGTAATCAGAATATTGCGAGCAGAGGGCAAGACCTTGAAGTAGCTAGGATCCGGGTCCGAAGGATCAAATTTGAACTTGATAGTGTCGTCACGCCCTGTCGTGGATGTGGCAGCGTAAGTCAAGCTGCGTGCCTTCAACAGCGGGATCAGAAACGTCGACGTCCAGCCGGCTCCAAGGATCAGAACGTCCATTTGCTGCATGTCTGATCTGCTGATGTTGGTTTTGATGTGATGTGTTCGAGGAGAGAGTCTAAGCGGGGACTAGAAGAACGTGGGTGAGCTGACACGCGGGACCGAGTATGATGACGAACGTTTCACCAGCTATTTCGATATCGCTGCTGCCTGTCTTGCCTTTCCCCATGTTACAAGCATGCGATATTGACAAATATCTAAGTATTTCAAGTACGCCAAGGATCTCCAGACCCGAAATTGCAAGTCCTTACCAATGTCTCAACAACATCATAACTCTAGAGTATTATCGACGTCGGATACGCATGACCATAGCATCTTCTTCGATTGAGACCATGTTCAAAGAAACCTCCTGCTATACCAGTAAGCACTATCCTGTCAATGTCTTGTATAGATCTGGATTTCAAGCTTGGACCATTTCAGTCGTCTTATCACATGATCCTACTTACCTTTTCTGGCTAGAGAGGCTATGAAGAACGAGAAGAGATTACAATCTGACTCAAGTTCGACTTTGGACTTGACGTGGACATTAATTAAGTAGGCTTTTACTATCAACGCCATTGTAGATTGCTAGTGATAAGAAAGGGAAGAGGAATAATTGTGTGCATATACTACAGATCTACAAGCTTGTTCGCATGCTAAATACCTTGATTCTGCTTCCATCTCCCGACCGCATCCTCGAACAACTTCTTCGCTGGCACGTTGGCACCCAGTCTTGCGCAGAGCAGGAATGCACCGCTCAACTTTCTGTGCAGCGAATATGTCTCCTCTGGTGGCGGTGCCAATCTCTCTCTGACCATGAGGCCAATCTTCTCTCTTACTCTATCGGTGATGGTCTGGTCCTTGAAGTCATAGTAGTCGCTTGTCCTGCCAGAGTCGAAAGGCTCGGCGAGGGTGAGGATTGAGTCGACATGGGCGGTAAGCATGGCCTGGCTTTCTGCGCCAGTGAGGTAGCCTAGCTTGATAGAGAGGTCACGACAGGCGTTGCGGTCATGCGTGGAAGCAGCAATGAGCAGTTGGACATACGGCGTCACAAAACTCTCAGGGAACTCTCTCGAAGCTCCAAAGTCTAGCAACTCCAGTCTACGCTCGGAAGGGGCGTTGCCTCTATTGTAGAGGAAGTTGGTCCAGTTGGGGTCGGTTTGCATAAATCTCCATTCCATGAGTTCGCGGAGGCAGAGGCGCAGCACTTGTGTGCCTATCCAATCTCTCTCGTCTTGTGAAAGGTCGGGGATCTTGGTGACGCCTTTACCGTGCATGAGCTCAGCTGTTAGGACTTCAGGACCGCATGCCTCTGGGAAAACTTGTGGGACGCGGAAGGTCGCCGTTTCGTCTTCGAGGAGAGATGCGAAACGAGCGCCGCATTTAGCCNNCTCACGTTCGTAGTCACATTCCCATCCTAGCTCTGTGCGAGCATTCGCAATTGTCTTGTCGAGAAAGAGACCGGGAGGGAGAAGTCTTGACGCTGTGAGGAGAAGGGAGAGGTTGTTCAGATCAGAATCGATGCTACCACGAACACCGGGGTACTGGATTTTGACAGCAACCTCACGACCATTGGAAGCCAGTGTAGCGCGATGCACCTGGCCAATCGATGCAGCAGCCATTGGAACGTCCTCGAAACTCGAGAACAGGTCTTTCCAGTCTGCGCCCAGATTGGCAGCGAGTTGCTTGTTACGCTGCCATGGAGGCATGTAGTCAGCACTGTCTTGGACACGTTGAAGCACAGCATTGATGGCAGGAGGCAGCATCTTAGAGTCTTGGAAACTCATCATCTGGCCGAGCTTGAGAGCTGCACCACGCATGCGAGAGAGCTTAGCAACCAGCCTCTCCATGTTTGCAGGGCTAAGCAGTAACGAGCCACTCGCAGCAGCAGCACCGCCAGTCACTCGTCGTAGACTTTCGCCCACAGCGCCAAAAGCCATGCTTGTAGCCAGGCCTCCATACTGCCATAATCTACCGAAGCGAGAAGAAGGTACGGCAGATTCACGCAATTGATAGGGCGTATTTGGAGTTTCTGACTCAACAGCTGGAGATGCGGCAGCAGTGGCATCTGCGGCCATAGCATCAGCCAGCTCTTGGGTCTCCTTGTCGGTGATCTCTGTCTTTGATCCAGTGGCAGGGACAGCCGTCTCGGTGTTGAGAGCAGGCGAAGTATCAGCCTCTGGTAACGACGCGCCTGGTCTTGTGCTGAATGTGTCAGAGTTCTTGTCTTCGGCCTTGATGCTCTGCTGGATTGGCTGGGCTGATCCCTTCCTGGCGGCCTTCATCTTGAGCTCGTAAGCCTTTCTCCTATCCTCTCTGGCTCCACCACTCAGCAATGAAGCCACTCTCGAGCTGTGGAAGATATCAGTATTGATACCTTCAGGAACCTCATCCTGTGTGGGAATAGCTTCTTGTTGCGGTATAGGTGGTTGAGCAGGGTGTCCCTTGGATGAGTAGTACACATCCTGGTTGAACTGGCCATCCTTGAGGTGATCGTCACCACCCTGAGTATCTTCAACAGACTTGGGAATCTTAGTGCGAGGTAACGATGACAATTCAACAGAAGATTCTGTAGGTCTAACATTAAAGGTATCTTGTCCAGGTGTGGGCATGGACTGAGAGTGACCAGATACGGATGGAATCTGAAACTCAGCCTTACGCTGCATCTTGACCGTGTCATCGGCATGGCTGTCCTGGACAGCTGGGCTAGGAATGGTGGATGTGCCAGACTCTGTCGGGTGCAAGTCTTTGATAACGGACTGCTGTTCTGCAAGAGGGTCCTTGGGAGTGTCTGTCACTGGCCGTTGGTTGAATGTATCTGTGCCCTGACGACTCGGCGATGGATCGAGATTTGCGCCTACAGGAGGAATGGTGCCGTCAGGTAGAGGGTGACGACGTGCTTTCTCTTGGTTAACATGCAGGTCGTCTACTGGNGGAGCTTCTGCAGCAGCATTCTGCTCTGATCTGTTCCAATGATGATCCTGACTCAATCCCTCCTCGTGCGTGTTTGTCCTATCTGCGCCTTGAACAGTCTCTTGACTCGGTATGGATTCCTCGTGTTGGCTCGTCTGAGTGTAGGCAGGTCCAGTCTCATTGACCCTCCGTGAGAGGGCATAGGCAGCTCGAGCGGTGAGAGTAACGCGATCTGTCTGATTCTTGACAGCCTTTGCCAGACTCGACGTCTGTGTAAAGAGTTCCCATTGCTGGGAGCGAATGTTGAAGTGGTGTTTCGCTATGGATCCGGATGCGCTAAAAAGTCTGGCTGCATCTAGCAGCCGTCTGCCCGCCATCGTGTTGTCTCAATTTTCTGTCCAGAAGCCTCACGTGCTCATTGCCCGAATGCTACTCGTTGCTTGTCTGCATGTGTTTCTGTAGAGAATCAAAATCGCTGACGTCGATGCCGTCAAAATGCGGGCAGTTGTCAAAGCTTCCGGCCACGCCTGCAACTGTTTCTCGACTCGAGCCACATGTACACATTGTCTCAAAAGATAGTCTTGATAGAAGAGTAGTAGGTCGCAAAGAGTTACTGAGGTGAGAGGAGTAGAACAGATCAAGGCGCCTCAATCAAGTGTAGACAGTGTTGTCTTGCTTGCTTTGCCAAAACATCGTCCTGACTTCCGTCTTCTGCTCTTGTCTCTCCATCCACAATCCCCACCACATTACCTTGCATACAATACAATAACACTCCCTCTCATCGGAATCGGACTTGAATATGAAGATCGGTTGCCTCCAATTCGCGCCCAAGCTGGGTGCGGTACATGACAATATCCGCCAAGCAGACTCCCTGCTGGAGGGTACCTCATCCTCTGAACTCGATCTTCTGGTTTTACCAGAAATGGCCTTCTCAGGTAGGTAGCACTTAATTTCGTCTTCAGACCCTATACGCAGTCTCACATCTATCGTTATACACANNGGTTACAACTTTCCCAACCTAGAGGCCGTTACACCTTTTCTAGAGCCAACAAGCAGTGGCCCTTCAGCAGAATGGGCAAGACGTACAGCGGCTCGATTGAACTGCATAGTTGCCGTCGGTTACCCAGAAATCACACCAGACGGAAAGCGTTACAACACGGTAGTCAGCATATCACCAGACGGAAGTGTAGCGGCTAGCTACAGGAAAACCTTCCTCTACTACACGGATGAGACGTGGGCATCTGAAGGCGACACTGGTTTCTACAACGGTACACTCGGTTCAATCGGTCAAGCCTGCATGGGCATCTGTATGGATATAAACCCTCGCCGCTTCGAAGCACCCTGGTCGGCATACGAATTCGCAACTCACTGCGTGGCTTCGGATACACCTCTGGTCGTTCTATCAATGGCTTGGTTGACAAGACTTCTGCCTCAACAGCTACATGAGACTGGCATGCAGCCGGATCTTGAGACACTGAGTTATTGGTTGGAGAGGTTCGTGCCAGTGGTACAGAGCGAAAGAGATGGTGGAATTGTAGTAGTCATGGCCAACAGATGTGGCACTGAGCCTGGCATGGTAGCAGGAGTCAGTCAAGGTATTGATGATGAGGGTCAAGAGGTTGTGGGATACGCGGGGACCAGCTGCGTGCTGATGGTCGAACAAGGAGAAGTCAGAATCTTTGATATCTTGGGAAAGGCCGAGGAGAGGTTGCTCAAGATCGATACTACGGAGGTAAGTCGGTTTATGTCTGAAGACACTACATCAGCATCTCTGACTTGAAGCAGCNCTCCTCAGTTTGCGTTGCGCGCCAAAGTGTCGTAACCAAGAGGTATATTTGTAGCAATTGTCCGGAGTCGGATCATTATGATCGACATTGGCCATATTCAGGAGCAGGACTGAACGTCCAAGGCATGAGTTGCGCGTTAGAAACCTCAAAATCACAAATACGCAGAGAGCAGACTCGAAAGGTGTCAAGGCATTTCATCATGTAATTTCCATCAACCAGAAGTTTTTTGTTTTGTGATACGCATCCCCTAGCAAACAACTAGCGCCATGTTTTGATTCTTGATTGTCATTCCCTGCGTGATTCACAAGCCCCACGATGATGGAAAAAAGGGCAGCCTTTTCCTCCTTCCGTTGAGAAAGGGAACACGGGCCCAATAGCGAAACAGTCGGCTTCTTTCAGAAGCAGGTCGGCAGTGACGAAGTCGACATCGAGGGAATATGTTGGCTGTTGGTATCGTGGGCGAGTCGCTTAGATACCGATGCGGGTCTTGCGCCAGTGACGTCTCTTGGCGTTGTATCTGAAGAAAGGTCCGTTAGTCTTGGGGTTCTGCATGTTCGTGTGCGTTTGCGTAGTCGGGCCTCGGTGTGCTTGGACGGATAGAAAAGAGTTCGATGTTTTCGAGGTGTTCGTTCGCGTTCTTCCATGGCGTGTCTTGACTTTCCAAGCTCTTTCTGTTTCGATCTTTCGGGGACGGGATCTGGATCATTCGTACCTGATGGTGTTGTTGGTGCGCAGACGGATCCACTGAGGGATGGGACGGTTCTGCTTCTGGGCCTTGGCCAGCTTCTGCTTGGTGCGGAAAGACTTGTGGGACTGTATGGTTACATGGTGTCAGCAGGACTGTGCTGATGTATCTGCAGCGCTGGCGGGACTCCTTACAGGCATCTTGACGGTCTTGTTCGCTGGTCGTAGAGGGAAAAAGACGCCGGCTGTAAAATCCACGAATTCGATGTGGCAGGTGCGTGCGGCACCTTGGCGCTTGCCGAACTTGGCGGCAAATCCCGTGACAGCAGTTGCGACCACGCGCTGCCCCGCCACTGCCCTGACTGCGAACATCAACTTCAATCACTCATCTCGACTTTCCCATAACTCGACCAAATTCTCTCAACACCCTTCACAATCTTTATAACAGTGGTCGCATAACTCACCATTTCTATCGACTTGCATATTCACCATGCCTAAGGCAGAAGTCGGCAGCACAAAATGGCTCTCCAACAACATGAAGTCCAAGGGCTTGCAGAGGTTGCGCTGGTATTGTCAAGTCTGTCAGCGTCAGATGCGCGATGAAAACGGTTTCAAGCAACACACACTATCTGAAGGACATGTGCGCGCCATGCTGCTGGTCGGCGAGGACCCCAAGAAATACATTAACCAATACTCGGAAACTTTTAAGAAGGACTTTNTGACCTTGCTCAGGACGTCGCACGGAGAGAAANAAGTCTATGCCAACCACTTCTACCAGGAATATATCCACGACAAGGAGCACATCCACATGAACTCGACTAAATGGCCCAGCTTGACCGAATTCGTCAAATATCTTGGAAGAGAGGGTATTTGCAGAGTAGAAGAGGGAGAAAGAGGTTTGGAAATTGCTTGGGTCGACGACAGCCCTGAAGCACTAAGACGCAGAGAGATGGTTCGCAAGAAGGAAGCTATGGAAAAGGGCGACGAAGAGCGTGAGACACGCATGCTTGAAGCGCAAATCAAGCGTGCACAAGAAAAGAAGCGACAACAAGAGGAAGACGACCGTCTGAAGCAGACAACCCAGGATGAAGAGGCCAAACCTAGAAAGACTCAAGAAGGCCCTTTGTCATTCAGTCTAGGACTGGGATCTAAGCCGGCAACTACAGAAGCAGTAGAGCCAGCCGCCGGGAAGGTGCCAGCTCCGACCGAGAAACCTGCCGAAGCCAAAGCTGAGCCCATTCTGGAGTTCAAGACTGAAGACCAGAAGCCGACCGAAGCTCCTGTCGTACCTCCAACTGCACCTAAATTATCTCTTGATCTTGGTTCCAAACCCAAGAGGGTCAACGTCTTTGCGGCTGCGTCCAAATCAAAGTCCAACCCTCTCAAGGAGAAGAAGCCTGCGCAAGTAGTTGAGGAACCCAAGAAGATGAGTGCGGCAGAACGCATTATGAGGGAAGAGATGGACAGGAAGCGCATGCGTGATGAACGCCAATCTGGCAGCGGTAAGCGACCCCGACTTGGTTGAACATGGTGAACTAGCACCTCGCATCCTGCTTTTACGTTCTGCAATTTTAGCGAGGCGCATTGGGAAGAGGCAATTGGCATGACTTACGACAGCATAACTTGTAGGCAAGGTAGGAATGTATAGATACGGGAGTTCCGCATGGATCAAGTCTCAGAAATCAGAATCTTCCTCGTGAATGGTCTGAGCCAGCAGACCATATCTGCCTGCACCTGGTGTGTCGAGCACACTGGACATGGACAAGGTAGGAGAGAGCATAGCTTCTTTGCGCCTCCGTGAAGCACGGTATTGTTTTGAGGAAGGACCTCGGACGGCAGGCTCAGAAGCGAGGTGCAGATTTGAGTGCAAGAAAGAATAGACGAAATGCAGTAGCAATCCGCAAGAGATGCCGGTGATAGATGCGACACCCAGATAAATGTATATTGTNCTTGGCAATAGTTAGCACATTAAAATAGAGAGAAGGATGCGGGGTAGCAAGCAAGCAAGAAGGATGGGGTAGATGACCTCGAATTTCTGCAAGAATCGCAATGGAATAAGAGCGCAGTAACCAAGTAGCTGAGCGAACAGGAACAGTGGCTGGAGCAAGAAGAGCAACAGGCTCGTGATTGGCGAGAGCAGTGTCTTTAGGGTCAATGCAATAAAACAAAGTAGAAAGTAGACAGGATATATGAGGTAATAGAGGGCAGCAAGTGACCACGAGACGTATGGATTCATGCTGCAGGCCGACGTCTCGGATGTTGTCTGTGGATGACACAGTACAAGGTCTTGATGTCAGCTCGGACAAAGCTACGCGAAGCACGTCAATGCAAGAGATGTGCTGGACGATGGATTGGCGTGTGTTGAGGCGCTGTTGACGACAGAGAGGTGCGAGCTTGGGTGCAGCGGGCGCGATCGAGTTGCGGAGAAAGCACGAGCGGCGGGACCGCTGCTGCTGCCATTTCCATTTCCATCTTGGTCCAAGGCCCTCGACCGACCGATCATCCTCCACAGCCAACCCACAGCACTGTTCCTTCGATGGGCAACACTCCGTCGTCCAACAAGGCGGAAAAGGGCAGTCAGCCCGCCTCGCCCGCCCACGCCCTTCACCATCAACATCATGACCCTCCCCGACGCGAGCCGCGACGCCGCGAATCCATCCCGGCCCTGACGTCCAAGACGGCCGCTGCATCGCNNTCCTCGCTCGACACGACCTCGGCCAGTGGACAGGCCATCTTCCCCTCGGCCTACTCTCCCTCGCAACCACGCTCCACCCCTGCCTCTACCCATCAGCGCAATCGCTCCAACACGACAAACACCCCCAAACAGGACTCTCCTTCGGCACCCCGCCGCTACAAGAGCCTCAAGTCACCCAGTCCCCCAGCAGAGCCTCGTCTGTCACCTGCTTCACAGCCTGTTGATGTCCCCCAATCACAACGGCCTCCTCGCTCTGCCTCTCCTGCCACAGAAGCTGCCTATCACCTCCCACCAGCCAGCTTTTCGCGGCCCCCACGCTTGCNNCCCCTCCCAATTGAGCAGGAAGACCACACTCCTGGTTCTCCCATCATCTCAGCCGTCTTGCCCGATGACGGCCCTGAACAAGCCGACCTTCCCAGGCGATCGAGTGTTGTGAGCAGTACTGTTGACGATGACGACGAAGAGCCAGACGGCTTCGAGGGTTATGAGACGGCTGCTGGTGGCCCAAAGGTGCCCACTCTGATAGAATGGCGCAATGCTAAACCCGGCGACCGTGTCTATGTGACAGGTACTTTCACAAACTGGGAACGCAAATTCCGTCTGCACAAGGAGTAAGTGTCCAAAGTGGTGGCGTGACCGATCCCAACTGCATGCGAATCCCCGAGAAGATCTTTGAACTGACTCGATACCGCAGTGNGTCCCAGCAAACATAAAAATGCCTTGTCGGCCACACTGCAATTGCCACCTGGTACTCATCACATCAAGTTCATTGCCAATGGCGACATGATGACCTCGAACGATCTGCCCACAACCGTCGACTACACAAACATTCTGGTCAACTACATTGAGGTATCACTAGATCAGCTACCTAGCGTGCAACCCGGCAAGCCTGTACTTCCTGGTCCTCCTCCAGTCAAGCCGCAAGAGCCTTCGCGACCCNATGGACATCCGACCCAAGCCAGCCGCTCAGGCAGACAAAGACCCCTTGACCTCCAAACAACCACAAAATACTCCTCCCAAGTCAAGTCATGAGCCACCTGCACCCAAGTCGACCACTGGCACCCCCGCTCAACATCCCGCAGACGAGCCCAAACCACGCCAACAACCGCAATTGNNGTCCGTCAACCGAGCAGAGAATGGACACAAACAATACCGGCATACCTCACAGACCTTGATTCTTGGTACCCACCACCATCGGCANAAGATGACGCTCAGTCACCCTCTGGTTCTGCTGCAAGGTATAGATTTGAGCGCGCAAACGCAGCTGCCGAGTCTCAGCCAGCGCCTCCTTCCCTTCCAATGTTCCTTAGCAAGAGCATTCTGAACGGTACTACACCAACAAAAGATGATAGCAGTGTGTTGATTATGCCAAATCATACCGTATTGAACCATCTGGCGACAACCAACATCAAGCAAGGCGTGCTGGCCACGAGTGCGACAACCAGGTACAAGAGAAAGGTATATTTCGGTTCTTCTCTTACATCCGTCAAGTTACCCAATACTAACTCTGGTGCTACAGNNTTTCTGACTACCATCATGTACAAACCGCGTAGCGACGGTGAAGAATGAACAAGATGAATGAGTAAAGAACTTTAGATCCAATTGCATTGTACATAATTTAATTTTCTCGCTTCTCCTTTTCCTTGATAGAGTCTGTGGGATAAGGACACTTTTTCATCTTCTTGAGATGGTATGCAAAGAGAGCACAGGATCAAGGTACAACATCAATTGCTATATTCTCTTTGTCCGAAGCAACCCTAATACATGGTCATCAAAAGTCACAGTCATTTCGGCATTCCGGGCGCGTCCACTTAGAGCATAGGATGTCGTTGCTTTCAACTTAGAGCATAGGATGTCGTTGCTTTCGACGGAATACTGTGCATGTACGAACATCATTATATCTTTCGGTACATACGTGTGTACAACTCGCTGCTAGCAGAGATCAATAAGGTTGAACAAGTAGAGTGTGCTCTTATCCACCGTCATGCCAGCAATCCGAAACGGTCGAAAAGCAAGAAGGAAAGAGTTGTACAGAGTAGTAAGACGAGAGTTGTGCAGCAAACGACTTACTAGCCAGGATATCAACAGCAGGTATGAAGCCTAAAAGTCGCATCTTCTCGCATAGATCTCCCATATTGCACCTTTCGTGATTTTTCTCAGGCTTAACAAAGACTAGACGACATCTTGAGATCCATATCTGTTTCACACGCGGTCATGAACGCGATGTACGTCCTTACCACCGTATGAATGTGACAATTCTGGCAGCACACAGCCTTTTTAGAACCTTTTTTCCTCATGGACATCGGAGCCCTCCTCAATTTGTGTGCTGGAAGAATGGAAGGGCGTTGATGCGGTGGTCTCCTTCTTTAATCGTAACTCCCACGATGCATGTCACAAGAGAGGAGAGGCTGATTGAATTGAACAATCGGTGAATGACGTTTCTATCGCTACTTTGCTTTTGTGTTGCTTTGCATGTACTTGATACTTTTGTCGTGTTTGGTCGTATGATCCTAGGCACCCATTCCCATGTCCCAGAATCCACATTCCATCTAGATTGATGAGTCAGTCGTCTGAATTCTGTGAAAAGTGTATTCTCTTACCTTGGTTGCGTGGATAAAAATCTGGACCAGTTCTTCAATTCTCGATGGAGATTGCTTGGATACATGACCCTCAACCAATTCTGGGGCAACGTCAACATCACTTCTCTACTCATCTGATTTGCAGAAAGCTTACCCATTCCCNTTGCCAACAGCTTGGGTGTAGTCATCAGCAATGTAGTTATCAATCCACTGGCGGTAGCGATTCGCATTCTTAGGCGCAGAGGGATCTTGGAGCAGGGAAAGACGCTTGGCAATGTGGTGGTAGCCGAGCAGGCATGGGAACATTGCTATCTGAAGGGCGAGCCAGTCTTCTGATGCACCAATGTCGAGGATGTATCGACTATATGCTGTGCAGGCNTAGAGGATTCAGGTCAATATGGATTTCTGAAACGACAAACTTGAACACAACAGACCTTGATGCTCTTCCGAGTTGCGTAGTTCGTCCATTGTGACACCTAGCTCTAGACATTCGGCTACGTGAAGCTTAGTCTCGGTGTGAATATGCGTGACGATACCAGCGGACNNTGTAGTTGTGGTTAGTCTAGTCATCAGCGGATGTCATTCTGTACAACGTACTGCTGCAACACCCTCCAGGGTTTTAGCCTTGTAGCCAGCGAGTGCGTTAGCTCTAGCGAATTGAGTCTATACCAACAGTAAGTATCGCATCCACCTTTCATGGCCGCGAAACTTACCAAGNTAGAGATAGTCTTGGACCATGTAGAACTTGAATCTCTCCACAGGCAGAGTGCCATCGCCCATCTTCTCAACAAACCCATGCTGTGTGAACTCTTTCCAAACTTGCTGAACATCCTCACGCTCTAACAACCAGTCCACAAAGCCGCCACTATGAAATCTTAGTATGGCTCCGGATACTGTGACAAAGCTAACTTACGGCGGGAACGGCATGATGTTGAGAGAATGGAAGTGGTTGATCGGACCAGAGCCTTTACCGAGATCGGCACTGGTTTTGATACCAGCCTCGACATAGCGACCAGCAGCACGCACTGCTCGTTCCATGCTAAGGCCATTTGCAACATTGCAGGCAATCGCAGCTGCAGACGAATTAGTCCCCTCTTAAATTCACATAAAGACACAACACTCACAAGCAAGCGAGCATCCGGTGCCGTGAGTGTTTCTCGCAACTTGGTACTTTGACTCGAAAACACAGAAGTTGCCATCGGTATAGAGCACGTTGATCAATACTTCTTTCTCATCGTCGGTGGTGGCAACCTCATAGTTCTTCTTCAAGGGAATGTGTCCGCCTTTGATCAGCACACTCTTGGGACCCAGCCCAGCAACAGCCTTTGCCAGTTGCTTCATGCCATCCAAATCCTTGATGTCGTTAAATTTGTTACCGGATTCTTCGAGTAACAGGAGTGCTTCCGGAATGTTGGGTGTGATTAGACCTGTGACAGGTAGGAGCTCTGTGCACAGTGTTTTGATAGCTTCCTCCTTGAGAAGCCTTGCTCCACTCGTCGCGACCATGACCNNTTGTCTCTGTCAGTCAAGTAGCATGGTTCTCTGAACAAACAAGCGTACCGGATCAACGATGCTGCATGCGGGCTTGTACTTCCTCAAAGCGTCTGCAACGACCTGTATGGTGCCCGCCGAGGCCAACATGCCTTGACATTGTCAGTTCATGTTGAGAGATAAGGCGACAGTGTTTCTTGAGAGTGGGAAGGTTCCATGAAATAAGAACAAAGAGATAGATTTACCAGTCTTGACTACATCAATACCAACATCTTCAGCGCAGGCGTCGATACATTTNTTCACAAATTCCGATGGTGTTTCGTGGATACCGGTAACGCCCAGAGTGTTTTGCGCGGTCAAAGCAGTAGTTGCAGTCATAGCATAACAGCCATGAGCCGCAATGACTTTCTGGTCGGCCTCGAGGCCNTCTAACAATTTAACAAGAATTAGTCGTCAGCAACACATTCTTCAGAGGGTACACCCTTACGCGCCACCTGAGCTGTCAGACCCTGCGACGACAAGGATTCGTCTTGCATTTGCCATGTTTGCGAGTTGTCTGACAACAATTGTGGAAAGCACGCGTTGGTTGAATGTCGAGCTCGCGGCTGCCGTCATCGGGGTGATTTCACCGAGCCGCTTTCGGGCCGCTCTGTCATTTAGCCCTGACCAACCCAACCTCTTGAAAATCATTGAATAGATGGTTGTTTATATGCTATGCAAGCCTTTCAATCCGAATCCGAGTCTTCGAATTCTGAAACATCAGGATCTNNGTTCGGATGTCAGTTTTTGTTCGTTGAACTTGTAAAGGGCAGAGCTGGCTTACCTCTGACAAGCTGATACTCAAAACGACCTTGCACCTTGGTAGCTAGAGTGTCACGAACCAAATCTTGCTCCTCGCTACTCAAAGCTGCGTCCACCGAAGCCATATCAATCGAGATTGCCAGGCCACGATTGCCTGGTCCTAGTTTGTCGATAAAATCAAGAAGACCATTCGCCGTGAAGACCGATAGACCAGTGATACTAACACTCTTGAGGTTTCCCAGGTTCGAGAGCGTGTTTAGCGTTCGATCACTTAGCAGCCAGCCACTGACGAGGAGATCTTCTAGGTTCAGCAGATTTTCTCCTAGAAGTTGTAATTGATCGTCTTGGAAGTAATCAGACGATCTGGTGAGCTTGAGATACCGCAAGTCTCTCAACTCGCACAAAGACTCGCAGAGCTGGTTGCGAGCAACAGGCTCCAAAGGGTCGGGATCAGCCTTCAACACTAGGCTCTGCAGTTTCGTCTGCAGTCCGATAGCTGCGTGAAATTCTTGATGCTCCCGTAACACATACATGCAGTCATCTCTTGCACCGATCTGCAGGTCTTCAAGTTCGATGCCCTCTTCGCTGAGGACAGGTGCTAAGATGTTCGGAGCTGAGATAAACTCGGTCAAGTTGACTTCACGCAGTTTTGTGCACTGCTTCAGCCACTCTATCATGCCATCCAGAGTGTCTTTCTGCAATTCCTTGAGATCGTGTGGTGGTTGTGTTTCGCCCAGCTTGAGCGTCTCAATCATCGTACAGTTCTTCATCATTCCTAGTCCTTCAATTCCTTTATCCGGGACGGCGAGTGCTAAAAATCTGAGAGATTCTCCATGAATGTTGAGTGCTTGACAAGTCTCAACGCCGATGCCGCACTCTCCAATATTCTCAAAATACTGCAATGTGTTTTTTGGCATGTAGTTCAAGAATCGTGCGAGTTGACTATCGGAATCGTCGCTGATNCCTGTTTTATCGTGTCAGCATAACTTTGACTTGACAAGAACGAGAGAAACCTCCACTTACCACTGATAAATCTTGATTCTGTTTAGATGAGGACAATGCTTGTGTAAGAGGTCTTGGACGGTCTGATCGCCTAGTGTTTTACCCTCCCATAACTCAAGTGATCGAAGCCTGGTCATATCGGGCGCCCAGCGTGGCAATGCACTAGAGAGGACNTGGCAGCCAAATCAGCCTTGATTCATTGACGTGGCTGAATCGTACCTACCACCAACAGTAGGCTCAGTGAGCTCCTCGAGCATAGGTGCAGCTTTCACGATTGCNTTGTCTATCGTCAGTTGGATACACCTTTGATGGTTGCATGATTTCGACACACCATCTCCAATTGCAGCAACAGTCTCACGCATGTTACTTGACTTCAAGGCACGAGCCTTGCTCCTTGTCTGACCAGTGATATTGAACCTCGCAAGGGAACCGGAGAAGAAGTTTCTGCACTGTTGTAAGTTTGAACTCATTTCGATGCGATGCCCTTAGACTTACTGCTTTATCCTACCTCTGAACTTATCATCGTCCAACAATTCGTAGAGATCCCGCAGATCAAGCACCCTCAAGTAATGACAGTATGGGAAGAGTGTTTCCTCAGTACATGAGAGCAAGATGGTCCGCCACAGGATCGACCATCTCTGGACAGCCTGCTCTTGCTCTTGTAATGGCAACGATTCATTGCCTCCACTCTTAACTGGCGCATTGTGACTCGCANNCTGTGATTTATTAGCAAATTCGATCAGATTTTTGAGAAATTACCAATACCGATAGAGATTTGCCAGGGCTCCAGAACCAGCCAGGTGTTTGCTAGCTACAGCACAATTGTACAAGCTCGAGAAGTCATTACGCGAAGCAAGCTCGTCGAAGAGAAGCTGCCACACGTCAGGTGGTAACCTCACACCTGAGGTGATCGTATCATCTTCGACTGACATGTTTTCTTTTGGCTGTATTATAACAATAATAGGATTTTAGGAGAAGATATAGGTGCCTGTTGGTCGGATCCGAAACAGGAAGGCACGTCATCACAAACGCGTCGGATCGCGTCTTCCTCCAGAGGCATCAGCTCTTGGCAGTTCATACTCAAACTATTTTCTTTTGCCATTCGACCCAAGACCTTCCGTCTAACAAAAATACTGGAAATGTCTGCTCTAAGTTTTGTATTCTCACCAGAGGCTACTGCTAAAGTGCATGATGCTCTAATCTGCCTGGCCAAATTTGGCGAGACGGTTTGCATGGAAGCTCGTGGCGACATGGTATGCTCGTGATGAAATGCAAGGTGATTTTCTGCAGCCTGCTGATGTTAACCCTCTAGCNTTACCCTGACTACGTTAAATTCATCAAGAACCTCATATGCTTCTTTTGCTCTAGATGCGAAGACATTTTTCTTGTCATATGATTTTGGCTTGGGACAAGGTGCTAGGTTTACATGCCAACTCTACAACAAGGTCTGTATTCAACTGAGATTACATTTGGAAGATGTCTGACGTATCTCGAGGNCTCTTCTTGCTGTTTTCAAGAGCCGCATAACAGATCCGCGTGGCGGTGATACATCAATAGACCGATGTGAAGTCAGCGTGGAAGATAAGCCGAATAAGGTGCAGTGCCGCCTGGTTGTCAGGATGGTATGCAGACACGGTATGACCCTATTCTTGACTACCTTAAGTGTATGAACGAGCTGACTTGCTCTGAAGNGTGTCACCAAAACCTATCGGTTGACATATGAGTCTGTGGAAGTATCACATGCGCTCTTCGACAAATACAACGCTCCCAATGGTTGGAAGATATCTTCTCGCATACTCCGCGAGTACATCGAATATTTCGGAACGAAGACAGAACAACTTGATTTGCTAGCCAAGGACGAAAAGGCCGTCTTTACTAGCTTTACAGAAAAAATCATGGATGGCANNAAGGTAAGAGAATCTCCTTACCAAAAGATATATTCACTGATGCATGTAACAGAGATCCTCAAGCAACCACTAGAGACAGCTATCTCTCTACACATCCAGGACTTTGATGACTTTCATGCCGAAGAAGACATCCACATAGTCATCAATGTCAAAGACTTCAAAGCCATCGTAGTTCACGCCGAGACTTTAAAGGCACCAATGTCTGCTCAGTTCTCTCGTCCTGGAAGACCATTGTTATTCAGGTACACTGATAAAGGGCTGACTTGCGAATTTATACTCATGACAACTGGAATATCTCAAGCCGTTCCGCCCGCAACAGCACCAAAAGTGGCATCTACCCGCCCTGTCAGTCAAGCTTCTAGGCAGCCCTCAGCTGTACCGCTTCGTCCGTCAGGACAATCGACAGTAGATCCAGACGCGTCTACAAGACAGCCATCTGTAGCTTCAGGCATGCCTTCAAGACAGACTTCTCATGCAGTAGTACAGACGTTCGAAGACAGAAACACAGAGATGGCACCTCCACCAAAACCTGCCCCTGCCGCTGGTCTGCGCGAACGACGGGTCTTGGGCAGTCTTGGACGTCAAATTTCTCAAGCCACAACAACCTCAAACGCGGATCCTGACCCTGAGAGTTTGTTCATGCCACAAGGCGACGAAGATGACAGTCGGTTCGATCCAACGAATTTCGACGAAGAGCCAGAGGAGATGCTGGGCTGGGATGCCAATGCAGATGTCGTAAGTCAAGGTTCCGATTCGGTTGAGTCGAACCATGCTAACATTCTCAAGACTGGCGGATTTCATCCGACCTTCCGCGATGCCATTACTCATGAGCCACCGCCGCTCAGCCAAAGTCTGAACAGAAGTACACAAGGTCTACCTCCTACGCAAAGACTTTCTCAGGTGCGCTCATTGCTTTTGTGTCTGATACTGTGACTGATTGAGCCCGCAGATGAACGGATTGTTCGACTGAGCACCAAAAAGTTGTGTCGAGGTTACCATCTGACCTCGAATCCATCTCATTCGTTGATGATCCAGCTCGTTGCACAGCCAGCACCGATATGCTGAACGGTACTGCCTACGTCGAGCTCGTTCCATCGACCTTTGACATCGCGCTGTTCATCAGTAGGCAAGCCGCAGTTGCCGTGCTCGCCCCAGCCCCAGGCAAGCACCTTGCCAGAAGTCGTCAGAACTAGCATGTGCTCGCTACCAGCTGCCATAGCAGTTACCGGTAGCTCGGCAGGAGGAAGTTGCCCATGATCATTCCTGCCCCAAGCGACAATTTTGTGGTCAGATAGCAGAACGTAAACGCTGCCCCATGTGGCTTGTACATCGGTCCAATTTTGAAGTGTCTGAGGAGTGTTTGACTTGATGTTGAAT
Organism: Aureobasidium mustum; assembly: GCA_903819665.1. Taxonomy (NCBI): domain Eukaryota; kingdom Fungi; phylum Ascomycota; class Dothideomycetes; order Dothideales; family Saccotheciaceae; genus Aureobasidium; species Aureobasidium musti. The sequence goes on along the minus strand of CAIJEO010000008.1, from coordinate 1,604,782 downwards.
CTATCTCGTTTTGCCAGGCCGAGTAATTGTAGATGTCCACGAGCAGGATCGCCGAAAACACATGTGAAGTCTTTGCCACAGACAGCGCGCGAAACTCGGAAGGGTATATCATCAAGTCTACGAGGTTGCCAGACAACACTAAGTGGGCTTCCCAATTGGCCGTGCAGTCCATTTCCCCAGCCATAGACCTGCCCATTTGACAAGACCACGACAACATGTCCCATACAAGCAGCCAAGTCGATAATGTGAGTACCAGTAGGGGGAAAATCTGCGACCTGCTGTGGAGAGTCTGCTTTNACTACACTCTGCCCAAGACCCAGTTCACCTTTGGCGCCACTGCCACAAACGTAGACCGCATTGGCAGATGCAAAGATGGAGGCGTCCCAAGTTGCTGCGATGAAATCCACTTTAGGTAAACTTGCCGGCATGAAGNNGGACGAAATAGACGCTGCTTCTGTAGAGAGTGCACATCTTCCATCACTATTCTCACCAGTAACATATACGGTGCCGGATTTAGTGAGGATCAAAGTGTGATTTCCTCCAGCTTTGATGGACTTGACTGAGGCGTCGAGCTTTTCAATCTCAACGACTGACGGTGCAGAAAGATCATCTTCGTGACCGACTCCGAGCTGACAAGAGCCATTTGAGCCCAAGGCATAGACAGGCATTATTGAGTATTTGATACAAGAACAAACGAAATGGAAATGGTCACTGTTGAATGTCGTCGAAGAATGCCAAGACGTAAAGGTACACGGCTAAATCGCGGCTTTTCGACAAGCCGAGAGAATTCGCACCTGCCAATTTCGCAAGCCAGCCCACACGCTTCTGAACCCGATTTTCGCGCCGACGACCACTTCGACAACCGACAACCCTCACACAAACCACCGCCAACATGTCGTCCTCCCAGAGCGTCCAGTGCTTCGGCAAGAAGAAGACCGCCACCGCTGTTGCCCACTGCAAGCAGGGCCAGGGCCTCATCAAGGTCAACGGCCAGCCCATCTCGCTCGTCCAGCCCGAGATCCTCAGATTCAAGGTCTACGAGCCTGTCCTCATCCTCGGCCTCGACAAGTTCGGTATGCGATTACCTATTCTCCCGGAAAGACAGCAAAAGAGCAATGGATGTAAAAGAGCATGGGACACAAGGACGGAAGATGGATCTGGAGACATTGCACGCAGCTGGGATCTTTGTTAGGACAAATCGCTGACAGATTTTTCTTTCTCACAGNCCGGTGTTGACATCAGAGTCCGCGTCTCCGGTGGTGGTCACACTTCCCAGGTCTACGCCATCCGCCAGGCTATTGCCAAGTCCATCGTACGTTTTGCCTCAGCCAACTCCCATCACGATCCGATCGCAGAACAGAAAGAGGAGGAATTTGAGGATTGCAAGACACATACATGGGCCCTTCCGACATGATTTCGCGCAACATACGCAACACATGAACACACTCTATCAGGATCTAGACTAACGCGCATTCAAGNNATCGCCTACTACCAGAAGTTCGTCGATGAGCACTCCAAGAACCAGCTGAAGCAGGCTCTTGTCGCCTACGACCGCACACTCCTCGTCGCCGACAACAGAAGATGCGAGCCCAAGAAGTTCGGTGGTAAGGGTGCCCGCTCGCGCTTCCAGAAGTCCTACCGTTAAACAATTCTCCTCTGCTGGAGGCAAAGTGTTGTTTACGGTGTGTGGCATTCGCATTGGTGGCCTTTCGACTCGTGGGTTGCTGGGGGTTGTGATGATCCTCCTCTTTCCATTGGCGCGTGTGACTGGGGAGAAAAGGGAAAATGTTAAAAGGGATCCCAAAACTTTTCATGATGGCATAGGCAAGAATATTCCAAAAGCGATACTTTTGCTGTTGTCCAGCTTCAACAACACCCATCATCCCTGCGCACGATGCAGCTGTCCACGTCGTTAGCGAGCCAGTCAAGAAGAAACGAAAATCGCTGTTGTGTTGTCGAAAAAAGCAAGCAAACCAAAAACGAGACAAAGACCTTTTCCATTTTCATCTTGCGATATGTCGCGATGCGATGCGATGCACCTCGAGGAACTGTTCATTCTCATATGATGCTAGAATTACTTGATGTGACCTTTTGAGCTATCACCAATAGGCGGCCATCGCTTGCTCTCCCCAGAGCCTGTCCGGCGCTACTGTCTGACAGCCATCAATGTATGTTTGTGACTGCTCCACTTCCGAACCCTGATTCTATCCGGATGGTCATCTGCTTCGATATGCTCTGTCTTCCTAAGACAAGTATACTCTGTCAGTCAGATGCCATCACTCTACTATGGAAGCGGCGTGAGTGCGGTAGCGTCTAGCCATTGCTTCTGCTTACAGCCTAGAACACCGTAAGGAGACAGGCTTAATCGCTTCCAGCCAATAACGGCAAGACTCTGTGAGAAAGGTGTTGTGCAGTCCTTCATGTGAAATGGTATGTCGGCAGTCCTCATGTTCAACCTTCATCGCCTGTCGAGTCATCTGGTGAATCGTCTGCGCCGTCGGTTTGTGCTGTAGTAGAACGTCTTCTTGAGGCACCGGTGCCGTTCGTACTTCTCCTGTTTTGAAGGGCTGCTTTCTCGCCTACTGGCGGTGCGTCTTCCCAATCTTTCTTGCACACGGGACAGCGCTCGTTGTTGTTTTGTGCTCTGAAGGCCATGCGCTTGCAATGCTGATGTAGCCTACCCGAGCAGTCGAGGTCGGGGCATCTTTCTCCNCTGCATTGAGTGTTAGTGATTTGGAATTGCCAGTGCGTACAGGGCAAAGATACCATTGTGACTATGGCCTTGCAGGCAGAGCAGTTCTTGATGCGCTCGTCTTCATCGTCGTTGTATGTTTCAACCAGCCAGCCACGCAACTCCATCAGAGCACGTGGGGTGAGAGTATAATAATCTTTCTTGCTGAGCTCAAACCAGCCTTCGTCGACCATGGCTTGTAGCATTTTTTGGGCTTGCATCATAGTCAGACCTTGAGCCTGAGCACCTTGTGTGGCTTCGGCATCTTGAGTTTGGGCGTTTGGGGGCTTTGCTAGCCTCAAGGCTTCTGTTGATCTTACAGCAAGCACCTCGCTGCGGTATGAATTGTTTGTCTCAAACATGGCATCGAGACAGCGTTTTACAAAGGCAATCTCGTCGGGAGTATGTGTGGTTGCGAGTTGAGTGATGGAGTCTGAAGAGACATTTACGAGAGCGTAGATGCGAGTGCGATCGTGCTGTGAGAGCGTGTCTCTGATTTCTAGATCGAAGGGGGAGATGGCGGCATTGGTGACGTTGATGTAGTTTGAAACATCTTGTTCTGTGATGTCGGCAGGCTGGATGTCGCGGCCATCTTGTGCTTGTGCATGTCAGATGTTTGTGGTGCATGTTACTTAGGGCGGCTGGGTACCTTGAGCTTTCTCAATGGCAGCTACAATTGGCCTGGCTTGTTCGAAAGTGAGAGTTGCGCGAGACAGGAATGACTGCAGGAATGCACGGTGGCTGTTGTTGTAGACGGGATCGTTGTCGTTGTCGCCGTTGTCAGACATTTTGGCTATGTGGATGTGATGGATAGGAAAATGCAAGTGGAGTCTGGGAAGACGCGTTTGGAACTCGGCCGCGTCGGCGTGTCATCACACTTCCCTCTTGGGCCTGCTGCGGTTGGCCGCTTCCTCGAACCACCCCCGATTTTGCCATTGTCAAACCTCTGAATTTCTTTGTCCAGAGTAAGTGTTTGACTGATAGCATCTTCTCGTACCATTGCCATTGAAAGCACACACTACTCATATTCCGCTGTCCTCTCGCAATTTCTAGGCTGCATACAACATGCAGTCGTCTTTCACACATCCTCTACTTTTCACCACTGTCAATCATGAGAAGAGAAAGCAAGCCAAACTTTTCAGCGGCATAAATACTGCTCGCGACATTCACTGGCATCTAAATCCCAAGAAAAGATCCAGACGACCAAAGTCCTTCGCTGTTTCTTCCTTCACTTTGCCTTATCGCTCTATCACCATGAATCACACCAATGACAAATTTACCAATGCTAAACCGAAGAAGAAGAAATCCAAGAACAAGAAAAGAGACAACAAAACGACCAACCTGCTCAGAACACCACCCCACGTCAACCCGTCCNACCTGTCAACAGCCCTCCCATCGCGAACCATGGCCGAGTCACAGAGAAACGAGCCCGGTATCTCCGAAAGAAGAGGCATCAGATGGGTGTGTAATACACTACTTTGGATAAGTTGCAAGTGCTCACAATTCTCCTCAGNNCTTCCTAACGAGTTTAAACTCGAAGAGCCAACTTCCACGTTGGTCCTGACCGGCTCCAAAGGACAGTTTGTCGATATTCGCATCTTCTGCAAGCCCGGAGAGGCATTGCCTAACGAAGGTGAGTCGAAGATCATATGCTTCTTGCTCAAATGGTCACATTGAGCAGAGCATTCGTCGCACCTTTGATATGCATCCACGTTATCATACTTGAAAACCTGTTTCAACGCGGACTGACGACCTCATANNGGCGGTCCATCTAGTCTCCTCGATTGGGGAATCGCGGGCAAATCAACAAGCACAGTCATCGACGGACCGTCACTAGATCATCCATCCAATCCACCTCCACCAACAGATGGCTCCTCAAGGTCTGTCTGCCATTCTACGTTCTCGCATTGGATCGATAGCCGCACCGATACTCCTGGACCTGATCAGGGTGATATGTATCCCCAACCCAACAACACGACCCTTGAACTCGGCGCAATGTACAACCCTCTCACAAACTCAGAGCAAGCCTATGAAGAACTCTGGGTTGACTACTCTGCCTCTGCCGTAGAAGGGACACGCTGGAGTGTCGTTATCGATCTAGACGATCCCGAACACAATGCAAAAGGACGTGTCGTTCGCGTAGGAGAATATTGTCAAGGTATACTCAAGGTCGGCGAGCATGTGACTGTAGAGCGCTGGGGCTTTGAAGTATCAGGAAAGGACAGCAAAGGTGATTGGAAACGCCTTGCTAGGTTGGGCAATCTGTTCTTGCCCGTCTCACTGGCATTCACACCCGAGCGAGTGATCGAGGGAAACATTCTGACCTATGGAGATTACACATGGGTCGTCAAGGAGGTGTATTCATGGTGATCCTGAAGCGAGTGACTAAACCACGGCTTCCAGGAGGAAACATGATCGCTACTGTTAATGACAACTCTGTTTCACTGCAGGATTATGTTAAATGATTCGAAGTACCGCTATATTGGCTTCTAACAGCATCATCAATAGCAACAGCACACGCTCAAAGCCAAAAGACAAATTCGCAGAACTGTTGTCTCCAAGTAGGCCATTAGCTACCGGTGGTAGTCGTTAGTCTGATACAATAAATTTGTAAGTTTCGACCCTGACCCTGTCCATATGAGCCCCATTCTGAACCGCAGTGACTGAGGGAATGAAAAGAAAACAACAATCGCTGTAACCACTGTTCCAATGCAATGATTATTATGCTAATCTTTTCGACGAAAGCGGACTCGACAATTTTCTTGCCAGCCTCTCTCTCCCTCCATGCATGCCCCCTCTGAAGTCCTGCCACAATCTGCTAGCTTGCTTCCTTGCTTCTTCCTCTGAAGATATATCCTTTATCTTCGAACCTAGGTGACCTTCTTTCCAACCGCCTCAGCCTCTTGTCTCAGCTTTGGAGGGATAGGCAACCCCTTCCTCTTTCTCTCCTGAATCTCGGCAGTAATTTCCTCGACCATTTCATCCCAAGCACGACCAGGATCATCAGGCAAGCCCAAAGTCGGGTTTCTGGTCTCCTTNTCCAGATCCTTCTTCACCTGCTCCTCGCTAGGCTTGGAGTGTTGCTTGACCTTTTGTTGCAGGAATTTCTTTCCGGGAGAGAGAAGGAATAGAGAACTTGCGGTTACTCCAATGATGGTGTAGAAGTAGACGCGCTGCCAAACTAAGAGGGAGGAGCCGAAGCCGAGGAAGATGAATGGAGCGACGGTGAAGGAGAAGGCGAGTTGAGTACACAGCCAGGTGAAGATGTCGTAGTAACGCTTCGAAGGTAGGGCTTTTGTGCCGTCGGCGCTCATAAAGAAGGGACGGATCAAGCGGCGTGAATCTATTGTTTGCAAAGGTCAGTCATGTTCAATACTTGAAGAAGATAATCGTGCAAGACCCACTCTTTGCAGAATTTTGGATGAAGCTTGCGAGCACGAAAGCAAGGTAGTAGCCAGGGTAGAAGCCNNGTGCCAGAATGCACTGGTAACAAAAGTCGCCATACTAGCTCTGAAACCAGGTTTCTTGCCCTTGGGCGTGACACGAAGATACACATAGTTTCTCAACCACATGTTGGTGTTGATGTTCCAATTGCCCAAGTAGGCATGGCTGTTCTGAGCCAATTCGATAGCAAGAGGCTTCACGTTCTGCAGTCTGTTCCAATCGACCTTTCCAGTCTTGGGGTCGATGCCCTTGAAGCCAATGCCAGAGAGAATGCAAGCGCCTTCGGTGAGAGACCAGACACCATAATACTTCATGCGAGTGGTGACACCAAGCATGTGCAAGACCCAGATGCGGCGAAGAAGACCGTATTGTTTGTAGCCGTCAGAAAGCAAGAAGTCGGTGTAGTAGTAGCCGGAGAACTGCAAGAAGGCAAAGATCCAAAGAAGACCAAATGCGGCCTTCCATGCTGCAGGTGTACCGCTGCGAGGAATCTTGCGTTGCTTGCGAGTCGGTGGAGCCTTCGAGGGGTCTACACCTGGAGGCAGCTCAAACATGGTAGTCTCGATCCATCTTCTGTAATCCACATAGTCGAAGGCAGGGCCTGCAAACAGCGAGGGAAAGAAGAACACGAAACCAGCATAATCAAGCAGACTAGGCAGCTTTCTTAAAGCGCGTTCCTTTTGATGATCGGTCAGGGTGGCTTCAGGCAGAGTACCGTCATAGACATTCCAGCAGAAGGCAGTCAATTTCATAACCAGGACCATCTGGGCACCAGTAATGTCGATGGTACTAGGGTCATTGACGATCTGGCGATAGATGTGATTGACAGACATGTGTCCCATGAGGAACACGAAACCAACCCATGGCATATAAGGTCCCTGTACGTATGCCGCAATTGCATATGCACCTACAGAGCTGATCAAAATGGTACGTAGGCCAGCCCACAGGTCGAAGAGCCCGACCAGATAGAACATAGAGACNTCTGTTGAAGTTAGTAGAGTAAAGCGAAAAGGGCTACATATTCACGCATACGCAATAATGAAAACATTCTTCTGTGCGGGTTTCGAGTCGGGTATGCGTTTGAGCACTCCGGCCAGAGGATATGACAACAAGAAGGAGAAGATGAGTTTCACNTGTATACCATTAGTCGACCCAACAATGACCTCGATTCAATGGCACATACACTCATCGGGTGCTGCGCCCAGTTTGCCAGCCACGTAGACAAACGCTACAAGCTCATGTCAGTAAAGCTATTGCTTGACCTCCTGGAACGAGGGTCCAGATAGTACTCACGGGCGTTGATGTAGGGTAACATCGTGACGGTTGCTCAATGAGATCAGTACAAATAGATCTCAAGAACACAAGACAGAGTGAACAGAAGGTAGGTCTGGAAGAGTGCTTTAAGAAAGTCCAAGAAGTTTGGCACACGTTTATGGATAATAGGCTGTTTGCTGGAAATGACGTAGCACAAGATTTTATGACCTGCTTATGCATGTCATGTACGCTCTCATCCTTACACAAACATGAACAAGTATGGAGTACAGTCGCTCGGAGCGAACAAAAAGTGGAAGAGCATGTCACTGAATGTGGAAAAGTAGAGAATGGTAAAAGACAAGATGCTCATATGCGACTATACATGCTGGCGACTCGGGCCATTGCAATGCATGAAGCAGTGCTTTCATAAATACTTCTATGGGAAGCCTCAATCAACACGGGCTCTCTGGGGGCAGCACTCCTCATCGTTCTCCAACGTCTTCTGTATGCGCTTCTTAGTTTGTAAGAGGAACTGCTTCATGTGTCACGCAGACAATGCTGCCCTTTGTCGGACGAAGCAGAGATTAGGGAATTCGAAGGGGTGAGGTGTTTAGCGGCCCTTGGCGACTCTGGAGACGATGCTCTCGTACTCGATGTCATCAGGGTCGTTGGCCTGAATGTCGGCGGCGAGGCCGTTGAGGGCGCGCTTGATGGCTTCCTTGGAGGACGAGTACATCATACGGGGCNNTAAAATGAGAAGCGATTAGCATGCGTGATTGTAGATGGTTGCAAGGGAGAGGCGCACGTATTGCGATGCATCATCAGGGACCCAGGCGATGAAGGTGATCTTGCTTCTANNGAGTAGGCGTTAGTATGCGACGACAAGGCGACAGGGCTCGATAATGGCGCACCTCTTGCCCTCGCCGGCAGTGTCGTACTCGACATCGTAGACGGCGTATCTGCCACCGATGCCCTCGTTTCCTCTTCGGTCCTTGCTCTTTGCGTTGAGGAGCTTCTCGCGGAAGACGGAGTAGTTGGCCTCAGTGGACGAGTCCTCGACGACGATCTCCTTCCAGTCGTCCGAGATCTTGTAGATGATCCACTTGGTCGACTTGCCGAGCTTGAGGTCGTTGAATGCGGTGATGCACTCGGGTGCAACGGAAACACTGTCGGCGGGTCATCAGCGCCATGGTTCGTAGATTGGGCCGCAGCCAAGGCGGTGGAGATGGGCAAAGGTGAACATACCCTGATTGGGCCTGAAAGTAGTGAGATTAGCATGCTGGTCAATTGAGTAGCTGTGGAGGGACATACCATCTTGATTGTCTGTCTAGCAGGTCTGAGACACGATAGTGGCTGTCGGAGCGGTGTCAGCCGTCAGTGTTAAGTAGCGCCAGGTGGAGGCAACAGCATTCAGAACAAGAGCACATTGGCAAGACAGGCTGCCGTTGTACGCGTGTGCAGAAAAGAGCGGCAACATACCGGATAAGAGAGTGGGTTGAAAAGGTTGTTGTGGTGTTGTGGTAGACAACAACTGGTGGTGCTGGCGCTATGAGCTTGCACTTGCTGCCCTGCCCTCCCGTGTGGCCCCCGTCCTCTCCGCGACTTCCTCTCCTGCTTCACACACGTGACGCCCCAATCATGACGACGCCAATTCAGCCTCATTCACTCCAACCTGCACATTCGCATGCTTCGAGTCACAGATTCACCTTTCAAACATCCAGCTGATACTTGGTTCATAATCACTAATCTGCTGTCACATTCACCACCCAATTTCGACCATATTCTAGAAGAAAAACCATCTTAATTCGTACAGATACATATCGCTAAACCCATCCTCTGCTATGCAATCTAAGAGAGGAGAAATGTTTGTACATTTACATAACGACACGGCAGAAATGCCACAGGGCTTTTAGCTACAATACATAGAAACATGAACGCCCGTCAAAGGCTAAAGGAAATTTGGGGTATCATCGACTCTTCAAGCTGCGACTGGCTTAGAACATGCCGCCGCCCATACCGCCCATGCCACCGCCCATGCCACCCATAGGAGGCATGCCAGGGCCCTTCTCCTCAGCTGCCTCAACGATGGCCACCTCAGTGGTACCAAGGAGCGAGGCAACACCAGAGGCGTCTCTGAGACCGGTGCGAACGACCTTGAAGGGGTCGAGAATACCGGCGGCGATCATGTCGACGTACTCACCCTTGGAGCTGTCGAAACCCTTGTTGAAGTCCGAAGCGTACTCATCCATGATCTTGCCAACGATAACGCTGCCTTCGGCACCGGCGTTCTCGACAATGGCGCGAGCGGGACGGGTGATGGCGTTCTTGACGATGCTGATACCGAGCTGCTGGTCGAAGTTGGCGGGCTTAAGGTCGTTCAGGGCGTTGGCGGCGGCCTTGATCATGGCAGTACCACCGCCGGGGAGAATACCCTCCTCAACGGCAGCGCGGGTAGCGTTAAGAGCGTCAACGAGACGGTCCTTCTTCTCGCCGACCTCGACCTCGGAGGAACCACCGACCTTGATGACGGCAACACCACCAGAAAGCTTGGCGAGACGCTCCTGGAGCTTCTCCTTCTCGTAGTCGGAGGTAGTGGGGTCGGCAATGACACCACGGATCTGCTCGCAGCGCTGAGCAACCTGGTCCTTGCTACCCTCACCGTTGAGGATGACAGTGTCCTCCTTGGTGATGGTGATGGATCCAGTGGAACCGAGCATCTCAGCGGTGGCCTTGTCGAGCTTAATGTCGAGCTCGTCGGTGAAGACGGTACCGTTGGTCAGGACAGCAAGATCGCCGAGGATGGACTTGCGGTTGTCACCGAAGCCGGGGGCCTTAACAGCGGCGACCTGGAGCTGGCCACGGAGCTTGTTGAGAATGCAGACAGCAAGAGCCTCACCATCAATGTCCTCAGCGATGATGACAAGAGGGCGGCGGAGCTGCTGAGAAGCCTCAAGAGCAGGAACAATGTCCTGGACGGCAGAGATCTTCTTCTCCGAGAGGAGGATAAGGGGCTTCTCGAACTCGACCTTCTGCGACTTGGTGTCGGTGATGAAGTAGGGAGAGATGAAACCGCGGTCGAACTTCATACCCTCGGTGATCTCAAGCTCATCCTCAATGGTCTTGCCCTCCTTGACGGTGATAACACCCTCCTTGCCGACCTTCTCCATGGCGCTCGAGAGGAGAGCACCAATGTGAGTGTCGCCGTTGGCGGAAATGGTGGCGACCTGAGCAATCTCGGTGCTAGTGGTAACATCGCGCTTGTGGCTCTGGAGGTATTGGATGACGGCCTCGGTAGCGGACTGGATACCGCGTCTCAAGTCCATGGGGTTGCATCCAGCGGCGACGTTCTTGACGGTTTCGGAGAAGATGGCGCGGGCGAGGACAGTAGCGGTAGTGGTACCGTCACCAGCGACCTCGTTGGTCTTGCTGGCAACATCCTGGAGAAGGCGGGCACCAAGGTTCTCGAACTTGTCCTTGAGGACAACAGCCTTGGCAACAGTGACACCATCTGAAATACGTGTTAACCATCAATCGCTCGCGAGCAGCTTCTTCAGGAAGACGAGGCGCATACCCTTGGTGATCTTGGGCGAGCCGTAGGCGGACTCGATGAGAACGTTGCGACCCTTGGGACCCAGAGTAGTGGCGACGGCTCTGGCGAGGGTGTCGATACCGTTGAGCAGAGCTTGTCTGCCCTCAACACCGAACTTGAGCTCCNNTAAGGTCCGTAGTCAGCATGTGAAGCAGGTAAGACTGCGACTATGCCGTACCTTGTGTGCGAAACGCTGCTGTTGCAGAGAAACAGAACGGAGCTTGGAGGCCGAAAGGGCAGAAGCCCTGGCACGAGAGGTGAAAGCGCGCTGCATATTGGAAATGAACAAAAATGCAAATAGAATGATATGAACCCGTTTGCTCCTGTTACTCCGCGAAGCAAATGGCAGACGAGATGAGAAGGGGAAGACGGCGACGGGGAGCGTGGAGCGTCAAGTTGAAAAATATACGACAGGGCCCCAGAGCTCGTCCGAGGTTACCAGGCACATTCTGGATGCTTCGGTTGGTCCGAGCGCCCTTCTGTCGTTGCCCATCTTGTCCGATGCCGCGACCAAATCCGACGTCCATCGACCTACCTACTCTTCGAATCTTCATTTGATTCTACTTGAGATCGGTCCTCAGGTATTGGTCTTGCAAAGATGTACACAGTTGTGATGCATCGCCCATTCTACCCAATCATCATGCGTCCGATGTAACAGACAGAGACATAGCCATTGTGCTGGTGTCAGATGTCACAAAAGGCATGCAACCGGTTGCATGCTTAAGGTAATACATTCCTCGTACTCCCATAAGGGCGATTCAAGGCTTTGCGGTTAGCTGCGCCTGATGGCCGTGTATGTAATCTGTCAGTTTGGTCTTTCTGGGGAGAGCTTTCGTTTGTATGTCTTTGATCGTCGCTCAATCTGATTCTTTGTCCATCTACCTCACATTTCCGGCCACAGTCGTCACTCTCTTCTTTCATTACCTCGCATGCTGCTCTCGTTATTCGCTATGCCCAACTTTTCTAACGCAAACTAACCAACCACCGTCACCACTGCTAAAAGAAACAACCACTATTGAAACGTCTTGGTGCTCAATCCGGCACAATGCAGTTGAAAGGTCTTCATTATCGGCAGAGCTGTCCTGGGGGCGCATACTATGTCTGCCAGAATGGATTTAGAGGTTGCTGTTCCATTGATCCTTGCAATCCTGGCGCCACATGCCCAGATACCAGCAGCACCTTGTCTACCTCTCCAGCCAGCACAACGAAACCAAGTTCGACTACCACACCGGCAATCATTGCGACACCAGCTACGACTCCAATCGCCTCTCCAGCAACGATGTCTTCAACTTCGATCAGCACCACCTCGACGAGCTTGCTCCCAACAGCGACGAGTCTCACATGTCCAGCAGCCAATATGACGACATACATTGACTCAAACAAAGTCCAATACTCGATCCGCTGCAACACCGACAATTCTTACGACTCGTTTAATTCTACATCTGTCAGCACAGGAGGATTCGGAAAATGCTTTCCAGCATGCGACAACCTCGCGGCGTGCGCAGGTTTTACTTTCGTAGGATCCGACTCGGGGACATGCTATTTCAAATCCAACCTTCCAGAGGATAGTTATTCAAGCACCGCAGGAAGCAACTATGTAACAGTCGCTTTGCTGAATCGAGATGATCAAGTTCATCCACCAGCCGATGCCCTACCAACAAACTCTCCTGGCCCATCGCATGGCTCTAAGAGTACGCCTATTGGTGCTATCGTTGGAGGTGCCATAGGTGGCTTGGTTCTTCTTGTTCTTCTCGCTCTGCTCGTGTTTCTTTGTTTACGCAGACGGCGCAAAAAGAGAGAGGAGATCAAGTCCGCCACTCAGAGCTTCCCACCAGGTCCCATGGAGCCTCATCCGAAAAGTGACTCTCCTTTCGCAGCACTTGGTGGTAAGCTGGACCCGACTGTCTTCACGACCAACGCTAATTCAGACACAGGATTCTATGGAGGGCTTACAACAGCACCGAAGCAAGCACCACTCGATGAATCTCAGCTCGCCAGAGAAGATTCTGCAAACGAATTCGCGGCAGCAAAGTTCGATAGGCCCGCAGCTACATCGGCTGCCTACAAGCCAACTGGTCCAGCAGAAGTGGAAGGCAGACCAATATATCCCTCGGCGAAGGTCGGTCCTGCTCCAGTGGAAATGGATGCAAGTTCTCCTATAATGGCACCGAAAACACCAATGTCACCACAAGTTGATGAATCACCCGTCCTAGGAAGATATGCTTCAAGCGCCTACGCTAACGGGCAGAGCAATCTTGCAGATGAAGTGCGCAGAAGACAGCATAGTCGACACATCATGAGCTGGAACAATTACGACGACAGAAGTGCGATATCGCCTCCTTCGTCCATGACAATGTCTCCAAGGATCGGTTCTCCAGATGTAAGTCCTTTGGTGAACAGCTCGAGAGATTCGACTGCCAGTAAATCGCCACCTGAAAGATACCGAGAACATTTCATATAAGGTCAGACATGGTTGCATATGCGCCCAGCTGTCTTTCTCGTATTCGGGGCGGGCTAGATAGACTATACTTAGGAGGGTGTGCCGCAATTACCAGACGTTAATGGACATGTGTTCATAGAGTTATGTCCGTATTCCCACAGTATCTGTGTTCCCGCCCTATGAGTCTTCGTAGATCTTGTGATGATTGCGCGTGCCTCGCCTATCTGGTCTGTGTCGAGGACCGACATTGATCTGCGATACGATAGGCTTGTCCACTGATAGTCTGGACTTTTGATGAGGCAAGTTCTTATCTTCTCTACTGACTACCGAGACAATCGTAAAGACAAGCCTTCAACAGAAGCTTAACGAGAGGAAGATCACACGGATCATCACCTTGGTCAAGTGTTAAGCCGGCCGGCTTCCGCACGTAATTATATTCGATATGCAACAGATATGATTGATCATAAATACACCCCCTCTAGTGAGCCCCCCTCCCGGTATCGTGTCTGGGCGGCAGACTAATAACATTCTTTTCATCCATGACTGATGCCATGATACTCGCACTGTATCAGAACAATCATGCTAAAGATCCTCTATCCTGTCCATGGGACTTTGTTTGACCGAGTAAACTTCCTTTGACGATCAGAAACGTGTCTAGTTAGAGAGCAATAACTGTACGAGCCAGCTGTGGGTGAATTTACCAGCGGGCTCGGGAAGCGGGTGACGCCCATCCGACCGCGGCACAGCCTGCGACATCTGCTCGCGTGCTTTCACCATGAAAGCCCACTCCTGCCTTCTTTTCCACTCGAGCTATCGACCTTCTCAATTCGTACATCTCAAGTGACCGCTTTTCTATCTGCGCAAGCAAAGAACAAGCTCATGACACGGCAGCTAATCTAGGTGCCTTCAGCGTGCCACTGGCTAGTCGTTCGATGGCGACCTTGGTCGTTCTGTCCTCCTTCCCAACAGGGCATTAGCTGCTTTTCCTCTATATGCGCCTTTCCAGGGCTGTGGAGCATTCATATCATCCGGACACAACATGCTTCCAGGACGATATGGCTGAAGGTTCATCTACAATCTATCGAGTGGTCCCCCGGCGCCGACCCCTGAACTTTACTATCTCTAAGAGGAAGGAGAAGTAATTGGGTGTGGTTTATAAGGATCCAGCACAACCACAATGTAGTCCAGGTAGATCTCATCTCCCATTGTCCTTCGTCGTTGATCTTGTTCAAGGCACATCTTGCCTTCTTGTTCCTCCGTCATCATGCAACTCTCTTTGCTCAGTCTGAGTGTGTTGGTGTCCTATGTCCTCGCATCACCTACTGGAAACTACGTGATCCACGAAAAGCGTGATGCTGCTCCCATGGGCTGGAGCAAAGGCGAGCGTCTTGATCGTCGTGCCTTGATTCCTATGAAGATTGCATTGACGCAACGCAACCTTGATCAAGCCGCAGAATACCTGCACGAAGTCAGTCATCCTGAGTCTTCCAAGTATGGCCAACACTGGACTGCAGAGCAAGTGGCAGACCACTTCGCACCCAGCGATGATACCATTTCTTCTGTCATGGATTGGCTTATCGCTTCCGGCATTTCCTCCGACAGTGTCAAGTTGAGCAAGGGCAAANACTGGATCAACCTTGAAGCCTCGGTCGACCAAGCCGAGTCACTTCTGAATACCAAGTACCACGTTTACGAGCACGATGCTACTGGTCATCCTCATATTGCCTGTGATGAGTACAGTCTTCCCAAGCATCTGAAGGACCACATTGACTTTGTCACTCCTTCCCTGCACTTCGACACCAGAGTCACAGGACGCTCTGAAAAGCTCGAGAAGCGTAATGTAACCCCCAATACTGGCAAGACAATCGGTCAACCTGGTAGTGGCAGTACACCTCATCTAGGCCAGTGGATCAACAAGTCGCAGTTCATCACTCAGCTTGAACAGTGTGATGAGCAGATCACGCCGAACTGTCTGAAGGCTCTGTACCAGATTGGAAAGAGCACCGGAAAGAGCAAGAAGAACAGCTATGGCATTGTCGAGTACACTCCTCAGGCCTATGTTCCGTCCGATCTCGATCTTTTCTTTGCCAACTTCTCGGAGAAGCAAGTCGGAGACCGTCCCATCACCGATCTGATCGACGGTGCTGTTGTCCAGCAGACTAACATGAGCTTCAATTTCAATGGCGAGAGCAACCTTGATCTCGAGTATGCCATGACTCTTATCTATCCGGAGAAAGTGACTTTGTACCAAGTTGGTGATCNNTTGTATGTGGCTTCTGTATACGTTATCACTGGGAAACACGCTAAATTCTGAATTCAGGTTGAAGGTGCATCGTTCAACAACTTCCTTGACGCCATTGATGCTTCTTACTGCACATACGAAGGCGGCGATGACCCTTCCCAAGACGCTGTCTACCCTGATCCGTATGCAGGGGGCTACGAGGGCAGTGAGAACTGCGGAACATATGCACCTGCCAAGGTCATCAGCACATCCTACGGCTATAATGAGGCCGATCTCACTCCTTTCTATGAGAAGCGACAGTGTGATGAGTACATGAAGCTCGGTCTGATGGGTACCTCGGTCCTCTACAGCTCAGGTGATTATGGTGTTGCAGGTAACAGCGGCCAGTGTATCGCAGCCAACGGCACCTACAACTCCGGCAAGAACGGTCGTTTCAACCCCTCTTTCCCTGCTACCTGCCCTTACGTGACAGCCGTCGGAGCCACACAAGTAATTCCTGGTACAAACATCATCGCCGCTCTTGCCAGCGGTACTCAGCCCGAGGAAGCTTGTGAAACTGTCATCTATTCTGGTGGTGGTTTCAGTAACGTCTTCGACCTTCCCAGCTACCAGGCTTCTGCTGTCAAATCGTGGTTCAAGAACTACNCCCCACCATACGGTGCTGACCGCTTCAACAACACACAAAAGACTCGTGGCTTCCCTGATGTCAGTGCAAATGGTGCCAATTATGTCGTCGCCGTCGATGGCACCTTTGCCTTGGTCTACGGAACATCTGCATCATCTCCTACTTTTGGCTCGGTCCTCACTATCATCAACGAGAGACGTCTTCAGGCCGGCAAGAGCAGCGTCGGTTTCATTAACCCCACGCTGTATGCTCACCCTGAGGTGTTGAATGATATCACCCAGGGAGGCAACCAGGGATGCGGTACTCCAGGTTTCTCTGCGAGCAAGGGATGGGACCCCGTAACTGGTAAGAGCATAAAGAAACCCTAATAAAAACTGTCAAGGATGAGCTAACAAGATTTAGGACTTGGAACACCCTCGTTTCCTAAGATGTTGAGTCTTTTCATGAGTCTACCTTGATGAACGAAACGGCAGAAGGAATCGGTAGAAGGAAATGATCGTGATTGTTACAGAATGACCTTGCAAAGAGTCGAACCGAGAATTGTCGGAGTTAGCACAAACCCTGAGGCTTGGCGCGTTTTCACGCAGTTGACAGCGTAGGAGCTTACCTCCCTTGAGTGAATGAATGATGATTGACATTTTCACTGTCTTGTTGTCCTCGCTGCCATATTCGTTTTTTTCTTTGCTTCGTTCCCGGTTGCCTGATACCAAAATCCGGTATCTTCTTGATTGACATGATTCCCGTCAGACCGTGTGACCCGCGATCAACCTTGAAGAAATACACAATACTTTCGTGAAGAACACAATTTCCACAGAGAGCCTCGACAAAGGCTATCTCAATCGCCAGAGTTACATTGAAATTGTAATCATGCATTTCGATAGCTTATGATAACCTTTATGGCTCAGAATGGAGAAGGGATCAGTTGCAGAATTGTGACTATCTTTAGCTCACGGCGATCAGACTCGGATGCGAGAATCAATAAATGAGCGACGAACACATCATCAGAATCATGGAAGCAGGAAGCGGTCAGTTCCAGGCCTCGGGTGTGGTGTTCCAATCTAGCAGATTGACATCGTCATTTGCAGTCATGGCTCATCATTCGACAATACGGACGAAGCACCTGGAAGGATACCATCAGGGTCAGCGGCGACAAAGAGGCCATTCGACGTCTTGCTGTGGCCGCAAGTACACTGAAGACGGTTCCAGGGCTTATGGCAAAAAATCAACAAAGCCAAGGGTGAATACCGCAAAGCCCACGATAAGGATCTCCCTGGCGAGTTCTCAGAGCTCGGCAACCCAATCGTGAAAAGAAAGATCGATTACAAGATCTTCCAGTCGGCGACCATGTCACACGCTGTCTTGTTAGCAATCATCGGAGGAGTGGGAATACCAGGTTCAGACCCCGCAAACTCTGGCAATAAAGGGCCCAGCGGCCGTGAGTATCAAATATGGCACGAGAGGTGCAGAATTGCAGGGTAGAAACCCTCTCGTACCTCGAGGTGGCTGCAAGAGGGAGAGCCTCCCAAACCCGCCGCGCCGAGGCAAGAAAGGATGGGATCAGGGCTAGTGGTGATGCAGAAGCCATCCGCCGTCTTGGTGTCGCCGAGAAGTATACTGAAGACGGCTTTAGGGCCCATGGCAAGAAGATTAACAAAGCCAAGGATCAATACCATAAAGACCACGGCAAGGACAGCGTCACGCCAGAGGTCGAAGCCCAGATCCGGGCAAGGTTTGGAGCCGCTCCTACCAAGCTCCTGGAAGCTAGGGCACGCAAGATCATCAGAGATGATCTGCCCATGTTGGAGACAAATCCCAGATTCGACTGGGCTGCGGACACGGCAATGAGGAAGCGAGGGAATCTGGTGTCCAATGGCGGTGGCCACACGGCGGATCCGGTATTCATTGCAGCCGCCTTGCTCGACGTCAAAGCAGCACGCAAAGGCCGCGATGCTCTCATCCTACGTCTGCTCTCCCAGGTCTCAGAGAACTGGATCAACGGCGAACATGCGAACCCCTGTTCTGTATGAACGGGTCTCCAGATGAAAGACTGCCACCTCTTACCGCTGTCGCAATGCAGCATGCTTAGATGATGGCAGTCTAGTCCATGGAGAGTTACTCGGCACCTGTGTGATGAGCCTTCGCTCTCCCCGGACACCACCTTCTAACATATTACTTCTTGCATTAACACAGTAGGCTGACTGTATATCTGTTGGCTGATTTATCTACAGTTTATTCTTCACGCTCTCCCAATCCACCAACCCAACCCATGCGTCCTCGCTCGGCTTTCCGCGCCGACCATTATCCGACACGAAGACCGATCGAAATAATGATGAGCACATCAGCAAGATCGTCAGAGCAGCAAACGGCAGATTTCTTGCTTCAGGTGTAGTTCAGCAGTCTAGCAGATTGTCGTCACCATTCGCTGTCATGGCACATTACCCAACGATGAAGACGAAACACCTTCTTTCGGAGAGACCCTGGATCCCTCGAACCGATGTACAGGTCTTATTGGCAGAAAGATTGGCTCTGCTCCAGGAGCCCTGGTATTCGACTTATACCCTCCAAGGTGTCAAAGACCACCAAAGGGACCTGGTGTGACTGCGCAAGACTTCAGCCAGCCATACATCAAGCAACATGGCTCGGAGGCATGCCATGGGAAGGTCTGTATCACTGTATAGCGTGCTCATTCTCCCTCTCTGAATGCTTTCTTTTCCAACCTTGTGACACATCACAATAAACAATTCAAGTTTGCAGACCGGAAGAGACAGGAACTTTACTTCCAAGCGTTTGTCGCAGCCTTACGGTCTCTTGTTTGTTTGATGAGATCGTCGATGGGAGAGTTTCTGCCCTCCACGACCCAAACCATGATCTGCTTCCCCTGCTGCTTTCGGTAGCGGCGAGCATCAGCCTGCATTTCCTCCGCCTCAATCCACCATGTCGAGATGTACGACATGGTTCTCTACGAATGGCTCAACATCAATACGCACAGTCGAATGAACTGTGTTTGAATGCTTAAAAACAGAGGCTAGCAAAAAGTAAACCAGGTTCGTAAACCAGAAACCAAAAATCTGCAAAGGTTCTTCTTGCCTCGTTAAAAACCCACTGGGAAGAGGACGAACATCCAGTGGGAAAAGAGTTACAAGAGGCCCCTTAAGACACAAGCATCTTTGAAGATGACAAGGTCAGTATTCAATATCCTTCAACTCTGAAATACACTCTTCTGCCACTTGAGTTGTGGACAGTATTGTGCATGTAAGCATTCTCGATACGGCGGATTGTGTAGTCATCGGCGCGTCTGAGAGCTTCTTCCCTGCTCATGGACCTTGTTTGTGGAGTGGTTGGTGCCGGTGAGAAAAGGGGTGTTGTGGTGGTAGAGGGAGAGACCAGGCTCATCTCGTCCCAGGCGTCGCTTGTCCACCCGAAGATTTCGTTGTGGATGCGACGTTGTTGTGTGGCTTTGTTGCCTGTGTGAGAGCAGGACTTTTTGGTGGTGGAGGTGGAGGTGGTAGTGCTGGACCCCTTGATGGCGGTACGCAGCTTGTTTTGGGTGTTGAGGAGCCACTTTGTAAGGCGGCAGACCTTCTTGGCTTGTGCCTGGGTGAGGAGGGTAGGAGTAATTGCCATTTTGTATGTGTAGAGGAGAGGGTTGTATATGAGAGGGGGAGGTGCAGGGTTGGTGTACCTAGCTTCAGTATACTAGTCACTCGTAGTTTTGAGTTGATAGGTGCGTTTTCTTGACTTGTAGCAGTATCGAAGAATCGCTGTTGGATGGAAGGAGGAAACAAGGGAAGGGGGTGAGGAGCGCTATTTATCTCTGAACTCGATCACGAAGGCCAAAACGATTACTCGCCTATTGTGCGAGAGAAATGCGTCCATTCGAGATGTCGCCCCCAGCTTGACCAATACAAAGCCTGGGTTCCTATAGCTGACTGACCTGGGAGTGGAATCGAGGTATATAAAATTTTCACCCCAAGGCAGCACCCCATGACCAGACAAAATGCAGCGAACCTAACAACGTGGAAAGAGATCTCGCGACGGCAAGAAGTCATGCAGGTTCTGTATAGACAACGGGGGTGTTTCGCCTTTCAACCATAAGCGATATCTCGAATACTCCATGGCATTCTGTGGTTTGCTCTGTGAATGTATCCATGTATGTATTGATTTTGAGAGCTGTCGCAAAATACCTCAAGTCCTCGCAGGTGCCTGGCTATTTTGAGGGCCGGAGCCTGGCAGATCCAAGATGTCTCGGATATGTTCTCACGAATGAGGGAGTATGACTGTCGTCAGGATTTACCACGAAGGCCATCGCAATACTTCGAGATTCCCACTTCTCTTCTCACATCATCAGCCCAGTACATTCGAGATGAAAGCAGTATCAAGATTGGACGGATCGAGCTTCGAGCGTATCTCAGGTCAACGCACGACGAACTCAAGCCCGACTCTCACAGACTCAAGCAGGGAGTCTTTATTCGTAGCAATGTCTGATTCGTCACAGGCGCTGGAGTCCCCGTTCGTGTCGGCGTTCGACACTCCGCAGTCAAGCGTAGTCAACATCGTCGCCAGTCAAGCACCACAACAGACACGAGTGGCCAGATTCGTGGAGTGCGCCTGTGTGAGCGGCGGGCCGTGTGTTGGAAGAGGGGGTCAAGCGACCTGCAACTGCAGTCTGGCCCATGACGAGGTAAAAGCACCAGGAAAAGCCGAAAAGAAGAGGTCGATCAAAAATGCTGCACGGGGTATCGCCAAGGTCCTGAGGAGGGCATGGAACAGGCCAGTACGTGCACTCCACGATGCAACGGCAAGAGCAGTTCGAAAGCAGAATGGATATTAGGTGACGGTGACCTGGTGAGTCTCCTTGTCAGTGCCTCGGACAAAACTAGTGGTCGCCCTTGCCATGGAACCAAATCAACAGTCCCATCAAAGCACCATCGAGATTAATGATTCATTCTGAATCGACACATTTGTTTCATGATGACAAGAAGTCAAGATGGAGATGTCGATGTGCAGGAAAAGGGTCAGCGGTTTCGGCTGTCATCAGGACCCCAGCGACGTCACTGTTGATCGACAGCTTCAGCATGCAGAAAGCTCTCCCCATTTCTCAGACTGCCTTCTCATCCCGACACAGCACAACATCATGTCGTTTCGCCTGAGCACATGCAGCACAAGCCTACGGGCTCCTCTCGCCCGTCTCACAACCACACCCGTCACCCGCCGTCACCTCAGCGCCTACGGCTACGAGCAAACAAAAACACTAGCCTTCACCAACTATGGCGAACCAAAAGACGTTCTCCGCCTGCACGGCCATAGCATCTCTCCTGCCCACAAAGACCTCGTAACCCTCCGCTTCCTCGCCTCTCCCATCAACCCAGCAGACATCAACCAAATCCAAGGCGTCTACCCCAGCAAGCCAACCTTCAGCACCACCATCGGAGCCCCAGAACCCACTGCCGTAGGAGGCAATGAAGGTGTCGCCGAAATCATCTCTGCCGGAGGTAGCGTCAAGGGCTTCCAACGAGGCGACTGGGTCATCATGCGCAGCCCAGGCTTCGGCACCTGGCGCACTCACGCTCAAACCACCACCGAGAATCTTCTCAAGATCGAAGACAAGTCAGGCCTCACACCTCTCCAAGCCGGTACTGTCAGCGTAAATCCCTGCACAGCCTACCGCATGCTCAAAGACTTTGTACCACTCAAGGAAGGCGACTGGTTCATCCAGAACGGCGCCAATTCAGGCGTGGGAAGAGCAGCAATCCAACTAGCAAAACTCTGGGGCTACCGCAGTATAAACATCATCCGCGACCGCTCGGACGCCTCGGCAACAGAAGCAATGAAGCAAGAGTTGAAAAATTTGGGTGCAGATATCGTCCTCACAGACAAAGAAGCAATGGACAAGTCCTTCCGCAACGTCATCAAGGAAGCCACAAATGGTGGTCGCGAACAAATCTCGCTGGCCTTGAACTGTGTAGGCGGCAAACTCGTCAACAGCATGGCCAAAGTCCTCGCCGACAACTCACGCATCGTCACCTACGGCGCCATGTCGCGCGAACCTGTCACCGTCCCTGCTGGCCTTCAGATCTTCAAAAACATTTCCTACGATGGCTTTTGGGTCAGCAGGTGGTCAGACGCAAATCCAGAAGAAAAGAAGAAGACGGTCGAACACGTCCTGAACCTTGTGCGGGAAGGCAAGTTCAAGGACACGCCTTTCGATGAGGTCAAATGGGAATGGGAGACCAAGGGTGAAGAATTGATCAAAGCTGTACAAGGCACCTTGGAAGGCTTTAGATCTGGCAAGGGTGTCTTTGTGTTTGGAAAGACCTGATCAAAGAGTTTCACGAAGACCAAAACTATTGGTGATGATAATGGAAAAGTACGCTTCTGCTGTACATATACATATATCCATGGTCTTGCTTTTCGAAATTGAGAAATTGAATAAATTTTGTGAATATAAAAAGACCATTCTAGAAAATGCAAGAGAACCAATGATGATAACTGTCCCGGGCTTCTAGCCACGAAAAGACACTAAAGTGATGAAAACAGTAAGGAAATCATTGCAATCATGATTGAGAACGCCAACGCAGAGCAAAGTCAAGACTTTAGGCAGGCAGGCCAGCAGCAATGGAATCCTCCTTCTTGGGACGAGGACGGCCTGAAAGGGTATCCACGATGTTCACCAAATCCATCCAGAACTCGTTCTTGGGGCGGCGGTCCTTCCAGTCGGTCTCCTCCTTCTCGACCTTCTCCATGCCTGAGAATTGCACTTGGGCACCGGTGATTCCGATGACCGAGCACGACAGAGGGTCGTTTGCGATCTCGTCCTTGGACTTGCCGGCAAACGACTCGATGTGCTGCATACTCTTGACACCGAAACGGACGGCACGAACACGGTCCATGGGCGATGGGATACCACCCTGCTGTACGTGTCCGGGGACGGCGAAACGCGAGTCGAACTTGCCGCCGCTCTCTTCGCGGATGATATTGGCAATGATTTCGGTGGTGTAGGTCTTGGATGCCTTTTCGTTGCGGAGAATGATCTTTCCGCTGCGGTTTTGGCCCTTGTCCTTGGCGAATTGCTCCTTCAAGTGCTCAATGTCGGAGGCGATCATCTTGAGGTGGATGCCCTCCTCGGGTGTGTAGACGGCAACGGCACCAATTGAGAGACCAGCAATGGTAGCGATGTAGCCTGAAGCACCACCCTGGGTCTCAACAACGAACACACGACGACGAGAGGCTGCAGCGGATTGCTTGATGGCATCGCAGTAGTCGATCAGGGCGTTCAAACAGGTGTCACTACCGATGGAGTACTCAGTACCGGGGACGTTGTTGGAGACGGTTGCGGGAAGAACGACGATGGGGATCTTGAAGGCGTCGTAGTCGCGTCTGGCCTTGCGAAGCTCAGAGACGGCAGTGAAAGCCTCGAAACCACCGATAACGAAGAGAGCGTCGATCTTGTGGTGGGTAAGAGCGTCCGAGACACCGTCGTAGTCCTCAGAGGGAGTAGCACGGTTGGTACCAATTTCGGAACCACCCTTGCTGGCCCAGTTCTCGGCATCGAGCCACTTGATCTCACGGACAGAGCTTTCCTCATCCNNCTTGTAGTGGCGGGCGAGTCCAGGAAAACCGTTGTGTAGGGCGATGGGAGTGTGACCGCGGGTAAGACAGTAGGCAGTGGCGGCGCGGGTGGCAGCGTTCATACCACCAGCGGGGGCTCCGACGTGGATGATACCAACACGCATGCGCNNTGTTTCCATGTCAGTTCTATTTTTCGTAGCAAGCACAAAGTGTGTTCTTACCTTCTCCTTGGGAAGAAGCAATTCCTCTTTGTCGGTCGAGACGGTGGTGCTGTATGCAGTCCAGTACTCGTCAAACTCGGCACCTCTTAGCTTCATGGCCGACTTGAAGTCCTTGCGCTCAATTGCCTCGGCGACGGATTGGGTCAACTTGACAGCCTCCATCAATGACTTGCGAACAATCTTGTTCTCGACAATGCAGATAACAGGACTGGGGGTCTCGGGAGTCGAGTCGAGCACGGCCTTGACGGCTTCAACACCCTGCAGAGTAGACAGCATACGATCGTAGGCAACGGCAGTACCACCACGCTGGACGTGACCAAGAGTGGTGACTCTGGTGTCGAGACCGAGCTTGCCAGCAAGCAGATCCTTGACCTTGTTGGGCGAGATGGCGTTGAGCTGACGGTCGTGAGCTCCCTCAGCGACGATAACAATCGTCTTTCTCTTTCCAAGCTTGCGGTGACGCTGCACGACGTCGCACATCTCAGTCTCCCAGTTCTCGGATGGAGGGTTTTCAGGGAGGAAGACGAAGTCGGCACCAGTGGAAACACCAGCCATCAGGGCGAGCCAACCACAGTGTCTGCCCATGACCTCGACAACGAAGGCGCGCTGGTGGGAGAAAGCAGTAGCGTCAATGTAGTCGACAGCCTGGCAGATACGCTGCAGCGATGAGTAGCATCCAATGGTGGCATCAGTACCAGCCAAGTCGTTGTCAATGGAACCGACCAGACCGACAATGTTGAGATGTCTGAAAGGCTCGACTGCCTCTTTCTTGAAAGTGCCGTTGGAAACCAGCTCCTCAACCAGACTGGGCCACTCGCCTCTGAATCTGTCTGCACCAGTCAAACTGCCGTCACCACCACAGACAACCAAGGCATCAATGCCCTTGTCGATCATGTTCTTGGCCGCTTGCAGTCTGCCGGCACGTTCCTTGAAGGACATGCATCTTGCTGTTCCAATGAGGGTACCGCCTTCTGAGAGCCATCCGCGAACGTCCTCCCAGCGCATCTGCTTGATCATGTCTCCGCCCTGAACAAGACCTTCGTAGCCTTCGTAGACAGCGAATGCGTCGCAGCCTGAGGCGATGGTTTGACGGACGACGGCACGCACAGCACCAGACATTCCTTGAGAGTCACCTCCAGAAGTCATGACAGCAATGCGCTTCTTGCCCGCAGGCATGGCGGGGGGAGCAAGGTTGACCTGGGCCATGGTGAAGGCCGGTTGTGTTGTGTGTTTTTGATACGAATGTGAGGGAGGGTTGTGTTATGTGGAGGGCGTGAGAAGCTGTACCAGACAGAGAGCTTGGCCAGCGAGGTTTATAAAGTCGTCGAGACACGTGGTGGAGAGATGGTTGTGAATGCAAGGAAAAGAGACCTCAGCCAGACTGCGAGGTGAAATCTTGAGAAGCCCAAGACTCTCCGGTCATACCGCCCACTGCCATACGTCACTCTCAACACATTGGCCAGTGCCAGTCAACATCACGGTCCGACTGCGGTCTTACAGGCCAAGAATCTCACCATTTGCTTGTGGCACAATCCAGAAAACAGTTCATGTCAGCTCACGGAGGCCGTAAACTCGTGATTCTTTCACTGCTATGCTGCTCCGTCTCGCTACTAGATAGCTATCACCAGCCCCTCCATGCGATAGAAAAAAAAAGACGCTGGACCCTGAAAGTCGCTGCACCTACTAAAATCTATTTCCGGACTCATGGTCCGTCCCAGATCTGCTGTTTGACCGTCTCCCAGAACCCGTTTTGTTTCATCTCATCCTCGACCTTCCATTCAAATCTCTCTCTGGCCGTCCGTAACACAAGACTGTCCTGTGCTGCATTTTCATTTCCGTGAACCTCAATACTGATCTTATCGTTACTGTTGGTTCGGTTGAGCATGCCGCACCTATCGTTCAGGGTCCAGTTGACTAGCTTGTTTACAATCCCATAGCCCAAAGCGTTGGCAATCGCTGTGTTTGAGTAGTCTTTGAGCTCTTGCATCTCTGGTATCTCCACTCGTGATAGACCTATCGGTGAAGTAACCAACATGGCACTGCCGAAGGAGGGTGGTGAAATGGATGTGCGAAGCTCGATACCTAACTCGATTGCCTCGGACAGATGCGCTGGCTTCAGTGATATCTTCGACCGCGAATGTAGCGGCGTGAGACTTTTNTGCATGAGCGCTTCTATCGTTTCCGCAGATCTTAAGAGTGCTGGATCGAAGGCAGCTGTCTCGATTGTAGTGTCAATGGACGCAGCATCGAGAAGTTTTTGNATTCGCTCCAGATAGGCGCCGATGTCATCAAGCATTGAGCGGTGTTGCAGCAAGGTTAGAACAGGCTTCATAATGCTTGCGACGGGTGTATTCTTTCTGGCGCTCGACATTGGAGGAGGCAATTCGGATCGGCGTGTCAATCTCTCGCGGTGAGTGTAGGAAAGGAACAGGCGAAGGGCCAGAGCGATAGCTTGGGCCCACGCATCTTCTGGCTGCTTATCAAGAGGTTTCGTCTCAACCGCAGTCAAAGGTAACAAGTCAATCAAGACTTCTGGCGCATCTGATGTGGATGATAAAGCAGTCGATGTCAAACTTGTCGGAAGACGGACAGTCGACTCACGCATGTCGACACCGTACGATGCCAGATTTCGTGATTCCCGGATGATTTCATGAAACAGTTCTTCTTCGTACAATGAGTCTCTAGCGTGACGAATGCGTGCTTCGAGAGTGGCTTCTGACTCCGTCGAGACATCCGGCATCCGTGAGACGCCAACAATACTGCCACCTTTCTGAATGCGTACTCTTAGAACTTTGCTGTTGTTTCCAACGCCCTTGTCGAGTAGGACATTGCCGTCTTCGTCTGATCTCAAGGCAGCGAGCCCACGATCTCTGAACTCTCCAAGAGCTTCCAGGAAGCCAAATCGGACACCCAGGTTGTGTTTCTCACGAGGGAGACGAGAAATTGACCAGCCTTTGTCGCTGACAGACAAGACTTGTTCCCAGTAATGTGTCTCTCTTCTGACGTCGTTCTCCAAGCGAGTTGCAGCGCCTAACAAAGAATCGGCGGACGCTTGAAGCGATTGCATTCTCCAGCCACGGGCGATTGTATCATCCACCTTCTCTTGCTCTTTGTTGGGCGGCACATTCTGCCATGCGTCCATAGCGAGGGTCCCAGGCTTGATGAATTGCTTGAGGTGGGGTGACATTGTAAGATCGGCCTGTTTGGGGGCGTCTTTGGAGATCAGCAGGGAGACAAAGTCCAGAGCGATGAGTACTTCGTTGCGTGCGGAGNNCTAGAAATGTCAGTAATTCGTCTTGGTGACAATCAATACTCTCCAAAGAACGCACTCGACATGTTGCCTCATCTCGGCTCTAGCTGTCCATAGCTGTTCCCGACGGTCTTTTTCCTCTGGTCCATCTGGCTCTGCGCCATCGTCGTCGTCGTCTGTTTCAGAGCTCTCCTCGTCATTGTCGTTGGCGGCTATTTCAGCCTGGAGGCCTTGCTCGGTGATGTGTCGAAAGTGGCCGCGCTCATCGTGGATGCGTCCAAGAATAGATAGAAGTGTGTCTGCTTCGCTGTCGTCGCGCGGTTGCAGCAAGGACGAGGGCAGAGTGATGTCGGCCATGGTGGATTGGGATCAAGGAAAGCTTCGGCGTCGGCACAAGCGTCAGCGGTTCCTGAGCCAGAGAGATCGGCGCCACCGCTTCTACCCGCTGTTTAGCGCTGTGGGGTGCAGCATCACATGCCTATCACCAATCAACAACTTGCTGTCAGTCTCGTCGGCCAGCTCCGGCTCTCATCTCTGTCGCACCTTGTGGTCATCTTTCTTCACTTTCCTCTTACTCACACTTCCTGTCCTTCCGGTCCTCAATTAACAATAAGCCCGAGTCCCCAACGTCAGAATGACCACTAGATACCGTGTCGAGTGTATGTTTATCAATAGCTATCACATGCTATGACTCGATACTAACTACATCTAGATGCCCTCAAGGTCCGTATATCAGAGCCTGGGAAGTCCGGAATCTTGCTGATGTACCTCGCAAGACTCATCGTCGTGACCAACTAGTGAGTCTTTGGATTGATCGACCTAATTAACTTCTTCCTTGCCAACCCTATGTCAGATTGAATGGATCAAAGGTCTCCTTGCTGTGCCGTTTGTGCTCCTGTCTCAGCCGACCGCATTGTTCGGACAAGACGGAATACATGGCACTGACGAGATGGCCCGCAACGCCCACGAACGCTATGCACAGATCATGAGTGATGTTGAAGGACTCATCAATGACCACATTTCCCGCCAANAAGAAGGCACACATACGCACTCTAAGCTTAAGCTGCTAGTTCCGACTGTTGGTGTCTTCTTCACACCTCTCATGCTGAGAGATGCTTTCGAATGGCAAGACCAAAGACGATACATAAGTTCAAGGAGATTTGTTGCTCCTAGTTTCAACGACATTCGCTTGATTCTCAATACTGCTCAAGTCATGTCATTGGTCAAGCACAGCCGTCTGGACCTTGTCACATTCGATGGTGATGTTACGCTATATGATGATGGCCAGTCCTTGACAGATGATAACCCAGCCATTCCTCGTATCTTGGAATTGATGAGAAACGGCACTCGCATCGGCATTGTGACTGCCGCTGGCTACACTGAAGCATCCAAGTACTATGGTAGACTACACGGTCTGCTCGATGCCATAGCTACATCTGACCTCCCGGATGAGGTCAAGAAAAACCTTATTGTTCTTGGAGGAGAGGCGAGTTATCTCTTCCAATTTGCCTGCGAAAGCCCGGAAAGACTTGTTGCGATCCCGCGCAAGCAGTGGACGCTTCAAGAAATGCAATCTTGGACACAAGAGGACGTTACAGAATTGTTGGATATTGCAGAAAAGTCCCTTCGTAGTTGTGTCGATGCCATGAGGCTCAAGGCCGACATCCTTCGAAAAGAAAGAGCAGTCGGTATCATCCCGATCGAAGGATTTAAACTCTCGCGAGAACAGCTTGAAGAGACTGTTCTTGTCTGCCAGAAGACTCTGGTACGTGCTATGACGATACGCTTTGCTTGACTTTTGCTTACGGGAACTAGGNAAATGACTCCTGTTGGCAAGAGGCTACCATTTTGCGCTTTCAATGGTAAGAATTCATGCATGTAATTGACGACCCGATCACTGGAAGCCATTCACAGGAGGNGAAGCGACGTCTTTATTGACATTGGTGACAAGTCTTGGGGTGTTCTGAGTTGCCAGAGATATTTTGGCGGGATAGAGGGAAACAAGTCTCTCCACGTTGGTGACCAATTCTTGTCAATCGGAGCGAACGACTTCAAGNGTTCGTGAAATTCTTCACTACTTTTGGATTACTTGCTAACAGATACCAGGCTAGGTTTGTGCTACATCGGCACCACATTGAAATATATGCTAACGAATTATAGGCTTGCTTGCACGACGGCATGGATTGCCAGCCCAGCAGAGACGGTCGCACTTTTGGATGAGATTTCTCAGCTCTCGACTGCTCCTGAATCCCTTCCAAGAGATGCAAACTTCGAGAACCAAGAGAGAATACTTTGAGTCATGTCCCTGTCTCAACAGTTGATACAAGCTTGATTTAGGAGAGGTAGGCGAATGTGCCCGTCAGACGTCTTGATGATGTGTATGTATATTCAATATCATGTTTTCACGAATACACACCTCATTGATCGCGGCTTTGAGTTTCACGTAGACGTATGCTTTGTAGGAGAGGAGTGGTAGTGACAGAGTTGATCAACTTAGACGTCGAGAAGTCGAGACGCTTGAACCGATGGTCTGTGCATCAAAAGTTCGGCGAGAAGAGAGAGTGCCCTCGACATTTCGCCTCATCTTCAGAGCTTAGCAATTGCACATATTTCGATGTCAGAGTGTAGGAACAGCTTGCTCAAATGCATTCGTGCAATCGCCGCAGAGGCCAGTACAGGGCCTCGACCGTATCTCCAGAGTCGCCTCGCGCCGCATGCGCGATCATCTCAAGCCGTCCGACTGTATACAACAGAATCTAGAAGAGACGCCACACCTACACGGGACGACAGTCTCGACGACATTACGCCTGACGCTCAGAAGAGTAGACGCACAACCTCAGTCGACGGGGTACCACAAAAGACATATGATCCGAAAAGACTTGGATCAAGAACAATGAACATCGCAAAGTGCGTACACCCGGCGAAGATCAGGAAGATGCCAAGATGCCCAACATGAACCTGGCTCTGGAGAAGAAGATCAGAAGGGAACTGCAGTACTTACCGGACCCACTCAAACTTGCCGACCATGTTCGTGGCGTTCTCAAGAAGGGCGACGTCGAGAAGGCTCTCGGTCTTACTCGCATTGCTAGCAAGGACATGGATTGTATCGTCAGTTGGAACCACATCATTGGCCACTTGTTATCCGAGAAACAGGTCAACGCCGCTCTGAAGATATACAATGAGGTAAGACTTCTCTATGCTCTGTTGCTAGGGCTATGAATTGACAATCGCATAGNNATGAAGAAGCGCGCGCAATTCCCCGACTCGCATACCTACGTTATTCTCCTTCGTGGCCTATCCGAACNNCCCCCTGTCGCCGCAGACACCCTCGGCAAAGCCCTTGCCATCTACCATTCTCTGGGCGCTGAAAATTCAAGAGTAAAGCCAACAACTATACACACCAATGCAGCACTGCGAGTGTGCGCACGCGCAAATGACATGGACTCTCTATGGGGCATAGCCTCAAAAATTCCTGAGAAAGGGTCTGGCGCTGCCGACACTTACACGTACACTACAATCTTGAACGCCATCAGAGAGCACGCACTGCTGGAAGGTGGCAGCAGAACGGACGACAGTGAAATTGCTGCACTGAGAGCAACAGCTGTTCAGCAGGGCCGGAGGATCTGGGGAGACATTGTTGGAAGATGGCGATCGGGAGACATCGCCGTCAATGAAGAGATGGTAGGTGCTATGGGTCGCCTCTTACTCATTGGTCTGCAGCCAAGAGACTGGGACGATGTTCTCTCCCTAATCGAACAGACCATGGGCATCCCTCGTCTGGTTCCTAAGTTGGGTAGCAAGATGAGAATGACTGCTCCGAATCTGCCTCTTCGCATGCCTGCCCATGTGAAGAAGGACCGCAATGACATCACAGAAGGCGAGGAACCAGAGAGCGAATTCGACCAAGCACTCCTGCTCGACAGTCGAGGCAGACCATCCGTCACACTCGTCAAACCAGGAAACAACTCTTTCTCAATTATCCTTGAGGCTTGCAAGTTGTCACACGCTTTCCGAACGTCGTACGAATACTGGGATCTGCTCACCAACGAATCCACGTATGCGCTCAAGCCCGATATGGACAACATTCATACCTTTATGCGTATCCTACGACAGACTCGCGCATCTAGTCGTACTCTCGACCTAGTGAGAGAGACGATACCGAATTACGGCTGGAAACCCCATCGCAAAACCTTCCGTATTGCTATGAGTGCCTGCAGTCGTGACAGAAAGAACCCAAACGTAATGAGACATGCTCACGAGCTTTTTGAGCTGAGCGAGCACTATCAGGTGGAACCTGATCCGACGACACTCACTCAATACATGGAGTTAGCCCTTTCTACGCAAGACGGAGAAATGATTAGCGAAGTGATCGATCGTCTTTCAGATCCCATCACGAAATTGAGGTCAATTATCTCGTTTGGATCGTTCAGCTCGGGCAAGACATCAGTAACGGCAAGACATGATATTGTGGCCTTGATGAGAACGGTCATCGGTGCCATTGATCAGTTAATGAAGAAGCAATTAGTCCCTCAGGATCAGATGCATGGGTGGTCTCAGAGACGATCAAGGTTAAGTGCTTTTGTCACGCGGCTAATGGACAGAATGGATGGAAAGAACACCATTCCCAAGGAGAAGCTCATAGAGTTGCGAAAAGACAGTAGACAGCTGAGGCACCTTCGCCAGAACCTGGTGAGAAAGCAAAAGAAGAAAGACGGTACATGGGTCAAGGACAAGAAGGACCTTGGATCAAGACCGTTGCAAGACTTGCCGTTTGATGAGTGAGGAGGCAGCATCACTTCGGTGCTTACAGTGTACAAATAGCATATTCAGTTGTATAAACATTCATCTCTGCAGACGCATGCATACTTTTTGCCATGATGTTGAGAAGTCTGAACTTGAAAGGGTCCAACGTCCGGGTCGGAGTCCCATCGAGAAGGCGAGAATCTCCAGGCTTGGCAATCAAAGTTCTTCTAGCGTTTGCTAGCGTGGCAGAAAGTCGCCGCCCTGTCGCAAAAACGCAGCAGCAGCCAACCACTTTTATCAAGCCGCGCGCGCCTTCCTCACTTTTCCTTTCCAACCTCTACACTCTCTCTTTTCATCACCCCCTTCTTCTATCACCTCTTTTCCATCTTTGAACTCGTTTCATCACACGAACGCAGAGTTCATCTCACAACACTCCGACAACCCATACCTCCCTTCACACAAACACCCGTCATGTCTTACGGTGGTGGTGGTTACGGCGGCTCGCGCGGCGGCGGCGGCGGCGGCTACGGTGGCAGCAACGGCTACTCTGGCGGGTACGACAACTCGAGATCCTACGGACAAAGCTCCTATGGCGACTATTCAACCAGTCGCTCTTACGACGGGTACGATTCTTAATAAGTCTCTGCTCAGCTCTGCTTGCTCCTATCTCTATCCACCCATCATTTTACATTCAACTACTAACGTGTAACAGTGGCAGATCCGGCGGCTACGGCGGCGGCAGCCAAGGTGGCTACGGCGGTGGCCAGGGTGGCTATGGCGGTGGTAGCCAGGGCGGCTACGGTGGTGGCAGCTATGGCGGCGGCCAAGGCGGCGACAGAATGGGTCAGCTCGGTTCCGGCCTCAAGAGCCAGCAGTGGGGTATGTCTTTCCATGTTCTCTATCATTGATTTCAGCATGCTAACTGTCTTGCAGACATGAGCACTCTCCCCAAGTTCGAGAAGTCCTTCTACAAGGAGGCACCTAGCGTTGCCGAGCGCTCTCAGGCTGAAGTTGACGAGTTCCGCAAGACTCACCAAATCGCCGTCCAGGGCAAGAACGTCCCCAAGCCCGTCCAGACCTTCGATGAGGCTGGTTTCCCCGGATACGTTATCAACGAGGTCAAGGCCCAAGGCTTTGCCAACCCCACTCCCATTCAGTCCCAGGGCTGGCCCATGGCTCTCTCTGGTCGCGATGTCGTCGGTATTGCCGAGACCGGTTCCGGAAAGACCCTGACCTACTGTCTTCCCTCGATCGTTCACATCAACGCCCAGCCTCTCCTCTCTCCTGGTGATGGTCCCATCGTCCTCATCCTCGCCCCTACTCGTGAACTTGCTGTCCAGATTCAGGCTGAAGTTAACAAGTTCGGCAAGTCGTCTCGTATCCGCAACACCTGTGTTTACGGTGGTGTCCCCAAGGGTCAGCAAATCAGAGATCTCGCCCGCGGTGTTGAAGTGTGTATCGCCACTCCTGGCCGTCTGATTGACATGCTCGAGTCCGGCAAGACCAACCTTCGCCGCGTTACCTACCTCGTTCTCGATGAGGCTGATCGTATGCTTGACATGGGTTTCGAGCCTCAAATCCGCAAGATTATCGGCCAGATTCGCCCTGACCGTCAGACTTGCATGTGGTCCGCTACCTGGCCCAAGGAGGTTCGCGCTCTCGCTCAGGACTTCCAGCACGATTTCATCCAGGTCAACGTTGGTTCCATGGATCTTTCCGCCAACCACCGCATTACCCAGGTTGTCGAGGTTGTTTCCGAATTCGAAAAGCGCGACAAGATGATCAAGCACCTCGAGAAGATCATGGAGGACAAGGACAACAAGTGCCTCATCTTCACTGGCACCAAGCGTGTCGCCGACGAAATCACTCGCTTCCTCAGACAAGACGGCTGGCCAGCTCTTTCCATTCACGGTGACAAGCAACAGCAGGAGCGTGACTGGGTTCTCAACGAATTCAAGCAGGGCAAGAGCCCCATCATGGTTGCCACTGATGTGGCTTCGCGTGGTATCGGTATGATTGAACACCCCCCTCTCCATCACTCACAACACCTTCCCTTCCCCTGTCCTCCACTACACTGCCAATTCTCCCCTCCCCCATTGCTCGCACTTGCGTGATCTGAAAGTGGTGCTCTACGCCGAGCACTCGTGCGCCTTTGCATACGTAACCATGTTCCTTATAGGCCGTCCAGTTTACTGGTTCCTTACTCCGGATCCTTGGGAGAAACTTGCTCGATTCGAGGCCTTTGTCTTTTCATTTTGGCTTCGCATCGTACCTCTCGCCCTCTACTTTGCGCTTTGCGCGCCTTTTGCTCAGTAGAGAGTGAGATGCAGGTATTTTCGCCGCGCAGCGCTGCATTGTAGTTTTGTTACGCGCTTCCAAGGCATCCGAGACGGTAGGACCTCGAAGATATCCTGCATGATATCTTCTACGGCCTGTGACATGTGATTGCTATGATTGCTATCTGCTTTTCCCACAAAGCTTCGACTCCTATGGAGCGCACAGAGTGTTGTCAATATCACTATTGCACACCTCTTCATCAGATTACGCGACCGACAAAGGCTCGCTTTTGATACACACTGTTCTCCCAACAGACATGCTAACCCTTAATTTTAAAGATGTCCGCAACATTACCCACGTTCTCAACTACGACTACCCCAACAACTCTGAGGATTACATTCACAGAATTGGTCGTACCGGTCGTGCAGGTGCCATGGGTACCGCCATCACCTTCTTCACCACTGAGAGTGAGTTTTTACCCGTCTTTGACCATATCACAGAATATCAACTGACATGATTCTCCAGACTCCAAGCAGGCTCGCGACCTTGTTAACGTCCTGGCCGAGGCTAAGCAGAACATCGACCCCCGTCTTGCTGAGATGGTCCGCTACGGTGGTGGCGGCGGTGGCCACGGCCGCTGGGGCGGTGGTCGTGGACGTGGTGGCGGTGGCCGCGGTCGTGGTGGCGGCTTCACCAGCTCCAACAACGCTCCCCCTTGGTCGTGACTCTCGCTGGTAGATGATGATACCCTCTTCGTGCTTTTTGTTTCAAGCCTTTTCTGGTCTTCCCGGCGTTTCATGGTTCTCCTGGTACGGAGCCACCCCAAAAGAAAGAATTGTGTTTTCATCAGTCTTTAGTCCTGCATGCTAATCATGGCGGACACGGAGTTTTCATGACGAGTTTGGGCGTTTGTAAGCATAACGTTTAGATTGCGTTGCTAGCCATCATGCCTTATCAATCAAAAGAATAGAAGTTTTACTTAAAATCGTTCGTCCTGTACTGTGCCCGGTGATTTACCTAAAGCTTTGTACTGTTTTACTGGGATGTTGCATCCTGGTCATGTAGTACGCTATTCTCTATGGTGTTGTCTACGTGGGTTACGATCGTGAATGTGAAAGACCGTCATCTTCAATCCTGATATTAGAACTCGAACCAGGAAGTGTCATTGATTCGGCCATCATGCTCCAGCAGTCACCGTGTGCATGGCTCAGTACCGGATGATATTGAGGGGCCTCAAGAGACAACCATAGGACCAGACGTGAAGTCAGTAGCAAGAAGTTGTAGACTAGTGGCTGTATAGTTTTTGGTAGTATCCCTGGAGGATAATTGCTCCAGATGGAGTTGGCAACATATCTCAACCATAACGCATCGTATTATTTTAGCAGATTCTAGACACAAAATTCCCATCTCTCTAAGATACAATTCTAGCAAATTCCCAATCTGCAAGCTCGTTTTTGCTTTCATTAATGTTATTCATGTCTTTGATATATCGTTAAGCATGTCACCCTGACCTCCATATCCCACTCTCAAAACCATCATCGCTAAAGAATGCTTAGCCAATATCAAAACAGTCACCAACATGGTCGACTGGCTCTGCTATCTCGATTCTTGATGAACGATGCTTGAGCGAGAACCCTCGTTCACATCTTCCAATAAACACCGAGCACGTGGGTTCGAGGAATGACATTCCGAGCCTCGCACAGCCTCCTTTGTTGCAATATATCCTATAAGGATGAGAACAGCGATAGGTCGGATGTGACATAGACAAACACACGTGGGCAAGTGCGCCAATGCTCTACAGCATAGCAGAGCAGCACTGTGGTTTGCGATAGAGCATGCCTCTCTACATGTTGCATCAGTGAGAGTCGGTCGTCCAGGCCGACGGCCTAGCGTTGCAACAAAAACACTGGTCTCGAGATGCAAGAGCGATGTCAGAAAAGAGAAAAATACATGCACGTGCTTGAGTACTGTCCACGTATCTCTTCGAGTAGCACCATGTGGTGGTTCTCGATACAGGATGCTCCACACGAGGGTCTTGTTGTATACCGGCCGGCGGCCCCCACCATCGCGACCAAACGATCAGTGATCGTGACGACGAAACGCGATAGGTCAGGTGCGACCATGAAAGATATACACGTGCTGTATGCAATTCCAAGGTGTGCTTATCATCACAGGCCTAAGTGGATAAGCTGGGCAAGTGTGGTGGAGGATAGAGTTTCGAGCAGCATCAGCAATCGGCATCCTTGTACTCTACCATCACTTGCACTCAAACAAATCATCACCTTTTCCCTTGTCGCACGAAAAGAGTGATGAATCACAATGCGATTCTCAAGTCACTCGAACCGTGGAACGTCAAACGACGCGAACCACAAGCAAAAGAAGCGGACAAGCAAAAACTGGCAAATCAGAAATCGCCAAAAGGGAAAGTGTTAGCAGTGTAGCAAGAAATAGAGTTGATACGTAGCTGCAAGCAGGGTCTGGCGGAAAAAGGATGCAATAAATTCTCCGATGAAGGGTTAATGGGGAAAATGGTGGTTGCAATGGTTGTGCTGTTTCGTTGTCGGCAAGTGTTGCAACCTTTTGTTGCTTTGCCACAGAGAAATGCCTTGCGCGTCTCCACAGAGAGAACTAAAAGCAAGCAGGAAAAAGCACACGAAGCAAAGGATTTCGTTTAGATGAGAGGCATGATTCTTACGTGCGTAGGGTAGACGGGCTGAGAGGGCAGGAAGGATGGATAGGGAAAGCGGGAACGAACAAGGGAGTCAAGCACGGCCAATGGAGGAGTTCTCTCCGAGTTTGTCCGCCATGGTCGAGCGCATGCATGAGAGTCCTGTCTGATGACGATGAGCAGAAGGAAGCATGCAACCCACACAAACCCGACAACCATTGGACTTCTTTTGATCTTACGGCCGTAAGGGTGAGACATCGTACATGCGACGTTCGCATGCTTTGGGCAGCTCATCGGCGAATAGGTATACATCGGGAAGGTAGACAGGACTGGTGGCGCGAGAATGGGATCATGTCTGCAAAGCGAAGTGAGAAGGCAGATGCAATACGAGCAAAGTCACAACAGAAACCGGACGAGTGCATGTTTCCTGATGCACAGAACACGAAGATTGATACAGTGTCTCGAGGCGGATTGGACGCCCTGATTCTCACTCCATACGAGAACGAGGAGCCAACCTCCTGCAGCATAGGGTCTTGAGGTGTTGAGAAAAGAGCGCAACGGCGGAGAGGGAAACATCAGCCGCTGAGACATCCTCTTCATGCACATAAGATGCAAGGAAAGCGCTTTGCATATGCCTTTTTTGCGTGAAAGATGAATCTGTGAGGCACGTAAGACGAGCATCAAAAGTCTATTTGATTGCTCTTTCCGCATGTCGCGGCTAGACGAGCGACTTCCTCAGACATAACGTATTGAGGAATCGAGCAAAAGATTATACACGTCACACTTCCTTCGTCACGGCTTCTGGTGCGTCAATTTTTCTATGAGTAATGCCATGTGTAGTCGCGAGCAGGGTCTACCGAATAGGCAAATACAAGTGATGTGTTGTCACGGGATATGCAATGGCTCGGATGGACCTAAGAGCGGAAGTTGTCCGAGAGCTTCATAAATGAGAACGCATGAAAGAGAAACGATTTCACATCGGACACGGCTCGAGATGATCAAAGACCTGAGCACTCTTTGATACACGGAATGTAATGAATGGATGCAGACCGGATAGCGACAGCCATGCTAAAGTCCTAAAGTCGGTCCGACATATGTATTCATGAGCGGCAGCAGCATTCGGAAGAAGGCTAGAACACGCCACGTTATACAGACACCGGAAAGCGGCGTGATCAGTGTGTATAGAAAAGATGCAGAAGGTTATAGAAGGCTACAGACGGGAAGTGATGATCTTTGGAGTGATGACCCGAGGAATGTATTTGGAAGACGTAAGCAAGCGACATCAGGGTCGGAGATGGTAGACCACTCCACGGGAGTCTAGGTATTCTCAGAGGAGCTCGACTCGGTCCCAGACGAGTAGCTAGATTGCACCTTTGCCTCATGCAGGCCAGGTTGGGTTCTCCTGAGGGCTCTTCAGACTCGCAGGTTTCCGACGTCCAAAATCGAAATTGAATGAATGCAGGTGCGGCACCACTGCACCGTCTTGTCATGGAAAATATGGGTGTAGCTTA
This sequence comes from Aureobasidium mustum, assembly GCA_903819665.1. Taxonomy (NCBI): domain Eukaryota; kingdom Fungi; phylum Ascomycota; class Dothideomycetes; order Dothideales; family Saccotheciaceae; genus Aureobasidium; species Aureobasidium musti. Next base: position 1,566,218 of record CAIJEO010000008.1, on the reverse strand, counting down.
GGCCATGCTGTCTCGCGCCGGCTTTGCGGTTCGACCAGTAAGATCCTAGATCGTGATAATATGCAGCAGGAGAATTGGGTCAAGGGTGTGCTCACAACTTGTGATAGAAAGACAGAACAGTGTTGTGTGAATGTTGAACAATATGTTGGCAGGTCGTGAAATGGTTGCTGTGTCTGCCAAACAGATAAACATTTATAACACTACATTGAGAGTTCATTACTGTGATAAGATCCAGTGTCAATAACACAAGCTTATCATCTAAGGTATGGGAAAAGAGGCTAGACCTTTTGTCTGTGCTTCTGTTGTCCTAGTAAGTCTCATGGTTGACGAACAGAGGACTATCGCTGACCCATACTGTAACAAGTATACAACTGATCAGAATGACAATCAGTGGATGCTCAGCCGAGCATGAGAAGACGAGATTGTTCAGCTGGAAGAAGATGGACCCGGAGAGCAGCGTCGTTGTCAAGGGCAAACATTGGCAGCTGATATGCTGGCTGAGTGGGCAGCAGGATCTGGGTACCGTGACTCGAATATGGCCGTACATACTGCATCATCATGCAGAGCCACCACAGGGGTTTGCAGCATCGAGCTTCCATCTGAGACTCTGCCAGAATGTCACACGAGATCCACCAGTGGAGGGCCTGGAGTTCATGAGAGCCACTTGTCATTATCGTGCCATTATGGAAGCTAAACCATGATAGATTCCTGGGAACAGGGCAGTGTAGGAGCATTCAGATCCAGACACCGCCACACAGAGTCTTCACCCCACTTCATATATCGTATGCAGTTGTGTTGTCGGTTTTTACGTACGTCGACAGCGCAATACCGGCAGAGAGCAATGGCAGAGTGGCTGGTGGTGAGCGGCTGCAGGGTCGTCGCTGAATTTGACCGGTTCCCCCGTGGCCAAAAAGACCTGCATAAAGAAACGTTGGATCCTGATTCTGCTTGCAAAATGCGAAGAGTGGGAACTGAATCACCATGGTGATCTGGAATTGAACGGACCATGATACGCCATTGTACGCTCGGTGATTCTGAGACCCTTGTCGCTGTATAATGCTCGAATTTAATCAAGAGATGATCAAACATGGCCCCTCGAAATCTTTGGGTCCTTGCATATTGATGCATACTGACAGGCGCGCCGTCGCTGCCATCTCCCGCACCGCCTATCCCGAAAGGCGCCTAGAGGCCATGGTACTGTAGCATTGTACTGTACTATTCGACACATCTCGCGCTACCGTTGAACACTCTCCATAGGGCAGACGTGCAGATTTCATGACGCTCTGCATCTCTGCATTTCTTGCATGTGCGCAATCAAAGAAACTTTTTTTTTCTCTCATTCGGATATCGGCGCAATAGGTGAATGTGTGGTCTTGTTTGTATCTCGTACTTGATAGCTCGGCGGTGGTATCAATCCTCTGCATTGGGAAAGCGAACAGCTTCGTTCTCCGTTCATACGCAGGGTCTTGCGTGATCATTCTCACTCGACGTTGAAGCGTTTGAGGCTCTGCGGAATACCAGATGATACAATCAGTTCACTCGACACGAGCGAGGTGTTCGAGGACGCAGCTTGCATGCAACCGCTCTTCATCTGCGAGGTCTGAATCCTTACACACACGGCCTAGATGGCATGACGGGAGGNNGTCATGAAAGAGGCTGAGACANTTGATACTGTATCTCATAAGTACCTTCCAACGACTATTTCAGATCTCGCGTTAGCATGCCGATTTCAAAGTGGTNCAATGTTGTTGCAGATGTTGAGGATGCGGCGCGCTAAAGGCAAGCTTGGGTACTCTCGAGCAGGGGCAGTCATTTCGGCGGACGGCTACACGGGAAGAGCCATCGACGAGAAGCCCTACCATCTCGAGTCCAATCGTCAGGNNATTCTGGATGAGGTAGATCGTTACAATAGCACCGGTCTTTCACGCCGGTCCCCTCAGAGCCACGCTTGTCGCATCCAGGATTTCTTCGATGCGGCTGTAGGGACTAGCGCCAGTTGCAGCGCTAGGCCACACGTGCTAGATGNNCATGTAAAGATGATTGCCTTGCAGATGGTCATCTGTAGCTTGTTTTACAGTGGAAGAAGGGTTTGACAGCTCTCTACATCTTCCCCCTGATCGTTCCCTTTCGTGCCGAGAAGGCAAGTGGGCGTTCCGAGTGACCATTGCGATTATCATTGAAACATGTCAGCGTCAGCTTCCAATATTTTTCTCACCGCCACAGAGATTTGTGCTCGGGACTGCGGCCTGGACCACATCTTGTGATCAACCAATTGCGAGGCAATAAAGTAGCAAAATATCAATGCCGAAGCGTTTCTGACCAGTGGAAATGCCGTGTTTTTGTAAGAGGTATGCCGTTGCAAATTGCAAGTAATAGCACATCTGACACGTCTATATCTAAGCGAGATGCAGCTGTCGCGTTGACTGTTCGATCTTATTCAAGAACTCGAATTGATAGAAACCGACTCGTGGTATGCTCTCTATTGGGCAGGTGCAATTTCACAACAGTTGAGACTGAGCTCAGACGAAAACATGGCTTCTGTAGCTGTGCATCCTCAGGTGAGGTGGGGAAAGCGGAAAGTCTGACAACAATAATGTCCCGGTTTCAACTTCGATTTCCAGCAACAGTCAATTGTCTGCCGACGCTCTTGAGTCAGGCACAGATGATATTGTTCCTGCTAGGCCTGACTCGAGATGTTGGCGATGGGCTCTGTAGAGAAGTACAATGACGTTCGACACGGGATTGCAGCAGATGCAGTATCTGTTCATCAATATGTACGACCTCTATGATAGCACCGTGGAGTCGTGGACAGAAGTTGAGATCATGTCTCCCCCGCATTGCGCTATCGAGAGTTTATTGCCGGGGGTTGGTTCGCTTGCGCAGCGATCCACAACTATCCTCAAACACATCAAGGTTGATGTGGTATAACAGCGAGCTTGGGCCGAGCATCAAGGAATGGCATTTGGCCCTTGGGCAATTGCGTAGCTCATCGGGCGCGGCCGGAGGGAACTGGCAAGCACTAGAATGGCCAACAATTGCTGAACAGTGCAAGGTAGACAAACATAGGTTCATATTTGCTTTCGCATACGTGTAGAGACCAAACACAGTGGCCTAGCCCAAGAATCATGAGTGCCTCAGTCCTCCAAGGCGACACCGGAGAAATGAAGAGATAAAGTGGATTCGCGTAGAAGTGGAAGACGGTCAAAGCATCGGCAGCTCAAGCCTTTCTACACACATAGGGCGACTCATGCCTGACTACCTATGCGGGTTAGCGCTCTCGGACCATGGATTGCATCCATGATCTGAGTGCCGTTGATCTCGAGTAAGAGTCTCGCTGTACGATAGTCATGGGTGACGTCTGGGACGGAGGGGGAGAAACGATGTGCATTTCAGATTAAGATGCAGCAATAGATTGGTCAGAGATAGAAGAAGTTGGGATAGACAGAGACAGAGAATCAAGAATATTTCTCGTCCGTAAAGCGACAGAGATTGATATTGCAACAAAGCAACAGTGCGGGCGTAAGATAGCGATTGTCTCTTTTCTAAAAGTGGGCAGGTGCATGGCCATGCAGGGCTGCGCGTGTGCATACTCGCACAATGGGATCCCAAACCAAGTCCGAAGACGAGCAGACCAAGAAAACCCCCTCGGACGGTCTTGTCAGAGTCAGAGGCTTTCTGCTTACGCACGGGAGCAGCCGGAGGGTTCATTTGCTGCAGCGCACCGAGTAAGGAAGAGCAGGTCGAGGGTCGGAGGAGGGTTCTTTGCAACCTGTCACATTCTGGATGCATCTTGATTCTGAAGGCTGTCTGTCGATTGTTCGTTCCTTGGTCGTTGCCGGCGGTCTTGCAGCGTCCCGGCCGGCACAACGCACCCCTCTCTCTTCGCTGCTTTTCTTGGCCTCGTGCCGCAACACGTCTGGTGCCGACACACGAGCCACCCTGCTTTTCGCAGAGATCAGCATCATCATCATCAAATAAAGTTTGACGCCGTCTCACGCATGATTTGAGGCAGCTGGCCCACCCTTGTCGTTAGGCTCACTCTATCGTAACGTTAATTCATTGACACGGACAGCCCTTGTTGTCCCCTGGTCTTGTCGCCGTCCGGGCTTGCCGTACTGATCTGTCAAAAACGCGCACCGTCTCCCGCCGTTTTTTATCGCCCAGCGTCAAGCCAGTCCGTCTTCGGGAATCTTTTGTGCACTACACCGCTCTGCTCCCGCGCCAGATCGTCCTTTTGGTGGAGCTTGTCCGCTTATGCACATCACATTTCCTTGGGCAAAACACAACCTTTCCTCGGCCGCTCGCTAACTACCTGCCTGTCCGCAACGCGCCGCCGCCAGCGTTTTCGTCTACCCTCCAAGTCCCCTCACTAGCAGTAGTGCTTAACCCTCGACCGCGACTCTGCTTTTGGCGTAGCATGTCCCCGACTTACACCACTTCACCAGCTCAGCCCGCTACCGACACGTCTCTAAGCGCGCTACTCGCGTCGCAACAGATGAACGGCCATCCGCAGTCAATGGACGCTCGCCAGCAGGAATACGCCCACCAAGCTCCGCTCAAGCAAGAGTATTCGCAGCAACCAGGTTTGAATTCGCCCTACGCTTCTTCGTCCTATACCGGCAACCTTTCTGAGACCCTCTCCTCCCCAGACCAGAACCAAGCCGCCCAATACCACCCAGACGTAAGACAATTCCTCTCCTCTGCTTCTCCTCTGCCAATCTTGCTCACTCACGCGCCTGATAGTCTGCGCGCTCTGCCTCCTTCCCCGAGTACCAGCAGCAACCTCAAGGCCAGCCGCAACAGCCCCAGCGACCCTATCCCGAGCAAGGCGCTCCACGTTACCAGCAGCCAGGCGGCCATCCACACGCCGCAATGGCTCAATCAAGTCGGTCCATGCCTCTTGCCAGCGCGTTGCGCGACACGCGTTCTGACTCGGCCATTGCTATAGATCCCACGATAGCTGCACAGACGCCGCAGTACCCTCAGCAACACGCATATTCTCCATACCCTCCCCAGCATGAGATGCATCAATACCCCGGGCAGCCCGGTCAACCCATGTACGCGCCCCGCCCCGAATGGGGTGCCTACCACGCTCAACCTATGCACTACCCCGTGTCAGCCGCCGGTGGACCGCCAGGAATGGCAGCCGCCGTCCCCAGACCCCCAGGTGTAAGTCATGGCTTTGTAAGACTCCATTGACGCGTCGGAACGCGTTTTTCTAACTCTTCGCAGGGCGGACACCCAATGTCTACCGTATATTCGTTTGTCCCCATTCCTGGTGCGCAGCAGCACAAGCGTCCGCGTCGACGATATGAAGAGATTGAGCGCATGTACAAGTGCGGATGGAATGGCTGTGAAAAGGCATATGGCACGCTTAACCATCTGAATGCGCATGTTACCATGCAGTCGCACGGCGCAAAGCGCACTCCCGAAGGTATGCAAACACAGCACAAAAAAAAAGATTGTTCAAGTGGCACGCATACTGTGTCGCAGTGTCGCATTATTTTTTTAGTGCTTACCCCGACCGCTGGGTTGGCTAAACCACCCTCCTTGTCGCGGGAAGCTAGCACGCCAACCATGCTTAAATCTCCCTAGCGCATGCACCCCGTAACACAAGCTGCACGTGGTTGAACCGCGCTAACTCGTTCATGTATAGAATTCAAAGAAATCCGCAAGGAGTGGAAGGCCAAAAAGAAGGAGGAGGAGAACGCTCGCAAGCAGGAAGAAGAGCGCCAACGCCAGGAGGCCGGCCGTGCTGCCCAAGAAGCCGGCACCCCGACCCAGCCCGCCCCAGCACAGTACCCGCAACAACATATGATGCCTCCGCAAGCCATGAGCAGTGCTCAACTACCGCCCATCGGCTATGCTCCCGCCGCGCCACCTACTCCCCAGCAATACCCCCCCTCACAGCAGCAAGTAGATGGAGCACAGTCCTACCCGGCTGGCCAGATGTACGCCGCTAACGGAGGCTATCCTCAAAGCCCCTATGCTCAGGGCGGTCAAATCTACCAGCAACGTTAGACACTCACTCTTCACTACAACAACATCGAGGCTGACAGGATAACAGATCCCGAACAACCCCAGAACCAGGCATATCGACACAACCAGTAATTCTTTCCTCACTCTGCGATAAGCCAGCGCGCTCGTAGTCCGACTCGGACCAGGCGCTGATATCGGTAATTCTTTCTTTCCCTCCAAGTCCACTCGAAAGTCTCCAGACGCAGCTCCTACTACTGCCCTCGCGGTCGAGCTTGCGCAAAGTCCTCGTAGAACATTCTTTGGCTCATCATCGCAATCGCAACATTCATCTCGTTCGGTGGTCGGAAGCACTGCTTTTCATGATACCATCACACGAGCGATGTTCTTTAATCAACGTCTCTCCAATTCATTGGTTTCGGTCGGTGTCATTTCAGGCGTATCGCGTTCGATCTTGACTTTCGGTTCTCGCTCATGCATCAATTACGGAGAGGTTGAAGAAGCAGTTTTGTTTGTAGTTGTATTCTTGGCATGCCCGGAGGGCCTTTCCATTGTTGCTTTTCTTTTTCTGCGAAGCATGAGGTATCTGGGTGGATGTTGTCTCGGTTTGTTTTTCCTATGGTCGGCGGAGAGAATGAAACGTTGAAGTATGATGAGTTCAGATTTTCACATTGCAAAATGCACAAAAACAATCAGAATCAGGTCAAATTGTCTCGAGGGACCAGCGTGTTTTAAAGTATTCGTGAGACGGTAAGGTAACCTAGTCAATGGTCTGAAGCACCAGGACGAGCCGTCGTCCGTTTTGAAACCCGCCATGGTCAGCGAACTATCACGACCTTATTTATTAGACTCCCACGTGGATGTTGCACACTACAGCCGAATGACTGATCAGCCGTTTCGTATAGCCCGACCAACGAGAGACGCACTCCGATGTGTAAGCCAGCAGCGGATCGTGTAGTGCTTGATCTAGTCGAAGAAAATCCAACGTGCCAGCAGCCCAAGACCAAGGGGATTCTGGCGGCAGTAGAAACAGTGATTTAGTTTCGCTGGCGCCGGTCGACCAACAGTAGGTACTGTACCTAGTGAAACCAGGAATCGTCTTTGGCGCGATCAGAAGTCAAAAGATGGACGGCCTCGGGCGTCTAAAGCAGTTAAGCATGAATATAAGCAGCAGGCAATCGACATTGGACGGATGTACCGTGCAGCGGCGGTCCGGCGCGCAAGTGTCTTGCAAGGAACGAGCTGAGGAGCACGACACTAGGCAAAGCAAACTCCAATCTACTTTCTCTTAGCACTCCCTCTAGTCTCCGGCGACTACGGCACCGTCTTACCTGTTCTACTAAGGACTCCCTGAACCCTTGTCTGCGCCGCTGCTGTCAAACGCTTGCCTAGGATCTACCCGCTCAAGATCTGAACTACCCCGTTGGTGCCTTCTAGCTGACCAAGAAATCTCTTGTTTACAACATCCGCCGGCGTCTCTCTTAATCATGATCGATCTTAGTTACTGCTGCGCCACACACCAAACAGAACCGTCGGCGCAAACCCTTCAACGACCGTCACTGACAGCGCAAGCTCGTGTTCAAAACAGCGGCCGTCGCAACTGCTGAACAATCGTGCTTCACTGTCCTCTAACCTTCCGACTGCACTTGAAGGGAATAACAGACAAAACATGAGCATGATATACAACCAAACAGTCTTTACGTTAGGGCGCTCGCTCTCAAGGCCTCCTGCCGAGTCCTGCAGTGATGCCCATCCTACTGAAAATGCAGGTTTCTTAGCTAAGATCCCACCAAACAACAGTCTCGCACCTGGTCTCCCTGAAGCTGACCTTAACACCACTCACTACTAACGTCATTCTGCTAGCGCAAGCATCAATCTGCACCCTCCATGGCGTCTATCGATCGACGCAAGAATTTGGCTCGGCTTCCGGAACATGACTGTCGGGTCCCGATCCGTTTGTCAACGGAACTCGCTCCGGAGTGTCTCTCTGATCAAGACTGGCTTCAACACTCGCTAGATGTATCGTTTGCTGCTCTTGCTCTGGGCTTTCGATATTATCTGCTTGCTTCAGCATAGGATCTTACGGGTCGATCGCGCCAGTCATCTCGTCTGTCGGCACAATCCATAAAACCCAGCAACCTGGCATCGCACTTTTTTTACACCACAAGAAAGACCTTCGAGTCAGATGTCGTGTATCAGCAGGAGCTAAAACATAACTCTTTTTGATACAATGGTGCGGCTAGGCTGTGCCTTTGTACCTGTTGCTCGTCGCTATGTCAACTAAGAAAAGACGAAACGCCTAAAAGATCAGTAAGAGGAAGCGTTCTGAATGCAGCAATCATTTGAGGTACAGAAGCGTAGATGGCGGCTAAAAAAACAGCAGCATGAATGCGCTACACTCGTTGAGAGTCGATCTTGTATGCCATCGACAGAACTCACCTTGGTAGAGCTGACCACAGATCTGCTAGACGTGAGCCACTGAGCAACGGAACGAGAACAGCAAGAACGTCCTACTTTGGAAGAGACAGGAAATAACGCAAGGGGCGTTTGAGTGCAATTGTATACAATGATTGAGAGTGGAAATACTTTCTCCATTGAATGGAAGGTACGATCGAGCGAGTTGCTCCTGCTATCTCACTATCTTGGAACCTACCATACTTGAGTACGACTGTGCTCTCAAACAACCTTGCAGAGAAAAGTACTCAGAAATATGTGTACCGTCGACGCAGAACGAACGATAAATTGTTCGACATACTCTAGGTCGAGCTATGTACGAATTGAAGTCAGTATGACCTTTCTATGCATCATTCCTAGTCGGGAGGGCTCTGAACATGTGATGTACAGGAAAAGTATGAAGACGAGTTGGTAATGTTATGGCAATATGTGCTTTATATGGGCTGGACGGTTCTCTGGAATCGGGGAGGCTGTCTGAAGAACTTCTCAGGCTCATCTCTAGCCCCATCCNNCTTCCAATACTCGTACTCCATCCATGCATTTTCAGGCATCTGTGCTTCGGTAGCCTCGAGGAATGCACCAAGCTCTGGGGCTAGCGGGATAACACCGGTCTCAAGCACGTACTGATCCCACATCTTTATCATGCGAGCCAGACGTTCAGGCTCTTGTTCGGCAAGATCATGAATCTCGCCAGGGTCCTGAGAGAGGTGGTACAGTTGCCACTTCTCGGGGCCTTTGGGCTTGGGAATGAAGACTATTTTCCAGTCGCCGCAGCGAACGGCTGCACGGCCACACGTCTCCCAGCCGGTGATATGATCCTCAGGATGAGTTGAGTGAGTGCGACCTTCAACGAAGGACAGCATGCTCTGACCACGCATGGGCACAATTTCGCGACCTTTGTAGGTAGGTGCTGGATGTCTGACACCTGCCATCTCAAGGATCGTGGGACAGAGGTCCATGACGGTGGCAAAGTCATGAGTAATGCTGCCTTTCTCGACGCTGACGTGAGAACCAGAACTAGCAACCTCTACAGGACCATCAACGAAGCCGTCAGAACGAGTTTCGATGTTTGCAGGGAAGCGTACAACGAAGGGTACACGAACACCACCTTCTGTGGTGAAGGCCTTGTAGAGGCGACTCGGTGCTGTTGCTGCTTGGGCCCATCGTGGTCCATACCAGACAAAACTGTCACCACGACCGATGTTATCGATCGAGTTGTTATAGTACTTCTTCAGGTGTTGCATCATTTCACCCTGTACAATAGGGTATGCTTCGTAGGCTGCACCCTCAGCACCATTGTCAGACATGAAACAGACCATTGTATTGTCGAGCTCTCCAATCTCTTCGAGATAGTCAACGACCTTGCCAACATTGGCATCAATGCATTCCACCATGACAGCAAAGACTTCCATTGCTTTGGCAGATTTGGCCTTTTCCTCAGGCGTCAGAGCATCCCAAGCTTTGACCTCGTCCGCGATCACTTCATGTGCTTCGACATCACGAGCGATCAAACCGATCTCCTGCATTCTCTGCAGACGGGTTTGTCTCAAGACTTCCGGCCCATCATCATAGACACCTTTATAGTGAGCTATGTACTCATCAGGAGCTTGAAGTGGCCAGTGGGGTGCTGTGAAAGGAAGGTAGCCGAAGAAGGGTCTTTCATCCTTCTTCTCCTTACGCTCTTTCAAATACGAGAGCATCTTGTCTCCATAACCGTTGCTGCTGTACCACCCATCAGGCAGCTTCTTCACATACTCGCCATCCTCAGAATGGAGAGCAATAAACGACATAGTCATGAATTCGGGAATCTTGTCGGGTGTTTGGAGATGGGGCTCATAGGCGTAATGGTTTGAGCACGCGGGAAGATGTGCAAAACTTCTTTCGAAGCCTCTTGCTTTTGGACTACGCTCAGGTGTCAGACCGAGGTGCCATTTACCGGACATCAGAGTCGAATATCCGGCATCTTGCAGGATCTCTGGCAATGTGGCAACTCTTTCATTGAGATAGCCTTCGTATCCGGGCATGCCTCTCTGAGGAGCGGTATCAAAGCGTTTGGCATTCCCTTCTGCTGGTGCATTCTGGCCAGATATATTAGTCCATTCAATGAGGTTTCCTAGACCCGCGATGTGATGATCTGTTCCGGTCATGATNCCTGTAAAGACGATCAGCACACTACTTTGTCATTTTCACCCAAGCTTGCTCCAGCAGTAGATACCGAGCGAGCATGTCTGCTCATTTCTATAGCATGTTTCTGACGCTCGTGTAGGGTTCTAAAGCTGGTTCTGAGACATGACATACATGGCACGTGAGGGTGAGCATGCTGCAGCTGCGTGGAAGTCGGTGAAGCGAATACCATTGCTCGCTATCTTGTCAATGTTCGGGGTCCTGATCTCTCCACCAAAGCAGGAGAGGTCGCTGAAGCCGAGGTCATCTGCCACAATGACAAGGAAGTTGGGTTTCTGAACGCCATCGGTTGCGTTTGAAGCCTGAGATGCGGCCATGCTTGCGAGGTGTCTCGTGGAAGGTGAGCATGTAAGTAAAGACTCTGCGGCTATGGTAGAAGAAGGAAGAAGTGGAATAGACGAGCATTGAAAGGGCAGAGCAGGTGACCCATCTCCAACACGGCAATGATCAAACAGGCCCCTCAGATATCAATGTAGGATCTGCAAGCGGGGACGACGGCCTGTCGAAGCTAAACTGAGTCCGCCATAGTCGGCCAGCAAATGTCCTTATGCGGTAAGATCTCACGAGACCCATGCCTACTGTTTCGGTCTCATATCGAATGGCGTGCTTTCGATGGTAGATTGCTTGTTTTGACCCATCGGTGTCATGCGACAACAACTCGGCCACTATGGCAGCAGTTTGAGAGCTGTAATAGCGTTTTGCAAGGATGCAGTGAAGCTTAAAAAGTCTGTTGTTCACACGAGTCTTGTTCAAAAATTATTGCTGGAGCTAGAGAGTGCTGGTTTAAGCACAGTAGAATGGTTGTCATCCTTGATGCCTCAAGCGTGTTGAAGAACAAACAACTCCGCTTGCGAGCGAGAGGAAAGCACGTTGCAGCCGCAATTTTACCGGTTGAGAACGCATCTCCCAAGAACTCAGGTTGCGACTTTCACAAAACATCTTCGTGTTTGGCCATCTTGTCACTTGCTCTGGGACGTTGAACTTGATTTCAATTCTTACCTCGAGCAGGCTCTGAATGGGCTGTTGAAAACAGGCGAAAATCACACGGCTAAAGTCTCGTTCGAGCTTCGGATTAAGATAACCTTAAAGCCGAGAGTCCGATACAGCCAGCCACCAACTTCCGGCCAGACTTGCCAACATGTCGACATCATCTTTGTGATACTATGATTGTTTGTAGTTGGTCTGATTCATAGATCCGTTAAAACCACTAAGAAGATCGTTCCGAAACCTCTGGGGAGTTCCACGCAGCATGTGGCACTTCCTTGATTTGAACCATGATCAAAAGCTCGAACGAAGGCGACTGCTAAATCTCTATGGCTCACTGGCTCAAGTCTCTGCTTTGATTCCTCTTGCTCTTCTCCAGCTCTACTTTTTCATCATCTGGTTTCAACGAAGATGGGCGAGAAAACACGATGCAGACGCCATACCAAGTTCACCGCACCTGAAAAAGCAGCGGTCAGATGCGTTCAATGGACCCGCAGCGAGATTCCAGAGCTTCCGGGACAAGTCCATTTGGTGGATGGGTGATACACTTGACATCTGGGGTTCTCGTGTCACCAAGGGAGAAATGGTGGCAGGTGTAGTATGGACGGCATGGCTGATTTTCTTGAGTTGCATTCAAACACAAGGTGGTATGTTATTTCCTGGTTTCGAATTGCTGGCAGCCGCTGAGTCTTTGAACANNGATTATCTGCACTTGACGAAGCGATTCGGCATCGTAGGTGCCTCACAGATGCCCTTGCAGTATCTTCTTGCCTTCAAGTCACCATTTAGCCCCATTCAACACCTTACCAGATGTTCCTGGACGACACTGAATGCTGCGCACCAGGTTTTGGGACGTGTCTCGACAATCCTGTTCTACCTACACGCAGGATTCTACTTGAATTTCTTTGTCCAAGCACATGTTCTGGCAAAACGCATCAAAGACTGGGACGTCATTCTCGGACTCGTCGGAACGATTGCATTCACAGCTGTAGGCACAACTGCGCTTTCGGCCCTCCGCAAGTTGAGTTATCGTGTCTTTTACACAACTCACGTTACCCTGGCTACCATGTTGCTGCCTGTGCTCTACTTCCATGTCCACCACATCCGCATCTACATCATCGAGACGGTCATAGTATACACAGTGCATCTAGTGCTACGTATACTCAACGAACACAAAGTGGAAGGTTCCTTGACCTTAGTCCCTGGAACAGCGAACCTGCTCGAGATCAATATTCCAATAACAGCAAAGTCAAAGCAAAAGTCGATCGTGCAATGGCAACCAGGGCAGCACGTCTACACTTCTTTGGCGCAGGGCCCAGTTTATATGCGATCTCTCAAATCAAGAAGTCCGTTCGCCATCGCCTCATTGCCATCCGAAGATGGCAATCTTAAACTGGTGGCTAGAGTACTGGACGGGAACACGGCTGCTCTTGCAAAAGCAGCGACAGAAGGCGCGACTGGAAAGGCTTCTTCCATACCACTTATCCTGGAGGGACCATATGGCTTGTCAACACATTCAAATACCTTGCTCCAGTACAATCGAGTCTTGTTCATAGCTGGTGGCGTGGGCGCTACCTTTGTGGTGCCACTCTACAGAACGTTGCTTAAAGATCTTTCACCAAGTCCTGGAAGCCGTAGAAGGCAGAATGTCGCCTTTGTCTGGGTAGTTAGGGATGAGGCAGAGACAAGCTGGGCTGTGCCCGAAGACGAGCTTGAAAAGAAGGGCATGCAAGAGCGCATGACCGTTTATGCCACACAGACCGGCAGAATGGACAATGACGAGCACAAGAACAATGATGTCGACGAGGGCATCGAGCTTGAGCGACTGTTACCTAGTGGTGGCATTAATGACTCGGTACAGAAATGGCAAGTACACCCAGGTCGCCCTGACTTGGGCGAAATGATAGATGGCGTATTTAGCCACACGCGGAATGATACAAAAGTGGCAGTGCTCGTCTGTGGGCCAAGGTCGATGGCCGATGAGGTCAAGAAGAAGAGCAACAAGTGGATAGGCAAGCGAGACTTTTGGTTACATGTCGAGGCTTTTGGGCTGTAAGTAAATTTGAAGATCATTTTGTCTGTTAATTCTTTGCAACCATACTCTATCAGCTAGCAAGGGAAGTGCCATTTAGTCTCTGACCAACTTTAATGAAAACCTGACACATAAAGTTTTGTCTGGTGCCGGGCGCTTGGAAGTGGTAGAGTCGTGGTTTGTACTAAAAAGTCAAAGAAGACAATTGCAGACAACGTGTGCATTACGTTGCAAATCAGGAGGATGAGCTTCTTGATAGTACATGTGTTGACGAACTTGTATATCATTGGCATGATGCAGCTCAGGCGTCACCGATGTAGAGGAAGCCTGTACCGGTTGCAAGGGCAGCAATGCTCCACAAGGCAGACCAACCAGCGGCTCCGTAGATTGTGGCACCCTCGACGGTAGCAAAGACCCTGATGAAGGAGTGGATGGCAGTGAAAGCGGCGAGCAAGAAGGTGCGTCTGAACAGCACGCTTTCTCTGGTGGAGTACTGGTCGACGCCTAGGTTCCACATGAGAGTGTCTGCGAAAGAGGCAGTCTTGGGGTCGAACTGCTTGTACTCGGAGGGCAATGCACGAGCATAGACGATGGAAGTGCTGAAGAGGAAGTCCTTGGCAGCCCAGCCAATGGGCAAGCATGCAGCAAAAACAACAGGGAAGAGGGCATTGTGAGCAAAGTCAAGCGTCAGGACCTCGTCAAAGGTGTTGATCAAGAAGACGGGCAACCACCAGGCCAGACTGAGGTAGACAACGGCGGAGTAAATGGAAGCAGCGAAAGCGGTCATGTACATCTGAATGGTCTTGTCGACAGCCAGATCCTTGATGGTACCAGGAGGTGTCAGGGTGCGCAGGTTGTTGTGGTAGTTCAGGGGNCGCAAGAGCCAGAAGGGGAACCACAAGGAGAACATGTCAATGACGAGGGCGAGAGCAAGAGGCTCGAAGCCGATGCCGAAGAAGAGGTACAAGAGGGTGTAATAGGGCGCATTAGCCATGGCGGCGAGCTGGACAAAGTCAAANGTCTGTCGAAGCAATTGGGTCAGCACTTGAGAGTAGGCAATGAAGCGACGGGTGTACTGACGATCAAGGCTGCAGAACCAGCCGAGAGTGATCTCAAGTAGTCTCCAAGCAAGCAAAGCACCGATTTGCCAGGGCTCATTCAAGCTGCGGCTCACAGCAGCAAGCGGGGCGCCCATGATGTCTGGCACGAAGCTGTACAGCAGGGCGCTGAGGGCCGGGCTCAGGATGATGGACAGAGGGTAGGCGAACCAGGTGGGGAGACGGCGCGAGGCATGCTTCTCGCGCGCATTGTCGAGAGGTGATGCCGACGATGCTGCCATGGCAGTGCGTTCTGATGGCGCACGAAACGCGTCTGCATCGACAAGGGGCGCCGTGGCGACGACGGTCGAATCGTAGCGTCTGTAAGCCATTTGCGTTGATGTTTGGATCTTGAGAGCGTGTTGGAAGGGAAGCTGCAACTCTGAAGACGCGTTCTGTCAAATGTTTCCATCTCTGACGTACCCATAGCTCTGCTCTTGGCAGCCTCTGGCCGTTGCCAACGCCTGTCGTCATCCAGTCTGGAATCACTTCTGAATCCACGAACATTCCTCTGACCATAACACCCACATCGACCACTCGATGCAGCCATCACCATCAGTATATTCTCGATGTTTAAATGTCACAACAGATCTCTCCACTTTTCTAATACCATGTCTATGTATCGCAATGGACTTTCTGCGCACAGGAAGACTCGGGAGCAAGTCTCTCAATGCGTAGCAACGACCAAAAATCATGGAATCTGTCTCGTATCGCCGAGAGTGGAATAATGTCATCCTTCAGGGTTCTAGAGCCTTATAACTTGTCTTGACTAGGATACTTTTGGCTAAACGGTCACCTGAATTCAATCTTCGTTAAGGCATTGTTTGACCGTTACGATTATGGTCACCCGCTAAGACAGTGAGTCTAGAACCCATCCGCCAAACAAAACCATCCATTGTTCCTACCCTGGGTAAGAAGTCCTGCATCGGCGACTTTTGGTGCTTTGTTCAGAGCAGAAATTAACAACCAAGACCAGGGGAATGCACAAGAAGCCTTAGAAGTGCAAGCACGCATCTTCCATACCGGATTGAAGGCTCCAGAAAGTTTGGCCCATCTACCTTTCTGTTTGTTCAACATTCCTCGGATCAACACACCAAAACCTCATGGAGGACAACAACATCGAGTCAATACTACAGCTGCTCGAGAAGGGAGATGTTTCGACAAGTGCACATTTACAACTCGTGCGAGCCACAAATTGGCAACAATACTCTGTCGGGCCCATATCATCCTGGCCTCGAGAGCTATCTACCGTCATTTACATGTTAATGATATCGCCCCGCCCACAATGCTTGGTACTTGGAGAAGAAAATCTGTTGCTATATAACCGAGCCTATGGCAAAATGGTCAGAGATCTTCACCCCAGAATCTTTGGCCAACCCTTGGACAGTGTGAAAGAATGGCAGAGCTACGGAGCCCAAATGGCCGCACATAGACGAGGCGCTGCAACTCCGCTACCCACTCACGCATATCCTTCCTTTGTCGTACCAATGTTGAATCAGGGCAGATTAGAGAATGTTCACCTGCGGCTCGACATCGCAACATTACCACCGTCTATCAAAGGCTTTCACTTATGCTTCGAGGAGACTACGGACCACGACTTGCGCGAGCGGAGACATTCGACCGTGCGTGAGTTGTCCAAAGTTTGGAGTGCAGCAAGCGATCTTCCTTCGTTATGGCAAGTCATACTGCAAAGCCTTTCCGAACACCCCCAAGATTTTCCTATGGCAGCGATATACTCTACGAGGAAATCCAAAGACTCGTATTGTGAGCAAGCGAGAGACTCCGATACAGCTATCTATCATCTCGAGGGTTCTGTAGGAGATTTTGACGACGGCGCTTTTCCACCCAGCTTTCATGTTGCTACATCAAACCCCAGTTTGGAACCTCTCAAACAAGCCATCTTGACCAAGGACCGAGTCATTATCGAGCAACTGCCTGAGGAATGGGCTAAGGGATCATTGCATCGCGGAAATCGCGACATGTGTACAGAAGCTGCAGTTCTTCCGAGTAGCTTCACCAAAGCTCAAGATGCAGAAGCCTTGCTTTTTATTGGACTGCCCATGCTGACACCTCTCGACGAGGCACATAAGCAACACCTCGGGCAGGTGCAAACTGAGTTCGCTCATGTCGTAAACACTCTGGTGGCAACCAGGGAGGCTACATATCGGAGAAAAGAGAATGTCAGGCAAAATCAATTAGAANAAGACTTGCTTGCTAAAGAACTTGCTCTTCGTCAAAAGGAGGCAGAAATGGCAACTACCTTGGCTGCCAAGGTTCTGACTGTGATTGATGAGGTCGAGTGAGTTTCTCCTTCAAGTGATACTTCCGATTGCGTACTGACATGGAGCAGCATAGGATATTTTGAGTACAAGAGTACGGGAGAGTTGGTGCGAGCCAATGAATGTTACTATCGACTGAGTGGATATCCTCGAGACTGCCCAAGCCACGTACAACACAAATTCCTCGACCTCATTCATCCAGCGGACGTGGATTTGGTTTCGCAGGCCTGGCATTCCATGATAAATGGCCAATGGCAAAAGTTCGAATTGAGATATCGAAACGACACCGAACAAGGTCAATGGGCGCTCGTGGCTTGTCAACCAGTCAAGGACAACAACGGAAACGTTACCTCGATTATTGGGGCAGTCACCGACATCTCAGATCAGAAGAAAAGCGAGAAAATTGCTCTTGATCGCGCTGNNGAAGCACTAGAACAAGCCAGAGTCAGTGAAGAGAGGTTCAAGCGATGCATGGAGGTTGCCCCGTTTGGATGCATGATCGCCGACACCACCAAAGGAGTACAATACGTTAATGAAACATGGTGGGAGCTATCACAACACGCTCGTGTGCCGCTGGATCAAATCGACTGGAATTCTGTACTTCATGAAGATGATCTTGAAGTTGCAGAACAAGGTTGGCAGGTGGGTTGAGAGTCGTGTATGCTTTGACGTGCTTTACTAATACAGCATTTCNAGGCAATGCTCCGTGGAGAACAAGTTGTTTACAATCTGCGACTCAAAAGACTGTGGTACGACGCCGAAGGCGAACCTCGAGGCCCTGCAGAATTAATGGTGACGGCGCTACCTGAGTGCGATGACACTGGCAAGGTCATCAGGGTCATTGGCTTCACCATTGATCAATCGCATATACGGCATCAAGCGAGATTACAGCGAGCACGCATCGAAGAGGCAACTGAGGCGAGAAAAAACCAAGAGATGTTTTACGATACAGTCTGTCACGAGATTCGAAATCCTTTGTCAGCGTGAGTTACCTTCGCTTTCCACCTGAAATTCCCAAACTAATGGACTTGCAGCGTCATTCACTCTACAGATTCTATAAACGACAACCTCATTGAGATGCGCAAACTGGTTAATAGTCTCGCTTCTTTCAAGGTGGCAGGCTTGGACGACAGGATAAACTGTCTCCTCAACCATATATCAAGCAGTCACGAGTCTGTCGAGACCATTACACACTGTTCTGAGCATCAACGACGTCTGATTTCGGACATCCTTTCTCTCTCAAAGCTCGATTCTCAGCTGCTTCAGATCAATCCTTCGCCGACCCTCGCCTTGAGTTTACTCGAGAACATACGCAAAATGTTTGAGACCGAAGCTAAAAGAGTTGGTATCACGTTGGAAGTTGTTGCTGATCCTTCGATCTGTGGAAACGACGTGGAACAAGTCAACCTGGACTCTGGAAGGATGCTTCAGGTTCTTATCAACTTGGTCTCCAATGCAATCAAGTTCACCAAGAACGAGCTCGGACCTCGCCGAATCAAAGTCACAATGGGTGCTTCTAGTGTTAGACCATTGGATCTACCAGTTGACTCGTTTCACAATCAGGAAACGATATATGACACAGAGTCTGAGGGTCAAGACGAATTCTATCTATGGTTTACAGTCACCGATTCTGGAAGGGGTTTGTCTGCTGAGGAGAAGGCTCGCATCTTTACCAGAGTAAGATCTGATCATAACTTTCAGTTTCTCATGAGCACTAACATTTGAACAGNNTTTGCTCAGGGTTCTCGCAAGACTTATAGTGAATACGGAGGTTCTGGCTTGGGCTTGTTCATCTCAAGACAGCTTGTCGAGTTGATGAATGGACAGATCGGCGTTTCAGCTGAGCTTGGGCACGGAAGTACATTTGCATTCTTTGTCAACGCACCGCTCGTGCAGCAGTTTGTCAAGGTCGACTCGAATTCAAGCCATCAATCCAATGCCGATTCTGGCATACATATACAAACGACGGAAACGCCGGAGCTATGCTCAAAGACGACACTACTTGTCGTGGAAGGTACGGCATAACCAAATGTGATCCTCTACCGAAAAAAACTAATCATGACTANNGACAACATCCTGAACCAGAGAGTGCTCAAGAAGCAGCTGATTAAGCACGGTTACGAGGTACATGTTGCCAGCAATGGTCAAGAAGCACTAGACTTTCTCACCAACCCAACTCGAGAAGTTCACATAGACTGCGTCTTGATGGATGTAGTCATGCCCGTCATGGACGGTCTGACTGCAGCAAAACGCATCAGAGAATGGGAGAGATCAAGCAGCTTCACCAGCAACAACAGCGATGGCGGCATCAAGTCCAGACCACGGCCTTCGAGAGGAAGCAGCGCAAGTTCCGTCAAAAGCAACTGGAGTCTAGGCAGTAGCAACGCTGAGGACAACAGCAGCGTGGCTTGCAGTAGGCTACCTATAATAGCCATCAGCGCGAACGCGAGACCGGAACAGACGAACGATGCCATTATTTCCGGAATGGACGACACCATAGCTAAGCCGTTCAGAATTGTTGACTTGGTGCCTCGGATTGATCATCTGCTGGACAGANGGGCCTCTCCGGCAAGGACTTAGGTCTTTGTTTTGTATTCAATCTCTTGTATATATTAATTTCTAACTTTCAATATGTTTTCAACCACCTGCTTAGTCCTCCTTTGAGAACGGTAGCAGCCCGCAAAACACATCACAGAGCATGAAACCAATCTGAGGTTGTGTCCAAACGAAATTGCATTCATTCTGATTTAAAAGTGGTTGACCAGAGTTCAGTGTGAAAGCTAATCTACAAGAAGTGAAATAATCTTCGAATCTTTTTGAACAGTGACAACAACAATAACAACAACGAACACGCTTTAGTGAAACGGAAATGTAAAGAAGAGAAGAAAGGAAACAGAAAATTTTAAAAGGGAAGGTAATCGCACATGGTTCTCCTTGAATTCGTCAAAGGTATAGCATCGTCATCTAGTTCCAGCCAAGAGAGTTTCCTGCAAGGACAGGAGCACTGATACCTTGTTCTCTGACACTACGACCATTGGCACTGCTTCCACTTTGGCGGCTACCTCTACCGCTAGTAGGTGTCACGCGACCGCGACCTCCCGACATGAAATAATTTGCTGCGCTGTGACGCTGGCTCATCTCGCCTCTTTCGTCAGTGTATGGTACACTGCTGCTGCGAGCATGCGAGGAGCGCTTCTTCTTGTAACGACGAGCAACGTAGACCATGGCTGCGGCATACACGGCAGCACCGGCGACAGCACCAACACCGATACCAACAGAAGTACCATTGACAGGTGACGAACTGCTCGAGTCGCCACCAAGAGGGGCGCCATTGCTGTCAGAAGTGGTGCCTGAGCCAGATGGGTTCTTTGCATTTCCTTGGCTGTTGCCCATGCCATTTGCACCAGGCATCATGGGAATGGCAGGGTTGATCATTCCCATCAAAGTCTTTGTGGATGCATCGGGGTTGTTGTATAGAGTGGCAACCGAAGTGTGCAGATCGAGCTGCAACTGGTTGATTGCCTCGGATGGAACATATACCAGAGCCAAGGTGGTGATGTAGTGCATCGACTGTGTAGTGTCGTAAGGTTGCAGTGCGTACATCTTGACCTTGGCTGCGTCAATGTTGAGACCATAGGCCAAACCAGCAGGAAGGAACTCGAAGATCTGGTTTGCAGAGCCAGCAGTGGAAACTACGAAGGGGTAGTTTAGCCCGTAGGTGAAACCAACCTGGATCAGAGTGGTGTTGCCGGGAGCCGAAGGCATGCCACCGGGAGGCTGAATGACACGAGGCATTGATGAAGGAATACCAGACGCCTGGGGAGCAGTCGAAGTAGTTGCTGTCTCAGAAGGTTGGTACAAGATGCTGGTCTCTATGGGCATTGTTGTATAGGTGTTGGTGCCAATGGGTACAATGCTGGTGGGAGCAATACTGGTCGATGGTTCGAAGGCAAGAGAGGTGGATGCTGCTGTGGGGGCTGGAGATGCAGGTGTAGTCGGAACTACCGATGTCAATGGAGGAGACGACAACTCGGTGCTAGAAGCAAATCCAATGGGAACGATGGTGTCATCGGTAGAAGTAGCGCTTGAAAGACTTGCAGATGCGCTGCTCTCGGCGGTAGCTGACACTGCGGTGGCCTCTGAGGTAATCGTGGTTGAAGCATCACTCGAAACTGCCAAAGATGTGGAAGAGCCGATCTCCGAAGTAGCTGTAGCGGTAGAATCACTGCCAGAAGACAAATCAAGAGTTGTGCCGCTTGATAGTGGAATGGATGTCGAAATGCCAATCGCGGCGGAAGTCGTCATGGTGGCATTGTTCGGCACGAAGGAAGGAACGCTGGATGCTTGCGAAACTGATGCGGATGCGGCAAGAGATGACTCGGCAGCTGATATCGATGCAGAGACGGAAGAGGCGATTGACGACTGGGCAGAAGAAATGGACGACAGAAGGGATGATGGAGGAGTCGTGACCGGAACGGGAATCACGAGCGTTCCAGAAGTGGAGGCGGTGAATGAGGTGACCGACGGAGAAACACCTGTAGGGGCGACTGTAGCAGAGATGGCTGTTCCGCTGCTCGTGACGGTACTTTCTACAGATGGCACAGTACTTTCTGCAGATGGCACAGTGCTTTCGGTTGCAGAAGATACAATGGCGGTGCTGTCGACAGCAGTTGCAGAAGACGCGGTAGCAGTGCTATCGATAGCGGTTGCAGAAGATGCAGCGGCGGTGCTTCCGATAGCGGTTGCCGGAGTCAGACTGCTATCGGTAGCGACTGAGGCTACAGTGCTGTTTGCGGGTACAGAGATAAGAGTACCAGGGGTAGAAGTCGTCAAGGCATCACTCGTGATGGTACCCGAAACATCGCTAGTAGCTTCGGACACTGTGGCTGAAGTTGTGGCCGAAATGTCTCCTGAAAGGTCAGTAGCTGTGGTGCTACTTACAATTGACTGCGGAGGAATTGTGGCACTTTCAGTAGTGTTTGCGCCGTCAGTAACTGAGGCAGTGATTTGCGATGTAGCCAAAGGGCTGGTACCAGACACAGAGCTATCAGTAGCTGTAGCAGCAGGCAGAGAGCTCGAGTCAGTGACGGAACCAGAAATAAAACCAGAGACAGTGCTGTCAGTAGCTGTAGCAGCAGGCAAAGAACTCGAGTCAGTGATGGAATCAGAAATAGAACCAGAGACAGAGCTGTCGGTAGCTGTGGAGGCGGGTAGAGAACCGGACTCCGTGATGGAACCAGGCAAAGCCTCGGTGGTGTTCTCGGCCGCGGTAGTTGAGTTTGCAGAAGCATCCGTGACGGTTGCAGAAGCGGTTGTGCCAGAAGCAAGCGAAGCCGAAGCACTCGAAAGGAGGCTCGAGAAGTCTGAGGCCAGCGAAGATGACATGGCACTGTCAGAGGCTGTGGCCACTACACTTGACAGATCAGAAGCGATGCCTGACAAGAGACCACCCAAAAGACCAGTTGCAGTTGGTCCGTCAGATGAGGTTTTTGTGGCGTCGGTCGCCTCAGCAGAAGCCAAAGACGAGATACTCGTCTCAAGGGCTGCTTGTGCTGATGAAACAATGCTTGACAGGACATCAGCGGTACCAGTAGCACCAGCACTAGAAAAACCGCCGTCTGAGGTAGTGATTCCAATGGGCAATGGGACGATGGGAGTGGTGGAGCTCTCGGCCGAAGCGGTACCAGTGGACAAAGTCTCGGTAGATTCACCAGTAGTTGTGGCGAAGAGAGGCAGAGGAGCGGTCGAGGAACTTGCGACTACAGTGCCGTTGTTGCCATCAGTCTGGTCGGCCACAGCAGTCTCAGTGCTCGACTCACTACCAACAGTTGCAGAAGCAGGCGCTGCGGTTGAAGTGGTAGGAGAGCCTCCGTTCAGGAAAGTAGAAAGGCCGACAATAATGCCACCGCCGGTGCTCGAGTCTGATGATTGGGTAGCGCTAGTCGACGAAGCTGTGGGAAGGATGACGATATCCGGAATGCCACCAGTAGATGCAGCGCTGCTAGAATCTTGTGTAGTTGCAGTAGGCTGTACCTCGTCGGCAGACGACACAGCAACACCGGTAGAAGCGACTGATGATTGAGCATTGTCTGGCGAGGAAGTAGGCTGGATTTCATCAGAAGACTGAATTACAGAGCCAGACGAAGCAGTGTTAGCGGTAGGCTGAACCTCGTCAGAGGATTGAATGACAGCGCCTGAGGATGCTGCAGCGACAGGGACAAGAGTTTCCGTCTTGACATTATCAGTGGATCCGACACTAGAAGTCGTTGTATCGCTATCAGTAGCCTGAGCCACGGTACCCGAAGCAGTAGGAGTAACGGATTCGGATACGACACCGCCAGTAGAGGCAGGTCGCTGGATTGATACGTCAACACGAGAAGAAGTTGCCGCTGCAGTTGGCTCGACGGACTCAGAGATGACTGCACCAGTAGTGCCAACAGTAGAGGCATCACTGGAATCGGCCGAACGTGTTGGCTTTACTGACTCAACAACGACGTTGCCGGTCGAACCAATAGAAGCCAGTGTACTTTGGGCGGTAGGGGTAACCGACTCGACAACATTGACTCCGGTCGAACCAATAGACGATGATGGTGAAGCACTTCTAGAGGTCAATTGGACAACGTCGGACGAGGATTCTCTGGAGGTTGGCTGCACAATCTCGGTTGGTACGCCACCAGTCGAGGCAACAGAAGAAGGAGGTGTAGGCTCGACACTCTCGGAGGTAGCGATACCAGTAGAGGCGATAGTAGAAGGTGCAGTGGGCTCGACACTCTCAGAAGTAACAACGCCAGTCGAAGCGATGGTAGAAGGCGCAGTAGGCTCGACGCTTTCCGAGACAACGTTTCCGGTAGAAGCAACAGTCGAAGGAGCTGCAGTTTCGACGCTTTCACTAGACGAGGCCGTGGGTTGAATGACCACCGAGGGAAGGCTGCCAGTTGATGCGACCGAGGCTGAAAAGACGGTGCAGTCGGCTGAACGGTTTCGGAGAAAACCTGCCCAGTCGAGGCCACAGAGGCTTCAGATGTCTGTGAGGTAAGCTCGTCCGTAGAACCAACCGATGGTGTCGATTGTGCCGCGGAAGATGAAATTGTAGGTTGGACAACTTCCGAAGGAATTCCACCAGTGGATGCAACGAAGGGAGCAGCTTCGGTAGAAGTAGCGATTGTCGAAGGGGCAGCCTCGGTAGAAGAAGAAATTGTCGAGGGAGATGCAATGGTCGGTCTAACCGTCTCACTTGCGAGATTACCGGTGGATGCGACGAAGGCCGCAGCACTCGAAGGGGCCACGGACGAAGGCTCTGCAGATGACTGAGTCCCAGGTGACGCTGAACTGACAGTGCTCTTGATTGAGGAAGACGTGGCTGACTCGGAAGACGGGGTAGGAAAAATCGTGGTAGTGGGCGACGAGCCAGTTGATGCTACAAAGGTATCGGCGGTGCTGGAAGTGGTTGCAGAATCATCAGAGTTTGTGGTCGAGTCGCTGGTTGCAGCCGCTGCTGCGTCCAGCGCAGTAGAAGGTGAAACGGTCGAGAAGAGATCCTGAGAATCGAATGACGATGTCGAAGAAGGGTCCTGGGATTCGGATAAGAGGGAGGAGAATGTTTCGAACCATGATGGATGCGATGTTGTAGTTTGAGCTTCAGAAGCTGAAGAAGAGGTAGAGGAACTGGTCATGTTTTGCAAAGCGTTCTGTCTCTTTAGAGGGCGAGGAAAGTAGTATCGCATCTGTTGTCCAGGACCGGCACCTTGCTGAGGTGCGGGGGCGGCCTCGGCGGTGATTAGTATAGGACCCTGGACAGACATGACTGCCAGGGCGGCAGCCCATACAGCAGAAGATGTCCTCATGTTGGCCTGTGGTTAGTTGTCGATCGAATTTAAGTCGTGAGTTATGGCGACAAGTGATCGTATAACTTGGGTGTGTCAAAAGCGCGTGTATAAACGAGTGGACTTGACAAGAAATGCCAAAAGGAGAATATTCTGTTGACGTCCTGTCAGCACCGGGCTGCTATGCAAGGGGCCAGGATGTTGCGGCTGTGGGAGTCAGACGTGACTTACAAGATATTGGACAAGACCAGGCAACGGCCGTGGTGTTTTGGCAACAAGAAGACAGAGGTGAGAGGATGAAGGTGTCTGAAACACTAGAACATCGTTTTCCTTCAAGCCAATCGTGATAAAATGAGTGTAAGGGGTCGGCGTTGGCAGACAAAGAGGCGTCGCAAAGGGCAGTTACGAGTGGCGTGGCGGGAGACAACGATGTGTCAACGGTCACAGCGGCGCGCTCGTCAACAAAGAAGGAATTGACGTGCCGACACAAAGAAAGCAAGACCGACTAATGCCAAACGACAAGGCACAATGTGAAGTCCTGAAGTGGTGGAGATTGTGCGCCCAGTGATGCAAGAGTATCCCTGTGCACACAAGAAAACGACGGCAATGGTTGATGGACAACAAGTCGAACCTTCCAAGGCCAGAAGAAGAAGAGAAGAGTAGAATGAATGGCGTGAATGAACGAAAGGATGATCAAACAAGGCGACAAGTTGATCAACCACGATATTAGACGAGGCAATCAAAAGGCCGGCGATGGTTGATTAAGCGAAGGTGGGCCCGACTCTTGTGAGAATCGTAAAGAGAAAGTATGTAGGTCAGATGTGAGAAAGAAAACAAGAGTGCTGGAGGGGCTGCGGAAGCCGTTGTCGAGTACCGCTGGCAAAGGGGTGGAAAGTCGAAAGGTCAACGGGCAGTCGCGCGCGCGCTGATCGAAAGAAGCTTGCAATGCGCAGTAATATGGAACCGTTAAAGAGGCAGGAAAAGATGGTGCGGCAGCGGTCAAGAAGCGACGACGTCGAGACTCGAAAAAGACGTGAAGAAAGGAAGGGGAAACAAGAGATTGCCCTTTCGGTTGCGGCTGCCACAAGTCTCCGACCGCTGATATTTTGCCCGAATCAGCAAAGTACCTGAGACTCGTGCTGCACCCTCCGCAGACTAACGGAAGCCACCACCAATCATGACACCCTCCGTCGCGCTCAAAATAGTTCCAATAGCTGCATGCTCGGCTTGCTTGTGTCTTCTCTCGTTTGATCAATCTTCTATACCGCGACACCTGATACAGCCGCGCGCCTGTACACTGTTTGCTCTGGAGGATTCGCATCACAGTCTGGTCCTCAAGCCTTAACAACAGCCTCCTCGTCGTCATCACAGTGCTAGTGGGTCTCTCTACAGATGAGACGCGTGCGCAAGCATCAGAAGATCTCCCGCCATGTAATCCCCGTTTGATACACATTAGTGTCCTGACAAGTCTCCACTTCTCCAAGCCTTTTCAAGCCACACGATCAAGCCGAGACGCGAACCAGTCCAGTTCCATGTTAGCATCTCCAGGCTCTCTTACTGTGGCTAACGCTTGCCCTGGGGTCTCCTGCGCCAAATCGAAATTAAAGGTTTGTCCCAGCTGAATCCGTTTGTTACTCTATCGATTCAGGGGATCAGCTTCTAGAGATTTGGGTCTTGGTTCCTATTAAACATCAACTCCTAGCAGATACACCTTCTACAACGTCCTGCAAAGCGTAAATTGGCTCCAGGGTGAAGTATGACCTCTTTATAAGTGGTTCTGTGTTGCTTCTGACCCTGCAGTTCGGCGGGCGCACTAAGTTGGCATGAAACAGCCCGCTCCACAGTCGACCAAACCACTATTTTGACCAGCAGCCAACATGTCATCAAAGAGTCGAAGGTTTTCTCAACTCGATACACTTTGAACATTCAGCCTCCACCAAAAGTCAGCCATGTCTGTGTATGTTCAGCATCATGAGTAAGTCGTCTGAGAACAACAGGGCAGTACTTCGTCATCATTGCTGGGACGGTGACACAGGGTGCGCATTGTCGTAAAGGTCAACATGGCAACGAAATGCAAGACGACAAGCGCACGCTTTCTTGACTTTCAGTACTTACTCCTCACTTTTCTAGTATCCCGTGCAGGATAAAACACACCCCTCACGATTTACACAGCTATGCATTACATATGCCAATGGGATCTAGAAAGAATCAAATTTCATTACCCGGAATCCTTATCCTACGAACAGACACGATGCGTTCGATCTACCTAGATTGAAGTATTACACTGATCGTAATTCTGCTCTGGCTGCTGCTGTAAAGTTCTTGGAAGCAAAGGTAGTGTACTGTGAGGCCTCCCTCGGTGTGGCACATATTTCCACCAACAGCATGTCAGCTGGGCGACCCTGGTGTTCTCTTGTTAGCAAAGCTGGGTTGAATGTCTAGCAACATTGGTGTACATGTCACAGAGTTGTTAATATGCTTCGCTTGGTTCTCTCGACACTTTGCCATGGCGGATTGTCTTTCCCATCTGCCTTCACCTGAAATCAACTTGATCAGTTCATGTATTATACCTCGTCCACTGAACCCAAAATACTTGTGAGCCCATGGCCATAGTCGAATATGAAATGACGAAGCTGCAAGCAACAAACATGAGCTCAAAGACGCAGAGTTCCAAATCCAACAAGCATACGAGACGGATTCATGATTGACGCGTCGATTCATGTGTCAGTGGTAGTGGGTAGACATCAAGGTGTTTGACATGTTCTTGGCTGAAGTCGTTTCCCCAGACCAGCGGCGCGGCGCGTCGTCGAAAAACAGCATTGGAAGGCTCCATCACAGTCGACAGCATTTCAGGGGATCCTCGAACATTCAACAATGGCTCGCATGGGGAGGTTGGGCTTTCTCGCCGTGGCGGTAGCCTTTCATCTGATATATGCCTACTCAATCTTTGACATATACTTTGTCAGTCCAATTGTCAGTGGCATGCGCGAGTACAGCGTAGCACACCAACAAGAAGCTCCCGCAAAGCGACTCGTACTTTTCGTTGGTACGAAAATCATCTTGTTCTCGTCATGAGGTTGACCGGCAGCTGACACACACCAGNGCGACGGACTGCGAGCAGACAAGGCCTTCCAGTACTTTCCCAATCCTTCCCCTGGCGCCGAACAAGAGGCCGACTGGCAAGAACCGCGTCCTCTTGCTCCCTTTCTGCGATCGCGCGTTCTCGAGCATGGCACCTTTGGTGTATCGCATACTCGAGTCCCCACCGAGTCCAGACCTGGCCACGTCGCTCTCATCGCTGGCTTATACGAAGACGTTTCGGCCGTCGCCACGGGTTGGAAGCTGAATCCTGTCAACTTCGACAGCGTCTTCAATCGCAGTCGTCATACTTGGAGCTGGGGTAGCCCTGACATTCTGCCCATGTTTCAGGAAGGCGCAGTTCCTGGTCGAGTAGATGCATTCATGTATGGTGCCGAAGAGGAGGACTTTAGTAAGGATGCGACTCACTTGGACACTTGGGTCTTTGAAAGAGTAGAGGAATTGTTCGCAAGCGCCAGTCAGGACCCGGAACTGAACCAACGTCTGAGACAAGACAAGAACGTCTTCTTTNTGCACCTCTTGGGCTTGGACACCACTGGTCACTCGTACCGCCCCTACTCTCGCGAGTATTTGCACAATATCAAAGTTGTTGATGAAGGTGTCCAAAAGATTACCGCCTTGATCGATGATTTCTACGCCGACGACAAGACTGCCTATGTCTTTACTGCTGACCATGGTATGAGTGATTGGGGAAGTCATGGTGATGGACATCCAAACAACACCAGAACTCCATTGATTGCCTGGGGCTCTGGAGTTGCCAAACCTGTCACTGTATCTTCTGGTCTGGCTTCTGGTCATGAAGATGGTTTCTCTTCTGATTGGCACCTCGATCACGTCCAGCGCAATGATGTCGCTCAAGCAGATATTGCTACTCTCATGGCATATCTTGCCGGGCTTCCTTTCCCTGTCAATTCGGTGGGTGAGTTGCCTTTGGCCTTCTTGTCGGCAGATCAGCAGACCAAGGCTCAAGCAATGTTGGTCAATGCTCAAGAAATCCTGGAAATGTACCGCATCAAGGAACATCAAAAGAAGAACACTGTGCTTCGCTACAAACCTTTCCCAGGCTTTGCCGATGACCAACACTCTCCAGATCATCGTCTTGAGGCCATTGAAGACCACATCAGCCAGGGACAATATGAGCAGGCAATTCATGACTCTGATGCTCTCATGAAGATGGGTTTAGAGGGATTGAGATACCTTCAAACTTACGACTGGCTTTTCTTGCGTGCGCTCGTCACATTGGGATATCTGGGCTGGATGGCATTTGCCTTCACTTTTGCTCTGGATCAACACGTCTTTAGTGGCAAAGTTGACGCGACTCGATCTACCACGACAACGACTGTATTCTCTAGCATCTTTGTCGCACTTCTTGCCTTGCTACTCGTCCAATCTTCTCCATGGACTTACTATGCATATGCATTCTTTCCAGTCATGTTCTGGGAAGAGGTCTTTGCCCGTCGTCAGGTGCTCCTCCAGGCCAAAACTGTCTTCTCTCAACAACTCTCTGGCAAAAATTTCTTGAGCCTCGGGTTGAATCTGCTCGTCTTTGTTGGAGTCCTCGAGATTATGGTTCAAAGTTATTACCACCGAGAGATGTACACGGTTTGTTACCTCTTGGCCATCTTTTGGCCAATCTCATATGGACTCAAATTCTTGCGTCAAAATTGGGTCATTTCTGCTACATGGGCATTGGCATGTGCTTCCATGAGTGTCTTTACTGTTTTGCCTGCCCTAAAGATCGAAGATGCTCGATTGATTCTCCTGGGTGGTTTACTCATGCTTTTGGTGGGTATTCTGTACATTGCCTTTGACAAGAGTATCCTCGTTACAACTGGATCGACCCAGGCTGGTCTCGCTGCACCAAAGGCAGACCAGATCTCTAGAGTTCTCACTGGCGTGCAAATTGGCCTTGTCGCATTGGCCATGATTGTCACACGTTCAAGTGTCGCTTCACTACAGGCGAAGACTGGTCTGCCCCTGGGTGCGCAGGTCACTGGCTGGGTAGTGTTGGTGTCATCTTTGATCCTGCCTTTTGCCCACTCATTCTCGCCCAACAACCACTATCTTCATCGATTAATGGTCGTATTTCTTGCATTTGGTCCCATGTTCATCATTCTCACCATCAGCTATGAGGGCCTCTTTTATTTTGCATTCAGCTGTACCTTAATCACCTGGGTCAGGCTCGAACACCGCATCTACCGCGCTTTCACAACCAAAGGCTCTTTACCTCCGCCCACAAGTCCTGTATCGGATCTCAACCCTTTGGCACCTGCCTTGGCAGCATCCACAGATCGTGTGACTGCCCTCGAAAAGCACGAATATCGCTCCCTGACTTTGGCCGACGCGCGTATCGCCCTCTTCTTCCNNCTCTACCTGCTGCAATCCGCCTTCTTTAGCACAGGAAACATTGCCTCGGTGTCTTCGTTCAGTCTGGATGCCGTATCTCGCCTCATCCCCGTCTTTGATCCCTTCTCGCAGGGTGCATTGCTCGTCCTCAAGATCTTTGCACCCTTTGCTCTTGTTTCGGCAAACCTGGGCTTATTGACCCGCCGTCTGAGACTCAAGTCTGGCGCCCTGTTTGCACTGGTCATAGCAATCGGAGATTGGCTGACGCTGAGATTCTTCTGGAGCGTGCGTGACGAGGGCAGTTGGCTTGAGATTGGTGAGAGCATTAGTGTTTTCGTCATTGCAAGTGCACTTTGCGTCTTTGTTGCTGGACTCGAAATGGTCAGTGAAGCCTTTGTTCGAGGCATCGAGTTTGATGACGAAGTTGACAAGGCTTCGTCGGGTAATGGCAAGGTCAATGGCGTCAAGACAGAATAGATACAGACATCCTTGACTAAACGATGTCTCGGAAAACTATAGAACATATGTACAATCGAATGTAATCTCGACGTGTGAAAACCCAAGACACTATTGGTGATCGTTTTTGATTATCTTCGAGTCCACTATGTAGAGCTATAGAGTTGTTTGTTCCTGCCATTTCATGATTGCACAAAGATTGTGCTAGAGGAAAAGGTTGTACAGTAAAAAAAGAGGTCATGCCATCATCGCCATACTCTTCTTGACATGGAACATGATCGAAACAAAAGGGGGTATTATCAGCGTAAAAGAAAAGAGAACAGTCCAGTAAGAGCCTGCAACGCCAATGTACCCTGTGATGACTTGCTCATTGATAGGCTGGAGGGGTACCGCCTCCGTGATAGACACCAGCACCAGCAGCTCCAGAGCCTTCTCTCATGACATCAAGTGTTTGAGGGAAGTAAGGTTCAACACCCCAGTTGCGGAGATAGGCACCAGTCTTTTCGATGCGCTTGATCTCTCTGGCGACACCCCAGCCTTCACCCTCTTCTCTGAAACGGCCACGCACGATATCGACCATGGCCTCATCAAGACGTGCATAGAAGGATCTGCGCTCACGCAAGTCTTCTTCATCGCCATTCTCGAGACCACCGTGGGAGTTGAGGTTACCGCCCAACTTGAGCAGCAAGTCAAAGGCAAATTTGGGTCCGGAGGGTAGAGCAGCTAGACGACTGATGTCGGGAAGGAATTTGAGCATGCAGGCGCTAAAGGAAGGAGTAGGCAAAGAGTCGTTGAGATCGTCCTGGAGACGGTGCAGATCAAAGTTGACAATGGTGATTTTGCGGTCTAGCTGGGCGTTCAAGGTTGAAGCTGCAGCCGTCGGGTTGTGAGGGTTGGATGCATCCATTTGTTGAGCAATGCTTGGTGGAACATCTGAGTGAAGTTAGTGCATGTACTCATGAAGCAAGAGTGCAATTGGAGGCGCACCAGGTCTCAAGCCACGCTTGTCAATCCATGCGTGGACCTCTCTTCTCTGAGCTTCGAGCTGTTCAATCCAGGCCTTGAGGTCGGCCACTTCATTCTCAAGCTCTTCGACGCGGTTAGTGTAGGGACGCACAGCTTCGTTAAAGGCACGCGTCAAGAGATCTGGCATGGGCTCTGGTTGAATGGGCGCAGAGACGGATGCTGGCTTTGTAGGACCACCAAAGCCATTGGACATGAGCTGCGGACCAGCTCGAGACATGGGAGGAGCGTTAAAGTTATCCATGGATTGAGGCTGTTGTGCAAACATGGAAGCGTCGTTGAGCGATGCCGACTTTGTTGGAGGGCCGCGCGCAGAGTCGGGACGGTTGTCGTAGTCGTCGTCGTAGGCCGTCTTGCTGTCGTGCGGCGAGTAGTTGGTGTCAATGTAGCTCTGCGAATTGCTACGAGATCGCGAGAGGCGCTTGAAAAACATTGTCGGTGGTTGCAAGTGAGAGGACGAAAGGTCAGATTAAAAGACAAACGGCGGCGTGTGATGAGTGCAGGAACAAACAGGAAGGCGGAACAAAGTAATAACCAAGCAGTAGTGGCTTTGCAAAGCGAGGTGGTTGGTCAGATGCTGCAGATTGTCATGGGGGATGGTGCCGCCAGAAAAACACGCAGGCTGGGAGCTGGGAGGGACACGCTACCTTTTTAGACCTACTCTCACTGTATCTCCATATACATGTTTTCATTCACTGTACTCTTGATCACGATGCGCTGGTCGTACACAACAAACGCTTGCAGCATGCTGCTTCCTGCATCGAGTGATGGATTCGCGTCGTGCTATCCTCGTTGCCATTCAGCGCTTTCTCCACTTTCTTCGGCACCGTTGCTCGGCCAATCGTCCAAGCGTCTGCCAGCCACCTTGTATTCATCCTTAGACCATCACCAGAGTAGTCTAACTTGATTCTTGTTATATCTATTTGACACCAGCCATGTGTGATGGCAAGAACCTGGTTTGCATCCGACGCATGTCTGCCCAAATCCATCTGCCGGTCGGCTTAACCCTTGTCCTCTCTTGGAATATAATATCTATTATCCATACTCCACTCGAATGCGAGCTAGTTGCTTCATAGTACATGGTCGTCTATCTGTCATGGGCTCATTAGGCTTGATCCTTCCTGCGCCGTAGAATGGCAATAGTGAGCCACTTCTTGCGCTCCGTGACATTCTCCCTTCCTCCATCCTTTTCCTTGACCCACTCTCTTCTAGTGCCCTCAGCATCTTCTTCATAGATCTCTTGAACCTCGAGCCCCTTTTCCAGGGCGACATCGAAGAAGGCTGCCAGTTTTGCTCGACCAGTATGGAAGCCTCCAATGGCAAGCACACGGGCGTCCGGATCGTCCGAAAGGAAGTGTAGCATTGAGAGTGCCAGATTCTCATGCTGCCATGGCATCCAGAAGCAGTCTGCTGCCAGGACTCGACTAAACTTGCGGCCATGTGCTTTGGCAAAACAATCGTCCAAGACACCCCATGCATGGCCTTCTACTCTTGCCTTTGACGCGAGCGACTCTGGCACATTCTGCTTGACGTTGCGCTTGATGTTGTCGAGGACAACTTGGGCTGGATAGTCTGAAATGTACACTTGGCTAGCGCCAGCAAGAGTACTGGCAATACCAACAAGTCCCACGCCTGCNCATGTATGTTCCATCAGTCCATGCTCTTTATTCTGTATGTGTATCTTTCAGCCCGCACCTGCACCGAGTTCAAGCACATTGTGTCCTTCAACGCTCCATTGCTTCTCTTCCTCAGCATCCAGTAGTCGTTGACCACTGATCCTCTCAGCCATCAAGATGCCGGCATTCCAGAGGTAGTGGCTGAACAGTGTTCTTTCTTCCNNCTCGCCGTTCGGGTCGGCGGTCGTCAATGAAATGTCACCAAAACGTTGGCTCTTGTAGACGATGATGGAGCCTGGATCGCCATGCTGATTACGAAGGTCGTCAGTGAATAGGAACCCCGGGGCTGATGCAAAAATGTCTTCGGGCGAGTCTTCTTCGGTAGCCGGTATTTCTCGAATCAACTCTGTAAGGCTGAGCATGGTGGCAGAATGCAATTGAAGAATGTGAATGTTTGACTTTCACGCTGGAAGCCGATCCGGTCGTCCCTCTCAAAGCACGAGAGCCCCGCAATTGGCCCCGCCTCGGCTCTCGAACCATTGATGATAACGATATATATATATATACTCGATATACCAAGACCATCGTGTAGAGACACAATCTCGACCATGTTTACTCTAATCAGTGCGACACCATCTCCTTATGCTCGCAAAGTCCGCATTGCACTCGCTGAGAAACACATACCCTTCACTCTTCAGACCGAAGTTCCATGGGATGGCACAACCAAAACACCACGATACAATCCACTCGAAAAGCTCCCAGTCTTGATTCTCGACGATGGAAAATCTGCTGTCTACGAGTCTAGCTATATTCTCGAATGGCTAGAGGCAAAATATCCAGAGACACCCCTTCTTCCTGGTATTGATCAAGTCGACGCCAGATTGTTTGCTAAGAGGATTGAGGTTGTGGTCGACGGCGTTTGTGATGCCCTCGTACTCGCCTTCTTCGAGAAGATGAGAGAGCCTGAGAAGCGTTCGCAACCATGGATTGACAGGCAAATGAGAAAAGTTGAAGGTGGCCTGAAGGCGTTGGGAGAATGGGCAGACCAAAAGCAGGGAGACTATCTTGTCGGCGACAAGCTCGGACTGGCAGATATTGCTGTTGGCTCTCTATGTGGCTACCTTGACTGCAGATGGCCAAGCCATACTTGGGCAGACACCTACCCTGCCCTGAAGAAGCATTGGCAGATGCTAGAAGAGCTTCCTAGCTTCCAAGACACGAGACCAAGCCCACAAACCATGAAAGATAAGGTAGTTTGATAAATGACTATGGGGTATTGTTTCAACATTGAAATCAAGCTTCAGCCTTGCGCTTCTTTCCTCTTCTCTTTCTGCTTCCACCTTGGTTGTCTTCATTGCCTTGAGCAGGGGCTGCATCACCCAAGAACTCCTTGAACCCACCAGTGAAGCCTTCTTCGTTGCCAAATGTTTCTTTGCGCCATTGTCGTAGACGAGCCTTCTTGCCGAGCTTCTTCTTATCCTTCTTCTTCTTGTCCTCATCGCGCCAGGTTGCCAACTTCTTGAGACCAGCGTATTCGTTGAGCGCATTGTCGTCTGCAAAGAGAATATCGCGTGCTGTCAAGCCGAATGAGGTTGGCGAAGTCTCGCGGTAGCGGAAGCCAGCAGTCTTGGTAGAAGTGGGAAGATCAGCAGTAAGATCTGCGTCTACCAGTTCTTCAATGGCCATGCGTTCCTTGCGGGCTACACGTCGCTTGTCTGCAGCCTCCTTGAGACGATCCTTNTTGGTTTTACGTTTGACACCATCGGGAGCGATGATGTTGTCGTCCTCATTATCCTCTGCCTCCTCCTCTTCCTCCTCATCCTCATCCATACCAGTCAATTCACCCCTGAGCTTGGCCGCTTCTGCCTCCTCGTCAAATTCAGGAACGAGATCGTTGATGTCGATATCGTCGTCCCACTTAGGCTTGTGAGGCTTCTTTGACTTGTCTGCTTCCTCCTCCTCCTCTTCGCCATCCTCGACAAAGGCTTCCTTGTCAGCATAATAATTGTCACCAAAGCGACGTTTCATCTCTTGCTCCCATTGATCGTCATCAAAGTCTTCATCCAGCACTTGCTTCCATTCGGCAAGATCAAGTGCCTGGTTTTTGAGACCAGCAGCCTCCTTGATCTTCTTGACCTTTTCTTCAACCTCGTCGATTTTGAGTTTTCGGAGTCTAGCCTTCTCTTCTGTGCGCTCGCGCTTCTCGGCCTCCTTTCTTTCACGTTCCTTTTCACGCTGCTTCTTTCTGCCGCTCTTCTCTTCTCTACGAGCACTCAACTTGGCGACATCACGAGAGAAGGTCATGAGCTTTTCGTTGGCCTTGGTAGGGTCTTCGAAGCGCATATTGTAGGCTTCCTCAAACACTTCGGCACGTCTTTCATCCTCCGAGTCGTCCGAGTCAAAGGCTTCGAAGCGTGACTTCTCGTCGGGAACCCATGCGCGGGATTGCATAAAGTTGGAGAGGAAGGTCTCGGGGTCCTTATCGGCAGTCTGAATGTCGCGTTCGGTAATCTGAGGGCGGGCAGCATTGCTGGTGGCAGCAACAGGAGTCTGACCAGGCTTTCTGACGAGGAAGTCGTCTTCGTCGTCGCCTTGGTCGTCGGCAGTAGCGTGCATCTGGTTGATAAGGTCGTCCTTGAGGGCTTGTTGCTCTTGAGCATATGTCTGTGGTGGGGCATCTTCTTCCTCGTCAACCTGTGCGGTGCCATTCAAGAGATTCTGACGATGGTAGTCGGCCAAGTAAAGCGGCTTTTCCTTCTTAGCGTCGTCATTGGACTGGTCGGCTTCGAAGGGAGTGTAGAATGTGACACTCGAATCGTAGACACGCGGGTCCTTCTTCTTGATAGCATTGAGAGTGGCAAAGATCTCGTTGTCCAAATCGGCGGTGNNGCTAGCTCGGCGGCATCATCTTCGTCCTCGTCGGTAGACGATTCGTCTTCCGAGTCTTCGTCCTTGTACTTTTCCTCGACTGTGACATGTTAGAGAATTGACGAACAGAACAGGAGAGGAAGGGAAATTATTACGTCTTTGCTTTTCCTCGCGCTTCTTGTTGTGCTCAAAGCGTCTGGCAAACTCCTCGTTGATGGTGAGATTGACGGCTTCATCGTCAGAAACAGCATCTTCGTCAAAGAGCTTTGTACGCTTAGTTGGTGGTTCTTCGGCAGGCGCAACGGCCTTATTCTTCATTTTGCGAGGCATGTTGGCGACAATGGATGGTTGGTCTTGGGGAAAAAAAAGGTGCAGCTGACGGCGACATAGAATTTGCCAGGGTCTGGAGACAAAATCTAGCGCATACTCCGACGCCGACCGACTCATTCTGGTCCGAGCACTCCCGAGGGCCATGCCGCATCTGAAACGTAACCGGCGCCGGCGGCAGGTGCGAGCGTCGCGCGTGAGGCTGAGCTCAGAGATGTACGAGTGACGCTGTCGTCAAAGACCCGTGCCCCAAACGAGGCCATTCTCGCAATCTAATCCTGTATCCTACTGTAGCTATCTCCGTATTGCAATACGCTTGCTCTTCTGCTTCATCCGTCCACTCTTGTCGTCGACCCATGATCCCGCTCCTCGTCGCATGAGCCGTCCACCATGGCCACCCCAGACGATGCTGACAATGGCCTCCAGCCCAGCTTGCAGCCTGTCGGACGCCCACTGGACCTTGTACCTGTCCAACTCAAGGAAGCCGCTCTAGACTCGCCCACCTTCCGCGCCGTCGCTGTTCACTATGCCAACCAGGTCGAGGNNGGGATCGAAAAATGGCTTCGCGACTATGTCAAGCAGTCACAGAAGTTTGCCGACCGCTTCGCCAGCATCCAANAAGAGTTCGACAACTTCGACCACTTCCCACCTCCACCTCCAGAGAACCTGAGCCAGGCTGTCATGGACCATGACTATACTTTGCTGGCCATTACGCGCTACAGCCAAAACACTACCCATTACTTGAACTGGGTCTTTAACAACGTCGCTCGCTCACGCCAG
The DNA here is from genome assembly GCA_903819665.1 of Aureobasidium mustum. NCBI lineage: Eukaryota > Fungi > Ascomycota > Dothideomycetes > Dothideales > Saccotheciaceae > Aureobasidium > Aureobasidium musti. The sequence goes on along the minus strand of CAIJEO010000008.1, from coordinate 1,528,874 downwards.
ACCATGATTGAGCCATTGTTGCGCTTCATCGACGGTACTGACAGCCCTCTTCGTCAGTTCAACCAAGCTCGCAAGGCTCTGGAAAGAACCCAGGCCATATTCGATGCCGAAATGACAAGGTATCTTGCTCAAGCAAAGACANAGGAAGCTTCCTCGTTGCGTGAAGATGCCTTCAAGCTGCACGAGGACCGCAAGGCCTACCTCAGGGCTTCCATGGATTACTGCATTATGGCTCCCAACCTTCGCAACTCGCTCGATCAATTGCTCATCAAGGTCTTCTCCGATCGATGGAAAGATTTCCGTGGTTACCGTGATGCCACTTCTGCCAATTTCCAAAAATGGGGTTCCGAGCTAGAGCGTATTCGTGGTTGGAGCAAGGTCATGCACGAGTCCGAGTCGGCGTTCAAACGCGAACTGATGCTGGCTCGCCGTCAACTAGAAGATTCAGCCGAGGTCAAAGCCCGTCCTTCGCGCGAGATGGATGATTATGCCGTATCAACTGTGCCATATTTAGGCTCTGGTGCTCCCACCTCACCCGTCAAACCCGCCTTTACAAAGCCTGAAAAACAAGGTTGGTTGTTCCTCAAGACTGTACCTCCCAAACCAGCTAGGCCGTCATGGTCACGGCGTTGGTTCATTGTCAAAAATGGCATTTTCGGTTGGTTGGTTCAAGGCAACATCTCGGGCGGTGTTGAGGAAAGCGAAAAGATTGGTGTCTTGCTCTGCAGCGTTCGTCCAGCCGTGCAAGAAGAGCGTAGATTCTGTTTTGAAATCAAAACCAAGGACACGAGCATTGTTCTGCAGGCTGAGACTCAAGGAGAACTTTTGGAATGGATTAATGCATTTGAGAGTGCAAAGCGCAAAGCTCTTGAGGAACCCCGTAACTCTGCTGTGCCCACTCCAGGGTCCGATCCTGCTTTTGCCATCAGCCCACCTATTGATCCATCCTTTGCTGCAAAGTTGACCGACAGCCTGGCTCACTCGACTGATGAGTTTGGTGCATCGTTATCTCCACCCGAACTGGCTTTAGCCAGTAGAAGCAGTTTCGATGTTAACCCTTCCAGAAGATCGACTATGCTGGACTCCGAAGGTAGCCGCGATACAGCCAACAGGATTATTCAAAAGCTCGACTTGCACAGAAGAGGCACAGCATTGTCTTCGGCGAATCAGCCTGCTCCAGCTGGCGGTATCGCCAGTCTGCTTTCAGCCAGTCATAGTATCCTGCCCATCGGTCCTGGTCCGGCTCCAAACACACCACATCGCTCCTTTACCATGCCTGCTACCAGCAACTTTGCTCCTGTCACACTTGCAAATCCTCCCGCCCCAACTAATCTCAGTAGAAGAGCTGTGGCAGTGAGTGGTCAACGTGCATCGAGTGGTAGATCTGATACCTCAGCCATGCCTAGCAGTCTAATGGCAAACCTTTGGGGATCCTCCAATTGGGTCAATATCAACCGACTCGGTCGCGATGATTCCAAGTCTGACCTCACGTCGAGACCTGCAGCAAAATCCGTTGGCCAATATCATGACGATATGGCTATCATGGAGGGGATTGAACCACCTAAGGACCTCAAAATAGCTGAAGTTGGATCCAACTCGACTCCGAATCGCATAACTCATCGCAAGACAATTAGCGCTGGCGATGCTCTTGATTCTGCATCACAATCTCGATCGCCGACCATCCCTCGTGATGAACCGCAAACAGAATACCCAGTCTCGCTCAAAACAGATGATGTTCTCGTGCTCAAAGAACATGACGCCGAATTTCACGTCCTGTTCTCATCTGTTCCACGTTCCGAAAGGGTTGTTCTCGTCTTCACCGCAATGTGGAATCCAAACGAGCAACAAGAATTCCCAGGTCGCATCTATGTGACTACTGAGAAGATTTACTTCTACAGTAATCACTTTGGCATGGTTCTTGTAGCTGAGATCAGCCTGTCGTCAATCACAGAGGTCACTGCTGCTCCAGGTAGAGAGAGTGAATGTGACTATCTGTTCTTACATCTCAAGGAAAGCAAGACAGATTTCCGGCGTGTCACCGTCAAGACCTTCTTGGACGCTTTGAGACCACTTCAACGCAGGCTTGACTACCTTGTACAATCAGCAAATTCTGGACATTCCACCTCCTTGGAAGATGTCTTTGCATCATTCTCCAAGATAGCAACGGATGATTCACAGGAGCATTCACAGGGCTGGGATGAGGACCTGCACTCACCTACAGACAGTGATCTCAGAGTTACGAGACGTCGCTCCAGAGATCTGAGGGCGAATCTGCGCATCGACGGAACGCTCTATGGTGAATCAGTCGCCCGAACAGGCAGAGAAGTCACCAAGTTCAAGTTGCCTTCTCAACCTGTGCTTTACAGACCTAAGGACATGGGAGATGCTGTCCTTGCCCAAGACTTCAATATCAGTGCCAAAGCGCTCTTCCACGTCATGTTCGGAGACAGAAGTGCGGTGTTCCAGATGTTGTACAGTAATCGCCCGATTGACAGTGAGTAGACACAGCCTTGAGAACTTGTAATAAGCTAACTCCATTCAGATATTCTCCTGACTCCCTGGACGCAACCAAAAGATGGACAGCTCTCAAGACAATTGATTTGTGCGATCGGTCCCAATCAAGAGACAGACCGACAAACGCTGGATGTGTGTAATGATCATCTCTGTTACGTTGTGACCCAGACACAATCTCCATGGCAGCTCCCCATGTCCAAGAACTTTCTCTTGCTCAGCAAGTTCGTCATAACTCACTCGGCAAAGTCCAAGTGCAAGCTTGCCATTTTCAACAAGGTGGTATGGAATGGAGATGCTAGCGTTGATCAGAGACTTTCGATGTCGCAGCGCCTGATACAAAAGCAAGCTCTGCGTGACTATCAAGATGATGCTGTTGACTTAGCTGCTGTGATTACAGATCAAGTATCCAAGCTCGGTGCCCAAAGTACAACCAAAGCTGCACAAATCTTTGGCTCTGTCGGCCAGAGTACACAAACGAGCCAGGTTTCGGCATTAGATTTACCAACCACTTCAATCAGTCGCAGAAGACGAAAAGTCAAGATTCGCACTCTCACTAGTCTCTATACTGATGAAGTGCTTGCTCAGGCATTCCGTCTACTCACCATGTTGATCGATATCTTCATTGCAATTGCAAAGTCTTTCGCAGGTGTGGTCACAGCAAACAAGATCCTCGTGCTGGTTCTTGCATTCAGTGCTACTTACAATACTTGGTATGGATACCGAGATGGACTTGCATGGTATGATGAACGAAATGCTGGCAAGTTTATGGCCAGACTTGGTGTCAAGCCCGACCCTACTGTCACTAGGGCGGTCTATTTGAGCGACATCGAAGAGTTCGTGGCTCCTGCTTCGATGAACAATATCGAGCTGAATTCTACAATCTCGGATGAGACCAACCAGGTCTGGAACACGTGCCATGGTACCTTCCGCGATATGCTTGCTTCGTCCGAGCTTGAAGACACGGCAACGACATCAACCTCCAAGGGCTCGAGTAAGCGCTCACAGCTAAGGCTACAACGCACGCGACACTCACTTGCGAGATACCGACACGATCTGTTGGTGGCGCTTCGTGTCGTCAACCGCGTTGAAGAAGAGGTGGTCCATGCCGAATGGGAGGATTGGGTGTTTGAAGAAGAGAGAAAATGTATCAAAGTTGAGACGATGATGCGTGAGCGCAACAAAAGTGGCCAGTCCACAGAACAGCAAGCGCGAGGGGAGAGCGATGATCTGGGAGATGGTTTCGCAGAGTATTGCCGCAGCTGCAAGAGCGAAGCAGGACGAATCTTGTCGGACAAGTGACAGTTTGCCTGCAACGCAATAGGATTACGAGCTCAGAGGTGTGTATCATCACAATGAGATAAGCGCATTCACCGTGCCGCAAACCTGGCCATCACTTTCTTTGGCGGGTTACCATGTCCAAAGTCCAAGGAACTTCGTATGAGAGTATGTCACTACCGTGCGTAAAAAGGCGTAATTCATCAAACAAGTCAAAACACGTGTGTGCAGGGTCGATTCCAGTCCTTCCAGAAGTCATTGAAAACGTCCGGCTCTGCTGCGATTCGAAGATAAGGTGAGTGAGCCCTACACGCGACATGCCGTGGTGTCATTGCAAGGCATCGATTGGCTCTGTGGCTGGCGGATGTGCTCAACCCCGGATGTGGGGAGGTGTCATCAGTGGCCCTTGATTGGACGAGGCAAAGCAACTTTTGTACTTCGATCTTGATGGATTAAATAAGATCATGTCGCCATGTCGTCGTTTAGAAAAAAAGCTGTCTTGCCATACAACAGGCAAAACACCAGACTATTCCAAAGGGTCTGACTTGTACACCACTCCGCCTTGCAAAAGAATATTCTCAAAGAAAATACCAGTCGTCGGTCGAAAATGTTGAAATGGCCGAGAAACACTTTCCACTCAAGAGCCGCATCTTCAGAAGATGAAATGTCAACAGCACCGCCCTCGATAGTCCCTGATGACACGGAAAGGCAACAAATTGAAAAGGAGATCACCCCGGACAAGGTCTCTGCATTCAAGGGACTCGGCTGGCTAGATCGCTTTTTGGCAGTGTGGATTCTTCTCGCCATGGCCATAGGTGAGAATACCAGAGTTCGCTCAGAAAGTCTAGAATAACAGACTGATCTTCAACCCANNGGTATTCTTTTGGGAAATTTTGTGCCTAGTACAGGCGCAACCCTTCAAAAGGGACAATTCGTTGGTGTCTCGGCACCAATCGGTGAGTCTTTCCAAGACATTCATAAAGCAACATTGTGTATATTGACATCTTTCGAAGCTGTTGGCTTGTTAGTTATGATGTATCCGATTCTGTGCAAAGTCCAATACGAAACACTGCATCTTGCATTCAAGAGCAGGGAACTTTGGATTCAAGTCGGTTTCAGCATACTCATGAATTGGCTTGTTGCTCCATTCTTGATGCTAGGACTATCATGGGCATTTCTGCCAGACGAGAGTGGTCTTCGTGAAGGTCTCATCCTTGTGGGTATTGCTCGTTGTATTGCCATGGTATTGATCTGGACTGGTCTTGCAGGAGGAGACTCGCAGGTATGCCGAATTGCTTCTCAATCTTGCTCTTTAACTTTGCTAATGTAGATGAAACAGTATTGTGCCATTCTAGTCGCCATCAACTCGATTCTGCAGATGGTCTTGTTTGCACCGCTCGCCATCTTCTTCATCAATGTCATCAGCGACTCAGATACGCCCATCTCGTCCTCGTACTCGACAGTAGCCACCAGTGTTGCCGCATTCTTGGGCATTCCCCTAGCCGCAGCCATCATCACTCGATTTGCCATCCGCAAGTTCTCACCCACTTGGTACAACGAAACTTTCCTCAAGTGGCTGGCACCATGGTCATTGATTGGACTACTCTACACCATCATCGTCCTGTTCGCATCACAAGGACACCGCGTCGTGCACCAGATTGTGTCGGTCGTGCGAGTAGCGGCACCCTTGATCGTCTACTTTNTCGCAATCTTCAGTCTTACACTCTGGATCACACATAAGCTCGGCTTCGGATACAAGTTGGCAACGACGCAAAGCTTCACTGCTGCAAGTAATAACTTTGAGTTGGCGATTGCTGTTGCCACGGCTACTTTTGGCGCCAACAGCGATCAAGCACTTGCAGCGACCGTGGGTCCTTTGATCGAAGTACCCGTGCTATTAGGCTTGGTGCATGTAGTGAGGTGGATAGGGAACAAGCGCCAATGGAAGGCATGAAGCATGAAATATAATGATGAATCTACACGTTTTCTCTTCTCTTCTTTGCCTTGCTGCTCTGTTTCTCTCTGGTGAATCTTCGGAGTCTTGACAAAAGTGGCTACTTACAAAACAGGCAGGCACGCCTTGGGCTAACCCAATGCAGTAAGCAGCTTTTGCTCCTTCCTTCTCGATCATGCTGGTTACGAGAACTGCTCTCGCAAGGACTTTAATTTGCAATGACTCTCAAAGAAAGGCTGAATAGGCAGAGCCCAAAGCGCGGCCATATTTGAGATGGCGGTATATCCAGATTTGTCGACATTCTCTGTATGTGATCCAAGGCCTTTCCTCCGAGCGAGTTGACCCTTCTGAATCTTTTTCGACCCGAACTCCGTGAAACAGTGTTGTTATGAAAGCTGATCGTCACAGCGTCTCAGTTTCAAGCTTCAACGTTTCAAGGTCTTCTGCTTCTCTCCATGCTCGACAACCTTTCGTTGGACGAACAGACCCTTGCGCTCTCTGACAGCGTCGACGTATCGCTTAGCAACATTCTCTCGGTCACCCTTTTCACCAAGGTCTTCGATCTCTTCCTCAGTTCTGGGAACCCAGAAGGGGTCTTCATCCAGCATTTCGAAGCCTTCGAAGACAAGTTGAGGGCTGGCAGCACCCGAAGTTCGCTTACGGATCTCATCCGAGAAACCGAAACTTTCTGCGACAGGCAACAAGGCCAGAATGGTGAAGTTGGGCGAGGGTTCGAGGAGAGATTCGGAGATGATTCGGCCGCGGCGTCTAGTAATGACTGCATACACACGACCCAGAACCTCGGCGGAAGCTTGAATTTCGCAACTGTACATGGCCAGGAGCAGACGAGGACTCCAGTCAAAGAAGCCTTGACGGATGCTGTCTCGTGTAGACTTGATCACTTCACCAGTTAGGCGGCCCATGTTCTGTTGCTCGTCATCGGTCTTGTTGATGGTGATATCTTCGACGAAAACAGCAACGCCTTGCATAGGTTCGTTGCAGAGAGGGCCTTGGTTTGTAGCAAGCTGGAAGGCATAGGTGATCTTGTCGACAAAGTCTTGAGCTCGTAGTTGATCAGGTCGGGCGTCTGTACCATTCGACTCATCATTATCGTCTTTCACATCACGCAGGCTACAACACGTTAGCATTCTAACATCATAAGGGGTCGATTTGGCACTTACAATTTTNCCGCAGATACCTCCTTTGGTGGCATCAATGAGAACATTCGGTCCTACTCTACGAGGTCCAAAGGCTGTAATCTTTTCGGTGGCATCTTGCCAAACCTCCTTCTCACCCTTGAGTTCAGCAAATGCTGCACCCAATTGAGTCTTGAATTCATTCATAGACAATGTTCGGCCCAACTCAACAGTGCCAACATCGTTGCCGGCTTCATGTTCAGTCTCTTGTTCTTCGGACTCCTCGGCAGCAGCAGGAGAATCCTGTTGCACTGCCTTCTTCTCGGAATAGAGTCTCTTGATTGCAGCCGTGTTCTTGACAAGGAAGTGCGTAACTGACTCAGGTAGAGGTCGTACACTCAGACGCACCGTGATCTGCTTACTCGTGGTGACAACATCGACTCTGCCTCTTCCTAGTTCGGGGTACTTGGGTGGGTTCATCTCTTCTCTATTCTCCGTGGTTGATGAGGCGACGTAGTTGGTGATGCCTTCTCTGTAAGGCACAATGACCTCTCCAGCTTGAACGTCACATTTGGCGAAGCGTTCACGAAGATCCTTCAAGCAGCGTTCCAGATGCAGTTCGCCAGCGGTAAGGATAACGTGTTCACCGCTCTCTAGCTGCTCATACAAGACTGCTGGGTCGGCTTGTTCAAGCAAGCGTAAACCCTTGACCATCTTGTCCAGATCTGCCGGCCACGCGGGCTCGACTGCAACGCGGACAATGGGGGCATTGGTGCTGATAGCAGATGATGAAGAGAGGTTGGGTGCGCCATCGAGTTGAGAACAGAGAGTGCCCGACTTCAAGATGGCCCCTTCAAGACCACCGATACCAACCACGGAGCCTGCAGGAACAGAGTTGAGAGCCTCCAAACTACGACCCATGAGAAGGTACAAAGCAGTGATTGTAACCTTCTTGGGTTCGGGTGCGGCTCTCGGGTTAGCTGGGGTAAACTTGGGCGGCAGGACGTATACTTCCTGACCGACAGTCAAGGTACCCGAATACAAACGTGCGAAACCGATAAGGTGTTCTCTGTCTTCTTGCTCTGCTTCCTCATTATCGTTAGGCGCGGCGTCGGCATCATCATCCTCTCCAATAGCCACCGTGCTAAGAGCATCAGCAACAGCATCGACATCAGGATTTTCGCCACTCGCAAGGGCTTGTGCCTTGGCGATTTCAGCTCTCTTCTTGCGACCCAACTCGCGAGCCTCTTCTGCGGTGAGTGCGCCTCCACGTCGCTTGTTGATGGGAAGCTCACTCTCTGGTACCGAAACCATCTTACTGACATAAGCAACAACAGGTTCCTCTGTCGACTTCCTAGACTCTGTCATGGCAGTAGTCACCTTTGGATCGATGTGATCAAAGCCGGGAGAAGCCTCCAGGAGCGGCGGGATGCGAGCTGCCTGAGCATTGACAGGAGAAGGCAGGTGCTCGATTACTGACACTAGGAGAGCAGTAGAAAGCGGCAACCAACTTGCAAAGACGGTGGTTAATAAAGCACGGGGGTCGCGTGAACGCTTAATGTGCTGAGGAATGGTAAGGTTCAAGGACTTTGTGATCTTCTCGAGGAGGGCTGGATCACTGTTTCGAGTCAGTCGACGGTCTCATGGTGAATTAGCAGAGATGACAACATACCCCTTTCCATGATCTCCGCCTGTAGTTGCTTCGTAGACAGCCCAGATGGGCTCGAGAACGAGCTGGACAAACATGGGCTTCAAATTTCTGCCCTTCAAGTGCTTACTCCCGAGCACACGTTTAGTTTTTGGATCAAGGTAGAAGTCGCCCCAAAGGGTCTTTTCCAGGATCTCGCGCTTCATGCCGAGTTTCTTGTCGTAAATGGCAGCAAATTGACGAGGTGTAAAGGCCCATCCGTCTATGGCACTACTGAAGATGACATTGTTGTTCTCGGGAGCAAAGTAAATGTCCTCGTCACTCTTCTCCTCATACTCGGCAGGAACATCGGAGGTAGGGGCAGTGGTACCATCCTCGACGACAGTGTCCTTTGTAGATTTTGCAGTGACGCGCTCTTCGACCCTCTCACGCCAGCGCAAGTCGTCTTCCATACGCTCGCCTTGGAAAAAGCTACCCATGACAGCATTTACCTGTTCGATGACCTTATTCAAATGTGTGTAGGCTTCTTGAGGCCCCATCTTCCATTCGGTAATGAGGCGGTCCATTTTGTTAATGACAAGCAAAGGCTTGAGCTTTTCATTCCAACATTGTCGCAAAACGGTGACAGTCTGACTACAGACACCTTCTATAGCGTCTACCAGCACTACGGCACCATCGCATAGTCTTGAAGCAGTGGATACCTCGCTGCTGAAGTCTATGTGTCCGGGAGAGTCTATGAGGTTGATAAGGTATTCTTTTTGCTCGGGGGCGGCGTCTGGCGCAGAGCGTTTTAAGAGGGAAAAGTACAAGGAAATGGCCGAGGACTCCATGGTGATTCCTCTGAGCTGTTCATCGGGCCTCGAGTCAAGGTAGCGTATCCTGCCGGCCAGCTTTGGTGAAATGATTCCATTTGTGGCAATGAGGGCATCTGATAGCGATGTCTTGCCGTGGTCGACGTGAGCAAGGATGCAAATGTTTCGAATGCCATCGGCGGCATGCTGAAGCTTGATGAGCTTCTCGGGTGGGACGACAGGCATAATGATACGGATATGCGACGGACGAGGGCGGATAATTGGAGGTTTCTTTGGTGGGAGATATTTTTGGGCTCCTGGCTAATGAGGATGCTCGATTTGTCGAGGTTTCAGGTTGCGCTTCGACGGCGGGAGCAGGCGACAGGCGAGATGAAGCAGTGGTGGCGTGTTTGTGTCAACAACAACAGGCAAGCGAGAGGAAGCGCAATAGAAGAACAGATTGGTGGAGAGCAGCTTTGATTGCTCGTCGGACATTTGACATTTGAAGCTTTGAGAACGCACGTCACCGAGCGATCGGCGGCGTGGGCCTCATTCCCGAGAGAGCGCCTTCCTCGTCTCTGTTATTTACTACCCTTGTGCTGCCTGCCGAAAAAGCCCAGCCTTCCTGACCGCCGTGTTTATTGATTTTACACCACATATGTAACCCCTCGGCGCATCGTCTCGATTGCTAGACTCGCAATGGCCGCCGTCATGTCGCAACCGCCGCATCACCACCACGCTACCCCTCGTCCAATTGACACTCATACCAACAACATCAACATCGTTCCTCCCAATCCTCAATCTAAGCCCTCGTCGGTCCACAATCTCCGTGGAGGTCAACTCACACTCGACACCTTCTCTCCCGTCAATCAGAATGGTAGCTTTGAATTCGATCGCATCATAAAATCCGGCCAAGTCTCGAAGCGAACCCGCAAGACCAAGTCATGGAAACCCATATACATTGTCCTAAGGCCCAACCTTCTCTCCATATATCGTGACAAGGCCGAAACAAAACTGCGCCATCAAATCACCCTGTCCGATCTGACTGCTATTGCTCGCCAAAAGGATCCCAAAGGAAAGGCCAAACATGTCTTCGCCCTCTTCTCTCCCTCGAGGAATTACCACCTAGAGGCCGCCTCGGACCAGGACGCTCAAGATTGGGTCCAACTCATCAGACGTGAGGCTCGCATTGACCAAAATGAAGAAGAGATTGTCTTGGCCAGTCCTGGTGGTGCAAAAAGCACCTATCGTGGCTTCGAGAGGCATACCCATCATACCATCAACCAGGACATTCCTCAAGGTTACAGTTCCTCGGAAGCAGAGACTTCCCTCTATAATCCTCCGATACGTCGGCCCAAGCATGCCTTGCACAGTAAACGCAGACCCTCGCACACTCTCGATTATTCTGGTCCTGAAAATGCTTCATACTCTGACTTTTCAGACTCTCAGGGTGCTTCAGCTCGTATGTCATCCCTGTCACTCACCTTGGCCGAGAACCAGTCACAGCAGATGCCACCTCCGGCTAGTGCCAATAGCATCTATGGAGCAAACACCCGTACCCCATTAGCACCACGCAACGTCAGTCAAACATCGGGCATACAAACAGTGAAGCAGGACGAAGAAAGAGTCATCTGCCAGGGCTGGATCTACATGCTCAAGTCAAAGTCAGGAGTACGACAATGGAAAAAGTCATGGATGGTGCTGAGGCCAAAGTCACTGGCATTGTACAAGAATGAAGAAGAATACGCAGCAGTGCTGCTTATCCCATTCCACAACATTATTGATGCCGTCGAAATCAATCCCATCAGCAAAAGCAAGCAATTCTGCTTGCAGCTCATCACAGAAGAGCGCAACTATCGCATGTGTGCGCCAGATGACGATGGGCTGGCGCGGTGGTTGGGAGCGGTGAAGAGTCTGCTGGTCAAGAGGAAGGAGATGGCTGGGGGCATACAAAGAGCAGGCACTGGAGCAAGCTAAAGCCTTGTGACTCGTGTCTTGAAGGACCAGGAAGTGGAGGGAGCATTCTACGTCTTGCACGATATTAACGAAAGGGTGGATGATTTTGGCGTTGTTGGATTGAATTGGATTGCGGAGCGTTTAGGATGCTACTTTTGGCTGTGGCTTGGGAGGTGGCTGGCTCTCGATGCCGGACCAGAGCCGGATGTGGATGTTTCGATTTTGTTTTGTCCAAAACAGTGTCAGTCAGTGAGTTGAACAACATGGATGATGTGCATAGTGTAGCAGGGCATGGCAAATCGAGAGAAAGCATAGTAACAAAGATGTAGACAGGGGAGCAGATCGAGGATCAAGTTTGGTGATGATTGATGTGCATGCAGCAGCCGGCAAATCTGAGACTAGGCTGGCTGCGCTGTGCACTGTCTGTGCGGTGCGACCCCTGTTGTCGCGAGTTGCGACAAGCCATCAATCATGGTCTGCTTGTCTCAAATGCGTGGGCGGTAGAGTAGCAGATGCCGACCTCTCTCACGACCATCTGACACGACAGTAATGAAGATTGTTTGAGTCCCGGGAGCCGTTGGAAATATCAACCTAGATTTCTACGAGCCAACGACTTTCGAACGACGCCTATCCAACTTTAGTTCTTGTAACCAGCCCATCAATTCGCGACACGACCGGCTCTGCCAATTGCCAACACTTGTGCCTGCGACACGCGCAATGTCCTGTAGACATTGACTTCTGATTCCACCGCCGCCTTCATCGTAGCTGCAGCTGCTTCTCTCCCCCGGTCTTGTCTTCGTCAACAACCATGACGCGCCCCGGACTTGTTAGAGCTGGTGAGACTCGTGAATCTTTTCGTCAATCCTACTCATTAACTAACACGTCGCCCTCTTGCCAGACACAATCGATCTGCAAAACCAAGACGCCCCTACTACCCAAGATCACCACTCGACCTCTTTACAGCCTTCGGACCTTGGTAAACATCAGGCCTCGGAGATTCGTCATGTCCACGAAGAAAGACACGAAGAGGAGGAGCATTTGCAAGATGCCTGGAGCCGCGCCCACCACGACGGACAAGTCAATGAATTGACCGATGACCAACTACAAGCCCACAATCATGAAAATGGCGATTCCGCAGACGACTCTGAGCTGGACGACGACATGCTCGACGACCGCATCTCCAGTTCTCCTTCTATCGACGATGGTGCGTACCCTGTTGCTGCTTCTGCTTGGCCACACCGCTCTTCCTCCTTAACTCCTCCACGCCATACACTCAACTGTGAGGCTATCGACTCTCCTGACTCGTCACCCTTTGTTCTTGCTCCCGCACACTTGCCTCTATCCATCATGTCGGCTGCAGACTCGGCAGCGTCGCCTGCATCGTCTTTGCAGTCGTCTTCTCCTTTACCCTTTCTCCGAAGCATCTACCGCTGTCGGCCTCCCCTCTCCAGACATCATCATCATACTGGTGAGTATGCTGGTAGGTATCACAACGACCACGACTACGATCAAGAAACCGACGAACACGACCATGACGACCTTTACCGAGAGCCACTTGGCACACAAAATGAGTATCTGGATTACAACTACTCGCATGATAATCCTGTTGAGGATCTTACAGCAATACCCGAAGAGGACAACGAAGATGAGTTGGACATGAACGGTTTGTTTTTCACTCCAAGGAGCCCGACATCCAGAACTACGTCCCCATCCTCTTGGAGCACTGTCAGCGACGCATCTGCTTCTTCAATTTTGGAAGACACGGAATCACAACACAAACATGATGATGATGACCTGGACCTTTCCTTCTACTCTGATGACCGTTTCGTTGATTCCGGTTGGGGCGGCGAATGCTTACGTGAAACAGAAGACATCGATTTCGATTTCGTCTATGCCTTGCACACCTTCGTGGCCACAGTTGAAGGCCAAGCCAATGCGGGCAAGGGCGACACCATGGTCTTACTTGACGACAGTAACAGCTACTGGTGGCTTGTTAGAATCGTAAAAGACAATAGCATTGGTATGTTCATGGTATTATGCGAAGGAGATGTAAACTGACAGGGCATAGGTTACCTTCCGGCCGAACACATCGAGACTCCGACAGAACGCCTGGCGCGTTTAAATAAGCATAGAAATGTCGATGTGAGTGTTTCGGGTACGGCTCCATCTACTGTTTGCTAACATGTGTGTGAAAAGCTATCTGCTGCGATGCTTGGAGATACGCCTGAGAACTCTAAAAATCCGCTCAAANAGGCCATGAAACGACGCAAGGCAAAGACGGTACAGTTCACCGCCCCCACCTTTGTCGAGGCCTCGGATTATGACTACTCGTCTGACGAGGAGGACGGTCTTATGCCCGAACCTCTGTACGGTAACGGCAATCAAAATCAACATGAAGACGCCAAATCTGCAGAAGACAAATCGTCATCAGGCACCGACATTGCTACGACTGTGGTCGAAGTCGCGAGAGCCGAAACGCCTGTTTCGGAAAGTCCAGCCAAAGACATCAAGGCTCCTGCTGAAGAACCATTAAGCAGTCCCACCTTGGTTGACAAAACAGGTATCCATCCCTCTTGAATCATTTGAGTCTGTCCATGTGGTACTGACCTTTTCGCAGAAGCAGCGCCGCTCAAATCATCCAGGAAAGGGACGCCACGAAACGCCGACTCTTTCCTCAAGGACGACGGGGCAGAGCCCCTCAAGATTTCCCTCACACCAAATCTGCTGCGGGACAACAGCAATGGAAGCCGATCTCTGGAGAGTACCGGCTCCAGCATGGAAGGCCTCGAGAAGACAGCTTCCCCACTAGATAAGNTCAAAAGACGACAAGAAAAGAAGGAGAAGAAGCCAGGAATGCTTAGCGGTCTTTTCAAGAGCAAGAAGAAAGACAAGCGAAACAAGAATTCTGTCGATGAAGACAGCGATATCGAAAAGTTGTCAAGCGAACTGGCCAGACAATCGACATCTTCCGACTCCAACAAGGGCTCCCCGATTGAGCGTCCCACCCAATTCTCAGCCGCAGAGCCCAAGTCTAGAGGCAAGTTGCAGAAGCCGCAGGTGGGAGGAGCCACGGTTGCTCCTGTAGCTTCACAAGTCACCACTCCTGCGCCGGTATCTGCTCCTGCCCAGGCTCCTGTGGCTGCTCCTGCCCCTCTCCAGGTACCATCTGCCGCATCTGCCATCCAACGTCAAAGGGACGAACAGCCATCAGCAGGCTTTGTTGCCGAGCTCGAAGGTTCTACTGTTGATACTCCTGTACAACCTCTACAACCTGTACAACGCAATGTCGAGTTGCGTCAGCCAGAGCCAAGAACCACTAGCGAGACTCTGCTTGGATCGCATACGCTTTCATCAATCACGAACAAGATGAGACACTCGGAATCACAAGACAGTATCAAGCCAAAGAAGGTGAAGAAGGCTAAAGCTCGAGTGGAGCTCGACGACTTCGATGAAATCAGTGATGAGGAAGCTCAAGCANAAGAGGTCGAGGACGGGCCGAACGATGCATTCATGCACGGCACCGAAATGGTACACATTCCTGTCAACCTTGGGGACGAGTCTTCCTCGCCTGATGACCACGATACGAACGAGGAAAGAGGTGGTGAAGAAAGCTCAGAGAGGACCAGTTCCCCGAGTATGATCGGCACGCCCAAGGCATCCCTGGATGGATCTCACGAAAACGAGAAGCACACACATGACGTCCCAACTTCAAACATGTTAGACGACGACGATCAAACACCTCTAGCATCGAAACGACAATCGGCTGTGGTCAGTGGGTCCTCCACCCCTCAGCAACCACCAGTCAACGCTCCTGTCCGACGTGCACCTTCTCCTCCCCAAAGAACCAATTCAGCCACTCCATCCAATGGTTCTTCGGTACGATTATCTCCATCACCCGCATCAACACGCAGTCCTGTGTCGACTGCAGGTACGCTCAACACGTGGTCCGATGCAAGTCTTCGGGCGTGGCTCGATGGGGCTGAGAACGACGTACGCGACATGCTCGTCATAATTCACGACAAAAGTTCGGTTGTGCCGGTCACGCGCGATCATCCGCTCATGGCGGACCTCTTTACTGACGAAAGCCGTAGACTGGCGGGTTTGCAGGACGAACTCGACGGGCTGCTCGGCAATTGGCTTGCTCGGAAAAGAAGTGTAAGAGAAGTGGCGACCACGTAGATGAAGGAAGAAAAGAATGCACGAGAAAGGAAGTTGTGAAAACATGGGTGAAGGGGCATACATGACATGAGCATGAATAATGGCTTACTTGGGCGTTTGTTTATGGTCTCATTGGCAGAAGTGGTTCGATACACTCCACTGCTCATGCGTGATACGTTTGATTTTTTGTTGCACTTGTTTCTTGATACCTAGCTGCGTTGGAATTTGCCTCGTTTTTATCATTGTTTTCAACCCAAGACTCGTTTATAGAAATCCTTATTTGCGCTTCTCGTCTGACATTCTACCGAGTCAAAGTCACCCTGTGGCCATTTCAGATGGTGTGTGATTGTAAAGGCGGCTTGAAAAGAACGATGATTGTGAAGTATAACAACTAATCTCTGGTATAGAACTGCTCCCAAAAGAAAACTCCTACGCAAAACGAACAAGATCAAGCAGCCGCACCACAGGATGAACAGCACAGTCTTGTACCACCACCTTTCACGGCTTTGACATGGAAGTTGGCACTCCCACACTCTTTGCAATGCACCTCCTCCTCATGACCTTGCAGTGCATCCTTGAAACTCGCAGCGTCCGAGTCACTATCCGCAGCAGCGCTCTCCTGCTCGATACTGAGCTTACTAACCGCAGTATGGTTGCGTTGGAGCGGGTGTGGTAGACCGAGATTATAGCTTCCTGTTCGACTCGAAGAGGGTCTGCCAGGGTGTGGTGCTTGTTGTGATTGAGGTGATGGCGATGGTGGTGCATGCTGCTGATGGTTTCGTGCAGAATTGATTGCGAGCTTCCAGTATAGCATCGATTGATCGCCTTGCAGAAATAGTGGATCGCTCTCTTCTTCGCCACCTCCACGGTCTTCACTCTTAGGCACTGGAGGAGGTGCCATTGAGGCCTTGGACTCTGGACGGGGCTGAGCGCTGGCAGTCGATTTGCGTGGTGACTGGCTGCGAATAGAACCGTTCGTGACATTCGATGAACTCGAGATGCCCTGGCGCCACGACAAAATTCTATCTGCCGGACCTTCGGGTCGACCGTGCGAGCTGCGCAAGCTACGACTGCTGCCTTTGGTCGCTATTGATGCAGTGCGACCGAGTTTTCGTTTTGAGAATACGGAAGACGTTTCCCAGTTATCCGTCTTGCGCTTGTTCCAAGCACAATCTTGTCTAAAGACTTTGATCCTACCGGCCAAGTCTGCAGTTACGATGATGTTTCCGGAAGCATGCGTCGAACGGGCGAGATATGCAGGCGACTCCTCAGGGCGCTTTTGTGATTGTGGTTCCGCTTCGAGACCATCTTCTGTCGGTGCTCGTGACGGAGGGCGTGAACCAGTTCGCTCAGCCGAGCTCATCAACATGACCGGAGGAGGATTGCACAAATCGTAGATAGGATCTTCTGATCTGCCAAGTAATTGTTTGCTCTTGGGAGGCGCAAATGCGACACAGGTTACAACTGTATTACTGGCATCAAATGTCTCCATGGGTCGCTTTTGCTTCTTTTCACTCTGACCAGGATCCGTTGGCCAAATATAGACTTTGTGATCTTCGCTGCCACANAAGATATACTTGGCATCATCGCTGACTGCCGCTCGAATCTGGCTGCTGTCGTTGATGTTGCCCTTGAATTTGATCTCCATGCTCTTGTCACGAAAGTTGTAAAGTCGTATCCGGGAATCATTACTGCTGATGAGAACCTTTGTTTCACCAGCAGCATGAAATGACTGGATTCCTGTAATTTTGCTGCCCTTGGCATTCTTACCGTTCCTCGAGCGAGCATGAATCTGGGTCTGGTATTTCAGGCCTTCGGTTTCGTAGAACATGCAAAGACCAGTAAAGCACCCAGCCATTGCGTATTTCCCGTCTGGTGTGAAAGCGACTGCAGTAATCATGTCTGGTAGCTGACTCCAATAAGCGACTGTTTTGTCAGGGATACTCCATAATCTCAACTTCGAATCGAGCGAACCGGCCAAAAAGAAGCGATCGTCCTTGGGGTGGAAAGCGATTGATGTTACAAAATCACTATGCTTGAAAGTACAAAGGCACTCATCCCTGCTGACGTGCCACAATCGTACGTTCTTGTCCATAGACGAGGAAAGAAGAAAGTTGTTCTTGCTCCAACTCAAGTCCAGGATTGTCGATGTGTGGCCCTCGTACTCTCGAATTGGCTCTTGACGAAAGACCGGAGCGCTCAGACGCGGACGATGGTTGATTTCGGATTCCTCGGCATGCGACTTGCGATCCTCGGGAGTTTTGATGACCTCCCAGACGCGTATAATCTTGTCTTGTCCTGCGGCAGCCAGATATCGGCCGTCCCTGCTGAATTGCATGGCCCATATTGGTGTTTCGTCATGATGGACTTCTGAAGCCAAAAGCTCTTGGGCTAGGAACAGATGGTCAAAGTCCTTGTCCTTCTTGTCGCGCGCCCTAACCCTAATGTACTCGGGAGGTGGTGGATGGCGGGGATTGAACTCGATATTGTCGACGGGCTGGGAGAAGACGTTTGCCTCCATGCCTTCGGGTCGCAGGTTGCTGAAGTCGGATGCAGCGTCGTCAATGACATTGTCGTCGGACTCTTTCTTCTTGTTTCCTAGCAGTCGTCCGAGGAATGAGGCACCCTTNCCTGTTTTCGCAGCGTCAGCCCGACAGTCGAGTGTAGTGCGCAGTGTCCGAGCCTACTTCTTCTCTCGACCCGCCGAACTCAATGTCGTGTTTGATCTGGAAATTGCATTGTCGTCGGATCGGTCTTCAGAGGGTACACTTGCACCAGACGAGGTTGGTCGCACACGGCGGAACAGGTGNCTTGTATGCAATCAGTCGACATTCCACAGCGACCAGGGGCTAGCAAAGCAATCTCTCACTTGTGACAAGGGGTCTTTGTCGTTTGCGACGGGCTCTTCCTGGTTCGACAAGGTGCCCGACAAGGAACGGAGCAGTTTCCCAGGGGTTGGAAGGCCTCCGGATGTTGATGGTCTGCTGCCNTGGGCCGCCTCCTGTCAGCCTTGGGCTTGTTCCGTGACTTCTCTCATCTAATGCCTACCCTCTTTTGGCGATGCACTCCTGCCCGCAGCAAAGTCCAATCCTTCGCTTCTGTTTGGTCCTAGGCTGTCTGGTACCGTGTCTCGGCTCTGTGGATCCGTTACACGGATGGCAGGTATGTCGGCCATATGCGATATCGATAGGTATGAATAGCGAGTGCTGATAGCCTATGCTGCAATGTTGTTGTAGAAGTCATAGTCATGGCGCCAGAGATTGGCCGCATATCGCCCTGTACACAAACATCCACCAGCGCCCATCTTGGTTGACAACGCTCAGCATCCGTCCGCTCCAATCCGCGCTCTACGTCATTGCTATTCTTGGCCAGTACCTACGTCTTCTGTACGCCGCGAGCGACCGCCATCTCATTGATTGCTGTAGAGGGTGGGGAATGGAAAAGTGAGAGATGCTTGATGTTATCATGAATTCGATTTGATTTACTATACTACATAACTACGACAGCTTGTCGCTTCTCTGTCAAATTGAGTCGAACAGAGCCTTTACCCAACCCTAAAAAAACTCATCCCAGGATATGCCCATATTACCCAAAACGCCACATTATGCAGCCGCTGCAATAACCATGAATAACTCCCTCCCATGAAATCACTCTGATACTGGACGAGTAGACTAGAAGTCCTCGTCAAAGGCGAAGTCACCACTGACAGTGGCGGCCAGGCCGGCAGTAGTCTTGCTCTCCTCCTTCTTTGTGCTGTTCATGACACCAGCCTTCTGGTAGTCACCAACTCTCTTCTCGAAGAAGTTGGTCTTGCCAGCCAGCGAGATGTTCTCCATGAAGTCGAAGGGGTTGGTGGCTTGGTAGATCTTGGGTTCGCCGAGGGCGAGGAGCAGACGGTCGGCAACGAACTCGATGTATTGGCACATGAGCTTTGCGTTCATGCCGAGGAGAGCACATGGGAGGGCATCTGACAGGAACTCCTGCTCGATGGCAACGGCCTCGGTGATGATCTCACGGACGAGCTCAGCAGAGGGCTTGTTCTTGAGGTGTGAGTGGAGCAGGCAGGCAAAGTCAGTGTGCATACCCTCGTCACGCGAGATGAGCTCGTTGGAGAAGGTAAGACCAGGCATGAGACCACGCTTCTTGAGCCAGAAGATGGAAGCGAAGGAACCCGAGAAGAAGATACCCTCGACAGCGGCAAAGGCGATCAAGCGGCAGCCAAAGGTCGAGTCCTTGTCGCAGATCCACTTGAGGGCCCAGTCGGCCTTTCTCTTGATGCAAGGAATGTTCTCAATGGCGTTGAAGAGGTAGGTACGCTGCTTAGGTTCGCTGATGTATGTGTCGATGAGCAATGAGTAGGTCTCGGAGTGAATGTTCTCCATCATGATCTGGAAACCGTAGAAGCATCTGGCCTCAGGGATCTGGACCTCGGAGCTGAAACGCTCGACGAGGTTCTCGTTGACGATACCGTCAGAGGCAGCGAAGAAAGCGAGGACGTGAGAGATGAAGAAACGCTCGTCGTCGTTGAGGCGTCTGTTCCAGTCGTGAAGGTCCTTGGAAAGATCAATCTCCTCGGCGGTCCAGAAAGAGGCTTCGGCCTTCTTGTACATGTTCCAGATCTATATGCATGATTAGTATGCATGTCATATTGAATGAAACGCGTCGCGTACGCGTCAATTATTGAAACTTACCTCGTGGTACTTGATAGGGAAGAGGACGAATCTGTTGGGGTTCTCTTGCAAGATGGGCTCGTTCACCTCGTCACCCTTGAGACCAGGAGCAACACTGGGCTTTGCTTCCTCGGGCTCAGGAAGGTCCTCAGGCATGGGGATGCCCTTGACGGGGACAGCGACCTCGTCGGAAATAATGTTCTCCTTCTCTTCTGATGTGGAGGTGAAGACGGGTTGCTTCATAGGTGACTCCATGTTGAAGTTCTCGAGGGCCTCGGCGGCCNNTGCAGAGACGCGTTAGCAAATTGGTTCAGATGTTTCGAAGACAAAGAGAATTCTCACCTTCTTTGAGGGAGTGATCAGTGGCGCGGACATGATGATGTGTATGTGTATAGAGGAGCAATTGAACGAATAAGCAGATCAATTGATGCTGCGTCGAAGAGAAGATGCTTGATGTATGTTGGTATGTGGATGGGAAGAAGGACGAGACGCGTTCTGGTTAAATAGAAATCCACAAGTCCATACGCGTTAAGCTGCAGGTCCGCTTCGATTGCCAAGAGAACGTGACATCGGGCCCCGCGTCATCGTCCATGCTTCCAGATCGGCTTCATTGATTTTTTGTCATGATTCTGCTCAGTTCAAGACATGGTCTACTGATTCCAAAGTCTGGCTGTACAAAAATCCTAGTCCGTCTCTCTGTATTCCATGTGCTCGCGTGCTCGACCTTGCTCCGTTATTGCAACACAAATCCCACATAACAACAATTCCTCGCGATATGGGTGTCTCCCTACCTGCCCCTTTGTTGACGCGTTTCCCAGCGCGTTTCCGAGATCGCGAGCCTTCCAAGCCGTTTCTCGGGCGACGGAACCAATCATAGCATTTCATCGGATCATCGAGGTCCTCGACTTATCAATCTACCATCTACCCGAGCCCTCAGATGCGATCATATCCTTCGACATGCCCCATTTGCTCGGCCTCATTCGGACACGCGAAGACGAGTGACTCAGGAACCTTCCATGCCCTCATGTCGTTGTCATCGCTTCTGGTCCTAGCCCCTTTCCAACCTCTCCACATTGACTGGGCGTCATTTGGCATCTTCCCAAGTAACCGAAGGAGTTGCTGCGAACAAGTATCGTGGTATTTACGGTTCTTGTCTTGTTACGATCGAGAGTTTAACCCATGATGCGCTAAATTGTCGAGTTGCATATCTTGGGAGTCGACCGATCTAGCTACTTGATTCTAAGTAGGTAGGCCTTGCAACGTAGCTCCTGAAACACACCGAATGTTTTCATTGGAATTCGCTGTAGGTGCTATGACCTTAGAACAATCTGATGAACCCGCCGTAGAGAGGCTCCTCTTTCTAAAGTCTGCACTCTCATCCTTATTCCATAACAATGTGTGGTGATTGAGGTCAAAAGACAAAAGTTCAATACTCTGTTGTCTAGGAACTATGTTTAGGGCAGGCACTCAACATGCTCCCAATGAATTCTCCGGCTGATCAGAAGAGCATCGTACATTCTTCCTTGACTAGACATGCTACGGTCAGTCTGTTTTGTATCGTGTCCTGAAGCAGTCAAGGTCTCAAGAATAGCCTTTGCACGTTTCGGCATTGACAGCGAACGCGTGACGCCGATCATTTCCTAGATTTCACAATAAACAAGCTTCTGGCATGACGCCAAGTTTCAACCCCACCATATTCACTTCCACCTCGGTGCGTGTTGAGCTTTGGCAGCTCTCTCGATTGCGTCTTCTGCTTTGTATCCTCTTACTCAAGTATCATACAACCATGGCTGAAAAGAACCCACTTATCGAGGCCTTGCCTCCTGCTACCGACTACCTCAGCTATCTTACCATCATCGAATACAACCTCAATCCGGAAGCTCTGCCAACACTTCATCAAGTACTCCAAGACACCAAGTTGACCACTAACATCGGATGGGATCTCGTCCATCTGCTTGTGCCCCTGCTGCCAAACTCGAATGAGTGCCTCCAGGATATTGCGCGCCTAGGAAACCCCCGTGAAGTCATTCTGAAGGTCACGGAGTCACTGCGTTTGATCGACTTCCAAGGTCTGGAGCCAGACACGGACGATGATGAGCCTATCGCTGGTGAAGAGACAACCCCAGCTTACCACCCTGCTAAGACTGCGCCTGTCCAAGGCAATGACGGCAAGACTACTCAAGCAGTTGAGACTCCGGCACCTTTACCCCTCCCTGTGCTGCAGTTCACCAGCTTGTTGTCAATGCTGTCAATCTTGCACACTCGCATAAAGACACAATATCCCAGTCGCTTCTTATCAACATCACTCCAGGCTATCTTGGCGTCTTTCAACAATGCAGCAAATCACAAGGAGGAGTTGATCTCAGCCATCGTACAGTTTGTAAAGAGTGTCTCTGGAACCAAGCGTCCCAATCTTCCTCCTCGTAAAAGCAGCACCCAGATCCTGAGCACAAATATTCGAGCTTCTGCACCTGACCCAGAGTCTGACACAACCGCAAAGTTGCCATCAGCAAGTGAGGCCGATATACAGAAGCGTCTCGTTCAATCATTCATTACCCACGTCTTCGAGGACTACATGCTCTCCTTGACTTCAGACAATGATGCGCCCGGTCTGGCCTGGTGTAGCCGCTTACAAGAAAAGTTACACCCTGAACGTACCGTCCCTGGAAAGCCTTCGATGACTGACAAGTTTATCTTGGATGAAGAGCTTGCAGCTCGCTTGACTGCTGTTGGTGGCCTGGTTGCTTTGGCTCGCGATCTTGGTATGGAGAGAAAGGATCTTCTACCTGCCATGGAGGGTACCAATCCAGGCTCATCGCTTCTTCNNCCTGACAACGAAGATGAGTTCCCCCAGACTGCGACCGACATTCCTCTGTCAAAGGTCGGCTCACTCTTCATGTTTGCTGCTGCGAATGTGGCCACCGTTTTATATTCTACACCAAAGCCTAAGGATATGTTCAGCATCTTCCCTGAACATCAANAAGTTCTTCGCAACTACATCGCGAGCTCTTCTGACATGGGAGCAACTATTGGTACAGAACCCGAGGCTGTACTCGACGCTGTTCTGGCTCTTGCCATACTCGCGATCGAGGAGGACCACGTTGGTGAACCTGCAGACAGCGAAGAGTTCAATCAGTACCTCCAATATCTCTCTCTGGTCTCTTCAAATTCTCCTTCTCCCAGCATTCGCTACCATGCATTCTATCTGGCGTCCACCATCTTGCGATCAAACCCCTCCGATGTCGAAAGACTTGCTTTCATCAAGGACACGCTCGAGCATTGCCCCTTCGACAATCTCAAGGTTGCAGCGATCAGCTGGGTCAAGGGCGAGACTATTGAAGCCAACCCTCCCACTCCTATCTCCTCGCACAAATCTGAGCAGCAAGAGCCAGTCCAGGATGCCGGAGATGATGGTTCTGTCTTCGCAACACCGGTAGCATTGGACAGCTTGGCCCCATATCTGTTCCCGGATCTCACTCACGACCTTACGACAAAAAGTATTACTGAATCATGGCTCGTCTTCCAGCAGAGCTTGCACTTCTACCTGGCATCACTCAACTTCTATTACTTGCTCCTGTCTGCACAGCATCTCCACAAGCCTTTGGCTATTGGCGACCTGCATTCCAACAATGATGTGGCAGGATCATTCTTGCAGCCTCTGAGAGCCGCATCGACTCGTTTCCNNAAGGAGGGCAAGGCAAACGGTGAGTTGGCTAGTGTCTGGGAGGACACAGGTGATGACGATGCTCACATGGCTGAACTTGGTTTGCTTGATATGACTCTGGAGAAGGTCACGGCTGGTGTTGCACGTCTGAATCAGGTTCAAGCATAGGTCATGTTTTGATGATCTCTAGAAAAATCGACGTATGTCTGACAAGTAATTGAGCTAGAATTTTGAGCATTCCAATTCCTTTTGGTCGGCACTTGTTGTTCCTGTCGATCGTATGTACGTTGAAATCAAGCAAGAGGAGAAGCCCGTGGAAGGTGACAGGCGTTGGCATTTGTTGTCAACGATACCATCCGGTCTACATCATTCTTCTGACTACTCCACATATCTCCGGGAATTATACGTGCTTTATCATGATTCCTTGTGACCTGTGAAAGTGTGAAACTGTCGTTGAATTGCATATTATTTGAGTGACAAGAACTAAGTGTGATGGGACACCCGATAACAATACCATCTCTAGTATGGAAGAATGACTACAAACTCAATCTTCTTCTGTACCGACACGACGAGCCGTACGCAGATCCCGAGCTTCAAGCCCAGTGCCCCGCATGAGTTGCGATAGCCTGTTCGGGACCCCCAAGGTGGGTCTATCAAATCTGGCAACAAATATGACGTCTCCTGTGTCCTTCTGACAATATTTCTATCTTCAATCATAATCTCAACGAGGACTGGACCACAAACAATACATGATGGCTGAAGAACAAAGAACATGGACTGGCAAAGCCATAGTGGCTCGCGATACGCTGGCTAACAAGGGGTGGAAGATGGAGGAAGTCACGACGAAAGAAATCAAAGAGGACGAGCTGCTCGTGGAGCTTGTAGCGAGTGGTATCTGCCATACAGATATCATGTGTGGTTCGGGAAGCGGCGATCCAGACCTCTTCTATTATCCTCGCGTTCTTGGGCATGAAGGTAAGAATAACGCAGAACCCCTTCAAGCATAGTGATGCTAATACAACACCGCAGGTTCAGGCTATGTCAAAGCTGTCGGATCCAAAGTTCAAGTTGCAAAACCAGGAGATGCTGTGTTATTGTCGTTCGACTGGTGCGGTAGTTGCGAGTCCTGCAAAGGCGGCCTTCCATCATTATGTTACGAAAGCATGCCGCTAAACTTCGGTAACAAGGCCGCTTTCACGTCTGCTGACTCAGAGAATGCTGGCGACATAGCTGGTAAATTCTTTGGTCAATCCAGCTTCGCTCGCTATAGTGTGGCGAAGCAGAACAGCGTTGTCAATGTAACCAGCCTCGTCAGGAGCAAGGAAGAATTGCAGACCTTCGCACCCTTAGGTTGCGGATTTCAGACTGGAGCTGGCACCGTAGTCAATGTCGCAAAAGCTACACCCGAAGACACTATTGTCGTGCTTGGCTTGGGAGGCGTCGGCTTGAGCGCAATCATGGCAGCAAAGCTCTCTGGCTGCAGGACCATTATCGGAATCGATCGCGTGGATAGCCGTATGGAAACGGCCAAGTCTCTGGGCGCTACGCATGTAATCGATACATCGAAACTCTCAGATGGCAAAACTGTGGTTGAAGCGGTGCAGGAACTCTGCGAAGGTTGCGGCCCTGCGATCACCATCGACACAACGGGTGTTCCTGTCCTCATCAAAGCTGCCATCGAGATGACAAGAAAGGGCGGCAAGATTATTCAAGTTGGATCAACACCGCCAGACTTTCAGGTCGAACTACCAGCATTCCTCTTTATGAACAGTGGTAAGGCATATATGGGAGCGATTGAAGGCAACAGCATATCTTCGGATTTCATCCCGAAGATGATCAGGTGGTACCGGGAAGGCAAGTTCCCATTTGACAAGCTTGTCAAGCTCATGCCTGCGGAGGATTTCGAGAGAGGTATCCACGAGATGCACACGGGCGAGACAGTAAAGCCTATCATCACCTGGTCCTGAGACTTGATGTTGTATTGGCCACATTTTTGGGAAGGTACTGTAGAACCTGTCAGGTCCATTGGAGTAGAGGGTCCAGAATTGAGTCTTCAGTAATCAGCGTATCCGAATCTTCTTCTGGTGCCATCTCTGTATCCGCGCTCTCTACGGGTCCTAGGGTTTTGACTACGTTCTGCTCTTTAAGAAGACGTGAAATGGTGGACGCAGATACAAAGACACCGAACTTTGTGAACAGCTCGTAGGCAAGGTCTCTCTGCCACATCTCTTTGCCGTCTTTGACTAGCTCAACCAACCATTCTTTCATCTCGGGTGTAACAGCTGGTGGTCGTCCCTTCTTNTTGTGCATGGTTTCTGGCTTTCTGACGGTGCCAAAGGCTTGAAAGTTCTTNTGCATTCGATAAAGGCTGCTCTTGGGTCTTTTTGGGAACCAGGTTTGCACAACACGGACGGAACAGCCTTGCGAGAAGAGCACCTCTATGGTGCGATCGGTTTCTGACAGAGGGTTCCTGGACGGGGGACTCTCAGGCTCGGCTGAAGTGGCATGGGCTTCTGCATCAGCTACAATGGGCTTTCTTAGCCTTCTCTTCTTTGTGGTTTCCGGCTTATGTATGGAGCCAAAGGTGTCGAAGTTTTTCTTCTGTCTATACAGGGTCGAGACGACGGCGTGTGGCAGGACTTTGAGAACTGAATTCACGTTATGCTTGTTCATGAACATGGCTTCAACGAGCGTGAGCTCTGTTTCGGACAGAGGCATCTTCGCGATTGTAGTGGGCGCGCGGCCTGGACTTTCTATCGTGAGCGCGCGACGGCGTTGGTTCCCATGGCCAGCGACTTACGCGGAAAGCCAGTGTTCGCTATGCCGACACCGAAATGAATGCGATGGCAGTAAAGATGTCGATTAATGGAATGGTAATATGTTGGCGTTGTATTCTCATGTGTGAGTTGGATGAGATTCTGGAGCGGACGCGGGCAGCAGGCAGCTTCGGCATGTGAAGACCAAGCAATTGCTTCGATCGCTGTTTGCAAGGGAGCTCCAGTTTTATAGCTTTCATCTAGATAATGACAATAGGTTGTGTCTTTAGTTTGTGCAATACACACAGCTATTTCTCTACATACAGAACACGGACAAGTGACTTTTCTCAGGGTTTGCTGACCAAGCTGACCTACTGTTTGCGATCGAGGCTCAACGCTCGAGCCTATAGACCCAGCTGCTCTAGCAAGAGCATGCGTGATAGCCAGATGCCGCCGATTGACGGATCCATTAAAAAGCATAATGTCTTGTTACTTTAGTGTTTACACTGAGAGTACTGGCAGAAAACAGCGCATGTTTCGAATACCTTACGAGGTTGCTGTCGAGGGCCGGCCTGGTCCCAGCTGGACAATGACGCCCGCCGATGTTGCGGGAAAAAGTTGTTTGGGTGAAAGCTGGAAGCCGAGGGGTGACGGATAGAGCCGGGACTTGCCTCGCAACTTCCGATTCCTTTGCATACCTCAAATCGTCGCCCTATGAAGCGTAGCTTCTACTCGCACTCTTCATTCCCTATTGGCGAGCGCTCATCATGTTGAGAGCATCTTTTTCACAGTGCGGCAAGCGCCTGGCTACTGCTGGGAGCCGCACCAGCTTCTCCACCATTGCTAGAAGCAGACCTGTTGTTGCTCTGAGCCAGACAAGGAGAGACCTTGCTGTGAGCCAGTTCCGCAGCTATGCTGTCGCTGCTGAGGACACCAACAAGGGCGTTGTATGCTTGTCCGCATTCTGATCCCTCCCTCGGCCTACTGACACACATGCCTCTAGGNATCCCAGCGACTCTTTCCTCCAGGGAAACACTGCCAACTACATCGACGAGATGTACATGGAGTGGAAGCGCGACCCCAAGTCGGTCCACGTCTCATGGCAGGTCTACTTCCGCAACATGGAGAAGGGTGACATGCCCATCTCCCAGGCTTTCCAACCTCCCCCGACCATTGTTCCCGCTCCTGAAGGTGGTGCTCCTGGATTTTCTCCCACCGCCGCTGCTGGTGTTGGTGACAGCTCCGACCTGACCAACCATCTCAAGGTTCAGCTCTTGGTCCGCGCCTACCAGGCCAGAGGCCACCACAAGGCCAAGATCGACCCTCTTGGTATTCGCAACGAGGCCAGCCAGTTCGGCTACAGCAACCCTCGCGAGCTCAACCTCGAACACTACAACTTCACCGAGGCCGACATGGAGCAAGAATTCAGCCTTGGTCCCGGTATCCTGCCTCGCTTCGCCACCGAAGGTCAAAACAAGATGAAGCTCAAGGAAATTATTGCTGCATGCGAGCGTCTCTACTGCGGTAGCTACGGTATCGAATACATCCACATTCCCGACCGTGAGCAGTGCGACTGGCTCCGTGCTCGCATCGAGGTTCCTCAGCCCTACAAATACTCCGTCGACGAGAAGAGACGCATTCTGGACCGTCTGATCTGGAGTTCTAGCTTCGAGAGCTTCCTTGCCACAAAGTACCCCAACGACAAGCGTTTCGGTCTCGAGGGTGGTGAATCTCTGATTCCTGGAATGAAGGCCTTGATTGACCGCAGTGTTGACTATGGTGTCAAGGATATTGTCATTGGCATGCCTCACCGTGGTCGTCTTAACGTCCTTTCCAACGTCGTTCGCAAGCCCAACGAGTCCATCTTCAGTGAATTCGCCGGTTCTGCTGAGCCTGCCGACGAGGGATCTGGTGACGTGAAGTACCATCTTGGTATGAACTTTGAGCGCCCCACTCCTTCCGGTAAGCGCGTGCAACTGTCCCTGGTCGCCAACCCTTCGCATTTGGAAGCCGAGGACCCCGTCGTCCTTGGAAAGACCAGAGCCATTCTCCACTACAACGGCGATGAGAAGGAGGCCAACTCCGCCATGGGTGTCTTGCTCCACGGTGATGCTGCCTTTGCCGGTCAGGGTATCGTCTACGAAACCATGGGTTTCTACGCTCTTCCCTCGTACCAAACCGGTGGTACCATCCACATTGTCGTCAACAACCAGATTGGTTTCACTACTGACCCTCGTTTCTCCCGTTCAACCCCCTACTGTTCCGACATCGCCAAGGCCATCGACGCTCCTGTCTTCCACGTCAACGGTGATGATGTCGAGGCCGTCAACTTTGTCTGTCAGCTCGCTGCCGACTGGCGTGCCGAGTTCAAGAAGGATGTTGTTATCGATATTGTCTGCTACCGCAAGCAGGGTCACAACGAGACTGACCAGCCTTCATTCACCCAGCCTCTGATGTACAAGCGCATTAGCGAGCAGAAGCCTACCCTGGACAAGTACATCAACCAGCTTATCGAGGACAAGACCTTCACTCAGGATGATGTTGATGAGCACAAGAAGTGGGTTTGGGGCATGCTCGAGGAGTCTTTCGCCCGCAGCAAGGACTACCAGCCTACCGCCAAGGAGTGGTTGACCAGTGCATGGAACGGATTCAAGAGTCCCAAGGAGCTTGCCACTGAGGTTCTGCCTCACCTCCCCACTGCTGTCGAGGCCGACACACTCAAGCACATTGGTGAGAAGATCGGAACTCCTCCAGATGGCTTCAACGTTCACCGCAACCTGAAGCGTATTCTCAACAACCGCACCAAGACCATCAACGAGGGTAAGAACATCGATATGAGCACTGCCGAGGCCCTTGCCTTTGGTACACTTTGTATGGAGGGTCACCACGTCAGAGTTTCGGGTCAGGATGTCGAGCGTGGTACTTTCTCCCAGAGACACGCCGTTGTCCACGACCAGGAGAGCGAGAGCACTTACACTCCTCTTCAGAACCTCGGCAAGGACCAAGGTAGCTTCGTGGTTTCCAACTCGAGTTTGAGTGAATTTGGTGTCCTTGGCTTCGAGTACGGTTACTCGCTCTCTTCTCCTTCTGCCCTTGTCATGTGGGAGGCTCAATTCGGTGACTTTGCCAACAACGCACAATGTATCATTGACCAGTTCATCGCTTCTGGTGAGGTCAAGTGGCTCCAGAGATCTGGTCTGGTTATGAGCATGCCTCACGGTTACGACGGTCAAGGTCCTGAGCACAGTTCCGGAAGAATGGAGAGATTCTTGCAACTCTGTAACGAGGTGAGTACTCGATATCTTCGTATATCTGACCCTTGTACTAACAACGTGAATAGGNATCCCCGCATCTTCCCTGCACCCAACAAGCTCGACCGCCAGCACCAGGACTGCAACATGCAAATCGCATACTGCACAACCCCCGCCAACCTCTTCCACATTCTCCGTAGACAGATGAACAGACAGTTCAGAAAGCGTAAGTTGTCCGAGCTCTCGATCATGTACATGTCCTAACATACTCCCANNGCTCTCATCCTCTTCTTCTCAAAGTCCCTTCTCCGTCACCCTCTGGCCCGTTCATCCATCGAGGAGTTCACTGGCGACTCACACTTCCAGTGGATCATCCCTGACCCCGCTCACACCGAGGGTGAACACCAGATCCAGCCCAAGGAGGAGATCGAGCGCGTCATCCTCTGTACTGGTCAGGTCTATGCTGCTCTGCACAAGTACCGCCAGCAGAACGGCATCACTAACACTGCCATCACCCGTATCGAGCAGCTCAACCCCTTCCNNCCCTGGGCACAGCTTAAGGAGAACCTCGACTCCTACCCCAACGCCAAGAACATCGTCTGGGCTCAAGAGGAGCCTCTTAACGCAGGTTCATGGACCTTCACACAACCTCGCATCGAGACTCTGTTGAACGAGACCGAGCACCACAACAGAAGACACGTTCTTTACGCTGGAAGAAACCCTAGCGCCAGTGTCGCCACTGGTCTCAAGAGCAGCCACATGAAGGAAGAGCAAGACCTTTTGGAAACCGCTTTCAACGTCAAGCAAGACAAGCTCAAGGGCGAGTAAGCACAATGTCGATTCTTTTATTCCTATTGGGGGTTTTCTCAGTACATAGTTGGCCTGTGGAGTTTCATCGAGGGCGTTAGCGAACAGCAGCGCCTTGTGTATTATTTCTAAATTTGATTAACCAAGTTTTGCATGATTTTCTGTATCGTCGAATAATGGTTGATGTCCCTTTCACATGCGACCGTGTTTCCGCTCGGCCTTTGTACCTCGGTACCTTATGCAAGGGCAGACATGATATCGAACGCAGCCGACTTCGTAACAAGTGTTTGCATTCGTCTGTGAAATGATGGACCTACATGAATGTTCAAGTGATGAAGCGCACAACCGAAATGATGCGAGCAATTGAAGAACTACGCAGTTGAAGTGAGTTAAGTGAGATCTATAATATCAATCTCGGTTTGAAATAGAGCTCTGTGGAATCACAAATCCACCATCCGATATGGATATGTGGATGGCGGATAAGAAACCCCTTACGCTCAATACCGCTGCTTCGGAATGACGAAAGGCGAGCCTCGGCGCATTGTTTTTATTTTATTCGATAACCGTCGTATCAGTTGCCGACGAGATGATATCTTGAGATATGTAGTATTGTCGCCACCTTTCTTTGACTTTCAAGTTCTCGTGCTTGCCGCCATCCCCAGCCATTGTGTTCGCAACTTGGCCACTGTAGCAATGAGTAAACCAGGAGATTTCGAAGCCGTCGCTGCAGACATCAGAAAGATTCTACACCAACCCGAGTACGACGATGGTAGTGCTGGCCCAGTGTTAGTACGTCTGGCCTGGCACTCGGCGGGTACATATTGTGCAGAGACCGACACAGGTGGCAGTAACGGAGCAGGCATGCGCTATGAGGTAAATGGTATTCTTAACATACAATCTAGTATCTGATTGACTGACGCATCGCAGGCAGAAGGCGGAGACGAAGCAAATGCTGGCTTGCAACATGCCCGTGTTTTCCTGGAACTCATCAAGGAGAAGCATTCGTGGATATCCTACGCGGATCTTTGGACACTTGCCGCCGTCGTTGCATTGAAAGAGATGGGAGGTCCTCAGATAAAATGGCTCCCTGGCAGAACCGATTATGTCGACGACAGCAAACTCCCTCCTCGCGGTCGCCTTCCAGATGGTGCTCAGGGTGCCGACCATATCCGCTTCATCTTCTACCGCATGGGCTTCACAGACCAAGAGATTGTCGCACTCAGTGGAGCACACAATCTCGGAAGAATGCACATGGATCGCTCTGGCTTCCATGGCCCCTGGGTCCCTAACGGCACTCGGTTCAACAATACCTACTTCAAGATCATGACAGAATATGAGTGGAAGGAGAAGACGCTCGAGAATGGCGTCAAGCAGTTTGTCTACGTCGATGAGGACTTGGATGAAGAATTGGCCATGCTGCCAACTGATCTTGCGCTCGTCAAGGATGAGTCGTTTGCTCCGTGGGTCAAGAAGTATGCCGAGGACAAGGAGCTCTTCTTTGATCACTTCGCGAAGGCTTTTGGCAAGCTTCTGGAGTTGGGTATCCAGAGGGATGCCAATGGAAACGTCAAGAACACAGACAACGTCAAGGGTGGCTACCACAGCGCACCGAAGAAGTCTTCAAAGCCTGGCAAGCCGAAGACCGCCGGAGATGGTATTGCCGAGCCCCTGCAGGAAGAGAATGCGCGTTTCAAGGCTAGACTTTAGATGGGTTTGTTTGGTAGAAGGATGCATAGACATGGGTTTACACATATTAGATTCTTAGATTTTACAGTTCAAGACTAGATTAGAGAATATACAAGCCGGAGCTCCACATCGATGGCCTTGCACAACTTATAGCACTATCAAGAGCACACAGTCAACAGGATCTTCATAGACCATCTCTCGAAGACATAGAAGCGCGCAGTCATGTATCTCGAGATAAAAAATCATGGTTGATGGTGTGACCCTACCATATCAACGTCATCTACGGAGATACGAACAACTATCGCCGAGGCAGCTCAAAAGTCATGGACTCGATGTTGCCACTTTCTATCTACACCAAACCACAAGCCTATGCCACCGTTGTCGTCGTCGTCTGTCTTTCCCACCTACTCGCGATGTATGCGATCGGGGTTTGCCCAACGGGCTGCTCGAAATACCCAACAGGTCCGCCGTCTTTCAACGCCACTCAAGGATACCCAAACGAATCATGACGAGGAGAAGCAAGAGAAGGAACAAGGCGCCATGTCTCGAAGACTGGCTGCTTTGAGCGAGGAAGGACTAGAGTCTGGAGGCCGAAGTGCTCGTAGAGCCGTGGAAGAAGCAGGCTTCGACGAAGGTCTCAAACAGGAACTGCTCGAGAGAATCGCTACAGCCTCTTTTCGGAATGAACACGCTGGTGCCATATCTCAGGCCGAAATGCCCAACAGCGCAAGCCGGCATAGCAGAGATATAGCTGGTGCGACGCCATGGTCTGGTACCGAAAACGTCCACGATGCGTCGCTTCGCATGCTCAATGACTCCTACAAGCCCTTAAAGCCTGTCCGTGGATCATCTACAGGACCCTCTCGCGGACCTCCCAGCAAGATCGACACTGGTAGACCAAGGAATGCTCCATCATCAGGCATGAGGTTGGCCAATGCACGCGACAAGACATCCATCTATGCCGAAATGAAAGAGCTACCTGATGAGGAGAGGGAGAAGTTTCGCAAAGAGTTGAAAGAACGATTTGCGCCTGCTGCTCGTTCTGCACCCGTGACTCTCAAGGGATTGGAGTCTCTTGCCAATGAGCGCATAGAAGACGCAATCGCTCGAGGCAAGTTCAAAAACATCAAAAGAGGAAAGGCTATCGAAAGAGACTACAATGCCAGTAGTCCTTTCATCAATACCACTGAATACATGCTCAACCGGATGATTCAGCGACAGGATATTGTGCCTCCATGGATCGAGAAGCAGCAAGACATTGTCAGCACTTCCAATCGATTCAGAGCACGTTTGCGTGCTGATTGGCGGAGACACGTTGCAAGGTCTATCGGTAGTAGAGGAGGGTCTCTGGAAAGCCAACTAGCACTTGCTGAAGAATATGCGCGGGCGGAAGCCATCGACAATCCGCCTGCGAAGAAGCGAACAGAGAAGATCAACACCATCGACAGTGCTGGACAACTTACGCAACTAACACTCGATGGCGAGATTACATCATCTGGCACTGCTACCACCAAGGACTCACAGCACATAACAATCACCGAGACCCCTATCGACGAAACAGCCCAGCCACTCTCGACACAGAGCGAGTTACAGATTTCTGTCGATGCACCTTTAGAAGCTGTAGTAGAGCCACAAAAGGCCTCACCGCCCAAAGTTGCACCATTCAGAGATGCAGACTGGCTACGCACCGAGAGGGCTTACCATCAAGCCGCCATCGACAATTTGAACCAGTTAACACGCTCATATAATCTCATGTGTCCAGCTCTGGCACAGCGTCCATACTTCTTCCTGGACCGCGAGTTGAACTCGTGCTACGCAGAAGTTGCTCCTCAAGTGGCTGAGGCCATCAGGGNNGAGCGTGCCGTGGCACCAAAGCCAAGGTTCGAGGCAGCTCCTAGTAACAAACCTGCAAGGATTCTGGGCAATCTGGCTGGTCCCGCTAGTAAGGTGTATGACGAGCAGCGTCCACAGTTTGGCTTCCGAGATCTCTGGAGAGAGTGGTTCAGCAAAAGTAAGGAGCATCGAAAAACGTTAATAGACTTAGAATCAGCACATATATTCCGAAGCCGATGGCGATCCTAATAGTGTTTTTCCTGAGTTGCGGTTGCTCGTGCTGCTGTCTGTGATTTGAATATGCAGGTTCCGAGCACTATGACCATAACATCAGTCCTCCTTCTTCAACCTGTGATTCCTCTCTCTCCATAACTTGACTCCAGCATCAATTTCCTTCCGCGACACACCATCTCGTACTAATTTCATCGTGACCCCAAGAGTCTCCACGTTCTTGTTCCTCGATTCGTCATCGAAAAACAGCATCTCTTCATAGGGTATATTCGTCCTCTTGTGTATACGTGAAAAGTGTGTCTTCTTGTCGCCAGGGTAGATTTCTAGTTCGTCGAACACGGAAAGAGCTTTCGGCGAGGATGAAGTGTAGGATGGCGAGGAAGGAACGATCAGGTATGACAGCATCTCGCGTGCCAGTTCGGGTGCTTGGGTTCGCGAAGCCGCACATAATGTCAAATTCTTTTCTTTGATCTATGTATGAGCAGATCAGCCAATGTCCCTATGTGGTTGCCATTTTAGACGACGTACCGAGACCAAGATGCCAGCAACGTCTGGATAGAAGCCGTATGTGTCGTTGTAGCGATCTTTGACCACCAGGCCGTCTTTGGTGGGTTTCAACGGGCCAGTGACATGAGTGTCTACCCAGAAAGGCCAGAGTGTATAATCCAAGTCGAAAACCATGACTTGCGGCAGGGGTAGTCCATCGCTGAAGGTTGATGGTGCCTCGACCTCGGACGCCGGAGCCGTGACGGTCGTGCTGTCGTCGCCTGTCTCGACTGTTTTGTACGATTTTCGAATCATGACTATAGCCGCTAATGTGACCACAGCAAGTGTGATTCTTGATATTCTGCCGCGGGATCGTATTGTGGATGGTTTGCTGCTGAGTTGGAAGGATGACTCGCCGCCGGACCAGACAAAAGTCCATACAACTACGTCATCTCACTGATAAGCATGTGATAAACATTCTACTCGAAATGACTTGGGCCCTCAAAGTCCTGCATCTGCATAAACTCGACCGTGAACTGCATGCGACGAGATACTGTAAAACGATTGTCTTTTCTCGCTAGTTACTACACGGGTGGACTGACACCACCCTCTGAAATCTCAAGCCCATGAGCTACGAGCTACGAGCCACGAGCCCTGTCGGCACATCTACAGCCAACCACTAATACTCAACACACTCGGCACCAGAAAGGAGCATGAGAAGCTGAGAGCTCTCGTCCTTGATTCTCCAGTCATATCCACTCTTCAGAGTCTCCCTCTTCTGGCCCCATGTGAACGCCTTTCTCTGCTTGTCCAAACCAAGATGACTGAGATCAACACGGCTCATACTGCGTCTCAGAATCTCAAGGCAGATAGGGAGAGGAAGGTGGCAACGTAGACTGACATCTCTGTAGCCGTCACTCTCGCCTTTGTGGTATGCTTTCAGCTTCTCCATTCTGTTCTTCTGGTAGCGCATGTACTCTTCAGAGCTGACGTCGGGCTTGACATGTCTTCCGATCTTCTGGTTACCGTCTGGACCGTTCATTTCAGAGCCTTCCGAGCGACTACGGGATGAGGCGCTTGTACGAAGAATCTTGGTGCTAGATTGCACCGTCAAGACTGCATCATCATCTGACGTAGCCAACTCTGGGCTCATCGAGTCAACAGGCGAGGATGTCATGAGAGTGGAGGCGTACGAGCGCTTGTTCTGGTTGTCTTCGAAGTTGACCGAGTCAGGATGCAGCGAAAGCGTGCTCAGAGATTGTTCGAGGTGGCCATCAGTGACAGGCATTTCAATGACCTGGTCGTTATCGACGTGAGCAGCATGACCATTCTTGTTCTGGTTGGACTCAGTATCCTGTGCGCTTGTCTTCACGATCGAATTGGTAGCGTCGAACATCTTGAACACAGGTGCTAGGAGGAAGACCTTGCGAGACACAATGATTGCGGATAGAGACGCGCGCCACAGGTCGACACTTTCACAACCAGCGTGCCCTATGGTGTTTCGTTGTACCTTCTTTCGAGCGCTTTGAATGTCGGATTTGTCGAACATACTGTAGTCAGCGGACTGGACAGAGAAGAGACTCGAACGTCGGAGGCCGACACCGGGAGTAATGATAGGAGATATATCAGGTGCGTCTGCGACACCTGCCGACATGTATGAGCTAGTGACACTGTCCGAGTCTCCCAGTAGCATCTTCATCCTCAACTTCTCAGCACATTGGNNAAGCAAGTGAAGGCCGTCTTTGGACAAGAACTCGGAATTGTTGTCCCAATCGATGCCCTTTGTGTTGCCATCTTGGCGGTAGGTAGGGATAGAAGATGTGGCTTCGGTTGCATTGTTTTCTGTGACCAGCTGGATGGGATAGTAGTGTTGTTCCAGAACGTAGGACAGGAAGAGGCCGCCCGTGTCATCTAGACCGACATTGGTCAGGGTCAAGTAAGGGATCGACCGAAGACCGCGGCGATGCTTGAGCATCCATGGATCGGCAAGCGTCTTTCCATTGGCACATCTGAGAAGACCAGGGTCGTTTCCATTCGTGATTTGGGCGCCATCGAGGCTAGCGTTGCTAAGCACTGAACAGCTGTCCGGCAAGGTGATGAATGACTGGTTGCCAGTGGCAGGCTCAGGATCCACAGCAGGCTCGCGTGAGTAGACTCTGGCAAGAATCTCAAAGGCCCGGGATCCGAGATGGGGGTTGTCTCCGAGGTCAAGTCTTCGCAGCGTCATGCAATTGTGAAAAGACTGAAGGAACAGCTGCCATTCTTCAGCCTGCTTGTCACTTGAGACCTGAAAGTTGTTGTGAGACAGGTCAAGGGTCTGTAGGGTGTAGCAAGATGCCTGGATGAGAGGAGCCAGTCGAGCCAAAGATCGGGTAGTAAGATCGTTGTTGGTGAGGTTAAGATCGACCAGAGCTAAGTCTCGACATGTGGTGAGAGCATTTTGCAGGCCATCGGCGAGAAGAGCAAAGCCGTCGTCGGTCAAAGACTTGCTGGGCACTTTCAGGTCGAGCTTGTGGAGCATGTTGTCCTTCGCATCGCTTTCAGAGTCATCACGATCTCTGTCCTTGATCTTGAGTCGGTCCTTGTTGGGAGTGCGCTTGGCCGAGGCATGCAATCTCAATGACAACCTAGGAGCTGACGATGATGGTTTGTTGGCTTCGCGCTGCTTCTTGTCTGCTCGCTTTTCAAGGTCGGACGCAATTGACTTGCCCAATTTAGGGCCTGATGATGTGCGCTAAGTGCGTGCAGGTCAGCGTGTGCGCATGCCTTCCCTTTTGACAGGCGCCGTGAAACTTACACCTGTATAGTCGAATTTATTGGATTTGACCATGGTAGCGTTGTGTGATTCGGACTCTGGATGTGGTGTGCAAAGGTCGAAATGTTGTCAGTGAACAAGTCGTGTGCGAGGAAAAGAGCGTCTGTTGGTTTGCGTATAAACAACGCGACTACAAACAAGACATGGTAACAACGCCATGATCGCGGACCTTCTGGAACAGTCTTTTTCTTTCTTCGCATGCAAACGGGGGAGATAGATTTAGGAAACAGGGGAGTGAACTTTTTGTGTCGCACCTGCCATTGATTACCATGCCATATTTGCCTTCTCTTACCAAATTCACACCTTCTTCTGCAAAGCCACCGGCGCTTTCGATTGTCCTACCTGAATAGGACTTACTCCATGATTACACGCACAAGTAAACAGCCTACCCAGCCTACCCAGCCTATCAGGTCCTATTGCTGCTGTGCTAGACAAACGCGTCTCATCCTTGAAACCCATCTGATTGGTTCAATACTGCAACACGGGCGGTCTGACACAGAGTCAAGCAGATAGTCAATTACGCACATCTCGGGGCAGGTGGCGCGTCTTGCAAGTCACAGTTTTACAAGTCAGGTCAGCGAGCTTGAAGACTTGTGGTTCTGGAGGCATGAAGTTGACTGAGAGCTTCAAATCTCGGCAACACCCACATCCCGCTTGCACGTGTCACTACTTTACCACATTGTTTATCCACCTCTTTCACTTACTCGTGTGACCTCGAACACTTCTAT
The DNA here is from genome assembly GCA_903819665.1 of Aureobasidium mustum. Classification (NCBI taxonomy): domain Eukaryota; kingdom Fungi; phylum Ascomycota; class Dothideomycetes; order Dothideales; family Saccotheciaceae; genus Aureobasidium; species Aureobasidium musti. Next base: position 1,490,515 of record CAIJEO010000008.1, on the reverse strand, counting down.
CATGTCTTCTGGTTCAGGAAGCCTCCGTCGCCAGGCCTCAGCTGTTCCCGGCCCTAAACCGCCTTGTTCAATTCACCCGTCCGCCATAATCTCCGACAAGGCTGTAATTGTTGGCACTCATCCTGTTTCGATTGGTGAGAATGTGGTGCTTCACCCCTTCGCTAAAATCACATCTAATACGGGAGCTGTCCGTATTGGAAAAAATTGCGTTATTGGAGATCGTGCTACCGTGGGGTTGAGTGACAGTCCTGGAACTTTCGCTGGAACAACAGTCGAGCTTGAGGAAAGTGTCAGCGTCGACAGTGGGTCAACCGTGCAGGCCGAGAAGATAGGAAGTGGTAGCACGATAGAGGCCAATTCAACAATTGGACCCGGTGTGGTTGTAGGCAAGGTCTGTAACCAGTCTACTCTACATTTGATTGACGATTGTGCTGACTTTGATTTCANNAAGTTCTGCAAAATAAGTGCATCTTCTAGCATTCAAGCAGAGCAACTACCTGATTTCACCATCGTCTACGGCGAAAACGCTAGGCGTATAGACACCACTACAAAGACTCGATCAGATGTCAGAGACCTCAAACTCAAGGGCCAAACAATGCATACCGAAACGTTGAAGCGTTTGGTACCTAGCAACACTATGAAGTGGCTGTCTTGATCAACTCCACTCGAGAATGCGATCATCTCGAACATCCTCAGAACAGCTTGGCCACAAAACACGAGATGAAAGTCGAATCGAAATATTAAGAATATTTTCTGGTCAAAGATTTGTCTAATCGAGTTGATTTGGCAACAGTGCTTCTGACAACAACGCGTCAGAAGCTGGCTACGTCATGGATATCTTGTCAAGACAATTATAAAGTCTTTTTCGTCCAGCTCGAGACCATTTCTACGAACATGTACAGTCTCTCAATTGTTCATCGGAGAAGAATCATTGAGCGAACACGAACAATCATGTCACAAAACACTCGACTTTCGTACTCTGCGGCTGCAGGGTCTGCAGATATTCCGAAGCCGCAACCAAAGCCTGCGACCAATTCTGTTGCCAATTCATCCTCTTCAAATCACCGTCAACATGCTTCCGGTCAGCAGCAAGGAAACCGACATGGTGGACCAGGTCACAGGCGAACTCCTTCACCTTCATATACTCCAAAGACATCATCTGCCGAAGATGCAGTCTATGTCTTGACTCTTCTGACGGACGCCAAACACCACCGCATCCTGACCGAGACGCGAAAGAAGTACTTTCCTCCTCGTTTGAACAGACTCGATGCACACATCACTCTTNTCCACGCACTACCTGGAAGTCTGCTCGAGGAGTCGATCAAGCCAACTTTGAGAGAGATTTCGAGCAAAACCAAACAGTTCCACCTCCTTGCTGCAACGCCATTCCGGCTAAACAAGGGTATTGCTATTGGCCTGCCCAAGTCGTCAGGCGGCGATGATGCGAGACAGGTTCATCAGCAATTGAAGGCGGCATGGTCGGATTTCCTGAGTCGGCAGGATGGCGGTGGCTTCGCAGCCCATTACACCATCATGAACAAGGTCGATGATGAAACGGAGGTGCAGAAGGCATTCGAGCAGGTGCAACAGGAATGGAAAGGCTGCCACGGTACTGTTCTTGGTCTATCGCTTTTCAAGTACGATCGCGGAAACTGGGTGCACGATGAGGACTTCAAGTTTGCAGCGAGTCAATAATTATGGGAAGGAGCATATTCCAAAAGTTGAATGACTTTGATGTCTATGATTTGTGTAATTATTCGTGTCTAATATCCCTCTATTCGAGAGAGCGAACCAATGCAGTCCGACTGAAATGCTTTCATGTACCCGTAAAATTCTTGACGCTTTCTGGCAACAAGCCAGCTGACTCTGCTTAGAGAATTGAGCCAATGCCGAATGTCTGCTTCATCGAGCGAACGTAGTAGTTTTCCCAGTTGCGCTTGGTGGCCTCCTCCTCGCCAACGGGAACACCAGTCCAGTCAACGCGCATGATGGTGACAGCATCGACGTTGTTCTGCTCAAAGGCGATGTTCAGAGTACTGTAGTGACCCTGGGGCCACTGAGCCAGACGCCATTTCTGGACAATCTTTGTAGGCTCTGAAAGCTCGACGTACTCTCCACTGACGTTTCCGCCAAAGATCTCGAACTTGCCGCCGGGTCTGGCACCCTCGAAGACCTTTGGTGGCGCGCGAGTGAAGGCAGCAATGCGTTGAGGGTCGGTGAGGATCTGGAAAAGCATAGGTGCATCGCAGCGGAACTCTTGCTGGTCGCTGAGGCTGGTTACATTGACGGCGGGGCCTTTGCCGTTGGAAGTGGAGGTGGTAGTCGAGGACTTGGACTCATCAGTCTGCTTGTTGACAGAAGAGCTAGAGTAGACCTTGGCGGGGGTGAAACCAGGCTTGTGGCCAGCTGCGTGCTGGATGTCTTTGGCGTGAGCCTCCATCAGAGCGGGGCCCAATTGCTGGAATCTAGCGCGGAGCTGCGAAGTGATTTGCGATCGGACGAGGTCCTTGACAGGGGTCTTGGAAGAAGACTCGGAGTACATCTCAATCTCGAACTAGACAGTTTGTCAGCGACGAGTCCAATGCATGAAGAGTATGGGATTACGCACAACGTACTCATCCTCCTCGGTGTCGTGTGCAACCTCAGGAATGGTGATAGTGCCGCTGACATTCTCGTCTTCCTTGGTCTTGCCAGTGTACTCGAGTTGCAACTTGAGGTCGAAGATAGTGATGACCTTGCCCTTGCGTTGTGCGACTTCGACATCACCCTCCTGGCTCAGCAACTTTGAGATCTCAGCAGTTGCACCATCCTTCTCTGCCTTGATGCCAACGAGATCCTTTTCCAGATATTCCTTGGTCCAGCCCGAGACATCCTTGTTGACCCAGTGCCAGTTGTTTGGGTTGTGGAGAACCATTCTGGAAGTGTGAAGTGTTACGAGATGATGAAGTAGATTATGCGCGTCTGTTGCGATTGATGGTCAGTCATTGATGCGCCAAGTCTCAAGGTAGTTATGCAGAGAGGTGAATGGAGGTTCGTATCAGAGATAAGGACATTGTCCCCGCAAGCTAGTCCGCAGCAAAAGAGTACAAGTCTTTCTAGGACTGGTGCCAGCTGGTGTCTCATCATATCAAGGCGGCATGGGATAACAGGGAGTAGGACTCACCGGACGGAAACAGCGAGGCAACTGGGAGAAGGGGAAGAAAACAAGATAACAAGCAGTAAATAAGGAGACAAGAACGCAAAGGGTATCGAAGATGATGGTCGAGCGACAGGAGAGTCGGAGCGAGCAAATATTGTTACAGAAACGTCTAGAAGCGGATATCCAAGCTTTGGCCAATCATGCGGGGATTGAATGCGAGTCCACCATCAGCAGCAGCATCAAGAGTCACGACAAAGATACTCAAGAACTGCAATTTTGCAGATGATGCTCGTTGTCGGTCAAATAAGAGTAGACTTCACATCACAAACAGCCTTGGTAAAAGAGCTTGCGCTCCGTATGGTATACTGATAGCTGAGGAAGACTTCTATTATGGTCTGCTCAGGTACGATTTCTACGCATGTATATCAAGCAGGGTTGAGTCTGAGATGTCCTTGAAATATCACAGGGCGCACTCATATGAGCGGGGATCATTATCGAATAGACAATAGTCTATGGAGAAATGGCCCTGGCTGATAGGAACTTTTGAGAAGAATTGTATTGTACATGTCGAAGATAGAGTTGTAGTACAGAGAGAACGAAAGGACGCCGCCTGGAAAGATAAGCCAAGATCAAGAGGGAGTATTCTTGTCGCCGATACGCCGTGTAATGCCAGAATGCAGTCGTGAAGGGTAAGGAGATTTGACAAACGTCTAGTTCCGCTTGTGTGGGCCGATGATTTGGGGGTATAATCTCGAGAGATGGTAGTTGATCGAACTCTTCTTGGTTTGGCCAGCTTTCTGCACGACGACTAGAGTTAGAGAGGGCGTGATTCAAGATGAGGCGGCCAAAACATACGGGNNAGCGTCCATGCATGCGCGAAGTTGTTGTTCAAGGGCAGCACATCCTTGTGCGGTGTATCCAGACGATGCCCAGCATCCTNNGTTGACCATGTCAGTGCAAGCACAGCGAGGCGCAAGAGGTTTGCGGCCAAACATACCGAGGACAGAAGACATGACACCGATGCAAGGGTTTGCGCCAGCCTGGTCGGGCTTGCGGACGCGCAGCTTGTGGAGNGGTGGCAGACGAGGCGCGGTGGCCTTTGCGACAGCTTGGGTGTTCTTGACGACCATTATGAGCTGCTGGCGACGACGATATGCTGCTCTGTATGATCGGAGAGACAATTTACCATGGCTTCACTGAAATCCGTTCTTGGCGTCGGCGCACCTTCCCCGAAAAGTTGCGGGTCGCGTTGACGGTTGCCCTATGCACGGTTGGCTTTGTTGTGCTTGTCATCAAACATCATCTTGCATGTGCCTCGCACATTGTCCAAGTCCAAAGTCGCTCCTGCCTCCAGCTCATCTTTATCCGCTTGCACGACTGCTTCGCTCCAACATGGACGTCGAGTCTGCTCCTGTCCAGACATTGTCGCCTCCCGCCCGTTCGCACTCTGCTCCTGCCGCTCCTATCTTGTCGCGCCAATTTTCATGGAACCCAACCGACGCTACTCACCTTGGCCCTTCGCGCATTACAATCACTCGTCTTTATCAACGCGCCCCGAAAGCCCCATACCATCACCTACAGCCCCAACCTCGTCTTTCACAACCAACTCTTCCAAAGTCGCCTGGTCCTCAGAAANAGAAACGTTGTGTTGACCTCGATGCTGGCCCGGACCCCTTTCACCCTCAAGACTCTTTCTCCGATCCGAGCGACACTGAAGATGCCAATCCTATGATCCTCCAAGACTTGCGTTCCTCGTCAGCTCCTCCAGAAGACACCAACACCCCCGAACCCATTCCCAAACCTCGAATCTCAGATGATACTGCCATACTCCATGCCTTCCTCAGTCGCGCCGCTGCAAGCAAAAGACCCATGGCCGCTCACAAACGCGAATCCCTCGAAAATCGCAGAGACTCGGATGTCGTGCGTCATGCCCTCGCTTCGACCGACAAGCCCGAAGTCTTGACCGAGCTCGATCCAAACAGTCTTCCATTGCCTCCAAAAGAACCTGCGGATGACATCAAGCAAGAACTCGAGACCACAAGGGCCGAGCCCGCTGTTGAGCTGCCAGCATCGACACCGACCAAACCTAAGGCACCAAGAAGGACGACACGTACACGCACACCAGCTGCCGCTCCAAAGAAGCCAGCCAAGATTGCCATTAGAAGTGCAGCCGATCACATTGCGCTGAAGAGAACGGAGGCACAGGAGCTGGCCCTGCTCACGCGATCAAATACGCGCAAGAACAAGGGAAAGAGCATTATGCCTCAGGCTAGACTTTTGAACATTGGTGATGAGCTCGTTTCGTTGGAGGACCCGACCGAAGAATCAGCTGAGACGGCTGTGGCTGGAACAGCGCAAGTTGAAAAATCAGCAGCACGCAGGGGTGTGCAGTGGAACGAGAACCTCACCCACGTACGAGAGTTCGAATCGGATTCACCTGACAGTCCGCCAAAGACAAAGGCTCGTACTTCAAGAGTGTCTGCCAGAGCCTTGGAGCCATTTGTCCCCCTTACATCTGCCGAGGAGCCTATCGAGGAGGTGGCTTCAGAGTCTGCCGAGATGGAAACCGACACCACAGAGCCCGAAGCACAACAAGCAACCCAGCCACCAAGCGAACCAACACCACGAGCTAAAGCAGTGCCTGTCAAGAGAAAGTCTCGAATTGCGACGGCTGCGCGTTCTTCCAAACTTGCTGTTCCCAAGCCAGTATCGACAGCTCCACTATTACAGCCAACAACATCTGCACCACAGCCCTCCGAGCCTTTGACCACCAGTTTGGGAACGCCTAAAAAGCCGCCTACCCCGTTCACTGCACTCAAGGCTCCATCCTTGTCTTCTAGACTCGAATTTGCTCCTCCAAAGAACAATGTCGCGGGTTCGGCAGTTGCTCACACGTCTTCCCTGCCTGGATTGTCAAGCCCCGCAAAGAAGCGAGTCAGGACCACACTGGGAAAATCAGCGGTGAGGCCGGCGACTGGACAAAATGACAGCGAGTTGCCAGGCTTGACATCCCCGGCGAAGAGGAAAAGAGCTGGCGTCAAGTCATCTTAGTGTGGCGCCAACATACCTTGTACATACATCTCAACCATCTGCATACTGCATCGTCTGGGAGCGAATGGTTTCTTTCACCTTGGGGTTTAGCCCGTATAACGCTTCACGACTCATGCCCAATCTATTTACGATCACAGGGATCCCACTTTTAAACAAGTCACGTCCCATGAATACAAAAGAGTCTTTCCATGTTGTAAAGAGTAATGATGTCGTTGTAGTGTTTAGGTGTCTCAAGTACCCAGTGATGACCTCTCAACAGCATCAGACTTGGACAAGTCGAATGCTTTGTCGGCTGATCTCATCACTTGATTCGTCCTCATCCTTGTCCCAACACAAACAACCCTGACCAATCCACCGCATGCCTTGGGCAATGGGTTTGGCAATCTGGCAGCTTGTGTTTTCAGCTCCATCCCTCAGCATCGCGCTTGAGCGCAATGCCCCCAATCTGGCTCTCCAAGTGTTCTTCGTCTGCTTCTTTCCAGCGGTTCCTAGAGTGATGCCTGAAGCCGTCTCTGCATCTTGGCCGTTGTTCCTTGTGCTCGAGGCAAGGTTGGTGACCTGAGGAGGACTTGTTGAATCACTCGTCGTTCCATTATCTGGTCCTTCTTCAATACGATTCTGCTCCGAGGCCACATTGCGGGTGCCTTGCAAAGTCTGACTTGGCTCCTGCAAGTCCACATCGGACATATGACGGAACCGCAAGCGATCATGACTGTGTAGTGATGCCGCATCGTCACGATATATCGGCATACCTGAGAAGGTGTACCTATCTTGCTCACCTCGAATTGGTGGCGTACCCCCTCTTCTTAAGTCTGATGTACCGACTACTAGTTGCGGATTCGAGAAGTCAGAGTTTGATGCCTAGTCTTGACTCGCAGAACGAACTGTCATTGTGTCTCTCTCGCCTAGAAAAGGGGCNAAAGGGGTTCTCTGTGGTACCGGTGCAAAGAATGGCAGCCTGTCTCTCGGCCTGGTCGCCGATTTTGTTGGTGGCGACGGAAAGCTCTCGATCATGTCGATGGTACGTACAGTATCAGAAGGATATGCTCTTGTGCTTTGGCATGCTTGCACTGTAGTTTGGACAAGTGGTCTCGAAGTCGAGTTAACTTCCGATATCCTCAGCTGTTGAGGGAGCGATACTGAACGAGCCCTTATTGCTCGAGCGGGGTTGACTGGAATGGCATTGCCGGCAATGGCTCCGAGGGCTCGTTGAGCCAGAGAAGCGCTAGCTGACTTTGATCGACACCGTCTATCCAAAGACTGTCTTTCGGCCAGTGTTGGTTCTGGGATTGGTGCGGCTTGTGTGCCATCTTGCCTATCATGTTCCGATTGTATGACTTCTGCGAAACGTGCGTCGTTGAGTGGATGTTGAGAAGGCTGATCGTAACGATAGGTCGAATGACCACTGACAGGTGGACGCCAACTTAGTGGTTGAGGGNNCCTACGGCGCGATCGAATCTCCCCACGTAGAGTCCTCAAGACGAAACGAGTACCTTCTACACGGGATAATGAAGTTGCGGAGCTCAGGGTTCTTGCCAGTGTCCGTACAAAGGAGACTCGGGCTTTTGCAGGCCATTGCGGTACACCTTCGGGCGTCTTCACACGATGAGGTGGCACAAATGGTGGTTGCCAAGGATGCACTGGATCATCCCTAGGGCTGGGTACATCTAGACCTGAAGATGTCTGAGTGATTTGAGAAAGTCCACGTCGATTCATGTATAGTATTGTATCATCGACGCTGGCAGCCTTGGGTCTTCTAGAGGATGCCTTAACGAGAGAAGTCGGTCCTTTCCTTCTGAAGGAAGCGAAAGACATCTGAGTTCGGAGCGTGGCAAGCGATTTCTGCTCGGCGATGGTGAAGAGAGGTGTACCGTGTGGGCGATTCACGAAGCGGACCATGTCATGTTGAGCATTTCCTTCACTCTTTGCTCGTGCGTGAAGAGATGAGGTCTTGTGATCTGCAGCAGTGGAGTGGCTGGAGGAATGATGACGACCCGAGTCCGAAGCAATGTCTGATACGCATGAAGGCGCTCTTGATGCATTGTATATCGATATATCGGACGAGTCGATTTCCGAAATGGCTAGGTCTGTAAGGTAACAAGATTTCCTGGAAGTTGATGGCCAGCTTCCGTTCGAATGATCAAGGTGTTTGCGATTAGTGCTATCGCGAAGCGGTTCTTGGATAGAAGATGGGGGAAAAGAAGCATGTTGATTGATTGCTACTTGCGGTAGGATGATTTGGGTAGAAGTATGGTTCGTTGTGCGAAAATCATGATACTCTGTTGGTTGGCTGATATCCCGCAGCACTTTCCTCGACAATCCTGCATGCCGTCTTCCGTTTTGTTTATGCGATCATTAGGGTTATGTGCGGCAAGAGATGGATCTCGACTTCCAAGGGAAGGAGTCCATATTTCTGAGCCAGATCAGCCCTTTCCTCACACATACTGATGCGCATCACTTGCTCGGTGAACTGAACTTCTGGACCTCCACTTGCTGAATTCGTACCCTAATTGCCGTGAGTCTTCCGAAGAACTTGCATGATTCAACGACTCTGTATATTAGACGACACGTTGCTGCCCAACGCTTACCTAGTCAAACAGGGGTGCTGCATTTACTTTACTTGGCTAGTCGTCACGGTGGACCTTCGAGAAGGCCAACAGAGTTGACAACCACAGCGCTCAACTTGCTGTCGGTAGTCACTAGACTGTCCTTTCCTGAACCGGAACTTGGTTTTTGCATGCAAGATATCTGACCACACTGCCGTTGTAACGCAATCGAATGTACTGCTTGCATCATCATCGAAGACATGATCAATATGGACGGTGAATACCAATATTGATCTCCTATAGTTCTTTGTGTCCTACAAATAGCCGGACCTCAATCCGCTGTATCATTGATGAGCGTCATGATCTGACAGGCAAAGGCTGGCTTGGCCGTCCAGGATGCCCACCTCATACAATGAATAGACGTCTCACATGTAAATGCAGAGTAGATCACAATAAACGGCACGGGCGGATCGATATCTACTATGCTCTAGGCTGGACACACTCTCAGAAGAAGCCGATATCGCTACAGCCCATGCCTGGACATGCCACTCGAATACTTGAAAGGTTGACACCTGCCGCCGATCATGCTGAAGAGTATCTTACTGTCTCGAGCACTGTTGGATGATGGCTCCACAACTACAACCTCTAGCACGCAGTGATTCTAAGACCAAATTTTACCAACGGCTTGGACTGTCTTCCCAGAAAAGTTCTGACAATCGTCTCTATGATTTGATGAAAGTGGGACAGACAATCTGTGAAAGATTGAAGGAATCACGCTGACTGCTTCTGCAGGACGAGGCAATTGTAGGACGAGAACGAATCCTGAGCAGTCCAGACAGTTTGTTGCCCCAGTTGAGAGGTGATCCTAATGCAAGTGTTAGGAAACGGACAANNAGGCTAGCATATGTTGTCGGCTGACAGATACAGGTACTACCACCGTATTCAAACGTTCAGATTTGTGAATCGGCAGTTCACAATGAGATCTTGAGAATCTATCGCGAGGCAAGCCCCGAGACCAAGTCCATATATGAGAAGGGACACGATTTTGAGAGTTTCAATGAAGAGAACTGGATTGTACGATGGATGCTGTGTAAGCCTAAGCGATGCAAGAAGAATGAGCTTGGCGGCTGACCTTCGTGCGTGTAGGGCATGTGTTTCGATTTCGGGACAGCAGAAACAAATCCGGACAATCCATTCAAGTAGACTCAAAGTCTCCGCCAATTGATGAAGCAACCAGCAGCAGTCATACAAGCAATGGGTATTGGGATCCTGTCAAGGACGCGCACCAGACAGCGCAAAGCTGAGATGTGATATATGCATAAAGAGCAACAGAGTAACAGAGTTTTTCCTGAGTCAAGCCTCACATCTCAAGCTTCGCACGTTCCGGCCTTTGTCGATATTTGGCATCAGATCGAAGATAGAACTGCTTGCTGAGAAAGATCATCAGGTTGCCAGATTTCAGCACCTCTTATCAAATTGGGTACAGCTAGCTGATCGCGTGTCGAAGAGGTTGATAGGCACAGGCTACATTATTAAGAATGAGGGTTTCACAAAATGTCATGGTTCGTTATGAGGGGTTCTTTTCGGAAAAGAAAAAAGTACAAATCATGATCAAACGATTAGCGGTATCTCAAGTTACAAAACCAGGGGTAAAGGGTCCAAAACACACCGCTCTTGAAAAGTCTATGACACAGATGATGAGACGGCAGAAAGGAAGATAGGACGGATAAAAGACGAGGGGTAATTTGGCAAAGAAGACAGTACAAGACAATAGGCATAAAGGAAAAAGGGATATCACAAGTCGATAAGACTGCCAGACTGTTGAGGGGCTTGCTGCTTTTGACCGAAAGGATTGGACGATGCATATCCGTTCGCGGGTCCAGTCTGTGCAGGGAACTGCTGCTGAGGCATGCCAGTGAATTGAGATTGTAAGAAGGGGTTGTTGCCAGTGCGCGAAGCTTCGAGTTTGGTAAGTCCTTGACCAGCACTGTTGACAAAGGTACCGGGAGCCGTGTGCTGAGCAGGAATACGCATGTTTCCAACATTGCCAAAGGTGTCCTGACCTTCGCCAGAAGAGAGAAGGGCATTGAGCTGTGCGCGGTGAGGATCCATAGGCTGGGCGGTCTGAGCTGGTTGTTGGAAAGGAGCAGCTGCAGGCGGAGGAGCTTGGTAGCTGGTGATGGGGTTGTACGCAGGCTGATTGAACTGTGTGGCCGTCTTTTGTTCTTGCAAAGCAGACAAGGTAGGAGCTCTCTGCTGCTGAGTCTGCTGTGGTCGGTTGAAAGACGAGGCAAATGGATTGTTTGAGCCAGTGGGCTGTGGGCGCAGAGCCTCTTGCGAGGCAGGCGATGAAAGAGCCCATGGGTTGTTGGAACCAGGTTGAGCGGTCTGCTGGGGTTGTTGCTGTTGCTGAGGCTGCATCTGAGTAGCCCATGGATTGTATCCGGTAGCCTGGGGCTGTACGAACTGCTGCTGCGGCTGTTGTTGCTGCTGGAAAGACTGGTCAAAGGCGGTAGGCTGTGGCTGTTGGTAATAGCCAGAATAGTCTTGCGAAGGGAAAGCGGTCTGCTGAGCTTGAAGCGGCTGCTGGTTGTAGGCGTTGTTCAAGTAACCAGTAGATTGGGGTTGCTGTTGTCCCATGGGGTTGCCAAACCAGTCAACGGCTGTCTGTTGCTGATAACCCTGGTTGAAGCCGGTGGGCTGCTGGGTCTGAGCGGGCGTATCGTCAAACAGCGAACTTGCATTTGCATCGTCGAATTCGCGCTTGCGTGCTTCTTCCTCTTCCTTGCTCAACTTGAGCGCTTTGGCCAGATCGTCATCTTCCTCGGGGCCTCTGTTCTTCATGGCACGTCGTCTGGCATCTTCCTCGGCCTCGTTCTTACTTGCTTCGAGTGCAAGTCTGTACTCGAGATCTTCGTCGTCGGTACGTACTCTATTGGCACGCTCGCGTGGCTTTCTCGGCGTCGAATGTGTCTCGCTGTCGTAACCTCCGCCAGACATGTCTTCGAGACCAGTAACTCTTGATTTCCATGAGTGTCTGTTTTGACGTTCGGAGCGCAGGCGTTCTTCGTCCATAATCAGAGAGGTCAACTCCTTGGCAGAGACACGAACTNNAACAAGATTAATCAGCAGGGTCAAGGCGTGACATTGTGAAGACATACTGTTTTGACCGACATCGCGGCCCTCCTCATCGAGGTAAATGAATTCACGGAGGGTGCGGATAATGTAGATGTTCTTGCGAGCCCAAGTGACGCACAACTCGGAGCCCTCGTGAAGGCAGTAGTCGAGAACTTTGAGCGATTTCAGGACGTGACGCCAGTTCTTGCCCTTGTCGTTGAGGCGCTTGTCGAGCATATCCATGACTTCATAGAAATCCGTCGAGCTGNNAAGGCATAGTGTCAGTACTGGTTGTAGGTGAGGCGCTGTGTGATGTGCAGACCTGTTGTAGGTAATCTTGGCGATTTCGGCCATGTCGGTGCCTGTCGGGCCCCAAGGATCGTTGCTGGTCGCTNNGTGCATGGTGTTAATACGGGCAGGCTTGTCGAGCGGCCAAGACTGACCATTTCTGACTTTGACCTGGACGGACGAGTATCCCTTGGTGACATTCTTGACACTCCTGAGCATATGCGACATGATGTGCGGTGAACTGGGGCTCGCAGCGGGCCCGATATGGTGCGGATGAAGGAGTGGTGAGCGATCGATGTGGACGTGTCAATGCGAGTGGATGGGAGCAGAGACAAGACAGGCAGCAGCGACGGCGACGACGGCGAGTTTGCTGTTGATTGCTACGGGACAGAAAGTGTAGGCTTTGGGCGTGCATGCGACGACGAGACGAGGCGTGTGGAGGTTCCAGTCGTTGTTCTCGGCACGTCTTCGTCATCGGTCCGTGCAGCCCCAAGCCCCATGGACAGAGTCCCTGCCACTGCCAACTTACTTGCCTGCCCCTTTGGGAGAATCATTCTTGTTCTTATAGTATTAATCACTTCTTTGGTAGTGTGCAACAACATGTGCATTTTTCGCTGCTTTGGCAGTCTCTATAGTATAGTTACACAAGCGTCAAGTCATTATCAGCCTCCGACGCAACCACGCCCTACATATATGCCGCTGAAAGACTCAAAAGAATAGCAAAATGCCACCACTGTCCCACCAGAACACCGAAAGTCGGCAGAGCCACTCTAGAAAAATAGAAAGACAAACGAATGAATACTGTCAAAACGCCCTTCCGTGCATCTGCCCACAATCTGTGCTGCAGCTTTGTCCGTGTATTGAGAAAGCAAAAAATGAGAATACGACGAGACTGTCGAAATTGGACTCCGTCCTACTCTTTCACACCCAGTGCGCCTATCTGCCAAAAACCCCCGCGCCGTTTATGCTGCCAAATGTCTTGTACATGCCTTATTGCGGGTGTTGAGCCCAAAGCTCCTGACCTACGTGGCCAATGCGTTGCGCGTGGTAAGGGTCCATGGGATCCGTGCTCTGAGGGCGACGCATGTTTTGGTTCTGGTAATACAGGTTTTGTGCGTTTTGAACGTACTGCTGAGTGTTGGGATCAGGGTACGAATAGTCGGCTTGCTGGGCTCCACCAATAGATTGGTGAGCAGGAGACTGCCAGCCCGAGCCACCCATGTGGGGGCTACCACCAACGCTGCCATTCTGGCTTGGCGGGTTTGTGGTGGGCGGTTCCAGAGTCGAAGGTAGAGGGTATGCACCTGGGTGAGAGGTCAATGGCTGACGGGCTTGACTAGCTGAGCTGGGCATCGAGTAATGAGAGTTGGCTGGGGAGGCGGAACGCGGGCTGTGTGTAGCCATTTCGTTACGCATGTGTGGAGGCATCGTCATACCGCCGTTCATGGCATTCATGTAGTAGTCCGAGGTGGAACGCTGAAGTGCAGCAACGCCGTTCATACCACCAGCGGGCGAAACGGAGACGGGGCGGTCGTGAGGAGAGGGAGTAGGCATTGGCGACTTGTTCTCCGAGTATTCTTCTCCATCAGAGCGCGATCCACGCGTCTGCATCGAGGCACGCGAAGCCAAGGCTGCAGCAGTGGCAGCGGCTGATTCTTCAATGGTGCCGGTGTGGTGGTTTTGGTGACGCGTCAGAGTTGTGCGACGCGTAAAAGTCTTTTGGCAGTCGGCGTAGGGGCACTTGTAAGGTCTCTTGCCAGAATGGATTCTGCGATGACGTGCAAGAGAGGAGGAATCGCTGAAGGGCTGTATAGAGACTGTTAGCAAATTTGACGTGACAGCAGAATCTGGAGACGCGTTAACGAACCTTGCCGCAGCGCTCACACATGTGAGGCTTCTCTCCAGTGTGGACGCGAGAGTGCACTGTAAGAGCAGAACGCTGAATGAACTGCTTTCCGCAGCCTGGNNGTAATCGCACACGTGAGGGCGCACTCCGCTGTGAATACGTTCNTAAGACGCGTGTCAGCACTGAGCTTCCCGAGACCTCACAATCAACATACCATGTCTGGCAAGATCACTTCTGCGAGCGAATCCCTTTCCACAGGTCGAGCATGCAAAAGCCTTGGGCAGGCCACTTCCAGTACTACGCTGAGTCGTTTCTTGTTGAGGCTGTTGATCCTGGACTGGCGGAGGGGCTGCGTTCATGGGTGGTTGAGCATATGCTGGGTCGTTCGAGGTAGGGTGATATGTATGTTGGATCAAGGGCATCTGCTGGTGCAACTGAGAAGGCGAGGGGTAGCGCATGCCAGGACCAAGGCCGTTTAGACCTTGAGGTGGGTAGGCGGCGGGATGAATGGCAGGGGGAGCTTGAGACGAATAACGGGACGAAGGATCCGAAGGGTGAGGTGAGACTCCGCGCTCGGAACCATTCTCGGACTTGATTCTACCGGCGGGCACGTAGAGGTTCTGAGTGTACTGAGGCGCGGGTGCCGCCGACGACATGTCGTGGTGGGCCGGAGGGGGNTAGTGAGGGACTTCGTACTGCATGACTCTGTCGGGAGTGTCTGATGGAAACTTGTTAGTATTCAGGATGCTATTCAACTTCATTCTGCCGCCGATGCCGCTGTCCCTCCTCATGCTGGGCCACAAGAGTGAATCGATCCGAGGGAGCAACATGTGTGTGGCCGTATGAGACAAAAAGATATGTCTACGTATGTGCAAGAAGACGTTTGGCACACGGCGTGTGTGTGTTTGGGACTACTGACTGATGGGCAGGATTTTTTCTCTTCGCCAGGCACGCGTTATAGTGAGATGCGCGACGAGGTGCAGACGAGGAGAGAGCAGAGGGTTACTAGACAAACGCGTCGAAGACAAGAAAATCTAGCGTTGTTGTGGTGGTGGTGAGGAGCGAGAGCGAGAAAGGCGGTCAGGACTGGATTAGGATCATGTTAGTTGCTGGACATTAAAGACGGTCGAGGGTCGAGTGAAAGAAGAGGCGGCGACGATAAGGTGAGTGGATGAGTGAATAGAGGGAGGGACCAACAAAAGCGTCAAGGCGTTGCGGTCGATATGCGGTCGATGCGCGCGATGGATGGATGCAGCACAAGAGGGACGGGTGACGGGAAAACGCGTGTGTTGATGGAAAAAACGAACAACGACGAGGGCGATGATAGGGAGGCGAGGATTGGAGAGATAACACAAGCATACCTTTTGATGGAGACAATGATGAAAACTGCGCACAGTTTGTGTAAAAGAAACAAAAGAAGAAGCCGCGACTTAACACGGAGACTCTTTCTTGATCTTCTGTTCGATGAAGAGTGCGCAGAATGGAGGGTTTGGAAGGAAGGAGCGAAGACCAGGATGCGACCGGTGTGAATTTTGGCAGGGAGCGTCCCACGAAGGTCAAATGTGGCTGTGGCCGACGCTATCCCGGATTTGGTTGGCTTCTTTGCTTCTCAAACACTGGCTTCTTCGACTTTTCCTCTCTGCTCGAATTACACTCCTGCTGTGCTGCCTCTTGGGGAGATTGCCTTGTGTCAGATTCTCTGTGGAAGGCACCTTTTACTTTCGTGCCTTGCAAGTCTCTTTTCCCCTTTTTCTGCTCGAATTTCTGCCGACCTAATGTGCTTCTGCACGACGTCACCGGCTTCTATTATGGTCACCTTCGAGAAGGTCGAGAGAAGTCCCGAGGGAAAACGCCCCTTGGTCTGTTTCACTCTTTTCTGACGAGTCACGGATGTCCTGCACCCCTTGACCGACTTCCTGGGCGCTGTTTCGAGGCTCTCCGAAAGAAATGAATTATTCAGTCCTGCTTGTTTTCCAGTCCAGTCTTTTTGATTTGATTCGTAATCCCACAGAATTGTTCGGATCTCTACGGGATTTGGTTTCGTGTTCTCTTGTTCCAGGGTTTTCCAGTGGTGTGTGTTGATAATGTGTGTCGGCCTTCTTCTCCTTCCAGGGCACAATACGCGTATCTATCCGTGTGACCGAAGCGGTTCTCGGATCACGACAAGTCCGTAGAACTGACGTCTGGTCTTGATCTCAGTTGCAACTTCATGCGGTTCGTTCGGCTCTAACTTACCTTTTTATTTTGGTGTGCAATAAATAGTCGCAGCCAGCAGTCTTGATATAATAAGAGTTCGGACACGCTGTGATCTGATCCGATTATAGATGTATCTGTGTTGATTGTTGATATAACAGACAGGCAGTCGACGATCAAGCAAAGGTATCAAGTCGATGATTGGATGATGGTAATCAAGAGTGGATTTCAATGATGAAGGATGAAAAAAGTGCACAGGATGTGGTCAAGTTATGGGCGATGGGACGGAATAAAAGCAACCAGGAACGGCGGCATTCTCTTGCCATGATGAAAGAGAGGCTTCACACTGGCCTTTGCCATATTCTACTACTGCATCTTGATCTGAGCGTCCCCCTGTTGACCAGTATCCAAGCGGGTTCGAAATAAGCATGTATGCTCCGCACCCGCTGTTCCATCAATCTCACNTTATGGATACGGGTCTGATGAGCGCATTGTCAATCTCAATATGGTCCAGATCTGNNATTGACTGTCGAATCATGTTCCAACATCTACCAACAGATCAGTGCGTTCACTTACTTATCCAAGCCTAGCACCTGTTCGGTCAGTCAGAAGGATCGTGTAGTGGTCGAAGCTCTCTCACAACCCTCCAAGAAGTTGACAGATGGGTGATGCTTGCAGCAAGCGTACGCAACTTGGGACAAGTCAATTCCGCCACCAACCCAGAGGCTTGGTNNAAGTTGGTGGCTGCAAAGTGTGCACACCTGCATGAAAGATTTCCCATTCTTGCAAATCATCTGTGCAGGCAAGCTTTGGCGACGGCGACTGCGGGACGGACCTGTCCTGCCCTGACAGATCCGCTCGACGATACAANNACCAAGTCGACAAGCACTGTGCGCATTCGAGTCTTGTGTGTATGTGCCTTGGGAGACTTTCAGTTGTCAATGATCAGAGCGCATCAAAAACTGTTCAAGGGTTCAACAAGCTCGGCTGCTCAGGAGCACACGAAGGTCTGTTACAGCACACGTTATGCGGAACCGAGCAACAGCTATCACCACAAACGGTCGCACTCGTGTACTCGGGTAGTGCGCACCGTTGCTGTTCAAGAACCTCTACTCACGGCCCAGGAACCACTTTGAAACACTCGCGAGAATGCACCAAGACGCATCTTTGCAGGAAACCATTCTGGTGGTATCTTACAGCCATGCACGCTCGGCCATCAGATCCCTCTCATTTATTGTGTGTGTCCTTTTTATCACAACCAATGACTTGCGATCAGGACAGATGACCCGGTTGCGTCAGGCCGACAGCACTAAAGGTTCCATCTGCTCACCCGATCTAGCCGCCGAAAGGAACTTGGCCGAGGGCTTCAAATGAGCCATCACTATCGAATTTTTAACAAGCATACAAACAGCAGATGTGACTGTGCAATGATCTGTTCAACGATCTCCAAATCGAACATCAGCAGTGCTTTTACTATTAAGATATCTAGATTGGTGACGCCATTGACTGTGATTCGATGGCGCAAGGAAGACAGACGTGCGTTGACAGCGGCCAGAAAGTGGCAGGTGTCGGTGCGTCTCTTGCACTCGTCCCTCTTGAGGACCCAGCTACCTGGATTTGCTTGTCGACATGGGCGATCGCGCCATGGGCTAGTTCTTTGTCCGTGTGTTCCCCGCCGCCATGCTCTGTCAACGTGCATCAACCGCGGGTCGTAGTGAGTGTCTGTTCTTTTTGTGGACCTTGCCAGGGGAAAATCATCCGCCATCGACCTCACAGAGTCATGTTAAACATGTATCATGAGGAGCCATGTGGAGATGTAATCCCATACCGGCCTCTAAATTGCCGGTCATACAACTTGTCTTAGAGGCGAAACATTTCTAGCGGAGCCGCCGTCGAATGGCTATCTGCTGCAGCACATAGATTTGCTAACAATCATGCAACTACTACGAAACTTGTCCTTACCCACCAGCAGCGTCTGCGGATGTTCTACGCATGCACCACTCAACGAGAAACCGCGAGCTCATGCCACCGATTCGATGCATGCACTCGAAGGTTAGTATCCTGCACGCAGCAGACAAGGCTGAGCCCTACAAGGTTTCGGGGAGCAGACACCAACGGTGGAAAGAGCTCGTGCTCTATCGGCGTCATATAGGGCTTGCATATACCGCTCTGGACAGCCATAGATACCAACCTATGAGAGTGTTCATGGTACGACACGGCAATTTTAATACTTGAACGCACACACTGTAAGATTTGTATTCATTCGGCCGTCTGACAATTTGAGTTTTCGAATATCAATCTACAGCTTAAGGAGAGATACTACATCGGGCCATTGGCAATGTAGCACATTGAGTCTGAGGTCGCGCGAAGGGAACAGATCGCGAGCGAGGTTTGTATGCCTTGAAATCATCATCACTGTTTCGAGAGAGCTGGTAATTGATTGCCATTTGTGCCTTACGCACGTACTCTGCTCTTTGACCATCTTGCCAAAATGATTGACGATGAGCCATCAGATTGAGGCTGCAGATTGCCGCCGACTTGGCGACGTCCTATCCTAGCCGATCACGTAACCGACTTCCGCAATGAGTCTCTTGCATCTGCTTGCATGATGCATCAATTAACCATCAGGTATCAATTCACTTTACAACACCAAAATCAGGCTGTCAGAACATTAGAGGCGGCCATACTGGACGGTCCTTGATCGCATTCTCATTGTGGCCCTGGTCGTCCGCAAATCTGACTGGTTTCTTCAAAGTTTCCTGAGGGGACACAATTGGTGTACCTAACACCGACTGCTGTGCGAAGAACCGCTCACGTCTCATTGTCAATGAAAACATGCAAGATTAATATATGCGATGAACGTCTCACCGACTCTTTGACCTGACTCACAACGCAATCGTCGCGACGAACCATTCTCGGAAGCCGTGAATTCTGCCTTACCAAGAGCGTCTCTGCTACGAGCAGATCCTGTTTGCACTCTGCTCTATTCGAGAATTCTGATCACGAATGTGTATTCAGATACACACTTCTGTAACATGAAACAGACGTCGTAGTCTCGTACTAATTGCCCAATTCCTAAAGAAGCAATACGAAGGCCATGTGAGCATAGCATTGACCATCGGCTCCAGCACATCGGACATTCTGGATATCTTCCCTCACCTGCATTAGCAGCTTTCTCTAACATTACTCTACCGCTATCATAACTTTGAAATGGCCGAGCTTCCGGATTAGACTTTGCCCTGGTGGGCAGTGTTAGACTGCATGAATTGGGAGGCCTGAGGTGGGAGTCACAATGACCTCTTTTGTCGCTGCTATCCGAAACAGATGAGACAACCGTCTCCTTGGAGATGCATACGATTACATCACTCGAGATGTTGCTGTCGAGCTGTCAATGATTCATGTGTCTGAGAGGGTCAAATCGCTCGCCAGTTAGTGATGGAAGAACTGTTCTCTGGACTCACGGAGCATTTGCTGTCGATGAGTCAACCTGGTGCCTTTCAGCTTGCAGACGCCTTCATGCTCAATTGGTGACTACTGCACGAGACTGGATATAGCTCCGCATGAATCCTTCTTGTTCACCTTCTACTGTACCTCAGCTCACACGCATCTGCACACTCCCTGCGTGGCTTCTGACCACGAGGTCTATCTTTGCATGAACTCCGCTGGAACCCAGCCGTTTTGATTCTGGGAACCTCTTGTCCCCAGTCACCTGGTTCCAGGCTTTTTGCTGTTGGTAAACCTTCTGGCTGAGCGTGTTGTCGAGCGTCCCCGTGTACTAAAGTCTGTGACCCCCACCGTACTCCGACTTTAGCTAAGAGCAAGATGTATGCCATAAAAGACATAGTTGTTGCTTCTCAGTGGATACTATTATCATTATCGTGCATTTCTATAGGCATACGCTGTGCATACTTGAGTACAGGGGGGAAGTGAGGAGCTACTTGTGAAGTCGTCAATGTCTGGAGCGAGTACCAAATACAAGATCGACAACAAGCCTATAGATCCAATTCGATAGTCTTTTAGCACTTCAAATGCCCAGAGTCTTTAAGTTAAGTGCAAGAGTTGCAAACTTGCATCGTCGTAGAGCATGTATCGAACTTGCTATGAGATACCAGGGTCATACTAACAACAAGATTACTTGGCGACCAGATAAACATATTGTCATAGCTGTTTGAAAGCAATGAATGAAGCTGCAACTACCAAAAGAAAGACGCGAATCTGGTGAAGAAGTAGCTATCTCGATCAATAGTTCTAGCAACAGCCAAAGCAAAACTTTGTAACAACCAGCGAATAGGGTATATAGCGCTAAACCATGTCATGAATTCAGAAGCAAGAAAACAAGAACAAAAAATAGCCTCCTGTCATGCAGTCATTATCGTTACTGATTCTCCAGCGAACCGATCACTCCCCCCACACGTTACTCTGTGATTCTCTGCTTCTTCTTCGGCGTACCTTCGAGGACCAGGCTTCCTGACTTCTTCATCTCAGACAATGCATCATCGGTAATCTTTCTCTTCTTAGTGAGCGCCTGCTGCCTCTCAGCGATACGCTGCTCGAAGTCAGAAGCAATCTTACGCCTGTTCTTGCGTGCAGCTTTGAGTTTCTCGAAGACTTCTGAGAAACGCTCTTGAAACCAGTCTCCGGCCTCTTCCCACTGTTCAAGCTTCAACGAAGAGAAGAGCTCCTTCTGACGATGAACGTCAAGCTCAATAACGGATGCAAGTCTCTCGCTTAGTGGTTTCGAGAGGTCAGACTGAGTGTCGTGAAGATCTTCACGAGGTGCACCATCGAAAGGTTCGTTCTGCAACTCAGCAAAATCCTTTAAGTACAACTCCTCTAGGTCGTAATCGAGATCTTCTGGGTGTGTGTTCTGTTCGTGGGTTTCCTCTGGAGGATCTTGGGTCACGTGTTGTTCCTCATGATCGAAACCGTCGAGAAGCTGGTCTTGATGATCAACCCTTCTTGTATGGTGCTGACGACGATGATCAGCTTCGTTGACGCGTTGTTGACGGTGATCGATTTGGGCACGAGTAGGCTGTCGGTGTGCTTGGCTGGGTTGTTCGATAGGGGCGTGTGAAGTGGACTTGTGGACTGCGGCCGTCTGGGCGGCAGCTTGGAACTGCTCTGGACCATGTTTGGCCACAGGCTGAAAGACCGCTTTGGTCTTGCTTTGCGATTTATTCTGATATTGTACATCTCTCTGACTTATCGTTGGGTTGGTTGTGACTTTGAACTGATCCTTGAAATGTTGCGTATGAAGCGGTTGTGGCTGGATGACCAAGGGAGTGGAAATGACCGGTCTCTGTGGGATCTTGGTCGTCGTATGAAAATCACGAGGCTGCTCAGCACGGAAATGGGCTTGTGGATGCTCGATATCGACTTCATCTTCAGAGATCTCGTCTGGATCTGGCTCACCAGAAGTTGTAGGAGGATAAGAGTTTGGGCTGACTTGGCGAGGACGAGCCATGTCTTGATGCACCTGCGACATCAACTTGTTGAGCTCTCCAACATCTGCATGGCGGCCGTTTTCTTGATGAATCTCGAGAGCCTCCTCGTCATATCGATCGTACTCTTCCCCATGCTGAGAAGCATCTGAAGCATAATCTTGATCATTGAGGGATGACTGAGTTGCATCAAAAATCTCCGTGTCTGTGTCATACATGTGATGGCCATTGTGCTCGTGGGCATTGCGCGTCGTTTGGGCTGTTGCTGGCCGAGCAGGATGTGGTGCATCCCAGTGACCGTTGGACTCTCCAGGATTGCGACTTCGAATAAACTTCTCCATGCCTGGCATGATGGCCAACACTCCGAGATATGTCGATCCGAAAGAGTGAGGATGTGGATGGTAGAAAAGTCGCTCGAATGGAATAAACAATGCGATAAGCTCCTTATCGTCAACCCCGCGCTTTCCCAATCAGATTCACGTCACTATTTAGACCCTGTCCTTTAGCCAGCCACTTCCTTTCTTCAATTCGCACCTGCCGTGTCTCGATTGACGGATTCTACTCTCGCTTCAAACACCCAAGATGAATGATACACAGCATCGCGGTTTTGATGCCTTGCCAAACGAGGTACCACCAATACCTACCCCATCTTGTTTCTCAGTAGTATCCGGCTAATGGCCAGGGCAGCTTCTATACGACATTTTGCAATCCTTTACTACAAAACATGTCTTGACCTTTGCTCCAGTCTCGCGCAGGTTCCATTCTATCTGCGTCAGAATCCTGCAGAATCGCTTGACAGTTGCTGCTACTCTGCTCGACCACGTTTTGATACTCGAACTATATCCGCCAAGTGCTAGATTGACGGCTGGCAAGCTGTTTTGTACATCCCTAGGTACCTCTCTACTCGACGAAGAGTCTCTTGAGAGCGTCTCAGACTCGGCAAAGATTGGACATCTGGGAAAAGCCGTCTATTCCAAATTCAGACCTCAACATCAGGAGGTGCGAAGACCCTCCCTGAAACATCCTGCTGGGGACATTCCAGGCTCGAGAACTCATCCAAGTTCTGCTGATCCAAGTATTCACGCCCACAATGCAGAGAGTAATCTGGTCTCTCAACAGGTTTCTCTGGATGCGGACGAGTTGTTTACTCAACTGATCGCCACTCTGATGCTAGTAAAGCCAGGACCGCGTCCAGACACTATACTTACAGCTGTCGAGGTCTGCGAAGGTACCATCAGAGTTTGGAGAGATTGGCTGGCCAAACAGAACAAAGCGAACATAGATTCGACATCGTCACGCTCTCCTGCAGATGATCCGTCTACTCTTTGGGTCAACACGGCAGATCAAGCTGTTGGTGTCAAGTTTAGAGTCAAAGAGAGAAAGTGGAAAAGAGATGTTCCTATCTTGGTCTCTGCAGACGAGGAAGTTGCCGTTTCGTATACAGTTGATCTTGAAGAGGTTGTATTGAGGACGTCGCACCTATTGTTCATGGTGGAGGAATCACTAAGAGAACAGTACGAGCCACTGAGTAGGCAGCTGTACTTGAGACCAGTCTGAAACTTTTTGACGTTTCGAGGGTTCGTAGAAGCAGTTTCAAATGACTCAACCTCTTGGTCTACCCAGTAGCCTTGCTCCAAGTTTCGAAACCTTGAGAACATCTCTGTATGTAAGACTGATCCGAGTGGTGCGCACGTTTTTGCCTCCATTTTCAGTAAAGATTTTGCTGTCGCCGAGAAGAGTCCAATTAGCCACAGTGTCGGGTCTCAAGTCCTCGTCAATATCGATTTCTGAGATTCCATGTAGAGTGTCGGTATATGCAGACCCACAAGTGACAAGAAGAGAGCGTGGTTCTTGCAAGACACGCCACTTGGGTGATGAGCTGACTGGAGCTTGATCCCCATCCTGATTCTTCTCGTAGATATCAAGACACAAAGCACTTGACAGGCTTACAGTGGCTACGATCGGGTGATATGCTGCGCCATCCTCGTGTGGCATGATACCTTCATTTGGATTGTACTCGTTGATCAAGACGTGATTAGGCGAGTGATGTGGACTGTCACTGAAAAGACCAAGTGATCTGAATTTCGAGATGATGGGTTCAACGAGCCAAGGAGGCAGCGGCGCTTCAAGGAGGGTGTTGCTTTTNGATAGTGAAGATGGATGAGTTTGCAAGCGGCGGTGTTGTAGTTGGATCCAGCGATTTGATGGTATTGCGGTCAACAAATCTGCTTCTTCCTTGTCGTTGATGAAGTTGGGCACATAGAACATGCTCTCTGGTATCTCCGGAATCCTGTGGTTCTCGAATGCACTGCTTGTCGCCATGTTTGGGTGAAATTGCCGGCAAGATGTGATAAACAATTGGAGGAAGTGTCTGCAATAGCGATTATATGCCCGATGATCGTCCGCAAGATGGCAACACGTTGCGCATTGCTCACTTGCACAATCGAATCAGACGCGATGTCAACAAGATTGTTGTCAACGACTTGAAGGAAACAACGCTTGGTTGCACCTGCACAATTCAGAGTCGCGAGGCCAATAGCACCTTCTTCTTTAAACAACAATCCGCCCGACCACATCAAGATGGCACCAAAAAACAACAAAGGCAAAGCGAAGGAGCCAGAGAAGGCCGGCGCAGCGAAAGTGAAAGGAGGTTCGTACAGAGCAATTTTCCCTATTCAGCATGCTGACCTCCATTATCACACAGCTCAGAGTATCAATGTCCGCCACATTCTATGTGAAAAGCACGCAAAGAAGGAGGAGGCACTTGCCAAGTTGAATGCTGGCGTGAAGTTCGATGAAGTTGCCAGAGAATTCTCTGAAGACAAGGCTCGTCAAGGTCAGTCGTTCAATGCCACGGTTCATGTGAGAGGTTTTCTGACGACATTCGTCACAGGTGGTTCACTAGGCTGGAAGACCAGAGGAGGTCTCATGCCCGAATTTGAGAATGTTGCTTTCGAATTGCCGGCCAGCACCACCAACAGCCCCAAATGGGGTGAAGCCAAGACTAGTGAAGGCTACCACATTATCATGGTTGAAGGTAGAAAGTAGGGAAGAACTCTTTGTCTGAAAAGCTTCATATTAAGGTCTGCCATGCTTTACGACTTTTGTAGAATTAAGGCAAAAGATATGATCTGACATTCATTCAACTGGCGAAAAGAATTGCGAAGAAAGAAACATCCGCTCGAGGACATTCATAAGGAGCGTAAGAAGAACAAGAAGAGGAAGGAACCTCGATGAGGTGCCAAAGAAAAAGAATCAAAACCTTGAACGATTCCCGATCGTTCATCAAATGTCTAGCATCCGTGCCATCACCCAGCATATATCCATCCATAGAGACATTATCATCTACCAGGTAAAACTCTCCTCGTAGAAATCAATAGTCGTCTTCTCGCAGCGTTCTCTGACGGCACGTCTGACATCGTCACCCAAACCTCCAGTACCACAGACACTGACGGCCATGGCGCCAACCTGTTTGGCTTGTTCTGCAGAAATCAGAGCACCAACGTCAGGCTTACCAGGGAACATCTGAACTGAAGCGCTAGGCGAATGGATTTCCTTAGTGCTCTTGGGACGAGTGACGAAAAGAAGAATACGGAGACAATCACGTCTCTTCTCCATGGCCAAAATCTCAGTCATCCAAGGACGAATCCACTCGAGATGTTCTGGGCTCTGGAGGATCCATACCAAAACGACCTTGCGAGTAGCACAGGTATTGTTGGCGTAGCCACCGACAAGCNNTTGACGGGCATGTGGCACGGCATGAGTGATACCAACACCAGCAGCGAACAGCATGACGTGACCATAGGACTCATAAGAATCCGCAGCTCCATAGGGACCCTCGACAAAGGCATTGGTAAAGAATCTGCCATCAGGAGCATTCTCAGCTTTCGTCCAGAGCGAGTCGGTGAAACCGGTACGACGACGAATAATCAGAGACATGGTTGTCTTGCGTCTGGCCAATACGTCGAGTGCATCAGTTGGCAATTTCTCGGAGGTGAGATCCTGTTCCTCTTGACTCCAAGCGATGGTGAATGGGTGACTTGTCCACATGCCAACCGAAGGCAGGTACAGGTAGAGGTGTTGACCAGCACGGAACTTCCAAGGACGTGCCATGCGAATGGTGACTCTGATAGCCTCACCAGCCAGAGCCTCGACTTCAGCTTTGGTACCGCCGCGACCGACATTGTGGCGAATAAGAATGGCGAGGCGTGCAGTACGTTCAAAGACCCAAATAACAATCACACCAAGAATCAAGATCTGCTGGGGAAGTGTCTTGAGATGGATCCATACAGTGACGATAGCAATGACTGCCAGGATAATGTGAACGTGCAAGAAGGTTTCGTAGAATGCATGGCGGACGACTGATGGTGAATGTAGCAACAGGACGATGAAGGCGCAAGTAGCCTGTTTGGATGTGAGTCAACGAAGAAAATGCCAAAGGTAGGTACAACTTACGATCGTGCCAGTCAGGATGAGCTGACTGCTTGCCATGGCCTTTCCAATGATATTCCAGCCGACTGAAGATGAGGGAGCTNNTCACCAAGGTTAGTCGAGTGACAATCACAAGCAATGATACAACATACCAGCCATAATCTTGCTTGCCATCCATGCTGCAGTATGAGCCACTGCTTCAAGAACCACGATACGGCCAATCCAACGGTGCATCAGATTGTAAGTATCGAATGAGATATCGAGCAACTTGATCAGCGGGTTGTTGCGACCAGCCAGCAGGAATAGGGGCAGCATGTTCATCACTGACAACACGCCTGTGCGGTTTCTGATCTCGGTAGCAACATTACCACCGCTCCAATGAATGCTAATGACGCAGAAGGCAAT
Source organism: Aureobasidium mustum (assembly GCA_903819665.1). Classification (NCBI taxonomy): domain Eukaryota; kingdom Fungi; phylum Ascomycota; class Dothideomycetes; order Dothideales; family Saccotheciaceae; genus Aureobasidium; species Aureobasidium musti. The sequence goes on along the minus strand of CAIJEO010000008.1, from coordinate 1,464,058 downwards.
GTTCATTGCTAGATAGCCTNNGGAGAAAGAAGATCAGCAATTTATACGTCGAGAGGGCATATGTAACGACAAACCAATGAGGTACATAGTCTGAAGTCTGCCTGGTAACGTTCCCATGCTGGCTGCAGCCGAGAGCTTGAACTCGCGATTGTGTCTTCTGCGGAAAAGAGGAGCATCGATGATGTTGCGCCTCAGACTGGCCCATCCAGGGTGAGGACTGACAAAGTAGTGCTGTTTCTCGTTCTCCAGGCACGCAAGTGTTCGAACATAGCGCAAAGCAGTAACCGTGATGCGATAAGTGAAGATTGCTGCGACAGTCGCGGCCCAGACATAACCAAGGTACCATTGGATACGATGGTTCTGATAATAGGAGTCGTAGAGCAGGGCCTTCTGCTCGGGTGTCATGCTGGGACTGTAGGCCGTTACAGCGGTCGTAAGGACGGCAAAGAGCAATGGAGTGTTGTATGATGCCATGTTGGATGGTTCTCACTGATCAACAGGAGGGGTTGGTAAACAATGAAAGGATTGCAGAATCTAGACTTCTACACCGTTGACATTCAAAGGGGTTGCTCAAGAATGAAAAGGTGGCCGGCACCGTAGCTTCGAGGACGAGAGAAGCTGAAAAGGCTAGACCTGAAAGATACTGAAGAACGAATGGACGACCAGCACAGCTGTCTTAGGGATGCAGTGTCGGGCAAAGACTGGGGTCGGTGGCACGCAAGGTAAAGAATCGCAATCACTGTAAATAGAAATGACGGAATCCGTGAAGGAAGGGAGGCGAAGTGTTGATTCAGAAGGACTGTCAGAGATTTATCGTGCTTCAAACACCTGGTCTTTTACCCTATCCATGCACGTCTCCCTTGTCAGCATGTGCCTCTAAAGTGTTTTCGCATCGTCTTGGTGGTGACTGCTGCACGTTTCCTGTTGCAACCGGGCCCAAAACATGAAACACGAAATGGTGGGTCGCGGAGTCTAAGGAGCAGGTTTTGGGGTGAAGCGGCTACCGAAACTGACTTTCCAGGGGTACTTTGTCCAGCGCCTTGCGATTCGATCTGACAGCTGACACTGCTTCATAGCTGAGCTGGCGCTTCGTCGATCATGCTTCACACCCCTGCCAGGCACACATCTTCGGATCGAACCACAGCCTCAAACCGTGGCCATAGCATATTCTGCAGCAACACAGCACACAAGCTCTCGTCCTCTTCTTGGATCTAGACAACGGTAGTAGAACCAGCGGGGAGCCTGGTCATCGAGCGCCACAGCGTTACAGTCTCCATCTTGGATACGCGTAGCCTATGGTTCACAACCACTACGTACTTCTTTGTTCTGTGTTGACAAACAAGAATATTGATTGGACAACGAGATTACCTAGTCTGCACAATTGTTGTCCGATGTCAAGGCTTGAGATTTGCACGAGCAAATCGCACATCTACTGCTTCTTCTCCATGTCTCACACAAAAGAGTTCGTCTTCTCCTGCAATCCTCGCTCTTTTGAGAGTGCAACTGCAGTTGCCAACTTCTCGCGTGCTTTTAGAGTTCATTTCTCTCGAAGAAGCAAGTATGACATGCTCGCTTGGACTCTGGCTCATTTATCTCTAGCACGACAAGTCTGAGCATTGTTGTTAGCGAGGAGATTCGGCTGCTTGGCCAATATGTTGCTTGATATGATCATATGAAGGACATGCACAACCAACCGTAAGTTTGGCGCGCTAAGCGGAATCAGCAGCAGAGGCCGGAAGATCCATCAAAATGTGCAATTGCCGCCCAGCAGTAGTTACAACAAGGACCATCGGAGATTCGTCATTGCCTCTTGTCGTAATATCTTACCCGAGGCGTCTATGTTCTACCTGCATCGCAGCAGATCACAAGGTTGCTTTCTAACCAAGACGGTGATCTTACTGCGCAAGCCTCGGATATATCGTGTCAGATCGTACTTCACAGCCTTGATATCATGAAGCTACCAGTTGCGTAGATGTAAACAGAAGAGACCCGTAAGTCAGGATACTCCGAGATCAGGTCTAGAGCCGGGATCAGAATTCATGTGGTGTAACATGCACGCATGTCGAGCATACGGATCTTCTGTGAATCAAACAAGACTGGTATGCATCCATCTCGCAACTCTTCCGATGGGTGTTACAGGCGAGGCACACAGGCATAGCTTTTGCAGGTGTCGTCGAAAAACGGTAGAGAGCACGTCCTTGGTCAGTCAGTCGTTCAGTGCATGAGAAAGTGAACACTACCGCAAGGCAATCGATAGGAAACAAGGATGAGATATAAAAGCTGTCCAACTTGGTGTTGGGAGGTTGACAAAATTCGAATAAGTTCATTCATGAGCATGACTGAGGCATTCGTGAAAGTGGAGGTTTACAGGTCAAAGGTTGAAGTGGTCCGTGCACTGGCTTGCGGACTTGCGCGCGCGCCCTCGTCTCCCGACGCTCGATCAGCCAGCGACTTCGACCGACCTTGACATTTACCAGATTGCAATCAACATTCACCATGTCGTGGCGCAGTCAAGGCATCACCGGTAGCAACAACATTCCTCTTGGTAACCGTCGCAGGTTTGAGGCGAAGATGGCTCACCCGCTGCCGAGGAGAGCTACAGCAGCGGCCCCGTCGAAGGCGAGAGCCTCAAGCGCGGTCGCAGCCCTGTCAGAGGTATGTCCGTCGCATCCAACATTTCTGCACTCTGCTCACAATTGCCTACAGAGCTCAACCCCGACGGTACCAAGAAGAGAAAGAAGCGCAACCGATGGGGTGACGCAACCGACAACAAGGCCGCTGGTCTGATGAACTTGCCCACCGCCGTCCTTGGAAACATGACAAGCGAACAGCTCGATGCCTATACACTGCACTTGCGTATTGAGGAGATCAGCCAGAAGCTGAGGATCAACGATGTTGTCCCAGCCGATGGTGACAGGTGAGTTTCATTTCTTCCCTTTCCCTTCCGTTATACAACTGACACGCCGTGCAGATCACCCTCTCCGCCTCCGCAGTACGACAACTTCGGTCGCCGTGTCAACACTCGCGAGTACCGCTACAAGAAGCGCCTCGAAGAAGAGCGCCACAAGTTGGTCGAGAAGGCCATGAAGACCATCCCTGGCTACCACCCACCTTCTGACTACAGACGTCCTACTAAGACACAGGAGAAGGTCTACGTGCCTGTCAACGACTATCCAGAAATTAACTTCAGTATGATTGCTAACCTCTTCCCCTCCATTCTCCCCTTGATGATGATGGCACGCTACAGTGTGACTGCTCTTCTACCCCTAACCATTCACTGTTCTCATGTCCCATAACAGATACTAACATTTAGGGGTTTTTCCTACTAACAGTTGGTCTACTCATTGGTCCTCGTGGCAATACCCTAAAGAAGATGGAAACAGAGTCTGGTGCAAAGATTGCCATCAGAGGCAAGGGCTCCGTCAAGGAAGGAAAGGGTCGATCCGATGCCGCACACACCAGCAACCAGGAAGAAGACTTGCACTGTCTCATCATGGCCGACACCGAAGACAAGGTCAATAAGGCCAAGCAGTTGATCCACAACGTCATTGAGACGGTAACCATCAACCATCTAGAGTGGCTGCGCTACTTGATCGAACTCGGGCTAACACCATTGCAGGCCGCTTCCATTCCCGAAGGCCAGAACGAGCTCAAGCGCAACCAACTACGTGAGCTCGCGGCTCTCAACGGTACGCTCCGTGACGACGAGAACCAGGCATGCCAGAACTGTGGTCAGATCGGACACCGCAAGTACGACTGCCCCGAACAGCGCAACTTCACCGCAAACATCATCTGTCGTGTCTGTGGCAACGCTGGTCACATGGCCAGAGATTGTCCCGACAGACAGCGTGGACAAGATTGGCGCAACAGCGACCGCGCCGCTCCTGGAGCTCCTGGCCGCCCTGCTGGTCAACTCGAACCCGCCGATACCGAATTCAACAACCTCATGCAAGAGCTGGGTGCTGGTGGCGCCATTACTGGAAGTGCAGCCCCTGCTCGCATCGAAGCTGGTGGATATGGCGATGACCGTGGAGCTGCCAAGCCCTGGCAGCGTGGACCTACAGGAGGTCCTGCTCCCTGGCAGCAAGGCGGTGGCGGCGGCGGTGGTGGTGGTGGTCGCGACCGCGATGGTGGCAGCTCAGGCGGACCTGCACCTTGGGCTGCTGGAGGATCCGGTGGAGGCCGCGCAAACGACCAATACGGAGGATACAGCGGTGGACATTCTTCAGGCGGGGCAGCTCCATGGCAGCAGCAAAGTCATGCAGCACCTCAAGCTGGATATGGAGGTGGCTACGGCGGTTACGGCTATGGTGGTGGAGCTCCAGGCTATGATCAAGGTTACGGTCAGGCAGCAGCACCCGACATGGCACCCTGGCAACAGCAAGGCTATGGAGTGGCAGGAAGCCCCCACCACCTCCTCCAGCTGGCGATGCTCCTCCCCCTCCCCCTCCTCCTTCTGAGAACCCACCACCTCCTCCCCCACCAGGCGCTTAGATGTGCTGGACACAGGGGACAAACAGGAATAGCTACACTATGTAGATAAGTAGCAGTATCAAAATTGGCAGAGCAGGTTGGTGTATTCGTGTAGTCTTCAAAGTTGTGTGCAGCTTGAGTCAGTGTGCGTCTGGGCCTGGATCGGGCGTGTGACGCAACTGACGAGACGGCGGACAAGTAGTCCGTACATGTCGACTTGTTGGCTTCGCAACAAAAACTTGAACATGGCGGGCACAGAAGTCAAGACTCTGTCGTCGGCACAGTGTATACTGCTGACAGTGCACTATGCCAGCGAGGCCAATATCCGGGCTCTGCATGCCTTCACGCCGCTGCGTCTGGATGCGCTATCGCCCGAACTGGTCCTGCGCATCGTACTGAGTTATGTGCCAGAGACGGTCGACCCTTCACTATACACGACATACGTTCGCGAAGTGGCCACGCGCATCTACCTGGAGCAGCAGGAGCCCTTGGATGTAGACACGGCCCCCGTGGCCGCCCTGTCTACCGAACAAGCCCAGAGGCGCGTCAACAAGCTGTCCATCGCAGACCTCAGTCCGCCAGCCTTCCCTCCTCATGCGCCCACCGACCTATTGACTCGTTTCATCATCCACCGGGCGAACCGCATTGACAACGAGACGGGCCTTCTGGCTCTAGTCCCACGCCTAGCAGAACCATTCCTCGATACCAACGACTACCTGCGCACCTGGTACGTTTCCGTCGTCTTGCCTCTACTGCGACTCCGCTACGACTACTACCCTGAGAAGAAAGATCCACCAACACTACCCGCTTTCGAGAAACTGGATGGCCAGCAAGGTATCGACCTCTTGCTCGACAACGTGACCAACGTTGAGCATGAGATCACCTCATCTACCGAGTCCGAGGGCGTAGTCGCAAGAGATACTAGAGCAATGGTTGGTCCCTGGATGTATGGCCACACAGAGCGCAAGAGACGTCGTCTTGACAACAAACAAGAATCAAACCATGACGATCAAAACGTTGTTCGCTCTCCTCCTCGTACTGCCTTTATCAAACTCGATGGCGTGTCCAAACAAGACAAGACGGGCCACGATTGGGAGTATGTCTTTGAATGGATGGTACACAATGCTGTAAACAACTTTCCGTTAGTGACCAATCTTATCGAAGAGTGGGACGGTCCAGGAGATGTCGATCTCGGTGGTTTCCATAATCCTCAGGATTATCTCGACGACGATACCCAAGCCAAGCTTGAACGTCAGTATGCACAGGCTGCCTTTGCCAGTTGCTACGCTGCCGAAGCTGATACTCCAGAAACCATCGATGGTGCTCATGGGATTCTTGTCCGCCTAGCTCAACTGCTTGATTTTGAACCTCCTCCGGAACTTGCTACCAGTGTCAAGCAGCTACCCAAGGTCGACAAGCATGCTGAGCTGTTACACGCCACAGACTCGACCATATATCTCGAGCCAGATGTCCTCTTACGCCCCGAGCATCCTCTGGCCACCCCAAGACTCGAGACATACATGCTTCTACAGATGATGGTCTATTCGGCATACCAGCTCAACGGTCTTGGTCACAGCATCTCTATACTCAATGTTGCCAAATTACGATTCTTCTCCGGTGAGGATGAACAACTAAGTCTCTTGCTCAAGATTGTTCATGGTCTGGCTGCCAAAGGGAAGCGTGATGAACAGCAATGGCAGTACGATTACGACAGATTGATCTGGTTGTGGAACTGGAATATTGAGCTCGAAGACCAAGGTCGCAGAGGTGCTGGCATCNTTGGCCAAATCGAGAAAACAGCCATTGAACGCGAGTTGCTCAAGGTGCTAATCTCAAGTGGATGTAAGTCTGCCGACGAAAGACTTGCTTCAGACATTAATAGACTTTTGCACATTTCTGATCACTAGCAATCAATCATACTTTCATTCTTTTTCCTTATTATCACCTTCTTGTTAATCATTTGGCGAAGTTCTAACGGATAAATACACAGGTNNTATTCACTAATCGATCGATTATACTTTTCTCCTTCAGACACTCGCCAGATTGAGTCAAAAGACATGGAACAAGTTGTCCTCGACCAGGCAATGCAACTTTACGACAATGCTAGCAACGGCAACCGAACAAGAGGCAGCATGAAGAAAGCTCAAGATCTGTATGTTGATCGGATGGATGCTTTTTTCTCACCTGTTTCTGACCAAATGATAGTANTTACCCACTGCCAGGGTCAATTTCCTCAAAGTGCCGAATTCAAGAAAGCTCTGGCCTTGATCGCCGCTACACACTCCATGTCTTTCTACTCACTGACGTTGCAGCATGGCGTTCCTTTCCAACCAGTAAATATTCGTGCTAGCTTGGATCCTCTATCGCTCCTTCCGAAGCTTCTCGAACAGAATGCCAACAGCTACACAAAACTTGATGACCTCATTGGAATTGGTCGCAACTTGATAGCGGCTGGTCTGCCTCTTCGCAATGCCGATGGCGACCTCATCGACAGGAGTTTAGAAACGGACAATGATAAGAGGACCAAGCTCTTGGTTGCTGAAAAGAGGGTGATATACATGTGCGTCGAGGCAGCACTCACCGTCGGCGACTTTGAGACTGCATACTCGTACGTTGTCAACAGACTGGCTCCACAAGACACTATCCCATCTTCTACACCAGATGGTCAATCAGCAACGCAAGAAGACGATGTGTCCTGGCGTGCAGCCTTCTTAGCTGGTCGCTACAGGCCGCAGTCGAATGCTCAGCCTACCCTTCGCCGTCTGGATCAACGCACCGAACTCCTGAGCTTAGCCCTTCTCCTGGCCCCTCCTGCGTCCTTGTCCGAGGTTCTCAACATATGGCGCCGATGCGAAGAAGAGACCAATGCCTTGCTCGCCGCCGAGACAGAAGCAGAAGAAGAATTCGACGACCGCGCAGACAAACGCATCAGCGTGCCCGGAGGCTTCTCAGATGTATCTACAGAAGGCATGGTATTTGGCCAACCCCGCCGCGAACTCGGCCGCTCGAATGCCGAGGCCAGACGAGGCGCCGACGAGGAAGCACCGATGGGATTGTTCGATGTGGCCCGGGGCGCGGCAAAGGCTTTTAGTAGGAATGCATTCCCCTTGCGTGGTGCAAGTGCTGCAACAGCAGCTTCGCAGCAGCAGCAATCCCAGATGCATGCACAGCAGCCAACGTCGACCGGTGAGGCAGTGCATGAAGGCATGGACGATGCTGGCAGAGTGCGCAGGCGAGACATGATCGCAAACACCGTGACGGGTGGTCTGGCGTCTGGAATTGGATGGATGCTGGGTGCCACTCCAGTGGATAGGAGTGCAGATGATCGGCGATGAGAGAGCTCGATGTGGCATTAAGGCAGCCTCGACCTATATCCCCTTTCTCTCGATGAGTAAGCTGCCTGACAGGACCTATTAGTATCATAACCTCCCTGGATGAAGCCTTGAAACTAGGTCCAGACCATCATTCCTTCTAAAGTATAGCCAGATGACTTCTTGAAACTAGAAGTGGGTGTTGTCTTCAGCCTCACAGCTTCACCCGCTTCACCGACTCTGCTTATGCGTTGTCAAGACATCTCACCATACAGCGGTGAATGTGGTCTCAACGTTGCACGTAACTACAGTTGTAGGGACGAGAACCAACAAAGTAGACCGTTGAAGAAGTGAAGGTAGCATTCAGTGATTGGAAGACCGAGATGGAACTACATCAGAAAACCCAAGAACAAAGTAGTAGAACCACATGCATCGCTGTCGAAACAACCGGAAGAGCAAGAACGCTTCGGCAAACCCGCTGCCAATGCTCTTTCCATCTGGAATCTCTCTGGCAGTAGAAATGAAAACCGTGATCGTGAACAAGGGAAGAGCCGGAAGTTGTCAAAACAAGAGGACGTGGAACGTCGAGCGATATAAAAACATTGAAATCAACCAGCTCGAAAAAATACAGAAGGCCACCAGGAAGCAGAGTGCAGTATTTGCTCCATTAGAATGCAGTCGTTTGAGACCGAGGCCGGGCAGAGTTGAGAAGTAAAGAGGCATACATGAGGCGAGGGAGGCTAAAGATGTCGAGTCCATTGTCGTCGACATCTGTCGTGTTCTTGAGAGGACATCAATATGTAAGATCTTTGGAAGGCGGGCTTCTGGCCACGGCAGAGGGGTCACACNNTGTCCATTGTCAGATTTGCAGTCAAGTTCGAAGAAGCAGAGAAAGGCATACCTTGTAAGCGTGTCTGAACCAAGATGTGTGACTCTTCTTCCCACCGTTCAGTATAATCCATCTATTGCATGATCCACAATATCCCTCCCATCCTTTATCGTCAGCCAATGCTCGAGTGCGGGTTGGTCGTGGAAAGGGCGTGCCCATGACAGTGATGCCGTGGCAAAAGTTCTTGTGGTCTGGTGTCCTCATCAGCACACGTTCGTCAGAGAGAATAATGACTTCACCTACANNCCAATAGGTACTGCGCTTCAGACTCAACCATTTACCAGGACGACATGCACCACACCATCCCTCTCGCTGCTTCCCGTCTCCTCTGATCCAACGCGGCATGTATAGATGGTTTGGATCTTTGAGGTTGCGTCTCTGCGGTACCATAGTCTTATCGCTGGGGTTCATGTCCTCAGACGGTGGATCCACTAGCTCAGTAGGAGGATCGGGTATGAGGTCCGTTGGAGTTGTAGTATTTGTAGTCGCGAGACTAGCATTGTCATCAACATCCCAGCAAGAAGAAGTCGGAGATATCTGGGTGCGTGGCGTGGCCATTGATGGACTCAGTTTGAAGTATGAAGTCCTGCCAGTGTGAACAATATTCTGAGCGGCAATATCTGTACGAAGTGGAGGGTGAGGAGATACAACATCAGATGTGGCCTGTGACCAGTCCCAGAGAAGAGCATCATGTTTCTCTGGATAGTATTTCTCGTGTCTCGAAGCTTCATCAGGAGAGACGGAGGTGTAGTGGTTCATGTGCACAGACGAGTTGTCGAAGCATCCCACCCTTGTATCTGAATATTGCAAGTTCACATCTCCTTCGTGCTGAGGTCTAGCATGTGTGTGAGTCTGATATCCATGCCGATAAGAACCGGCATAGTCGCAATGTCTTAGGTTATAGGTTTCCGGAATCTGATCGCCAGGCACGTCTTGAGCTCCATGATACGAGCGCTGGAGAAGCCTGTCTTCCGTGCTTGGTGGGCTGGTCTGGTCATAACCTGCGTCGCTCAAAGAAGGGTTCAGATACGTCTGAGGTATGTTGCTGTCGTTCCACTGTCCTCCATTCCCGTATGCACCTGGCGAAGCTTGAGAATACCAAGTGTTGTTTGGCCAAGTTGGCCACACTGATTTCATGTCAATATAACACCCTCTTCTTCTGCGGGACAAAGTCGACTCACGCTTGGGTTGAGCATCCTGAGTTACCCATTGGAATTGGACATTGTTATCGTCCAGCACTGGTTGCGAGATGTGTTGTTGGTGGTGCTGCTGGTGATAGTGGGTTTCATGGTTTCCACAACACACAGGTTCGTCGGCAAATTTTGGCTGTTGATTGGCTGTAGATGAAGACTGACGGCTGAAATTAGGTCGCACCGTGGTAGGGTCCACAAAGGACGAAGTCATTGCATCCTAGAAAGACAAGGAATTCCACAAAGCATCTTGGGAAAGGGAAAAAATGTGACAGGTCAATATCCCTTGAGGACTACCCCACCGGTTATAGAAAACNNCTCCCTTAAGCAAATGCATGACCATAACGGCCACGGCCCTACAAGGCCACACATCNNAAATGTAAGACCCCACGTAGTGTTTGTTGAATCCTGCGTGAGATGATGTGCTGAAACCGTCCTCGTGCGTTGAAGCCTGCATGAGCCTTCTTCACATACTGAAGCAAGGGATGGTGCTGAGCTGATCCAGACGGGGNNAATCGCATTGACANNATTAGTACTGAAAATGCGTATAGGATCAACCACTATTCGTCGGATAGCTGCATTTGAGTTCTACTTGGGAGTCGAGATGATTTGGTCAAGAATGTAAGACCATAGAAGAACCCGGATGGGAGAATGCGGCTGCAGCAAAACAAGCCTACCGTANAGTGTGTGTGGACGAGATTATTCGATCGCTCGAGACATCGGCACGTGGCTGTTCCCATAGTCAACAAGAAAAGCAGCCAGANNCTGAAGCTGTGAAGGATCTTGTGTAACACATGGCTGTCCTAGAAGCGCGGCCCAGACGGCCNNCGGCCTACTGTGATGAACATTTTGGGCTGCAGACAACCCATTCACGTGGAATGTGTGAGCAAGCGCTCGGCGANNGGACCGATGGAACAGTTGCTGCAGTCTTTGTTGACGTGCCGACAGGTGCCCTTGCAGAACGGAATTCAGTGAGGGGAATGCAGAAGCATAGGANTATTGAAATGTGAGAAATAGACGAGGTACAAAGTGGCAGTACCTTGTGTGTTGCGCGTTAATGATTCAACCTAGGAAGAAAGGTCGAAGGTCTGGTTATCAACATGACATGTGCCTAGGTCGACGGACGGCAAGAGATCGACGTAATCTTGCATGCACTATCCGTTAGTGCGCGCAAGACCGGACAATGCAACCCAGGGCACAAAACAGGCAATACGCTCGCGGAGAAGGAGCAATAGAGATACTCTTGACGATATTTCGAGCACTCAGATAGGACTGCTGACAAGTTTCAGAAGTCGAGTTTTGAGCCTCAAACATCCAGAAACGATGGGTTGTTGGCCGTTGAAGTGTGTGACCATCTCGAAAGTTTGGATCTCGTTGACTCCACTCTGATCGACAGCGTCACCGATGAGATCAAATCGGCACTCGATTCATCATCGCACCCCTGTACAATTTTGTGAACCCATCTGAGCTGCTGGGTGAACTGCTGTCTCCGTGAACTCATGACGTGAAGGCTTTCTGGGGCAAGAGACTGCCAGAATGTATTTGTCCCGCCCGTCTCTCTTGCTTTTCTTGGACGAGGTAGGTGAAGTCTTGCTCAATCATCTCGGACACCAATAATGGCTCCATATTTGGGTCTAAGAGGCTCCGGCCTTCGAACTGCTATCGCATTGGCAGCTGGACTTTGCTTTGTCGCCTTTGGATACGGCCAGAGTGATTTTGGAGGCCTTCTCACAGTCTCAACTTTCAGAGCGAGATTTCCAGAGATCGATACCATCGGAAATCCCTATAGCAGCCATGTTGCCGTCATTCAAGGAATCACAAATGCGACGTGGAATATTGGAGTATGCAAGACACGCTGCTCTACTTTAATCCATACTAATCTTCTCATTAGTNGCTTTGCAAGCGCCATCATTGCAGTCTTTCTGGGAAACTACCTTGGCCGCCGCCAAATGATTATGCTTGGCTTGGTCGTCATGGCGATTGGCAAGGTAATTCAAGCCTCCTCCTACTCCTATGGCCAATTGGTCGCTGGAAGATTCATTGCTGGCTTCGGTAATGGCTTCAACACTGCTGCTGTGCCAGCTTGGCAAGCAGAATCGACTCGTGCACATCGTCGAGGCACCATGCTCATGGTCTCTTCTGGAGCTTGCATCGCCTTTGGTGTTGCCTTGGCTTATTGGATCGACTTTGCCTTCGCATGGCTTGCTCCAAGCTCGGCCTCGTGGAGAGTAGCCACTGCATTCCAGATTGTACCAGCAATGTTGGCATTCGTGCTCATCATCTTCCTTCCCGAGTCACCCCGTTGGCTCATCCTCACCGGTAGAGAGGAAGGAGCCTTGACTGTCTTGTCGGCACTGTCCGATGCTGCTCCGGACGATGAAGAAGTTCGCCAGGAGTTTCTCCAAATCAAGGACGCCATTCTCGAGATGGCTCGTGGAGGGTTCTCCTCTGCCTTCTCGATGAACGAGTATAGATATCTGCATCGCACCATACTTGCATTCATGCTCCAGGTCATGCAGCAGTGGACAGGAATCAACCTGTTTACTCAATACCTTGCTCTCATATTCAACACACAGACAGACTACAAGCCATGGGTGGCGAGACTACTTGCAGGTTGTAGTGCGACCGAGCTGTTCCTGGCATCTTTCGTCACCGTCATTGGCATCGACCGATTCTGGGGTCGACGAGCCCTGTCCATGTTCGGCGCTGTCGGTATGTCAATCTCGCTCATCATTCTCACGGTAATGAGCTATGTCAACACAAGCTCTACCCACATCGTCATGGTGGTCTTCATCTTCGTCTACAACACTTTCTTCGCTATTGGATGGCAAGGCATGTCATGGCTATGGGCTGTCGAGTTGACGCCTCTAGCCATTAGGGGACCTAGCAATGCCATGTCAACAGCTGGAAATTGGCTCAGCAACTTTGTCGTCGTGCTCATCGCACCGATCGCATTCCACAACATAGGCTACCGGACATATATCATCTTTGCAGTCATCAATGCTGCTATCATTCCAATAGTTTACTTCTTCTACGTAAGTCTCTTCCGGTTTCAATACCATGCTTAGCAACTAACCATATATAGCNCCGAGACTGGATGCCGTTGTCTTGAAGAGGTTGATGTCCTGTTCCATCAAGCATCTCAAACCTCAAGTCCTTGGACCAGTGTGGTCAAGGTCGCAAACAAGGAACCTCTGTGGTACGGCAAGGGAGAAGAAGGTGGTTTCAGCACCCTTGCCAGTGATTGGCACCAGCATCTTGCCGAAACCCAAAGAAGCTCCGACGAGCATGGAGCTTCCTCATCCAACGGCAGTCCACCTGGTATGGAAGAGAAGCAGGATGTCTAGGTATTGGATCGTGAGGCGTACTGGCTACAAACAATTCTGTGTATTATTTAATGTCAAAACAGTATTTAGAATGTTAATGTATCTTAGTATTTATGAGCACGAATGACTACAACTGTAAGATACTTTATCAACCACAACTGAATCCAATTAGTTGTGACGCTCACACACCCAAATTGGGCTAGATAAACCGTGTACAATTCTTTCCTGGTGCATCGTGCTGAGATTGGTTAACATATCCTCCCCGTGTGCTAAAGACAACCACAACCTTGCAATTGATTCCTTTTTCCATTCCGAGCATAAGGATTATTGTAAGCTATCGAAATGCATAATTGCAATTCAGATATGAGGCCAGCCACTGAGATAGACTTTAATAGGGAGTTCTCTCTGGAAAGTTCATCTTTTACAGAAGTATATTGCATTCCTATAGTTACACTGTGACTGTCTCTAGCACATGGGGAGAATGCAAGTTGTTCACTGGTCTCTGCCCATATATCATCGGAGTTACGGGAATGACACGCCAGTGGAAGCTTGTTAGCTGCAGCGTCAAATACTTCTCATGCGACTAATCTCGTGGCTTTCCCACGACGAGAGGGGATCGGCGCCGGCGTCAGTCACGACTGGCTTCGTGACAGCTATCTCCTCGTGCGCCAAAGGAGGATAAAAGGCTGAAAGGAGGTCGACGTGGTAGACATTCCAACCAACAGTTTCATCTACAATGTAGGGTTGCAGAGGTTGGTGGTTCTTGTCAAACAAGCTATTTGCATTATGGAGAACTTGAGGTTAGGGTATGAGTGTCTGAGTGTCTGAGAGTGCACCAGGAGAGCGGATTGGATGACAGCGCGTCCACATTAGTTATCACTATCGCCACGTTTGAGCGCTCTCCTGGTGCCTGCAAATCGTTGAGTGATGGGAGCTGAGAAATAAGCCTGATCGTGTCATGCGACATGTCCCCAAAAGTCACGCCACGAGCAGTACATGCAACGTTGTGATCCCAAAAACAGGGTCCAATATTAGCATCAACAGTAACATATTCAGCCTTGCTAAGGGATATGGCATTCCTCAGAAATGTAAGTTCCCAGTATGCTCTCAGTCCATCGAGAAACACTGGATGGACTTTGTAATATTTAGAATACCGCTCGACGAAGATGATCAGTGTGTAACTCCAGTTGGCAGCATCAACGATGGTAGTGTCGATCTCCTGTGGTGACATTGGAGCTGAAAGAATCTCGGAGATGCCATAAGGCTTTAGGGATCTGATGGTGCCATGTGCGGTCATACACATATTTGCCTCATCATACACGAAATGGGGGGATGTTCCGAGGAGCCAGCGGAGGAGATACTCTGGGGATGCTAGGTCCCCAGAGTGATCACGATCAGATGTATTAATGAATTGTGGCCATCCCTCGACATCTATAAGGACGTGTTCGATGAGCTGTCCAGGGCTAAGCCGGGGGTGGTCCAGGAGATATCTCCACAGGGGCATTTGTATGCCAGTGTCTCTTAAGAAGATCGAGCAACGCTTGGCCCGACAGGGCTGGGGAAGGGGTTGAGACAGTTGGTGGACCTGACTGTGGACCTGACTGTGGACCCGACTGTGTATCTGACTGTAGATCTGACTGTGGTTGCGGTAGCGCGGTCGCTGTTGTTCGACGCCTTGTAGAATGCGCCGGGGAAGGGGTTACGACACTTGGCGGACCTGACTGTGACTGCGCTAGCGCGGTCACTCTTGTTCGAAGCCTTGTGGTGTGCGTAGATGATGAGACTGTCGACGGTTTCGGTTCCATCACCACTCCCGATATAGGTTCCTGTGAATATGCACGAAAGACAGCTGGATATCTCTACGCCTAGAAGTCTACGACAATATCGCCTGTGGAGTACGTAAAAGCTGATCCAAGGAGGGCCTCTGAGATCATTGCGGCGTGGAAAAACCTGAAAGCTTTTCTGCGGACAGTAGACTCCTGCGGCTCTTCTCGAATAGCGTGGATGAAGTGCATAGCAGTACAAGGGCCACAGTCCCAACTGTTTGGCTGTTGGGGTGTGGGTGGATGATCAACCGTGACATCGAGAAATACATCTGGGTCCCAGGTGCAAGAAGGTCGAAGACTGATGGTGTGGGTGGATGATCAACCGTGACATCGAGAAATACATCTGGGTCCCAGGTGCAAGAAGGTCGAAGACTGATGATGTGTGCAAGGAGGGGAAGTGCTTCGTCGAGAAGAGCTGCGATGCGGCCAGATCTTGCTTTGTCCCAAGCGGAGTCAAACACAGAGGTGGTCCCTCCAGAATCAATCTCGACTGCTACCCAGTGATTACCAGTGGGATTTACTGGTAGTACGATTTTTGATGCGTCATCTGGCATCGTCGAGCATGGGAAGCGGAAGGCTGAGTTCAGCGTCTGTGGCCTCTGGAATAAAATATCTTCGTGGAGTTTTTCAAGCTTTGAAACCATCCTGCGTGCTGCTCTTTCCCAGCCTATCTTTTGATTATGTGGTCTGGTATATTTGTGCGCGAGAATTGCAGAGAAGGTCGACGTATCAAGCAGTGACCAGAAAGCGAGCGGTTCTATGTAGAAGACTTTGCTAGATGGACTATGCGATTTGGTGATCTTGGCAATGGTGTTGATAGTCTCATCAGTATACCATTTGTCATCTAAGATAACAGAAGCGTCCTTGGTACCAAGTGTCGTAGGGATGAGGGTTGTGCGTTGTGATGTATCAGCACAAGACAGTGCATCCTGAATCTGCTGGACCAGCAACGAGGCAATGCCATCCATGCCCGCAGGAGACTGTTGATTCCAAAGTTCGGTGGCATCCGGTGGGGTATAATGTTGTTCTTCACCAGATGCAGGACGAGAAGTGCTTGGCCAATTAGCGAGCGCGAGAGCAAGAACTTCGCTGCCAGTCAGGACCTTCTGGCGAGGGACAATAGTGGACTTGTGACCATGTTTTGCGCAGCGCTGGCAAGGTTCCCCACTGTCGTCCATGTCACAGGCCTCGCAAGGTCTCGAGTCTCTGGGCTTGACGGGATTCTCGCGACCAGTTGTAGCAGCATGGTCTTCCAGGGGCGAGGGTTGTTGAGCGGCAGTGTTTTCGGAGCCCTGAGCACTGAAAACTGGGAGTGGTTGAGCAGCGTTATCCTTGGGGCACGGCAGTTGGTAGAAAGGCAAGTGAGGAGTATCGTCCGTAGGGTCGGGGTACTCAAAGTGCTCTGGCGGAGGAGAAGAAGATGACTGAGCGGCACCAAGTGTGATGCCTTGTGGGTTGCTGGAGCGCTCTGCTTGGCGCGGATCTTCTGTGGACTGGTAGGTGACGAAGTGACTGTCGTCGTCTGGCCATGCATCCAAGTCCTGCTGATCCTGCTGCTGAAAGATGGCAGGCTCTGGTGGTGGTGTGAATGAGTTTGTTCTGAGCCTTTTGCTTCTTTGATGCTCTTCCATTGCCTTACGGAAGCGTCAGAATGCTCCAAGTAAGGTCATTGGATGGGAAACAGAAGGCATGTTCAGATGAAAGCACTTCATGTGAGGATGTCTGAGATGTGACGGATGCTTGAGATGTAGCAGATGTCTGAGCGGCGGCTGGTATCTGAGGTGCGACAGATGCTTGAGTGGCGGGTAGTGTATGAGATGCGACAGCTGCTTGAGTAGTGGCCGGTGTCTGAGTGGCGGCCGATGTCTGCAGCTGTCGAAGGTAGATGCAGTAAACGCGCTGAATTGCTGTCTGTAGAGGGATAAGTCCGTCTCTCAACTTGCCTTTGGTCTTCTGTGCGATTCCTGTGCGGGCCACGGCGGAAGTGATGACGCCTTCGACAAGTTCGTCATCTGTGTAGATGTAAGGTTGCGACATGGCTGAAGCCACTCGGATGTGAGAGGCTGGACGTGAGAGGCTAGAAAGAGGAAAGCAGAGTTCGTCAGCTCAAGGTGACCGCAGATTGCAGGACAAGCAGGTTGAAGAACAAGGAGGGAGGAGCGGCAAGGGTGGCAAGGTGAGCGATGCGGTGAGCGACCAGGTGAGAAGTGGATGGAAGTCGACCTACGGGCTCAAGGTGACAGGAGATTGCAGGACAGCGAGGAAGGAGCGACGACGTGATAGTCGTGATATTGAGCGACGAGCCTACACTTTGAGAACGGGATAACAATATCAGTGTAAGGAATTACTTGGAGAGAGATAGTTTACCAAAGGATGGAATTGGAAAGACAAACAGAAATACCACCATCATAATCAAATGCGACGACCTTGAGCAGCTCTATTCCTGAGCAGCTCTAATCCTGCGACGCATCCCAGTCGTCAGCGTTGTTGGCACCACGGGCAATTGAACCCTTCTCGTAGAGCAACTTGAACTTGATATCTTCTGGATCATCAGAATCCTCCCACATACTCTTCAACTTCTCCGCCATGATAAAAAGGCGCTCTGGCTTGGTGACAAAGTAAGATAATTCACCGAGCTCCCAACGCAAGTGGTGTCCATGTTACTTGAGTCCCTCTTTCTCGAGTTTCTCCCAAAGAGTGTTGAGGCTCAGCTTCTTGACGTCGAGCTTGTCCTTGCCAGGAGTGACGGGAATCTGGTTGGCAACCAACGCAGTCAGTTTGATCTGGTAAATGTTCCGCTCTGCGCCAGTGACATGGTAGACTTCGACATAACGGTTCTTGGGAAGGGGTGCTTGTAAATTCTTTCTGGACTTGCGCAGCTTCTTACAGGGTGAAAAGAGCTTCTCGGCGGCTGCTCTCTTCAGAGAATGCTTTGGACCGTAGATAGGGTGTGGGATCTTCTTCTTCTCAATTTCCTTGAGGCGCAGGAGTGGATAACTCTTCATCTTAGCCATGCACTGGCGGAAAATGCAATCAAGACAAACGCGGCGATGGAACCAAGGCGCCTTGTGGTGGCAACTGTACTGGTCAGTCTTTGCACTGGCGTCCCAGGCATCGTTACCTTCAGGCTCGCGGAAGAGTTCAGGGTACTTAGCCACGACAAGCTGCTTGGAGCGTACAAGCAGTGGCTCCGTGTATTTACCGGTTGGGAGATAGAAGTACTTGATGGGCTCGCCTTGCTTGCAAATGACTTGTTCTTCAGTTGTCTTTCGGACAATCTCAACGGCGACTATCATGTCTTCGGTTGCAGTTAGGCCAGTGTCCTTGCGCGGGAGGCTGTAGACGAAGGACTTCATGTCGTAGCTTTCGTCTTCGGTAAGTTTGGGAAGGCAAACGAACCTTCTATTGCTGATTGTTATTGAGCCGTCAATGTAAATCTGGCGCACACCAGCGGGGGTGGCGGATGGTGATAGAAACGAACATTGCCGACAGTGCCAATTGGCTCACCATCCTGACCTTCGTCGCTAGCCCATCTGGCATTGTGATGGTTGTGTAATGACAAGAGCAGACAGTGAGGCGTACTCGGGGAAGATTGGCTCCTATAGATAGTCGTGCCTTTCTACAGTGCAAACTCCGCTCTATGCCACAGTCGGAGGATAGTGGTAGTTGCAGACCTAAGCACACAGGTGAAGAAGGATCTATGTTCGAATTCTGGATTTATGTGTACAAGTAGTATTCTTACAAGGTTCATATCGAGATCAATCACTTGACCCATTGTCTCCAAGCTGCATTTCTAGCCTGGATATAGGTCTTGGACTGGATAGCCTTCCAGATACCGTAGAAGCCAGCCCAAGGCCATTTCTCGAGGAATTTCTCGGGCGCGTCCGCCTTTTCTGGTGATGCCTTCACCTTGTCGTAAACACTTGGCAGGTTTGTTGCGCTGTATTTTTCTCTGAGCTCGTCATACCATTTGCGGTCAAACTGCTCCCAGAATTCGGACTCGGTATAATAGGTCTGGGCATAGAGCCACTTCATACCGCCCAACTCGCGCAATTTGGCCTCGAGGTTTCTGTTTGCTTTTGCAAACTCGGCACGATTATTGGGTCCGAAGCCCCAGACGCCGATATTGAGCATCAACTCCTTGTCTTCTCTGGTATAAGGATGCATTGTCGGTTGTTGCGTTCTCTTCAATGGGCATAACCATAGAGGAAAGATGTCGAGTTCGGAGGATGTGTAGTCGACAAACTTTTCAGCAGTAGAATAAGGGAGAGCAAGGTCTTGGATGATGCAACGCTTTGACTCGCCAGAAGCATGCAGGGCCGTGTACATCATTCGTGTATGCGTAAAATCGTCTAAGAACCAACGGGTAAACTTGTTGTAAGGGAAGTTGAAGTATTTGAACGCCATGTCGCCAACCCAAAAGCCGCCACGGTCGTAGCGGAAAAGGTATTCGGGAAGTGGCACTGCCTCTACGACGGGTTGTGTGCCTGATTTGGAGATCTGACCTTGGACATGCTGATAGAACCATGGGTCCCATGCAGAGCTAAAGGTCTGTACGGGTAGATTTGACGAAGGTGTATCGGTCATACGTCCAGTCACGACAGCTCCCTGAGTCTTGGAAAACATAATGCCGTCAACATAGTCAAGACTGTGGTCCGCCGTGGCTTTTTCGAGAGTCGCAATCGCATCCTGCATGTTGGTGACAGGGTGATATGTTGTCTCGACAAATTTCTTTGCAGGTTCAAGACGGAGCTCGATCAGGGTAGTGACACCAAAACTACCCACCGCACCAGCCGCTCCATAGAACAGATCAGATTTCTCAGTTGGAGAGCATTTGACGACTTCGCCCGTCGCAAGAATCATCTCGACCGACTCGATGGTGTGGTTGAAGAATCCATGTTTGAAACTTGAGCTTTCGCCTGCAGTACCAGCATAACCACCTCCAGCTGTGATACCAGGAAACTCCATGACCACTGGAGGGACCAGACCATATGGCAATGTGGCTTCGACAAGTCTGTCCATTGGCACATTAGGTTCAACGTAAGCGATCTTTCGGTCGACATCAACCTTTAGCACCTTGTTCAAGGCACTCACGTCGAGCACATGAGGGCCCTTTGATGTCTGACGAGTGCTGTTGGTCGAACCATGAGAGATGCGAAACTTTTGTTTGTTCGAGTGAAACTCCGCAACGCGCGTGGAGAGGTCATGGACGGCAATATTGTGCTGGTTCAGAAAGTCACTGGTGCCAGACGTGGATGCAAGACCACGAACCCCTGTCGTGACATTGCGATGGACAGATTGTCTACGAGACGAATTCCTCAAGATGGTGGTCCGCGGCAACGTGGCAGCGCTGAAGTTGGATCTGTGGACCACATTCCTCTGGGTAGTGGCGACCCTGCAAAGAGCGCGGCGTGCCTGCATGCTTCGCCGCTTGATTGTAGGTGGTCGAATCGACTACCGAAAATAAAAAAGACGCTGCAAGACTACAATATTGACAACAATGAGCAACAGGCAACTATTGAACAGGGTGCAAGTCTACTGCAAAATTGGCTCGCAAATTCGAAGCACGGACGAAATCTGTTTGGGTATTCTCTCTATTATATGCTTGAATATTTATACCAAACGATAACTTTCATGCGGTCTAGGTTTCAACCCAATCCATTCAGAATTGGCTCGGGTACTGTCACCCCAGCAGCTTTCATCCTTTCTATACACCTTTTAGCCCTGGAACGCTCTAGGGAAGCACGTTCCTTGTTTTCGTCGCCATCATCATCCGGATTAGCTGCAGTTTCATAAAGATCCGCTAGCCAGAGAGCTACTGAGCTCCTTAGTTGTAACAGCGGCGGATATGTGTCAAAAGGAGGAGACAGCATCAGTTCGTCCATACGAGCTGCGAGGCCCGCTGCTGAGTCTAGCTCGGAGCGTTTGATGGCAGCGATATTTTTNGACTCCTGGTTCCTGGTTTGCTCTGACTCGGAGTCGGATTGGTCCGCTTCCAGCGAAGAGTTACGCATGCGTTCCAGAGCTCGATTGCATTTTTGTTGAATTTCATAGATGCAGAGTCCAAACATCGCAGGATAGAAGGTTAGTGATGATATGGCATTTGGGTTTGTCTTTTGAAAGGGGTACTGTAGAATCAAGCGTTCGTAATAATCTTTTGCTGCCTCGAACCCTTCGTCACTAATGGTTGATGCATGGTCGGACTGCTCGTGAAAATCGTTCTGGGGCGAGAATTTTCGCATCAGTATTTCAGCACCAATACCCCATCGACCATGTGTGCGCACATCCAGCGGTCGACCAAGGATATTAGTACGCAAGATCATGCCCCACGCTCTGCCTGCGCGCACAAAGTCATGCTTCAGAAGGCTTGTGTGTAAGATGGTAGTGAGCACACCTAGATGATGGCGGCGAAGTGATGAAGTAGTGTCTTGTTCGCCAGGAGGTGGGACGTACAATGGGGGCTTCAGAGCTGCGAGCTCGGTTTGGAGATTGTTGGATACTGGCTGTCGATTCCTTCTTTTGACAGCAGGAGCGTGTGGGAATGAAAATCCAGGTAATGGCATGTTTTCAGGCCATCCAGCAACACGGTATGGATCGTTGACATTGCGGGATGTCACCGAAGGCTGAACTGGGTCGGTGTGTAAATCCGAATCGTCGCTTTCATCGTCGTCATTAGGATCTTGTTGCCTCTTCCTTTTCCTGGGAGGAGCATATTGCTTGCTACGGAATGACTGTTGAGGCTCATGCAGAGGATAAACCGGAGTGAAGTGGTGGGCTGTTGGCGGCATGGTGAATGTGAGGGATTGTGCACAGGGAAAGTGGAAGGATAGCAGAGGGGTATCACTGTTTGTATAGTGTGACGTGTCTCTGTCTCAGGATGAGACTGTATACAGTATGCTGTGTTTTTACTTGTGCAAAAATAGGCATCAAGCAGGGCTGAAGCTTAGCGGCAGCTGGGAGAAAAAAACTGCAAGAGCAAGTAGTACGCGGGAAGCCGCTTCTTGTTTGGTAAAGAATGCGGGTGCAGATGGTCGAGAAGCCGGCGTGCGTTGAAATCGGAACAAGAACCAAGGAGCGCTACTTGACAAGTAAGTTGTTCCAGTAGAGCAGATGCGGTATAGCAGGTACAGTATAGCAGATGCAGGAGGAACAATTGAAACGGATAGATGAGGCTCGGCTTGGCATGCTCGGTCCGTTCAGTAGCGACGTCGGGCGCAAGCGCAGCAGTGTTTCGGTCAGCGTAAGTCGGCGTCGAGATCCAACTCAGCAACTCGTGCGTGCAGCCAGCCTGACCTCCTTGTCGAACCTCATCTCCAACTTGGCCCTTATCACTCCCGCCTAGCGAGCATATTACCATCACCACCACTACCACTATCCTCACACCAGCGACACCACTGCTGATCTATCCTTTTCCTGTGTCTGCATCCCGCCATGGGTCAGGCTGCCTCCTCTGCGAGACCTTCGCCGCATACAGATGGCCAAACATCTCGCCGCGAGTCCTTCTGGCGTCGCTCATTGCCTCCTTCCTCGGTCCTGGCCTCCGACAATGACTACGACGACCATGCCACCCACCCACATTCTTCGTCCTCTCCAAGCACACGCCCACGGCCACGTGCTGCTCGCTCGAACCGGCTTTCCCAGATGCTACGCTCTTCAAACCCTAGTGATGACCAGGAACTACACTCTGGCCTCCAACGACCTTCGCGCTTACAGCGTGCTCGTACTTCGCTACACAACTTCGGTTCTCGCCATTCTCCCTTTTCGCGCCCCGCGCAAATGTCTCGCTCACGGACAGATGACTTTGGCTATGCCTATCCTCATGTCGAACTCAACTTTGACAACTTCGAGCTCAACCTCGACCTCGCTACTTCGAATCCAGACTCACACACCCCGTCGTCACGTTCCAGTTTTCGTCTTCCAACCTCTCTCTCCGAACGCCTGTCTGCTCTTCGCTCTGAGAGATCAACACGAAGTCCTGCCTTGACTCCTCCAAGGCTTATGCCTGATGACACATCTGAATCTCAGCCTACATCAGCGAACGACCCATCCCAAGCTTGGACATCTGCTACTGCTGCTGCGTCACAAGAATCCTCTCCGTTAGGTGCTACAGCTACGAGGTCAAGAACAGAAGGAGAAGGACAAATAAGAGAAGACAACACGGCTTTGATATCTCGCATCTTGTCAGTTGCGGCTGCAACCACGGCCGCCACTCTTCTCGATGGTGACCAGGAAGCAATCGCAGAAGCTCATAGCGTGAGCGGCGACGGTACTTTCAGCAACTTTCTCCAGTCTTTGGAAAGTGGTCGTTTGGCATCAGCTCTCAGACAAGGAGGTCAGACCTCGGCCAATGCGCCCCTCAACTTTTTTCGAATGTTTCGCTTCGGTTCAGCAAGAGATGCTTCTAGAGATGCCAATGACTCGTCATCTACTCAGTCCACTGGTACTGACGGACGCATGGTTCCCGTCATCATCGTCGGCATCCGCTCTGTAAATCAGACGAGTACGAATGGTGCTCAAGACGCCGCCATGCCGCCTTTTCTGGATGCCTTGTCTGCTCTGCCAAGGTCGCCCTTGAATGGTGAAAACGACAGTATCGACCACATCCTGGATCCGACACCGACACATCGCTTTAGTCATCGTCGGCGGGCTTCCATGGGCGGTCAGTCCAACTTCCCAGCTGCATATGATGCTCAACGCCACTCGTCCATCCCTGATCGTACACGATCGCGCTCCATAAACACTTCTCGGCCACCTTTGAGCCCTACTCTTTCACGCGTTGGTTCGGCCAGTTCTGCTATACCGCCCCAACGCCCTACGTCTAGCCGTTCGAATTCTAATTACTCTGACCGCCGTGAGAGCATCATCAGAACCACAACGACAACGACAACCCTCGAAACCACGGCAGAGAATGCCCCACTCAGACCTCGACCACATCGACCACGCCGACTGAGCGAGTCTGATTATGGTCATCGTGGTTATTCTTCTCGGCGTAATGGCTTTGTTGAGCCTGATAATGCACCAGGCGAAAACACCCGTAGTTGGATAATCTATGTTCTCGGTGGTAGTTACCCCGAGAACCACCCCAATATCACTACACCCAGTCTTTATACCGATTCGCCCACTTACGAAGACATGATGCTCCTCTCAGCCCTTTTGGGCCCTGCCAAGCCCCCTGTGGCCAGCGAGCAAGATGTTGCCGATGCCCCAGGTATCTTTAAGATCCAGAGTACCGAGGATTCTCTTGTTGCTGTTGCACTTGAAGGTGATGACAGGATCACCTTGACCTCTGAGCAAAGGTGTCTCGTATGTCTCTGTGATTTCGAGCACGACGAAGAGGCAAGACGCCTTGTCAAATGCAATCATCTTTTCCACAAGGAGTGTATCGACCAGGTATGTTGAGCTTGATTAGTTTGTGAATTCCTCATGCTGATTTTTTTGTGAAAGTGGCTCACCAAAGGTCGAAATTCTTGTCCACTTTGTAGAGGCCAAGGCGTTGATGAGAAGGAGAAGCCCTCTACCGAGGACACACCATCAAGTCCTCCAATTGAGGTTTCCACTTCAGACATTCCCGTCACCCTCCAATAAGCCGTTGTTCGGACATCGTTCTCGACAATCGCCATCATTGACGACCAAAGCACTTTCATGTTCATGTTCCAGCGGCCACATATCATTCTCCCGCTATGCCCACCATCACTTACGAATCGCTTACGAATTTCCTTTCTTTTCTAATGTCCATCATGCATACCCATCGGCGTTTGAGCGTTGCATTTTATATTTGTGGTTGGCGCTTTTCTCCTGTTTTTTTTCTCAGCCAGCGTAATTGAGGGCAGCTTTCTATCGCTATATCTCGTCACTTTCGGGCTCTATAACCTTGCCAGCACTGGATCGGGTCTGCAACGTTAAGACGATTGAGAAAGCAACTCTAAACAGCTAGTCTAAAAACACAATTCATACTGGGAGACTTGGTTCTCTCGTTTTGCAACCGTATATGTTGGACGACTCATCTGGTGCACCGCCTGCCACTTCGTCTTGCTAGTGTCGGACAATCTGATTCACGATGAACGATGACAATCCATGCGATTCATGAACCAGCATGAATCATACACTTTCTCCGAGCAGCCCTAGTAAGTCCACTCGATTAGGTATAGATAACATGTTCCTGCAATGTGTGGTCCTATTGTACACATTAACACCCACTGCTTGATTCGACGAGACCACCTCATCTCCGGGTATTTGTATCCAGCACTTGTCCGTCACGAATGTACCACCATTCTGTACTACCACAACGAAACCATGAAACACGGGCTAAGAGGGGTATGCTCATTGAAGAAGATGCATTGATTATGTCACGAATGTTGTTTGACGTCGGCACACATGGCCGGTCAGGATAGATCCTGGATGCATTTCCTCGAAACGCGCATGCCGACGCGCAAGGCATATCTCTTGAAGAGTCCCTGCGGCTGAATAGTTCAAAGGTAAACCATGATGTGACGTTGGTCCGTCTCTTAGCCTAAGGGCCCTGAGACTGATGCTCATGGTACTTTCCATAATATGCTGGTTGATCCTTCGCGATCGACACTGTGTTAAGAGGCGTTCTTCAGCAGCGGCTAAACAGAACGTGGACCAGTTGGAAACGTGGCTTTGCCTGATGGTTCAAGCAAGATCTTCAGCACATTGGCCAAGTTTGCGCAATCGTATGAATATTCCCGTCAATGAAGACCTGAGAATGATCGCCCGAGTCTCCTGGTTTGCTTACTAGCAACTTGGCAGGTCGTCTTTTCACTTTGGACTCTGGCTGGTGCGACAGAACTTCAGGCGCCTCGAGTGATCTCTCAACGGAAAAAATCATGCGTCCAAGCCAATCATATTATCAGAAAATGTCGAATCCTGCAAGGGAAAGGGAGTCGTCCCTGCAATTTGTCGCTCTAGGATCTCTAGATGCAGCGCTATTTGCTGTGGGTATTGTGATAGCATGCGGATGCGCAACCACAACCAACACTGCTACAGCTACCTATCCCATCAACCTCGGCACGAAAGCAGACCAGTGGCCGAGCACTTCCAAGGATAATCAAATGACAAGCACCACTGCACCAAGCAGGGGGAGGCGGCTACATGCGGAGAGAAGATATGACATGACATGGTAGATCTCGAACAACAGGCACTTTTCTCGAACTAGCAAAGCGGCTTCCAAGATCTTTGCTGCGGCATTGTTTTGCAAGACGAGGGTTGGTCCCATGGCGCTCGCAGCACGTGGGCCCCACTAACCTTGCGGGAGCGTGTGCACTTTAATGCCAAAGCCACCTGCCACTTCAGGGAAATGAATTGCCATATCAGCAAGCTATACAAGATGATATACCTTCAACCACGGATAAAGAGAAAGCAACGCATGAAAGTGGCTGAGGATCCCCGACCACGTCCTTCGATCATCTCGACGCAAAAAGCGGCGTTGATCCCGGACTTGAACGGCTCGAATCCTTAGAACACTAGATCTGACCATCACGTCACCTCACATAGAAGACTTGGAAATAAAGCCGACTCAGAAACTCGAGAGATCACCTTCCCACAAGCAGGTAAGAAGAGGCTGGGTTCGGATTCGCATAAATATGCCTCCGGTGATGGTGATGATGATGATGATGATTCGCACCGCATAGACGGACAACAACGGTGGGTAGACATGAGACATGTGCAAGCTTTAACTCTTACGTCCATAGCCGTTGTTTGGCACGGAGCATTTTGGTGCCCAGGAACCGATGCGTGTTCACGTAATTCTCGAGTGCGGTACATGTCTTTGTTGTAGCTTGGCTCGGCTGTCGTGTTGTGTTAGATTGCTTTCACATGCCCGA
The DNA here is from genome assembly GCA_903819665.1 of Aureobasidium mustum. NCBI lineage: Eukaryota > Fungi > Ascomycota > Dothideomycetes > Dothideales > Saccotheciaceae > Aureobasidium > Aureobasidium musti. The sequence goes on along the minus strand of CAIJEO010000008.1, from coordinate 1,437,200 downwards.
CCGAGGCCAGAGCTCTAGAGGGAGGGAGCTGGGTGTCGTTCTTTCCAGAGCGAGATTGGTGCGCAAACGCGAAAGCTGTCTTCGCGATTCAGGCGGACTTCGATAAGCCACGGGTGATGAACGATTTCGCGATCCGCTATGCAGTACCAAACAGCAAGAAATCGTGTGGCCTGAGACATGCCCACTGGCCCATGGGTCAGGGGGAGGGCGTATACCGTACTGCACGCGATAGTTGCGAGTGATGTGAGCCATGATTGCTACCTTGTCCAAGTAGATTCACGTGTGGTCGAAAAGACTTTCGAGTAGGCGGGGCATCACGCATCTACTGAAAGACAGCAGCTGCAGCAGCACACCGACAGGGGCCGCCGTGTCCTGTCGCAAAAGCTAAATCGGCGCGATAGGTTCTTCTCCACCAGCACCCAGGAACATCGGAAGTTTCCTTGGAGTGAGGCGGCGGTAGTCGTTCACAGAAATCTCCCCGGCTCCACGTCCAAGCTCCAACGAGGTGCGCCATCAAGTCGATCAAGCCGTTTGGCCATGATGCTCTGGAAGCACATTCTTTGCCGTTCTCTCGTGGGCCAGGAGCTCGAAAACAGTTGACATCTGAAACGGGGCTTTCCTGCATATAGCCTGCGCTAAATCGTGATTCTTTCCCCTCGCACGAGAGGCTTGCATCAAGCCTCTTCCCTTGCCGGTCTCACGAACATCCTTCCTCATCCTGCGCAACAGCCCCAACCACTGTGTGACGCCGACTCCAGCACTTCTAATCATCTATCCTGCAGATCATCGCCCGGGTTTTGTGGTCAGTGTCCACTACTAAGTGCAGACTACGATCATCAAAGCATCCATCCCTGCCGTGCAGCGCGTCAAGGACCGACATATCATCAGCACACATAATTTTTCTTACCCAAACGGAAGCTGGCCCCAGTCACCCAGGATTGGTTCTAAACACGATTAGTCTAAGCCCTGGCTTTTTTTCCTTCAAGGACTTTCCCACTCGCTATCAATCAAATGAAAATACCACTTCTCGGCTCTTGATACCACTCAGCTTTTACCATCATTCATTAGCTCTGGTCTTTGCCTTTACGTGCGCTGAGACCATTCCTTGGCCCTGGAATTCCCATCCCCGCACCCAATTAATATCGGTGGCCGGTTCAGCTCAGCCGGAAGTGTCAGCAACTCTTTCCTTCGTCGATTGACATTTTGCAACAAGTATAGTCTGGCCAACCTTGCCTGGTGGACATATTTCCGACTTGGCTCCTACGGGGTAAAACAGACCGGACCACTTATTCCAGATCTGAAGCTCTTTCTGGATCCACTGTGCTGTCCTCTCATTCAGGAGACCCATTCAACAATCTAATCATCACGTTATCAAACAGGACTCTCAAAGGGTCCTTGCTGAACATCCGTTCTTATACCAAATCCCGTTTCTCTGGTTCATCCGGTTCTCCTTGCAGTGTACTACTTACACACCTGCCGTCCCAGTCTTTCGGTATTACCCAAGGAACAAAGTTTCAAAGGCTTGATTTATTCCATCCATTGCTTGCATTATCTGCAGTCTACCAGAGACATGGACAACCACTACTATACTATGAACTCCATGGGTACCGGATACTACCCTAACGGACAGCCCATGATCCCACCGGAAGGCATGTTGCCAGATGGAGTCATGATGCCGGATGGCTATGTCCCAAGACTCTATCAAATGCCGACCATTTCTCAAGAAAACCTAAACAGCTATTCTGACCTTGACGATCCTAGTCGCACATCAGTATCGCAACAAGGAGGGTCGCGCGGCGGTAAACGGCGATCCGTCACTGGGACGGATCATGTCAAACACCGGAGAACACGGAGTGGTTGCTTTACTTGCAGACAGCGTAGAGTCAAGGTGAGATTTCCTGACCTTTCATTGAGGACAATTTATTGACCTGTCCTGATAGNNTGTGACGAAGCTCATCCTATTTGTGAAAGTGAGTTGGTCGCAGCCTCATTTCTTGTACTGTACTTACCGTGCTGCAGGANNTGTCGGAAAGGCAAACGTGAATGCCACTACCCCGAACCTACTACAGGCGCGTCGACAAAGTCCTCGAAAGGCAACAAAAGCAGGGGCTCCGCTGGCGAAGCCTCGAACTCGTCTGGTGAAGATTATGATATCAACGAGGCCGACAGACTTCCTTCAATCCNNCCTGATGACGAAGAGATCGAAGAGGGCGCGTCGAGCTTATGTTCCAAGGAGGACCGCAAACTGTCTGATGCATCTTCCAACTCAAGGGATCAAAGCCCTCTAATCAAAAGCCCTGCAACTACGGACAGCTCCATCACATCGTCTGTTCGTCCTTCTACACGCCCACAAATACCCCGCCAAAGCTCAAGAAAATCATTGAAAACCAAACAGCCACCAAACAGCAAGTGGGCACATCTACCAAAAGATGTCAAATTCTACATTACATACCACCGAGAGAACTTGACGCACCAACATTATGCCATGAAATACGATACAGGAGACTTCTTGAAGACGACATTCCTGGAGATAGCCCTAGGATACGAGCCACTCCTTTATGCGATCACCGCATTCTCTGCTTATCATCATACATTGGCGAAGCCAGGCGGCAAACTCTCGAGTTTCTTGGGTTACTACAACAAATCGGTCTCATTACTACGACAATCTCTGGAGAGAAGCCCACGGCATACCGTAGCCACCCTGCTCACCATATTGCAATTGGCCACTTTTGAAGAGTTCCTAGGCGATTGGGTCAATCTCATGGGTCATCAGAGGGCTGCTTACGAGATTCTCACAGAGCTGTTCACACCACAAACCATCATGCAGAGCGAAACACACCGCAAAATCATCTCGTGGTACATCCGATTCGACCTCTTTGCAGGATTCATGCATGGGTACGGAATGGTTCTGTCTCGTGACTGGCATGTGGCGTGCATGGAGTTTTACGTTCGACAGGCTAGAGACAAGCCTCGTGATCTAGGGTCTCTTTTCGAAGAGAAATTCGCACGATCGAGACTGCTGGCAACCGACATATCGCTACTATTCGCACGAGGCAAAACAGAAGGTCCGAGCCAAGAACTCATCGTGGATATGGGCAAACTAGGCGCTCAGCTGGAAACCTATGCTCACGAGCTTGAATCCGCCTTCAAGGACACACGGACATACGTCAAGGAGTTCCCAAATGCACCAAAAGGAGAATGGGATAACGTGGTTAACTCGACAGATCCCGAGTTCCTATGGGCAGGAGACCTCTTTACATGGAACTTCATCCTGATCGACTTTTGGGCTATCCATCTACTCTTCAAGTCACAGATTGCACAATTCGATCCTACAGTGGGCGGCGAGGAAGTTGTGGCAGCGGCGTTCAAGGTGTGCAAGATGTTCGAGGCGCTACAGTATTGTGGCGAGGATGCGACAGCAATGATTCTGGGCGCGCAAGCAAGTCTGGGCATGGCTGCAGCATGCTTGCCAAAAGACCAACGACACACCATGTGGTGCCGCAACAAGTATGCTCTAATCGAGCAATGCGNNGGTAAGTTTTGCAAAGGCTTTTCTGTGTTTCAAAGAAGAAGTCTGTGGATGTACATTTGTCTTGAACTAACACAACATAGTTACATCTACCCTGCTGCGCTGCGACAACGCATGACTGGCGTTTGGGGCGTCGACGTGATGCGTTGGTGGCTTCCCAACGACGAAGGCTACAACCCCATGCTGCAAGCCGTTCGCGAGTTCATCGACTATCGTGCGCGTGTGCCGCAAGACAATGTGCAGTCAGATCTGCGCGACATGAAGGGTTTGTTCAAAGCATTGCAGCTTGACGACACTGATTCCAAGAAGAGTACGGGCAGTGCAGGAGGTACCGATTCATCGGATCCGTTCGACTTTGAGCCGGCTGGAAGCATGCCGTGGGAGAGCAGTCCGGAGATGAGTTGGCCTTAGGACGATAAGGAGGAGGATCATGTAGGCCTTTCGTGTCAGCATATTCGAGCTACATCTCATGATCTAACAGCTGTGTTTTGGATACAATCCTGTATTTGCTGTGACCATGAAATGCAGAGTCATCATCGAGCACGTGTAAACAACCTGATAGAACGATGACAACAGATGCTCATATGCATTGATGAATTGCAATGACACGGACCGAGAGCGAATAGCAGCACGAATGATTACAAACTCCCAGATACAAGCATGGCGCAGTCAACCGCAGTCAACCGCAAGGCTGTGTTCGATTTTCAGCATGACATTGCTCAGGATGGAAAAGACGGCTTTCAGACATGCGAAAGCAAGATCAACATGATTAAAGTGGCCCGGATCCTATGGAAGCCGAATCAATGCACAATATACATCTTGCATCTTCTCCCTGCTTCGAATACCGATAGACTGGATACAAGGCTCGTCAGCCCCGTCACGGAGTCAGACTTTTTGTCTTAGATAATGCGGAGAGCTTTGGATAATAAGAAATAGGGCGCAAGGCGTTTCATGACCCGGTGACGACATCTGTATAAGTCATTAGGCTGGCCTGAGTCGTGCTCTACTACTATACTTGACTCTTGTTTAGAGGGGTGCAAATTGAGACTGATTAGTAGGCAATATAGAGGAAGCGAGGTCCGTGGCCCAGAGGAAGGCTTGGCATCAAAGGAGGTCCGTGAGAACGATATGATGTACTTCTTCAAGAGTCAGAACACCGAGCAGTCTCGGTCCGGGAGCGAACGCGGAAGAAGCATAAGGACGTATTGAATTGATTGAGTGGTATCCAGAAGCGAAGCTTGCAAGAAGGACAAACGTAGAATCGGAAAGAAGGAAATAAGAGAGCAGGGGCAACAAAGTCGATGTGTAGTGGGACTCGAGTATCGGAGAGATTGAGGAGGGTCAGAATAAGCAAAACAAAGAGAATGCCGAGGCTTGTTAGGATGAACTAAGCAGAGTCGCGGGCTCTGCGGTAACTGGCCTGAAGAATGTAATCAGAATTGGGTGACTTGGATGGAGGGAGTGGGTCGGGCAGAAGATACCTCCTGATCAAGCTGCAGCTGGTCGACCTCAGGGGCCAGCTCTGACAGAATCTCGTAGGCTCTCTTGTGGAACTCTAGCTGGGCAGCAATCAACTCGGCCAGGTTCTTGAGGGGCTCGGGTGTGTCAAGAACGTTCTTCATGACACCCACGGCTTCCTCAGTCTGGTTGACAAACTCATCCTCTGCCTTCTCAATTTCGGCACGCTGAGCTTCTGTGTAGTTTTCCTCGCCGTGAGATTGGGCCTTGTTGTTGAAGGGGTTGTTGATGCCCTTGACACGAGCCTTTGTGGCATCAAGGTTGAGGCGGGCATTCTCGACGTTTTTGCGGGCACGCTGGGCAAATTGCAAGTTTGTGTTGAGAGTAGCACTCCAGCCAGCAAGGAAGCGCTGCTGGATGCGCTCGTCCTGGGTCAGACGGGCCTCACCAACTCTCTCCTCGGCGACAGCGTACTTCTCTAGAGCTTGGGCAAGCGAGTCGTCGGCGCCGGCGCCGCGAACGTCACTCTGGTGCAACAGCTGGCTGCCGGCCAATGAGGCACGAGCGATGGCGTGGTTGAAGGTCTTAGGTTGGGGCTTTGCTTGGGGNGTAGCAGTAAAGGCAGCCTGAGCTTCGGCAGTGGTAGTGGCGCGCGACAAGAGCTGGACCTTCTCGGAGACATTCTTGGACAGATCGGTAAAGGACTCGCGGATGTTGGGAGGGTAGTCGTATGCTTCGTTGGTGTACTGAGATGTGACGGACAGCAGCTTCTGGTGAACGAGCTTCAGGGCATCGACGCGCTTCTCCAACTCGATGTAGTCTGGGGGCAGCTCAGTCTTGTCGTCGGTCTGGCCAAACTGCTCCTTGACATATTGCTGGGTGCGGGCTGCAAAGGGTGTGAAGGATGCACTGCCTAAGTAAGCTTCGTGTCCTCGATTGACAGGCGTGGTGCAGCATTACCCGATGTTGCCGATGTTCTTGCCGAATGCTGCGAATTTATCCATGGTGATGGGCGGTTGTGTTTAACGAGTTGTGTGTATGGCTGAGTGTTTGACAGGAAGGTGGCTTTGTTGGTCAACTCTTGGTTGGTTTCGCGCATGTGAGAGCTCCTGGACCCTCCCCACTGCCAAGCCTCTCACATGAAGACGATGAGCATTCCTCCTTCCTCGTCATACACCACCTCTTTAACATTACCAACATGCCGCATTCACACCACTCTCATTCGGGCCAGTTCTGCGCCCATGCAACATGTACTCTCGAGGACATGGTCCAACAGGCCATCTCTCTCAACATGGACACTTTTGCTCTGACCGAACACATGCCCCGTGATGCCGCTGACCTTTATCCCGAAGAGTCCGACGCCCAAACTCTCGTCGACCTCTTTGACGCCTACTATCCTGAGGCTTTGCGTTTGCGTGAGAAATATGCCTCACAGATCAAGATTCTGATTGGATTTGAATCCGAGTGGATTCGTCCTGAAACCAACGCCATCATTAAAGACTTGCTCGCCCGCTTCAAGTTTGACTTCTTCATCGGCAGCATTCATCATGTCCATACCAAGCCAATTGACTTTGATCACGACATGTACTATGAGGCCAGATCCATTTCTGGCGGCTCTGATGAAGACGTCTTTGCTGCCTACTTTGACCAGCAATATGACATGCTCAAGGCTTTGACTCCCCCTTTAGTTGGTCACTTTGATCTCATCAGACTGAAGAGCGATGACCCTGAGCGTGCCTGGACCACCATGCCAGCAGTCTGGGAGAAGATTGTCAGGAACCTCGACTTCGTAGCCAGCTACGGGGGCATCCTCGAGATCAACTCTAGCGCAATCCGAAAGGGCATGTCTGAGCCATATCCCAAGGCTGAAATTTGCAAGGTTCGACTTACCCGCCTCTTTCTTGCTGTACCAGTATTGACATTCAACAGGNAATTCATCAAGAAAGGGGGACGTTTTGCTCTTTCTGACGACAGCCATGCCACCAGTCAGGTAGGCCTGAACTTTTCAAAGGTACTATCTTTCCTCGAAAGCACTGGCATCAGCCAAGTCTATCACTTTACCTCTAGAACCGACAACTCATTCGACACATCATCTGTCAAATCTGTCTCTTTGGATCAGCTGAAGAAGCACAAATTCTTCGCTGCATGATCTTAATTGCAAAAGAATAATAAACCGAATGCCATGAAAATAACGAAAGAGGGGTATCTTCCTAGTCCTGACGCCGTCCATAACCTACTCCAAGAGAACCATCATGAAAAAATCAAGCCATGCATCATAATCACACCGCTTCCCACCAGTAGCGGTCGCAAGGACATCGTTGACAACAGCTCCAAGCTTGTCATCAGTGTCTTTGCTCTTTCCTTCCCGCTGCAGCCAGTCCTTTTCAGCCTGGATTGCAGCCCTGCGGATTGTGCCTTCTTCATCCTCAACAATGTATAGGTCGCACCGATCGCACTCTCTACAGCGACCTCCTGCTTCTCTGAAGTGCTGGCAAAANTGGCCATAACCTTCTTTTCCAATCTCTTGGCGACAGACATAACACATGGTGTATCCGCAATTGCACACGAGCTTGTTACAGCCACTCGACTTGACGAAGCTGAGATTGCACTTTGGACAGGTGCGCTTGATACTGCTTGTGGTGGCAGCCTCGACCGCTTGTCTGAGAGATTGCAAGGATGCTTCGTTGCAGACGTGAGGATCTGACCATGGGCCACCGCAGTTGGTGCACGAACTTTTGCCGCAAGCTGGTGATCGGCAAGTGAACTTCAGACCTCTTCTCCGGCGGATTGTACGTGTTCGAGATGCTTGGATGCGATTATATGCTGTCTTGTCGACCACAGCAATGAGAATTAGAAGAGGGTGCAACATAACCCACACCAATGGGTAAACAAAAATGAACATCAAAGCGATCAAGGATTTCAGCGGGTCCATTGGCATGTGCACGAGGTGGGCAGTCAGAGCCATTGGATCTCTGAACCTTAGACTGACCGGTTCGTCAATTTCAGCATAAGGACAAGAGAGGCATCGCAANAGGGGCAGCTGGCTCTTGATCAGGTTCTCCGACATGACACGCTCTTGGAGCTTCTGCCAGTTCGTAGCACCATCCTTCTCTGTGCACAGGGCTCTCTGGATCAGTTCCGGATTGATGCATCCTTGACATTCGGGAACAGATGGGGCCAGACACCGCAACGAGGATTTTGTCAAGTCAATGTTCCTTGCCCATCCTTGACCGTAAAGAGCCTCATTTGCTGCAAGCTTTATACATCGAAAACAGATGAAGTGACCAGCGTCTGAGTCGCACGTAGATATGTACTCGAAGGGATAGGGAGTAAAACAGCACTCGCAGTCAAACATAGCGTTGGCGTCTTCGGCCTCGGTCTCGTTGAGGTCGTATGCCAGAGCTTGATCTCGGTCCAATCGTTCCTGGTTTTGGCGAGCCAAGACAGGAGCAATGTATACACGATACAATTCTTGGTCCAGCTCTGTGCAGCCAGTACGCTTAAAATACGGAAACAGGCTGCTCGGTTCGGTGGGGTTGGGTAGCCACTCAACATGAGGGTGAAGGTCGGGATCAGAAGTAGCAGGACGCTTCCTGGTGAAGAATGAGGAAATAGTGGCTCTCCATGATTTTGAGGACAGGTGGTGCAGAGTCGGACGTGCGAGGGTGTATGAATAGTTATGCTCGGCCAGAACGGCTCTGATGGAAGAGTGACTCAGATTCCTGAATTCGAGATATAGAGTATCCTTGACGGTACGCTTGTATTTGTCGGACCTGAAGGTCTCATCCTTGGGCAGCGGCTCGAGGTGGCGTGGCTGGCTAGCGTTGTCGTCGGATGGTTTCTTCCTGTAGCGTCCTTGAATGTATTGTGCTCCGTTCCTCAGGAGATGTTCAGTCACGACCTCGAGCCTGCTTTCCTTGGACAAGTTTAGAAGCATCTCACGGAAGACATCGGGCTGCACGTCAGGGAATATGTCGACCAGAGCACCAAGAGCCGTGTTCAGCTCGCCCAGGTCAGAGTCCTCCTCTTCCTCCACATCTTCTAGCACCTCATCCAGATCCAGAGGTGTTCTCACTTCTGTCGAGGCGGCGTCATCGGATTGGCGTGACTTGAGGAAATCGGGTTTGCGGAGGAAGCGGCCGCTGCTTTTGGGCATCGAGATGGACAAGATCATGTTGGTTGTTGAAGGAAATCGGCACCTGGACACATTGCGATTGCAATGTCAACAGGAAGATAGCAATACGCCGCCTCTACTGCTTGGTCGAACTTTCATGTGATCAGGTCAGTCATGTCCTGATGTAAACGCGGCGGCTCCTCGTTGTTTGTGACGCACGGCGCCTTCCGGCCTTGTCCAACTCTCAATCTCCGTACTAGTTGCTTCCTTTCTTCTACTCAACCACCTGTGATTAATTTCTACTTTGACAAGTCGTATCACATGTGCTTCAAGCGTAGGCCTTGTTATCTTGGAGAATGGTTGGAGCCGCACAACTCGCGATCGATAGGGATCAAACCTACCGCTGTGTTGGACCGAGCAGAAACATCAATCAAGCCTCTAATCGTATCGCGTGATCCCAATCCCTATATTTTCTTCCGACTCCTCCCTTGACTCACCTCGGTCTGTTTCTTTCGGTTGCCTTCCTCTCTGTTACCTTCTCCTTCCTGCATTCTCTCAAGAAGCCTTCCAACTTTCACTCTTTCACCTTCGTCTTGTTTTCACTATCACTTGCCTTCTTTTCAGACATTCGATACCATACATATCTGTCTTTCGTTTACTTTGCCTACAATATGGTTCTCGGTCCGACCGCTCGTCTGTGGCTTCCCTATCTGAACTTCACCGTCGCCATCTCAGCATTGGGATTTCAGACTGGGGTCCTGTACCCCTGGCACGAAGAGCTCGACAAGGAGTTCAAGATTCTCAAGCAAGAACACAGAGACCAACTACACTTGCACCAACAAGTCACTCTCAAGAAGCTCGAGGACCTAGAGAGGAGGATTGTAGTGACTGAGAAAGCCATGCCGGATGTAAGTGTGATCTCTGGTTCTATGGCTTAGGGTTGCAGGTCTGCTTACACGAAAGTCAAGGTAACTCGATGATTTGCAAGGTGCTACAATGATTCTTGAATCAACGTTCTCTCGCTGTCGAAATAACATAACTCGCACTCAGTATATTAGAACATTTGCAAATTCCGAGTCATTCTTTTTAATAGCCGACTTTACAATACCACAACCCACGCCATCTCATGGCCTGGTAGCGAACAAGAATCCAGCTTGGTGCTTTGCAGTAGTGCTGGTAGATGGTCGATGCTCTATATTTCAGGCAATCTTGTGGTGCTGGTGACCCTGTCTTTCTTGAGATGCAATTCTTAGTTGGTCTTTTTCTGGTCTCCTGCATAGTATTGGAGACTCTAGTGTGTGAGGTCTGTTGTCCTCCATGCGTGTGTATTGGCACTCATACGATTCATTAGGTCGTCGAGGCGAATCCATCTTTCTAACTTATGGTTATCAAAATTTACAGTTCTCTGCTTCAGACCCAGGCGGATTTCTACGCTAGCTCCATTCCTAAGTTACTGCTTTCTGTTTTGCAATACTAGCACTGAACAGGCGACCCAGATCATTCATGCCCTAGCCACAGTATCAAGGTTGTCCGTCCTTGTATGATTGTGTATAACCAACCAAAGAGCTTCTAGAACTTCGGACTCGAGACCGAAAAGCTTCCCGTTCACCTCGCAAGCACTACCCACTTCGGAAATACCGCCAGCCAACACAAGACGTCCTAAGAAGCTTTTACATCCGTGCCATGTTGCGGCAGACAAAGATGCAAAATCAAGGGACCTCACTCCGTCACACTTCGGCTCCTGACTAGCAGGTTTGTTCGGTACACTTGATAGATGTCGGCAGGCCTAAAGCAGAAAAAGACATGTGTCCAGGTTTCAGGCGTGCTGCCTAGTTGATGTAAACGAGATTACGAACGTTTATCCCACCACCATCAATGTGCTTTTGGTCGCTTAAGAGGGTTGTGGAGTAGAAAAGAGCACCGTGGAGGCTCTGCTTGACTCGTGGTATTAAACTCGTGGCATTAAACTCGTTGGTTAAACTTGTGTGGGTAGGTTAGGCTAACGGCCCGTAGAAAAGGTCCACTTTTGTCCTATTAACTAAACATTTACGCGCAACACCGTGCATGTTTTGTGCTTGGACTGGGTCGATCGCGAGCTTGCGTGTACGTGGAGTACGAGTACCGTTCGCTTGGTAAGCATGGTTGCTCTACTACTGTCTGCTATGACATGCGCGATGGCGATCTGATCATCTGGCTATGACCTGAGTTCGAAGGCTATGATGCAGCGATGGCTGATTCCCACCGAGAGAAGCAATCGGACTGGCCGATGACAATAGAAAAGAAGTATGAAGTCTTTGATGAGTGTCAGTCACGAATGAGTGCCTTTCACAATGACCGATATGAGCCGAGTAAGAATTTCTCTTGTATTCTGTTCATGCCTCATGAGTCTAGTGTCTTGTCGTGGATGCAATGCCACAACGAATGATGTCCATCTCCAGTCTGAAACGATAGCACCAATCTTGGTAGGAGAGTAGTGATTGATGTATTACCTCTCATCCTCGAAAGCCAGAGCCTGCTGCATGGCCCGATCGCGCAACTTATCATCGTGCTCAGGAGGAATGAACTTGCGCATGACCTCTTGCACGTATTTCTCTGGCACACCTTCCTTGAGAGCATCGCTTATGCCCATGTTCATGCGATAGATGTACTCATGCTTAGGGTGGGAATCTGTCACATGGTCACGACTGATGTAGACGAGCATGTCCTGCTTCTTTGCGGGTTTGTGTAGATCAACAGGTTCGTCCTCTTTCTCCTTGGCCCAGAACGAGACAGGCAGATCTTCCTTGGTGTATGCGAATGGGACGCCCTCATTGATGTCAAGGTGTTCTTCGTCGGATGGCTGCAATGAGTAGACAAGACCGTAAACGACGTTGGCGTAGTTTGGTTCGACAGAGGAGGGTGATTTGACTTGGACGACGTTGGCGTAACCGCGATCGTTGATCATCCAGCGATAGTTGTCAAGGCGTGCAATACCGAGGTAGTCTGAAGTTGGACATCTCATGCGCATCTGGTGCTGCCAGAGGTTACTGCCATAACCGAAGTAGATGGTAGGTGTGGTTGCGTTTGCCATGATTGTGGTGTTGAGAATGTTGGTGAAGGTATAGATAGCTAGAGATGCGACTGCTTTAATCAGTGGATCGCCGTATGGATGTCTCGCTGTGTCTTGTTCGTGTTCCAAGACAGTCAGAGCTGTTACGCAGTTAATGCGATGCAGATTTATCAATTCAGCGGCTTTGTGTTTGAAGATGGGTTGGTGGCAGAGTCGGTAGTCTCGGTAGTAATTGACGCGACTGCACGTGTGTTCAGGTTTCGGGTGACACAGAATCCAAGACTCGTCACTTTATGATATCCTTGTTGAGATGCACGTTGGTCTTGTCCTGGTAATGCAGTCCTATGACAACGAGGCAACAAAGCACGCAAGGGAGCAAAGGATTCTCTAGCGAGGATTGACAGGCGGTGAGATCAAGATAGGCAGGAGCAGCTTCCGCAAAGGGCAGTTTGGCCAAGAGCAAGAGGAAGCTGCGTAGGGGCCCCGCCGAAGCTCGAGTCTGCCCCTCGGATCCATCACTCACATTACGATGCCTCGTCTTCCCACTTCCATCCTCTCTTCCATCAGACCCAGACAGACTCCTCAATTCCTCAGAAACTCTTTCCACTCCACAGCAATCAACATGGGTGTCACCAAGCAGATCATCAAGCAGGGCGACGGCGTTAACTTCCCCAAGAACGGCGACAATGTCACCATGGAGTACACCGGCTGGCTCGAGGAGAACGGCGCCAAGGGCAAGCAGTGAGTCTATGTGAAGTGTCCTGCTGCAGCTTCACCATCTGACTTTTCTAGGTTCGACTCCTCCGTCGGTCGTGGTGACTTTGACGTCCCCATCGGTACCGGCAGAGTCATCAAGGGCTGGGACGAGGGTATTGTCAGCACTGATGGTGGCATGTCCCTCGGCGAGAAGGCCACTCTTACCATCTCCAGGTGCGCCCGCTCCTCTGACTCTATTAATACCCCCAAACTGATCATTTCACNNAGTGACTACGGCTACGGTCCTCGCGGCTTCCCCGGTGCCATCCCCGGCGGTGCCACTCTGATCTTCGATGTCCTTCTCAAGAAGATCAACGGCAAGAGTGCTTAAGCAATTGGAGTACGAAAAGCAAAAGAAAGAGTCTATAGACATCTCGTTCAGCTCTATAGAGTAGAATATCGAAGAAACAGCTTTCATACCCAAGAACCTTCACAACTGTCACTCTGCCCGTCTGCTCATCACCCGAAAGAGCACGTTGATAGAGCCTGTAGCAAAACGTTGTTGCTGCGTGTCATTGTCATACATCATGCTATCTAGCATCATCTAGTTCTCAAACTTGAGATCTGCCTCCTGTCTGACAGCACCGTAGATGCCAGCAATGTCACCTTTGCTGCCCATGTGCTTCTGCACCTGTGCCAAATGCTGGTCGGCAACCTCGACGTCTCTCATCTTGACACCGTGAGTCTTAGCCAGAGCCAAGGCATGTCCAGCATCTTTCCTTGCAAGGTCGACAGCAAACAATGGCTCTTCACGCTTGTAGTAGTCGCCCTGGCGCAAACGGTTGCTGTACGCTGTGTAAGGGCCAGGGAACATGGTCTCGACGAACTGATGAAGCCTGTCTGAACCAAGACCTGACTTCTCGGCAAGAGCGTGACCTTCAGAGAGAGTCTCGACCATGTTGAGGATGAATGTGTTGCCAATGATCTTGAGTCTCGTAGCAGATCCATGAGGTTCGCCAGAGTAGTCAATAACGGCACGACCCAAGACACCAGTCGTGTAAGGCTTGACCTTGTCAACCGCATCGGAAGGACCAGCTAGCACACATACAAGCTGACCTGCATCTGCCATTGCAGGAGCACCAAAGACAGGGCATGCAACAAACTCAGCGCCTTGACCATTGATGGTCTTTGCGAGCTTGTCTGTGGTGTCAGGGTGGACAGTGGAGCAGTCTACAAACAGCTTGCCCTTTACATTTCCCTTGAGAGCAGAGTTGATGGTCTCCTCAATTGCCTTGTCGTCTCCTACGCAAGTGAAGATGATATCTGAAGCGTTGACTGCTTCTTCAATGCTCGAGACAACCTTGGCCTTGCCAGATCCAAGACTCGAGGCGAGCTGATCGGCGCGAGATTGGGTACGGTTGAAGAGAATGATGGGGTTAGAAAGGTCACCCTTTTCGACCAAGTTCTTCACCATGCCCTACGATGAACCATTAACAGTGTTTCCAGCAAAACTATCATAATCATTATCACTTACACGACCCATGTTGCCGAGGCCAATCCATGCAATTTGAGGAGCCATTGTGAGATGTATTTTATGTATTTAGGTGATATTTTGAGATAGAGAGTTTTGCAAAGGAGTCGAGGCAAATATGTCGAGCTCCAGAAGACATACTGCCGGTCTGTCCCGCTGACAGTACCGAGCCCGCGAGAAGCACATGTTGGATGAGCTTCTATGACGTTCTTGGCGTGTATAACGGAGATAGATGGCGGGGCTCGGAGATAGCAGTTGACTGTCGTATCCTCGGCATCTCGATCACGAACGAGCATGACTGAAATCAGTGGTAAAGGAAGACAGAGATCGGACTGTCTCCAAGGCATATGTCCATCTCATCACGCACCAATACGAAAAAATAGACATTGAGAGAATTCCATTCAGGCTGGCAGTGAGAGAAATATGGCCGCTGTCGGCGGTGTGGAGAAGTGACGATAAGATAAGAGTAGCTTGTATGGAGATGAGTCTTTTTATTATTCCCGCTGTGTCTTGAATCCCGCTGTGTCTTGAACTACATCTGTGGTGACTGGTCCTCTTGTCAAGTCGTCATCCCACTCTAGACATTAGTTGCCATGAACCATGGCAGCATGCCTCCGACACTTCGAAGCAGAGTGCGCCCTGAGACCATCAAGTGTTTGCACCGCGATTTCGGCTCGCTTGCCGCCAATCGTTCCAACCATACCAACAACATTAGCAATGGAGAGAAGAGGGACAAACTAGCTCACAGAGTAGGTCCATTCTGATCCTTTATGCCAGTAGTGCCTTCTCTGACAGTGGCAGGACTTCTTCTTCGACCTTTTGAACGCAAGCTCGACCCGCAGAGACGCCAAACAATACCTGGCTCGCTTCAAGCCTACGCTCGACAACAAGCCTAAGAAGACGTCTGTAGTACACGATGCAAAGGAATCAAAACAGCAATGGCAGCTCCAAAGGTCTGGCGTTAACCTCGGCCAGCTGTACCTTCCTACCCAAGCCGCTGCTGCCACACCGACCTTCACGCAGTACGTGGAACGAGATACGCAGGTTCAACGCGGCGCTGGAGAATTACACGTTGCACTGGTCTGTCTGAGGGCTCCTCATCTGATTGATGATGAAACTCTTGATGGCATTGCTCTGACCATGGCTCAATTGGTCCGTCTCGATATGCAGATCGTCCTCGTACTCAATTGTGAAGACGAGATTGTGCAAAAGAACGAGTCGTATAGGGAATTGTACCGTCGCCAGGNNGGGAGCAGAGTTGTCGCTGCCTTGGATCGTCACAACAATGAGGGCGCTCGTTATGTCGAGTCCGCCTTGAACATCACCAGCCAGGAACCAATGCCAGCTTCACGTCCCAAAGTCATGGGTATCATAGAGCTTGGTGTGCCCAAACTCATAACAGAACCATTGAAGCGAGGTGCTATACCTGTCATCCCCGCAATGGCATACGACACGACTTGCAAGGTTGAGAATGCGTCTGTAAGCGGTGTTATGCTGGCCTTAACACGCGCCTTGTCTGGTTTGGCCGCTGTTACTGGCACGCCAGATAAGATACTCGAGGATACTTCCTTGGATAGAATCATCATGCTGGATCCTCTAGGAGGGCTGCCTACCGAAAGTCGACAGGACAAGGCACATGTCTTTGTCAATCTCGAGCAGGAGTACGACATGATTCGCGACGAGATAAAGACCTGTGGCATGAGCCCCCATTATCTCGACACTCTCAGTTTGGTTAGAGATTGTTTGGCTCTGCTGCCTCCTGCATCGTCAGCATTGCTCATATCACCCGAAGAAGCGGCCATCTCCTCGCACCACTCTCGCAAAGAATCAACCATTGGCATCACCACTCGACGACAAAAGAATCCTCTGATACACAATCTGCTGACCAACAAACCCCTTATCTCTTCGTCTCTGCCTGTCGCTCGTCTCTCTACCAATGGTATAATCCCTTCCGCGTCTTCTGAAAGTGCCACTCGCTCTACACTTGTAAAGCGCGGTATGCCTCTGATGATAGTCCCGGATCTCAAGAACACACCCTGGACACCACCAAAACCCGGCGAATCCACCATCGCCCTAGACAACCACCCAGATATCAACTTCCCTCGCCTCGTCGCTCTGATCGAAGATTCCTTCCGCCGACCCCTCGATGCCCAACACTACCTCAACCGCATCAAGAACCGCGTAGCCGGCGTCATCATCGCAGGAGAATACGAAGGTGGTGCAATCTTAACCTGGGAAGAACCACGAACACTCGGCTACAAGCAATCAGGAGTAAATCCAGATCCCACTCGCTTAGTCCCCTACCTCGACAAATTCGCCGTGCTCCAACGCTCTCAAGGCAGTTCCGGAGTAGCCGATATAGTGTTCCAAGCTATGGTGCGCAGTTGCTTCCCAGATGGCGTTTGCTGGCGATCACGTTCCAACAATCCGGTTAACAAGTGGTACTTTGAGCGGTCGAGGGGAACATGGCATTTGCAGGATACACAGTGGACCATGTTTTGGACGAATCCGGATTTGGTGGCTGATCAACAGCGCTGGGAGGAGTATGTATCGGTGTGTAGGAACATCGAACCTAGCTGGGCAGATAACAAGGCCAAGCCTGATTGACGCACCGTGGTTTCGATCTCTACAAGATGTATATAATAACACGTGAATGATACATTTGATGTCTCCGTTTAAGATTTCATAAATGCTTTTGGTCATTTCGAGATACGTCTATCAAGATCGTTTGAGGAGCTGTTCAATCTCTCCTTAGATCTAGTGGTTGTGTGTTGTCTTGTAAGAGCTGGTCATCGAGACCTCTTTTGCTCATCCATGCAATCAGGCTGGCATCTGACCTCTGCAGAGGCCCCGGTCTTGCACAAATGCACCATTATCGCAACAGCTCAAAGCCGGATCTGCCCTCACTGAGGCCCTAGGTTGGCTAGGGGCTTTACAGTGTACCGATCGCCTCTTGCTCGCAACCTGCACGAGAGGACGCTTTTTTCGTGGCCAGGAATGAAGCAGTTTGTGCTCATATCGATGCTCTCCGAGAGCTTTATAAGGTGAAATATGTACAATCGAAAAGTAGAAGCTCGAGAGCTCGGGTTCTTATAGGGCGCTAAAGGTTGCGACTATGCTGCTTTTTGTCTGCTGGGAAGGACGCGGTCTTCGAATCTGCGCATGAGTTTGTTGGTCTGTTCAGCCAAACTCAAAGTCAAGATCNNTGGAGGAGTGTTAGTAAGAGCTAAAGTGTCAGACGAGGCTTTACGTACGGTATGCGGCAAAATTCTAGCCAGATGGGCAAAGAAGCCCTTGTAAACGGCCAGTGGACCTTCCGTCTTGATGGTTCGGAACAAGCAGTCCAATGCGCTAGAGTAGAGGTTGCCGTTCTGGTTGTACATGCGGCCCATGACGGTATCCGGAGGGTGCATGACGCAGCAGACGACAAAACCAGAGCATGCAGAAGACATGAGATGCAGAGCAGGACTCTCTTGCATACCAAAGTGTTTTACGAGGTTGCGCTTAGCAAAGAAATATGTTGGTAGCTGGACACTGGATCCAAAGCCAGTTCGGACCATGGCAGGTACAACGCCACGATAGAGACCCTTGATACCTTCGGCGCGGTAGATTTGAGAGAAGCCATCGGCGGCACTCTTGTATTGATGTTGTGCGCCAACGGGCAATGCTGGACTGTAGCTCTGAAGACGAGTCTTGATCAAGAAGAGAGGGNNGGAGCCGAGAGCTGCACCGATGATACCGGACGAAGCACCAGAGAAGATGTTGACTGGGAGGTTCTGCATGGCGACAGCTTGCGGGTCGTGAGCGTGTGAGAAGTCGCGGCTGAGGAGCAGAGAGTTCGCGTGGGTGCGGATAGGTTCGTAGAAGCCGAGACGACAGCCATTGAGCATCATCTGGTAGACGTAGGCACAGTTCAGGCCGCGCAATAGACCCCTGAGGCCTTCGTTCTTGAAGATGACCGACATGCCATGAAGCACACCTCGGTACATTTTTGGAGCATCCTTCCTGGCCTGCAGCTCACCCTGGAGCTGTAACCGCACCTTGACCGTCTCAAAGCTGTGAGTTACTGTGACAGCGCCGCATGCTGCAATGCCGCCGGCGATAAAAGAACTATTCGAGTTGTGTTAGTTGCGGATTCTAGATGGAAGGTGTGGAGGAGTTACCCAATGCCGGTGGACATGGTTGCTCGTCAGACTACTGAAAAGGAGAGCGCAAAGACTGAGGACAAGAAGCGATATGAAATATAGTCACTGTAATAGTATCGAGAAAGAACTACGGACAATTTGAGAAGCAAGTTGGACTCGAAGCAATTGAACCGAAGTCGGAGAGGGCTGGTCAGCGCACTGAAAGGGAAGGGGTGACGTATTAAGGAAGGTCCCTGAGTCGCGCCTTCCTTCCGAAGATCTGGGGAAACATTTTGAGCTTGACGCTGCCTTGCGCGCTTCCACCTTCACCAAGACGCATTTCACGACATCTTCTGTCCCCAAGAAGATTACACCAATCGGCGACATGGGAGCAGAGAACGGCCAGCCGGGCCCCATGGCCAAGGTCAGCGAAGTCATTGCGACGTATCGGCCGACGAGGGTGAGTGGCCCCCTCAGCGCGCTCCTGCTCATGCTCATGCACCTCTCCCCAACCTCAACACTGACGCAACTTGCCAGCNTCTTCAAAGCCCCCAACCTGCACTACACATCGCTCGACTTCGACTCAACAGGCGAGCTACTCCTCCNNCTCGCTCGCACTGACGATACTCTCCATATCTACAACACAAAGGCTGGAGCCCACGCAAAAGAACTCAAGTCACAAAAGCACGGTTGCGCCCTTGCCCGCTTCACACATCACTCGCAATCTGTTATCTATGCCTCGACCAAGCTCAACCATGATATCCGATACCTCTCTGCTCATGATAACTCCTACATCCGCTACTTCAAGGGCCACACCGACAAGGTCACCTCCATCCAGCTCTGCCCTAGCAATGACACCTTCCTCTCTGCCTCTCTTGACAACACGGTGAAGCTATGGGACCTCCGCTCTTCCTCTCCACAAGGCAGCCTCAATCTGCATGGCGCCGTCTTGACCGCTTATGATCCTTCAGCCACCGTCATTGCCATCGCTTCTCCTGCTACCCAGACCGTTGTCCTCTACGATGTTCGCAACTACGACAAGCCTCCTNTTGCGACCTTTGATATGCAGGACATTGAGCGCCGCTTCAATCATTATGGCCAAGCTCAAGCTCAAGGCTGGACCACTTTGGAATTCAGCAACAACGGCCAGTACATCCTGGTTGGAACCAATGGTCCAGGCCACTATGTCCTTGACGCGTTCGAAGGCGTATTGAAGGCCTACTTATATCGCGCCCAGGGTCCTCCACCCTTCCCATCTCAGCTTGGTCAAAGCGACAGTCCTCTGCGTCATACTCAATCCTCACTTCAAGGCGACGCTTGCTTCACATCTGATGGTCGCTATGTCGTTTCAGCCTCGTCCAAGGGCGGCATGTTGGTATGGGACCTGCTTGCCGATAAGCGCTCTGACGGTACCATGAATCCCATGACCGATTTGCCCGGTCCAAGAACGTCTACTGTTGTTGGTGTGAACCCCAGATACAACAATCTCGCCAGCGCTGGTCAAGATGTCGTACTCTGGCTGCCCGACCCTGAACTGGCTTGATTCCCGGCATCTAAATCACATCTGTAAATTTAGCGAGGCGTTGGTGGTGCGGTTACTTGCATATCTTACATTACTCAGCATATCTCGATCTGAGGACTCATTTGAAACCAGAGGAAAGCTTCTACAAATCAACAAGAACTCGGTTCGCATCTCACCACTGCTGCTTCCAGCTTGACCATACTTACATCCGAAGCCTAGACATGAAGGACACAAGGTACCATTTGGTTCAAGAAAAACACTTCAATATCGCTAATGCCGAAAAAATACGGAAGAGGCCATGCATGCTCTCAGAATTCCGTACGCAAACTCCGTCCAACCATGAACTTCCCAAATATCAAATGTTCCACCGCTTCCTTGAATGCCATAACCAACGCCTTTCCATGAGATCAGCTCTCCCCATTCGTAAATCAATAACTTTCTTGCTCTGAATAGCGTCGCAGATAATCACTCAGTCCATTACCAAAATTCAGTGGCTCAACATCATCTAGACCACCTTCACCTCTGAGCACAGGGCTAGTGCCGGAACCTCCTCGCCTCTGTTTTGCCAGGGAGTGACGAGAGGCCATTGATGGATCCGGAAAACCATCCACTCTCGGTGTCGAAGCCAACATGTTCGAAATCATCGGTCGCATGAGACTCGACACTCTTGTTCGGTACGCTGGTTCCTGGAACGCGGAACTCGTAAATGTCTGATGTCGATGGAGAGACTGAACCTGACGAGGCAATATCGCTACTGTCAAAGTTGTAGTAGCCGCCTTCTTCACCTTCGAAGCCGCCTGCAGCATCGGGGTATGAAGCGTCTTCCATTTCCTCATCAATCGGATCCAGTGGCATTTCATCTTCTTCTGGTCCTGAGCCTGCCTGTGACAGCTGTTTGTTGAGATTGGCCAATACATCTCGAAGGCGAGCTTTGCTACGAGGATTCGAGATCTGGTCAAGCTGCAGCTCGGTTTCCTGAATCTTAGATACCAGCTCCGAGATGAGCTCCGAAGTGGGACTCTGAGTGCCAGCAGCTTGTGGCTCGGGAGTCACTTCTGAAGGCGGTGGTGTGGATTCCTTGGTCAAAACATCACCGAAGCATTTCTCGAACTCCTTGAGTTGACCACGGTCAGTGATGGCGAAAACAATCTCCTTGATGCCTGGCCAGGACTCTGCCTTTCTGGTAGTACCGAGTATGACACGCTTCCAGATCTTTGCGACCTCGCGTACAGGGTTTCCATATGCACCGCAGCCCCACGCTCCAAGGATGAGTTTTTCAGCTCCGCGAGATTGCGCCATGCGAAGCACGCCACGCATCTTGTGTGTCACGAGTTCACGGTCACGGTCGCAATAACTGACACCACATGAGCAGCCGCCTTCGGCCTCCTCCTTCTCAGCAATGCGTGCACTGTTGGTCTCTGGGAAGCGAATCATGGCCGCGCTGACGACATCAACGAAGAATCGTTCCCGCTTTGGTAGGTCTTCTGCTTCTGGTGTACTATCTCTGTGCACCATGACATCCGGAGTAACGATTCCGCCCACTTCGGGTAGTCGATAGAAGTCATCCCAGAGAGAAGCGTACAATGTGGTACGCATACAAAGAAATTCCTCGGAACTTGTTGCACCATCCAGGAACCCACCGCCAGGGCGCAGAGGAGAGGCCATGTTTAGGACGCAAACATTCGTCGACCTGGTTGCTTGCTTTGAATTTGCCAACGCAGCTGCTGCAGATTGCCGGCGAGACGAGTGAGTCAGGCGACGAGCCGCAGTAAGAGAGTCCGTGTTACAGAGTCTGATCGTCAAGTTTGATGTTGATAGCTTGTTGGTATTGCTTTCGGCTTTGGGATCGGTCGTCAAAACAGCATTGTGAATGCCATGTCTGGCCCTCGGACTCGACTTGAGAATATCCGGAATTACTTTGTTGACAGTATCCTTTGCCCTTTTGGCACGATCCGAACGTCTGTTGGCCTGAGGAGTAACAACGACTGTTGGTTGCAGCCGTCCCATGATTGCTTTTCCGGGAAGAATCCTTGGCGAAATGTTTGACTGATGGCTGGTCGTATTCACAAAGTGGGTTGAAGGATACGACAAATCCAGCAGCCAGATAAAAGAAGGTAACAGAAAAGAACGAGGAGCGACAAACAGGAAAATTAAGACAATGATGGGCGATTCAGCGAGTACTAGGCGTGTTGGCTGACGTTGGCAGGCCTGACATGTGAAAGTGTACTATATTAGCCAGGATGACGTTCCAGCTCCACAGCCGACAGTCGGAAGCATGTGCAGGCCGGTGAATACAGATGAAGAGAGATGGAGAATGGGATATTCTGCGAGACGGTTGGTTGGAGAGCCGAAGGAAAAACGGAGAAGCACGAAGGGATGGACATGGGAGGAGAGACAAGTGACTGCATCACAACTGCATGCGGCATCTTCGATGGATTGACTCTGACCGTGGAAACGCCTATGCTGGATGCCAAGCTTAGCATGTGAAGATGCCGGAAGCGGGCTATGGGGACGTGGCTGCCGGCTTTAGCGAACGCAAGACGCAACATCAGAGTCGTGTGCGTAATCTCAAAGACCGTTTGTGCTCTCGACTCTGGAGCAATTCTGATGGAAAAACATGTCTCGAATTTAAGCTGATCTCTGCTAAACCATGGATATGAGAAGGTGCTCCTATACACAATTCTTGCATTGAGTTTCGCTCATCAGCGTCGGTATATAGTACAAATGTTCGCTAGTCAGATGTACAATGTGCTGTATAAACGAATGGGCGGGTTTAACCGATCTGGGAATACGACACGCTGGAGGAGCGTTGCAAGCACCTCCTAGTTTGATTTGGAGCAGCACCCGATTTATCGATAGATACATCTCCAAATTTATTGGATCGATTGCTTTTGCCAGGGCACGCGAGGCACGGCGTGGACAAGTCGAGAACAGCGGCGTGCGTCTTGGAGGTCGGCTGACAGCTACCTAATAACATCGTTGCTTATACTTGGTACCGTCCTCGTACACAATATTGGCCGCCATGGCTACTCAGCAGCACACGCAACAGCAACAATCGCTACCGCAGCAGACGCAGACACAGTCCAATGCAGTGCCCGGTGCTGCCAGGACGAGCTCTTACACCGCGCTGCCTCCGCCGGCAGCCTACACACCTCTGCGCTATGCCAGTAATCGAAAGACCATCTACGACCGCAACCTCAACCGAGCTCGCACATCCGAGTTGAGTTTGGCATCCNTTGCGCACCTCTTCAACACCTTGATCGCATACCACCAAGCTCGCGCGCCCTCGGTCTCGGACCTTGAGGCCAGGTTGGCCCAATCGGCATACCCCATCGGTGTCAAGCTGCTCGATCTGCTCCTGTTCCGTATGCCACCACGTACAGCCTCACGACCAACCCGCCTGCTTGACCTCTTGCAATTCATACATACAACCTTGTGGCGCTCCTTGTTTGGTCGTCCTGCTGATGCTCTCGAGGCTAGCACTGGCAACAACAACGACTATATGATTATAGACAACGATCCTCTTGTCAATACATACATCAGTATCCCCAAGGAGATGAGCCAGCTCAACTGCGCTGCCTTTGTTGGTGGCATTATTGAGGGTGTATGTGATGCTGCCGGTTTCTCGACAGACGGAGTCACGGCACATTGGGCAGAAAACGACGAGCTCTGGCCGTCCAAGACTATCTTCCTCGTCAAATTCAAGCCCGAAGTAGTGGAAAGAGAAGAAGCACTTAAAGCTGGAGGTGGTTGATTGTTCGATGAAGTCTTACTTCCTTACAAATATCGAGATGGGATAATGAACATCAGCCTATAGCGAGGCTTGGATTACAGCCCTGAGGATGACACTTCTCGTAAATCATCCCCAAAGCAAGCAACTTCTCTTCAGAAGACTCTTGTCGGGCTGGCTCCTTTGGTCAAGCACTTGTTCTGTCGGATCAACTTGCCACGGTTCCGATCGGCACACCTTCCCACATTCCCGTCTCTCGCCGCCAACCTCCTTGCTCTGAAGGAACATCTTCCATCTCTACGTCATCCGTCTTCTTGGTCTCCTTCGTCTTCTTCGTTGCTCCTTCCTCAGCATCAGCATCCGCATCGTGGTCGCCCACCAAAGCGCTAGCTTCGACCAAACTCTTCCAAGTAGTTTGAACATCCATCTCGGCATCCTCTAGAATCTCCTCGGCCAGTTCGTAACTCCATTGTGTGTTGGGATGTAGTATACATTCCCTTAGTGCCAGGATCTCGAAAAGCTCAGGGCTTTCGCCACGCATTTCTAGCCAGCTGTCGGAATCTAGCAAATGCATGATCCAACGGTAGATGGCCCATTTGGTTGGGTCTGCTCTGTCCCTGTCTTCGTCCGCGGCGTTCATCTTTGCGTTATGGGCGATAGCTCGCTCAAAGAAGGCTTCGACAAAGAGCGAAGATCCCGATGCAAGCATGATCAAAAGTTCATCCCAGATCAAGTAAGCGCCCTGCAGAGCCGAGTCGGCAAGAGGGCCTCTTGTCCTGTAAGAATAATTAGCAAAGTCCAATATCAAAAAGATTCGTTCAGACCACACATACTGTTTCNNCAGTGAAGGTACAATCAAGCCATCGTCAATCAAAACCGATGCTACTTGAGTCCACTTTGCTGCTTCATCTTCACCATGGCATAAGTTTTGACAGTGCTGTTGTGTTTCAAGTAACGAGCTGGCGATGTCCTTTGCCTTCGCTTTGCTCTTTAGTGCTGTGACCCTGCGTGATCTGAACTTTTTGAGATACTCGGTAGCCTCTGACCTGACTGCCGCCAAAGATTCCAGGTCTACTTGAGCTGCAGCTTCCTCGTCAGCTTCGGCCTCCCAAGCGTCTTGAGGCAGTTTTGCCCAGTAGACGCCCCAGAGCCAATTGACTGCTTCACGAGCGCTGCGGACAAGTCTCGCAAGACCAGGCAGATCTTCATGTGCGACTTCATGACGGAGTTCGACAAAGTGCGGAGGCAGGCCGATAGACCTGGCAACGTCAAACATGCTCTGACCAGGTCCGCTTCTGTGGCGTCCCAGATCGGCAAATCCAGTCACGAATCTGGACAGTGCAGTAGTGTAGGCGGCTCTGAGGGCAAAAGACGAAGCAGTACCGGCAACAACACCTTGAAGTGGCCATTCTGAAGGGTCGGCAGCAGAAGAGGCTTGACGCATGCTGGAGGTTGAGAATTGAGCGTGGAGGAGCATGGCGTCCATTAATAGAGCTGTACTTTCGACTGCATGAGGAACGTTGCCTCTCTGTTTCCAGGCTGCTACTGTAGCGATGGCATGGCTTTGCTCTGCTGGCGTCGAAGGGCTGTAGAGGCCATGGCGAACATTCAANAGGTCGGCATGGCTGCGCCAGGGTGTGACGAAGTAGTTTAGCTGTACTGGTTGCGGAGGCATGTTGGAGGCCTCTTATATTCCTATTTCAGTATTGGTCTATTCAGAACCGATGCTTTTTGGTCTGTCTAGATATCCAAAGTCAGTATGATAAACAATACAGAACTGGTTGGTCTTGCAGTCTTTCTTAATTTGAACCATCAACATGCGAATCCAGATATGTCGAGGATTCACACAAAGGATACAGGGTTCCTGAAAACCTGAGTCCGTATCAGGTTTCGAACGAGATCTGAAGTCTTGAACATTTCTCTGGTGATTTTTTCGCCTTTTTTCTTCCCCAGAAAAGTCTGCTGGAGGTGGTATGCAGGTTGCATTAAAGTATGTGACGAAAGATGACTTGCCTCTATGAATTATATCTGTTTCTTTGCTTCTATCCTTCTAGCCAGATAAGAGAATTATTTCGAGGTCCAGTAATTGACGTTGATCTTGACAAGAGTGGTTGTTCAGTTAAGGTCATTCGTTTGCGCTCTCAACTCCGTGATGAGTCCGTGCGGCGCAGCTCATCCTCGACAAGCAATCATGAACTCGACCTTCTGTTCTCGGTGACGGACCACGTTCCGATGTGTAACAGAATACAACGAGAGTCAATATGAAGTGTTTAGAGATGCTTCAATTTGGGCCTCTATGCTCCCCGTATACTAAAGTATGTAACGCGTATGACTACAGAAATGCACGATACTATCAGAAACCAGGATAGTATCCACCGAGAGGCGATTTCTTATCGACTCTTTTGGTCATATCTTTGTCTCTAAGTAAGATTGTGCATCTCTATAGCCATACGCGTTACATATTTTAGTATACGGGGAGCATCTATGGTCGGCTTGATTGACTGGTCGGTTGCATATCTTGACAAAGATTCACAATCGCTGTGCACGTACGACCATCTTCATCTTGACAGTTTTGACCGTCAAGCTCTGCGGTATCAAGGTACTTCTCTAGTTCAAAGACACTTCAAACTTAGTTCTCAATACTTGCCCGATAACTTTTCTTGATGTAGTAACCCCGTCTCTAGGGCACATACGAGGTGAACAATCACATGTTGGGACAAGGATGTATGCTTCTTGAATCATTATCAGCAAGGCTTGATGGCAATTGCGAGATCTAAAGGTCCATGCCACGTGTTACTCCACCAACGTCACCGACAGTTGAATCGCTCCTTCTCTGGAGCCAGCAAAACTCGTAGCAGTTGCCAGATCTGAAAGGCTACTCTGCTGATTCATCATCTTTTGTTCTCTCTGATACAATTTCAAAGAAGACCAAGCTACAAACACAAAACGGGAAAGCTTCCATACAATCAGTTGTAGCTGACGACTTACACACCAAACAGCAAGTTGCGTCTGAGAGGTGATAGAGGAAGAGTAGGATTCCACGCGAACAAAACACCTTACTCTCCGGTCTGGAAAAACTCGCCGCATATACCGCTGTAAAACATGGAACCATTGTCGAAGCAAGACACTCCTACTGCAGATGCTCGTCCTCTGATCAGCTCAAGCGTACTAGCCTGGGACGCACTTCAAGACTTACTCCAGGATGAACAATGCACCATCGATGGGAGCTCGCTAACCATCGCCAGCGTTGTCGCTGTTGCCAAGTCAGTGCAATGTTATCCTTCCCTTACAGATCATGTTTGACTGATTGTTAGATACAGATATGGAGTATTGACACAATTATCGAACGACGACGAGATCCACAAACGCATGAACGACAGCGTCAGTATGCTGAAAACTCACCTGAATTCAGGTCATCTTGTTTATGGTGAGTGATACACTTGTCTCTATGCCTGCCCAGCAGATTCTGACCAGCGATGACAGNGTGTCTCCACGGGATTTGGCGGAAGTGCAGACACTAGGACAGACCACTTGGAAGATCTCCAAAGAGCACTTGTTCAGCACCAAAACTCTGGTGTCCTTACCAGCCACGATATCGGCCGCCCTCTAAATGTATCGGTGACGGATCATGCTCTTCACTCGCGAGATCTCGATCTGGGATTCAGCACAAACTCAATGCCAATGAGCTGGGTAAGAGCAAGTATGCTCATAAGATGCAACTCAATCATACGAGGACACTCTGGCGTGCGAATGTGTGTGGCACAAGCCATCCTTAGCTTTCTCAACAGGAACATCATCCCGGTCGTACCTCTTAGAGGCAGCATCTCTGCCAGTGGGGACTTGAGCCCTCTCTCATACATTGCCGGAGCCATTGAAGGCTCTCCCGACATCTACGTAAGACTCGCTAACGGCAACATATCGTCGGCGGCGGAGGCATTGAAAGATGCTGGTATCGAGCCTATGAATCTTCAAGCCAAAGAAGGTCTAGGTCTGTTGAATGGAACAGCATTTTCTGCTGCGACAGCATCTCTTGCCTTGCACCAGTCTCGAGATGTTGCTCTCTTGTCGCAGGTCCTGACTGCAATGAGTGTTGAAGCCATGCAAGGTTCTGCAGAACCTTTCTGGCCTCAAATTGCGGCTATGCGTCCCCATCCTGGTCAGATCGAGGCAGCTGCTAACATCCTTTCCTTCCTCCAAGATTCCAAACTAGCGAAATGTGTTGGATCGCCAAAAGACACAAAGATGACTGGCCTTTTTCAGGATCGTTACGCCCTAAGAACTGCATCTCAGTGGATTGGACCCCAGATCGAGGACCTCTTACTAGCCACTTCTCAAATCCACACTGAGATCAACTCCACCACAGACAATCCATTGATGGACGTTGAGTCTGATCATGTTCTCCACGGTGGCAATTTTCAGGCAGCTGTGGTGACTTCTGCCATGGACAGGACTCGTCTTTGCTTGGAGCGATTGGGAAAGATGCTCTTCTCTCAGGTGACAGAGATCATCAACCCGATGCTCAATGGCGGACTGCCAGCAAACTTGTGTGCGGATGATCCGTCGTTATCCTTCACATGCAAGGGCATTGACATCAACATGGCTTCATATCAATCGGAGCTGGGCTTCTTGGCCAATCCTGTCGGAAATCACGTCCAGTCTGCAGAAATGCACAATCAAGCAATCAATAGTCTGGCCTTGATTTCTTTGAGATACACATTCCAAGCACTCGATACGATCTACATGATGGTGGCTGCTCATTTGTTTGTCCTCTGTCAAGCCCTTGACCTGCGTGTACTGCAGGTTGAGTTTCTAGAGTCCATGGAGGAGAACTCAATAGATTGGTTCACCGACATGCAGGCGCCCGAAGAGTTGCATGCCACACTCAAAGACGCGGTCTACACACGGATCAAGTCTGTGTGGATTACTACAAATACCGCTGATCTCGACCAACGATGCAAAGTTACTGCCGACGCTGTCATTCCGGATATCATTAACACATCTGCCAAAGTTCTATCCGGCACATCTCTTGAGTCTACTAAATTGGTCGAGTTCAGAGCAAACTTACAAGCTCAGATGCAAGTTCAATATGAACTTAGCAGACAAGACCTCTTTGAAAACCATCAAACGATAACTCCGAAATTTCTAGGAAATGCAGCGAAGCGTATGTACAACTTCGTTAGGGGCGACTTGGGTGTAAAGCTACGTCGAGGCTTGGTCGAACACCCTACCCAGCAACCTCTTCTGGGTGTGGAAGTGGAGGAGCCACGCAAAAGTATTGGCAGCAGGATCAGTGTGATCTATGAAGCTTTGAGAGATGGACGTGGAAGTGCGGTTCTTATGGCAATTGCTGAAGAGAGTCTGAGAGAGAAGGATACTTGAGCTGCAGAAGCAAAGCTGATGACCGAGAACCATCGCCATGAAATATTTCGAAGCCTGACGACATGGGAGATAGAGAAACATCGCTGAAGAATGCTAGATGGTAATAGCTCACTACACGCTTTGCTAGCTTACAAGCTCGTTCGGTACACTATTTATCAGAGAGCAACGTGTTTGGCAAGGCTAAGCAGACAGAAGGAGAGAGCGACTAAGAACGCGGATTGGGCATATGTCTTAGGTAGGAGCGATACACATGACTGGTAATGCTTGCACTTCTTCACCACGGTGCACGCAAACTTGGAGTAATCCAGAAATTCACGTTGCTTTGTTCTTGCATTCTGTAGAATATTATCAAGAAACTGATCCTTAGAGCAAGCCCCTATCTATACACTCTCCGTTTCGCCATTCGCCAATGAAGTATTGTTGCGTTGTCCCATAATACTGTAAAAGCCAACCTTACTTTCTGAAGCGCAGTGCCAGGTATCCAAGGATACGGTAGACGGCAATGATGCCAATCATGATACCGACAGTCTTGCCCAGCTGACCAGTAGGATAGTCGTAGTAGTGTAACACAGCCTTGCCATCAATCTTGCACTGACCCGAGAGTTCGCTCTCATAGGCGCATGAACATCCAGTGACAACATTGCCAGCGCAGCTATAGGTGCGGCCGTCGAACTCATTGACCATCATACCGCGGAAGACGTAGGCTTGATAGTCGATGTAGTGGAAGACGTAACGCCAAAAGACGTTGAGACTTCCAGTGGGCACGAGGAAGCCGCCCACTGACATCCAGAGACCATTGGCGAACGCCACGAGGGCGAGAGCGATGATGAAGTTAGGGAAGAGAGACGAGACGAGAACAACAAGACTCTCGGCTGCGACCAAATCCAAGAAGAGCCACATGACGTGGATGAAGAAGGCGTCAGCATCAGGACGGAAATTGATGAGCCAGTAAGTGACGCTAGCGAAGAGAATGGATATGAGGAAGAGGAAGGGCAGGCCGATGAAGAAGTTGGACACGATGAATGACAAAGGTCCGTAAAGGCCATTGGCACGCTCCTTGACGAAGATGGCTCTGTCTTCGAGGAAGGCAGGTACGTAAGCGACAGCCATGAAGCTCAGGAAGGCACTACCGAAGAAGAGTGCATTGACAAAAGACTGAATGTCTTTNTGTATGGTACTCAGCCGGAGCCAGACAGTGCCCATCATGATAGCAAGACCCATGTACATGGCGACACGGATCCAGTAAGCAACAATGTCGCGATAGGATTTGAGGAAGAGGCGGTGCAGAAGGGTGACAGGTATGCCTAGATCATGAGCCAGACCAGGTCCTTGAGAGCCGGCGAAGGTCTCGTTCTTTTCAAGCTCAGATGACGCTCCATGATTGTCGTTATCGTGCGTCTTCCATGCAGATTGAATCATGAGCAGACGTTGAGCTGTCATGTTCCCTTCCCCATCTTCCGATTCGAAGTCGGTGTTTGTCAGGTCGAGGATATGTTCCGAAGGGTTCATCAAATCTGGGACCGGCATACCGAGGTTGGCAAAGTAGGGTGCAACACCCGATACGGATCCGAAGTAACAAGTCTGGCCCTGTGAAAGAAGCAGCAGCTTGTCAAAGAGCTGGAAAGTCGCGGTCGATGGTTGGTGGATACTGGCTACCACGATAAGCTGGTGTTGCTGAGCATACTTCTTCAGCAGGTGAATGACCTCGAAGCTGGCCACAGAGTCTAGTCCACTGGTGGGTTCGTCGAGGAAGAGGATTTTGGGTGCGGTGATCAACTGGCTCGCGACGCTGACACGTCTCTTCTGGCCTCCTGATATTCCTTTGCGGATAGGTGTGCCGATAAGAGTATCGGCTTGCTTCTTGAGACCGAAGCTGTCGATCAAGCTTTGGACTCTACTACCCTTCTCGTTCTTCAAGACAGATCTTGGANNGTGTCAGCAAGATGTCTTGTTGATAGAGAGGTTGTAAGCATACCTAGGAAGAGCTAGACGAGCTGCAAAGTCAAGAGTCTCTCGAACAGTCAAGGACCCCGCAAGGGCATCATCCTGCTCGACGAAGGACGTGAGTTTCTTGTAGATAGGAGCAGATACAGGAGCGTTGTTGACAGCCACGGTGCCGTTAGTACCAGAGGTACGGCCTGCAAGTATGTTGAGAAGAGTTGTCTTTCCACTGCCAGAAGGGCCCATGAGAGCCAAAATTTCTCCTTGATATCGTATCAGTACAATTACCATCTCAAGGGTCATGACCAGATGCTTACCAGCCTTGACATGGCCACCGACATTGCTGACCAAATCTTTAGGCTGCTTGGTTGAGCGGTCCTCGACGGTCAACGTAATGTTCGACCATGACAGAGATTGAACAAGATCGTTGAACATGTAGAGTTCATGGCTAGACTGCCTTTCTGTGTCCGAAGATACGCTGGCAGACATCTTGCTGTGCATAGTAGGTAGGAGAGATGACGAGAGACACAAGTGGAAGAAAAGGTGATCGGAAGGAGCAAACAACAAGTCTTATCAAGTGCCTGGTCGACAGTACATTATACCGAAACACTACTCCGGAAGGGACTAGTTTCTTCTGCTCGCCGAGTTTTCGGGGACCTACAGGATGAGACGCTTGCTACGTACATCCTACCATGGACACGATAGTCTTACGGTTAGGCGTCTTCGGTCTAGGCATCCCAGACTTTTTTTGCGAACTTTTATCTCCATACGGCAAGTCTTTCGTGTGAGCCTGCTATCCTGGTCGCTTTGTCTGATGCGACGAAAGTTGTTGAAGACTGGAGGTACAGTATAGTGGTCTCTCCGCTTGATGGCCAAGCATATGCAATACGTGATTGTACCACGACCAATGCCAGATAGGCTTTCAACGTTATGGGATTGATATTTGTCGCTTGGTTGGTTGCATTTATGCAATGCCAGAAGTTTCCGTGACACGCGTTGTTCGTGTTTGGAAATCAGGTAGGCAACGAACGCGCTGGCAGCTTGACTAACGGGTTCTTGCTGTTTTGTACACCCATGTCAAGTGTCAACCCATGCAAGCAAATGTCACAATGCAGGACAAGGTCAAGTGGCCTGCCGCGAATCTGATACATCAACTGGCTCCGCAGATTAATGAGGTCGCCGAAGTACTGTAAGATTGAGTGCTGAGAAGATGGCACTCGTTGTGAAGATTACAAGGCGAATTGAATGCCCGGAGTGGTCATAACTCATGGTTCGCCGAGCGCCACATGAAACTGTTGCGTTGGCTGAAGTCTTGTAGACGCCGAACTCACTGGTTTGAAAGGATGCGTACATTAAACAGGAAGAATTTCGTTTGGTGCCTGTTCATCCTTGTCCAGACGCGGGGTTGCATGTCCGACGCTATAACCCAGGTGTCAGTCTTGGGGTTGGTGCGACCTCAACGTGGGTATCAATGTCCTGTCCGGATCTCGCATGGACCAGACCCTGCATGTAAGGCTATCGCTCGATCAAGAGGAAGCATGTGTAGTGTGAGTGGACATGATAGAAGCCCAGGGTGACTAGACACATAGATCTCAGCTGAATACCAGAGGTGTGGTATACCAGAGGTGTCAGGATGCAGGCTGCTTGTACATACGTGTTTTGCGCCCAAGACAAGGGTCGCAGTTCTGTCTGTGAGGCCTATATCAAGGAAGCGGCTCGTCGCTAACGAGCGCTACGGCATGACAATTACATGTTCTGGACTCGGTGTGATTACTGGTCGAAGAGAATCGTTCTCTAGGAGCGTTGAGGTAGCGGGCCGAGGTCAGTGCACAAGCTGTCTACGACGCGTTTATCCGCGATTCCGACCTCCGCAAAAGCTGGGGTGGTTCGTGATGAGGTTCCCGTCGCTCCTTCCCTCACTCCACATTGATATGCATACCAATATGGATAATACATCATTCTCATTGCCCCCGACGCGTCGAACGAACCAAGCCTGTGATGCTTGCAAACTCAGAAAGGTCAAATGCAATGGTCAAGCAAAATGTCAACAATGCAGTCATCTCAATCTACGCTGCGTCTATTCTGCGCCCAAGCCAAGGACAAAGACTTTGAAACGCGGAAAACTCATCGCTCAATACAAGGAAACCACAAATGGACGCGCCGGAACTTCAGACTCGAGTACAGCTCTACCGTCACCCTCTATGATCACGCATGATGCCGCTTTCTTTACCAGTTTCTTGGATGATTATGACGTTTCTGTCTATCCTGTCAATCCTATCATGACTGTCGACGATGTACTGGCCTCAATCAGAGAAATGGACCAAAGCGCCGAAGCAAAAACCTTTGTATATGCTTACACAGCCATCACGATTGCCTTGACCAACAAAAGTCCGGATGGTTCGACTGACTCTCAGTCGCAAGTAAGATTTTGGCTCGAGGAACTCATCAAAGCCAGAGCAGCTATTGCATTTGACGAGAAGATGTCTGTTCGAAGGGTCATGATCAGCCAGTTTGCTCACATCTCTCTCATGTGCCTTACCAACATGGACATGTCTTTCTACTACGTTCGCGAATCCATCACCATGATTCAAATGCTACGTATCGGCCACCCAGAAGTCATGGAAAAGCTCAACTCGAGTGAACGTGCTCGTAGACAAAGGTTGTATTGGGAGGTCTTCATCCACGAACGATATCTGGCCATATCCAACTATCGGCCTGTAGTCCTACCGCCGTTGCCCGATCTTCCAGAATTTGATCCATCAATACCGCCTGGTGTACACGAAGGCTTCCTGCAGATCATCCGTCTCTTCCGTTTGATTGATGAAGGTTTCCTCGCCAACTGGTTCGGAACCACAACAGTAACACGAGAATGGATCGACAGCAAACACAAAGAGATTGATGAAGAGCCAGTCGGAAACGAAGCCCACTTCGGCGTGACACCTTTGACAGATATGCAACAAGCAGACTTGATTGTGACCAAACACTGGATGAGAATGTTGGTGTGGCAGATGGCCATGTCTAAATGCTTGCTAAGCTCGAATTCATCAAAAGAATCTCTGTCTTTGTCTTTTCCAGTACGGTTGTCAATACAATTACGAGCTCTCATGACGAGGTTTTCTCGCCAAGCGATTGAGATTCATGGCTCGGGTATACAACAAAAACTGTTCGAGCTGACCGATACGATCGCCAATGTCATCATCACTGTTCCCGCAACTACTGTTCAGGAGACGGCTGGTCGAGTCGACGATTTCACTTTTCTCATTGGCTTTCTGTTTTCCCTGCCAAGCTTTGACCCTGTTCAGAAGGACATTCTGCAGAACAAGTTGGAGCAGCTACAGTCGCTCTTTCCCTACTCAGCAAGCGAAGCCGGCGCATCGCCTGCGGCCAGCGATGTTACATACACGTCGAGTGGCAAACCCCCGCACCATGATCTGCCATCGCCTCCATCGCGTGTCGTCTGGCATGAAATGGCGAAAAAGTTGTCGATGGCTCAGCCACGAGAAACGCATCGATCGGATTTGGCACGCCTTGTTGAAGGTGTTTGAAGCTTGTGGACTTGGGAACAAGGTGCCAATACCTGCAACTCCAAGACGAAACGGAATCAAGGGCTACACCGAGTGACGAAGGGCTTCGGAAGGATTATCCCAGGACAAAGCGCTGGGAGCTTCCAGCTAATCTGTGCAGATGGAGATATTATTACGGAGTGAGAATCGCTCTGCTGACATGCTAGAGTCTTCACTCGGCACATTGCTACTATATCGAACTGGTCACAGCATGCTTCGCACCCATCTCGCCTACGCAGCTGCTCCTGTCGTCCAATTCCATCAACCGAAAGGGAACATACTATGGAGAAGGAATCCTCACTTGCTGTCTTCCGTCAGCAACCTTTCGATGAAGAACTTCGTCAACACAGCTATCTATTGAGAGGCAGTGCTCACCAAAAGAAACCTTCTGCGAACCTTCCAATGCCTGCTCGCACACATGGCACGGGTCTTGTATCACCAGGCGTTGGAGGATCTCGGATAGAAGAGGCCAGCAATCATCAACGACTAACTCCGAAAGGAGAAGGGCTACACTGACTCAAGATCAAGCTGAAAGGATGTGATAAATCATATTCCATCTGTATTAATATTGGGGCATCGGGGCATGACTTGTCCTCGTAGTATACAGAAAGATAGTCAATACGAGTACAAATACCAACAAACGGTCCAACATCTCATATCCCCCTTCTTCATGCGTTGTCTACTGTGAGCCAGTGCTCTGCATAACCTGGTGACGGTAGATTCCTGTCTACTGCTAATCAAGGCTCTGATGCGGCCGGTCTTGAAAGAGATATCGCAAGCATGTAGACAGCCAAATCGACTGTAAACATGTTCACGTAGCTGCATCCATCTTAACGGTGGTGTCTGATATGGCTTGCCCGGGGCCATCCTCTTGTTTGCTGTCTGTTCTGTTGATGCAGCTGCCTAGGCTTGCTTTGCTAAGTATGTTGGTGCTGTAGCTCGCTCAAAAGTCGGCAATGAAGCATTTCGCTGGTAGAGAGGTGAAGGATGAGCAGGAAGAGCTATAATTGGTGGACTGGAGGGGTAACATAGTGGTCGCTGAAGGTTGGGGAGATACGGAAAATGCTGGCTGATAAAGAGTTAATCGCGAGAGTGACGGGCAAACCACATTTGATGGCCAAACCGCGTGGAATTCGGCTCTTAGAGCGGGCGTGGATGAAGTCGAGGATAGACGCTTGATTGTGAGGCTAGCATCGAGACGATACAGTTGAAGGAGGCGAAGGCAGATGCCCATTGTGTTTCGGCTGCTGATTCCATGAGGGTGATTATTTTACAACTCTACTGCTGACCAAAAGTGCCCCTAAAAGTTTCTATACACGCGCGGCCTTTGGACTTGGGGTTGTCTGCCTGGTCATGATGCTACTTATCAAATCAGATCTTTGAGCACTGCTCAGAGAAGAGAGTGGAAGCATCTGATGCGCTGCACACAGTTGTGTTGTTGATGGAGCGCTATCAAACTATGTGTTTCGCCCTCGAAACAACTCTTCATCAGGCAACAGCCGCAGCCTATATAGACCATGTTGTTGGCTCCCCTTCCACCAACCAAGTGGTGCTCACCGGACGCGGTGGCCCACTTGGTTGGCGCCAGTCGGCAAACGCTCATCCAAAGGTCTTGGGTTCAACTCCCAGCATGGCCAGAAAAAAAATAAAAGGGGAAAACAGGGAAAAAGAGCATTAAAAAAGAAAGAAAAAAGAAAAAAAAAATAGCAAGCCACCCCAAAAGAAAGAAAGAAAAATAACCACAAGTAAACTGCCTTCGAAATGCAAGTTTCTTCCGCCGGGAATCCGGTGTTTCTTTTGCTCCTGGTCAGGACAGCGCTTTCTTTCTGCACCTACTTCTTGATACACATTGGTTGCTCTACTTGTTGTTCTCAATTGGTTCTGCCCCTTACTTGAGCAGCTTACTGGAAGCAGGAGTCATGACGCTAGATCGGACTACACAGTGAACACCTAACACAGACACGACTTGTCAAGGGCGAACGAGACATGACTGGAGGTGAACAAGGACGTCGAGCAAGAAGTTGATAATAGAGAAGGTTTGGTCGGAGTTGCAGTCTGGGTTGCGGCATCGGCAACTTGGTCGGGTAAACTTGTTGCGAGTGACGGAGTGCGCTTGGTGGGACAGCGATCGTGGGCTGTCGTGGACAGAAGCTGAGTACAGCGAGCTTCCGACCTCACACGAGCAGACAAGAGACCATGTCAGTACCGCTGTCTTCCAAGGAGCAGTCCCTGTTCAAGCAGGTCGTCCAGCTCTACGAGTCCAAGCAATACAAGAGGGGTGCGCATCGAGTCTCAACCCTCAGCACGCCGACGCAGACGCTGGCTAACACAACCCACANNGGCATCAAGACTGCCGACCAAGTCTTGAAGAAGGTCCCCAACCATGGCGACACGCAGGCCATGAAGGCCCTGATTCTCAACTCTCAAGGCAAGACCGAAGAGGCCTTTGATCTGGCCAAGCTCGCCCTCAAAAATGCCATGAAGTCCAATGTCTGCTGGCACGTCTATGGATTGTTGTACCGCTCCGTCAAGAACTACGATGAGGCAATCAAGGCCTACAAGTTTGCCTTGCGCCTCGACCCCGACTCGCGCCAGATTCAGCGCGACCTTTCTCTCCTCCAGGCCCAGACTCGTGACTGGAAGGGTCTCGTCGACAGTCGCAGAACCATGCTGACCGCTTCCTCGGGCGTTCGTGCCAACTGGACTGCCATGGCTATTGCTCACCACATGGCTGGCGACTACCAAGCTGCCGAGAAGGTCTTGACCATGTACGAAGAGACGCTCAAGGTTCCCCCACCACCAACCGATCTCGAGCACCACGAAGCCGTCTTGTACAAGAACACCATCATTGCCGAGTCTGGCGACTACGAACGTGCCCTCAAGGGCCTCAAGGCCATCTACAAGTCCAACCCCGATAGAACCGCCGTTATGGAATTGAGAGCAGAGTACCTGTTGAAGCTGGATCGTAAAGAGGAGGCTGAGAAGGCATACCGCAACTTGCTCGAAAGAAACGCCGAGAGACGCGCCTACTATGATGGCTTGGAGAAGTGTCTCGGTCTGGACAGAAACGATCCCGCCGCACACAAGCAATTGCTGGATCTGTACAAGTCATTTGCCGAANAAAGCGAGAGAATCGATGCGCCTAGACGTGTGCCACTCGATTTCCTACAGGGCGACGCTTTCCGCGAGGCCGCTGACGCCTACCTTACAAGAGTCTTCCGCAAGGGCGTGCCCTCAACCTTTGCCAACGTCAAGGCCCTCTACAACGACGAGTCCAAGAAACAGACCATTGAACAGCTAGTCCTCGGTTACGTTTCCCAGAACAACGAGGAAAATGGCAAGAACTGGGATCTTGCCGTAAACTACTTCCTCGCACAACACTACGATTACCACCTCTGCCGCAACCTCGAAAAGGCCTCTGAATACATCGAAAAGACCATCTCTCTCAACACCAACCCTCAAGATTACACCTTCCACCTCACAAAAGCTAGAATCACAAAACACTCTGGTGACCTCGAANAGGCCGCCCAACAGATGAACGAGGCCCGCGAAATGGACCGCGCAGACCGCTACATCAACACAAAATGTGCAAAATACCAACTACGAAACAACCAAAACGACACTGCTATTGAGACCATGGGCCTCTTCACCCGCAAGGAAGCCAACGGCGGTCCTCTGGGTGATTTGCTCGATATGCAATGCATGTGGTACCTCTACGAAGACGGCGAGGCCTACAAGCGCCAGAACAAGCTGGGACTGGCGCTCAAACGCTTCAAGTCGATCCACGACATTTTCGACGTGTGGTACGAGGATCAATTCGACTTCCACAGTTTCTCTCTGCGCAAGGGTATGATTCGCGCATATGTCGACATGATCCGCTGGGAGGATCACTTGCGCCAACACCCCTTCTACTCGAGAGCCGCATATTCAGCCATTGACATTTACGTCAAGCTTTTCGATGACCCGAACTATGGCTCCACAAATGGCGACCTCAGCGATGCAGACAAGAAGAAGGCAGAAAAGAAGGCACGCAAGGAGAAGGAAAAGGCAGAGGCAGACAAGAAGGCCGCCGCAGCCGCAAAAGCAACCGCTACCTCGGAAGAGGTGGTCAAGAAGGAGGACACAGACCCGCAAGGCGACGAGTTGCTCAAGACCAAGGACCCACTTGCCGAAGCCATGAAGTACTTGTCACCTCTGCTCGAGCAAAGCCCTCTGAACATCAAGTCCCAACAAGCAGGTTTCGAAGTCTTTGTTCGCAGGGAAAAGTACCTTCCTGCTTTGAAGTGCTTGGTCGCTGCTTCCAAGATTGATGCTGGTGATGCTACGGTGAAGGAGCAGACTGCCCGTCTGCGCAAAACACGTAAGTCGCTATGCTGATAACCCCACCTTCCTTTTGTAAATTTCTGACTGACGTGATCGCAANCAGTGTCTGAGCTCAAGGAGCCTCTACCGGAGAAGATCAAGGAGGTCATTGATGCCGAGTTGGCCACGCTACCATAGAGTGGTAACTCCTTGACTTACCTTCAGCCTCCCTTCGTCCATACCTCTATGCAAATGAAACCGAAAAGTACATTTTGTCCTACTTATCTCAAAGCGAGTCTCTAGATGTGACAACGTCCTTTAGCTTCTTGGTCCCGCAAAGTCATACAGCCCGTCACGTAACCAGCATGTGCCAGCCTTTGAGGTGACAGCAGTGATCTAGGGTGTGCATGAGATACAAAAGGCATCTACGCAATCCCAAGTTGCGGAAAGTCGCAAGACGTGTCTCTAGTAATGATTTTCTGGCATGAAGCTGAAGCAGGCCTGAACACTGGATGAGAACCGTGAGAGATCTAATTACGTGCCACATGAAGTAAGACTTTTGATGGTGGGCCAAGTGTAAACTTGTCGTGCATGATGAAGAGAGCCAAAGTATACATCTTCCTGCCTTGCTCGTAGGCCTGGCCACAAAACACAAGGATCTGTTGTAGATACCGACCGGGCTGGGAGGCTCAGAAAGATACAGAACATCTGGAACGTGCAATAGGAAGAAGAAGGGAGAAGGAAAAGAAAAGAGTCTGATGTCTATGGTCTAAAGTCTATGTGTTCTATAACTCCTTTCATGAATGAACTCCGTCTAAATGTATGAAATGGACAAAATACGAAAAGCAGATATAAACTCCTCGCAAAATGCTGGCAGCAGGTCATGTTTCTCGTTTCGGCAGAAAAAAAATCAAAAACATCCTCAAAACAATTCCTTCAAGCTGTAAAGTGGAGGGAATGAAGAAAGCGACAAGAAAGATCAAGGTGTGTTCCAACCTTTTGACCTCGGAAGTCTGTACCTCGCTCCTTCCCACTTCAGAGACTGTTATTTCAAGTCTCTTTGTGAGCGTTCTAGGAACCTCCATTCTCCACTTCTCCCTTCTCCATGGCTGTTTCAAGGTTGCGAGCTTGGGTGTGTTGACGGAACATTTGCAAAAGTCCNAGTTTGCCTTCATTGGCTTTGCCCTGCCATTTTCTGGGTGTATAATTGACTGGACTCTCACCACCCTTGAAGATGCAAGTGTCGTAGAGGACACCGCCGGCAATACCGCCAGAGATTGTGGCACCCCAAGCACCCCAGATCCACCAGTTGTGGTAGGCGGTAAAGATCTCGGTGCCGTAACCCATGGCCATTGCGGCAAGGCGAGGGCCAAAGTCTCGGACCGGGTTGAAGCAACCGCCTGTGTTGGAGCCGAGGGACATGATGAGGGAAATGACAAGAAGACCGATGATAAAGGCGTGCATACCGGCACCAGGAGGCGAGTTTGAGTCATCACCGAGTGCCAGGATGGAGCAGGTGAGAATTGCAGTGCCAGCAAATTCGGTGAAGAAGGCTGTTGCGGGTTGCACATACTCCTTTGGTTGTGTGTAAATTTGGATTCCAGTCGATGAGCCGATGAGTCCGCCATCATTGTATAGAATGGCATCACGATAGATGGCTATGGCGATGAGGCCACCGGTAAAGGCGCCCAGAATTTGGAAAATGATGAAGACTGGAAGTTTGCGAGCAGGGAATCCTCTNCTGTCTATTTGTTAGATTTATGTCGCTAGAATTTGGCGCAAAGCACAACTTACGTAGATCCAAAGAGGAATGGAGACGGCTGGGTTGAGATGGGCACCTGAGCTTCCACCCGAGATGTAGATGCCCAACATGACAGCCAAACCCCAACCCCAATACATGTTTTGATAGATGCCTGGATGTTGTGATTCTCCGGTTGCTACGGCGAGGTTGCTGCTAACACCGATCAAGACAAAAATGGTAGTCTACAGGCGAGGTTAGTATAAAGACAGTGGCTGCAAGGACAAAAACTCACTCCCNAACCATTCACCAAGAGCATCTTGAAACTTGGCACGAACGATCGCCCACGAATTGAAAGGTGCAGGTTCGTCGAGAACTTCCTCATCCTCTGGTGCAAGTGTCGTGTCATCACTATCGTTGCCAGGAGAGTATACAGCTTCGTCACCAAGAACTCCTGTGTTTCCACCATCTCCAGATTGAGCACTAGCTTCGTGCATCATCATGCCTCCTCCTGACTGGTTACTCTGAGTAGATCCGTGATTTAGGTGTCTTTCCTCGTTAGAGGGTTGAGGATTTTGCTTCTCGCCTCCACGGTGCTTTTTGCGTTCGTCAGTGTCTTGAAGCTGAGGAGCTGCTTCTCCTTCTCCCTTNTCGCCAGGTTGAACACCAGGCGCTGTTCCAGCATGAGAAGACTTTTCATTCTTCTTCTTTCCTTGCCAACCACGTACTGTACGTGGCAGGTTGGAACCCAAACTGAATGTCGGCTCGTTCTGCTTCTTTTCGTATTGTGGGTTGAGGTCGCGGTATCCTTCTGCGACATAGGTGTCTCTGTTAGGTCCACCACGGTTGGGATTTGTTTGTGAACCAGCCAAGGAGTAACCACCTTGTTCTGCAGTTCCTCCTGTAGCGTTGGTAGCCATTCGGCTCATTTGAGTGGCCATGCGACTCATTCTGGGTCTCAATGTGCTCATGGTGTGCTGATTTCGCATATCTGGACGCTTCTGCTTGTTCGTCCTAGATCTCATCGTACTTGCAGTACGCTGATTTTGCATGTTTGGTCGCTCCGGCTGCTGTTCATTTCCAGATTGAGTCTCTTGGAAAGAGACATTGCGATTCATTTTGGTCAGAATATCGCAATTTGGTGTGTGTCGTGTGTCGTCAGAAGAAGAGTCAAAAGGACTCGAAGATCCTTGGAGGAAGAAAAACAATCGAAGCAAGAATTCGAAGCAAAGAAGGTTTTGGCAGTTGCGTGCCTTTAATATATCAGAATCTTGGTGCTGGCAAGCCTTGGGAACGTATTTCTTCTATCAGACACTCGCCGCCGGATAACTCCCTACAAAACAATTGGCAAAATCGCGAATTCAAGAGTGGGACCGAGAAACTTCTTAGACAAGGTGACGATAAAGCGGGTCTTTGTTGAGCCTCACCATATGCCCTTGCCTTTTGGGGTAATGTGACCTGTAGATCTCTGAGAAAGCAGGGACGACCCACGACGTCAGATCTTCGATTGCTTCAGAAGGCCCTGTCTCAGTCAGCAAAATATCGCTTGGACACGTCAAAGTGTCACAACGATATACACACTGCCTGTATGATGCGCGATGGAGCAGCGTGAAAACGGCAGTTGCAATCGAGTACGGGTCCCCAACATCCCATCATCTGCTACGGCCTGACTCATGAGTGGAGCTCTTTTGATGCTTGAGAGAATGGGATTGTGCGAAATTCAGTCATCTCAGGAGGCACTTCCGGGAGCCCCTCTTCTCAAGCCTAGTGAATTACTCGTAGGTCTGAAGAGCCTCAACATGACACCGATAGATCCACCTCCACATCATCATGAAGCTACACCCCATACTGTGTCTTGTATGCGACTGTCACACCAGAAAGACGATCCTTCTCTTCCACCTTCCCTACTTTTGAAGCTTGCCACAATGAGATAAATCACCCTGCGTTTTCTGGAGATTGGTATGGACGGTATCACGGCAAGACGGCAAAAGGATGCCGTGTGGTGCGAGTAGGAAAATCTTCTTCCACAACAACCCAGCTCTCCCAATCCTGGACTCGGCCTTTCCTCGCTCGATGACCTCGAGTGTACAAGACGAGGTTGCGTATTGTGACGAGAGCGAATAGATTGATGGCTTGGAGAAGTTTGTTCCGCCATGCGTCAAGATTACAAGTGGAAAGTAGGAAGAAAGAATGCCATTCTACAACTCTAAGGACAAAAAATGTGGATATAATGACCCAAGACAAGATCAGAAAGACGCCGCCCAATCTATTGTATCGCAAAAAAAAAAAAAGGAAGAAACAATTGTAACGCCATTCACCCTACTTTTTGCAATTCGTAGCTGGAGACATGGGTATTCATTACCAGCAATCACAATACGTCACGTTCCTCTACTCGTCGTCACTGTCAGGAGGGTGAGGGGTTCCNCTGAACAGGTGGTTAGCAGACTGTGATAAAAAGTGGAAAGTGATAAAACGAACCTTGGGACTGTTGAGCCACTCAATGTGACGCAGTCTTCTGCGAACCTCTCTCTCCTTCTGCTCCTTCTTGGTCATCTTCTTCTTCTTTCTGGCTCTGAAAGCCATATCACCACCACCTTCGGCATCACTCTGAGTGGGTGTGCCAACAGTAGAAGCTACGGCGGAGCTAACGACTGAGCTGGCAACAGAAGAGCCAGGCTTGGAAGAATCCTCGAAGCGGTCAAGCGAAATGGCGACGGTTCCCTTTTGGGTCAGACGACCGTCTGCGACATGCCACTGCTCAGGGCAGAGGGCACCGACAAACTCTTCGTTGTGAGAAATCATGACGACACCACCCTTGTAGTCACGAATGGCGACGGCGAGACCACCGAGAGAGTCTCTGTCCAAGAAGTTGGTAGGCTCGTCGAGAACGAGCAAGTGGGGNTTGTTCCACATGGCACCGGCAAGGACGACCTTGACCTTTTGACCACCAGACAGACCGCTGATTTCGTTGTGGTTGGCGATCTCGGGGTCAAGACCAACATCCTCGAAGTGCTTGGAGATGACCTTGGGCTCGAGAGAACGGAAACCAAGACCTTCTCTGCTAGCCTCGTGGTCATCAAACTCTTGGATGAGCTTCTGGAAGCCGAGGTCCATGAGAGTCTCGCGAGAAACCATGGTGTTGTACTTGGGCAACATACCAATCCACTTGATTTCGTACTGGAATGACTTCTTCCACTTTTGTCTACCAATGATGGACTCGATTCTGCGCTGACCCATACCAGGTCCAAGGTCGACAAACTTCTCCATTTGAGCCTTGTCTTCCTCGGTCAATTGACGAGTTCCCTTCATCAGAACCTCACGATCATCGCCGTTAGCGTAACGCCATTGCAAGTACTGGTTGGGGGTCTTTTCCAAGTGCATCTCAACATGCTCGAGAGCGTGCTGCTTGATGTAACCAATACGCAAGTTGGGGTGCTTCTCGACTTTACCAGTCTGAGGAATGGTCTCACCAGTGAGCAACTTTATGAGGGTAGATTTACCAGCACCGTTGGCACCGATGATGGCAACTCTGGAAGAGAGCGACAATTGACAGCTGACGCCTTGAAGCGAGGGCTTGGAAGCTCCAGGGTAGGTGAAGTTGCAGTCAGTCATACGGAGAATGCTTCTAGTGTTGGACTTGACACCAGTCAGAATACCAGGAGGAGGGAACTTGAATTGGACCTGGGAAGCGGAAAGGGTGTAGTAGGCACCAGCTTCGGGCTTTTGCTTGACGAAAGCAGCAAGGTTACCCTTGTAGTTGACAAGCTTCTTTTGCTCGTAGTGGATAATGTCGGTACAGACCTCATCGAGGAAACCAGAGTCGTGAGAAACAATCAGAGAAGTAATGTCGGTGTGGGTCTTGAGGTACTCTTGGAGCCACTTGACGTTGGCAACATCGAGATGGTTGGTAGGTTCATCGAGAAGGAAGACATCGGCGCGCATCAACATGGCTCTAGCCAAGGCGAGCTTCATCTTCCAACCACCAGACAGGGAGCCAACCTTTTCGGATTGACGTCCTTCAGGACCAGAAGAGAAACCAACCTCTTCAAGAACGGCCACGATTCTGTCCNNCTGGCCTTCGGCCTGGAGCTCGGGATCCTTCAAGCAGTAGTTGAGAATGGTAAGATCAGCATCCTCACCCTGGTTGTGCTCGACGAAGCAGGTGCGAACCTCGTCTTGAGGAGGGAAACCCTCGAGCTTGCCATTGGCAATGG
Source organism: Aureobasidium mustum (assembly GCA_903819665.1). Lineage (NCBI taxonomy): Eukaryota > Fungi > Ascomycota > Dothideomycetes > Dothideales > Saccotheciaceae > Aureobasidium > Aureobasidium musti. Next base: position 1,392,310 of record CAIJEO010000008.1, on the reverse strand, counting down.
CGCGCATCAAGGTGGACTTTCCAGCACCGTTTCTACCACAGAGACCGTAACGGTGACCCTTGAGCAGACGAAGGTTGGTGTGAGAAAGCAAGAGCATACCACCGTAACCAAGAGAGAAGGTGGCGTTGACAATTTCAACCTCACCATCCTCGAGAGGTGGAGGAGCACCAAACTTGCGCTCATCTTCGGCAGTGTAGAACTTGAGGACAGCCTCGGCAACGGCATCTGCCTTGCCTTCCTCCATGAGAGGAGCCATGTAAGGAGCAATGTTGCCAGTGATGCGGTTGAGCTTGCGATCAGTGGCATCCTCTGCAACCATGGTTGAAAGGTAAGGCTTGGCCAAAGTCCAAATCTCAGCATCGCCGGGAATCTGGATAAGACCGCCGTTTGCTTGTGTCTCCTTCTCCAAAATTTTGCTAACATCCTCGGGAATGGTACGGTCAGACTCGGAGTGGTCACCGTTGGTCTGTTGGCCCATGGCCTTTTCGATGACATCGAGAGCTCTCTGAGCAATCTCACGAACCTCGGGAAGAGAGGCTCTATCGCGGACGGCCTTGGTACCGGGCAAGAGCTTGGGAAGGAAAGATCTGGCCTCGACGGGGTCGTGGACGAGCTTGGTCAAGTTTTCAACAACGACGACTGTTTGACGGGTAACTTCCTGGGAAGTGCTGGGGCTGTTGAGAGAACGCTCGAGAAGGGGGGTGAGAACGGCGAGAACGGGAGAGGTGACGATGGCAACAAAGGTGGTTTGCGAGAGGGCGTGAATAGCCTTTTGCAGACTTTGAGTGGAAGGATCCTCCATCGACTTGATCAAGAGGGGAAGACGAGGCTGAACGTCATCGTTTTGCAACAAAGTTGTAAGGGAGTTCATGGACTTGATGGCTGCCTTTGCAACCTCGGACTTGAGGTCGTGCATACCACCTTCGACGATGGGAATGAGATCCTCGAGCTTGCGGCCCATGGCCTCACGAAGAACGTCCTTGGCTTGTTCAGCCTCGAGACTCTCCATGCCCATCTTTGCGTCGTCGGCCATGCGACCGACCAGTTCGTATGCAACGACGGCGCTCTGCCACTTGGCAGTGCCCTTGCGGAGGTACTTGATGAGAATGGGCAAAAGACCATAGACCTTGGCTTCGGCGCCGAGCTCCTTGTAGAGAGCATCGATGGCGTATTTGGCTCCGTCGCGAACACTAGGAGTCTTGTCGGCAATGGCGTCGAGAGCCATGGGCAAGAGGTAATCGTGTTGAAGGAGGAAGACGACTTCGCTCAGGCGCTGCTTGCTGGGGAATCTTTCGAAAATGGCGCCCAGGGCAAACATGGCGCCCTCACGACGGCCGATGTTCTTCTTGTCCGCAGCGGCCTTCTTGACTTCTTGCAACACATTGTAGTCGTTGAGACCGCGGAAACCGACCGAGTTCAGGAGAATATCGCAGAGAGAGTAAGCGGCGTCGAGCGACTCTTGCGATGTCTTGCTTTCGTAGATGGTCTTTGTGATGGCAGAGATGTCCTCGGCAGCGGGCGGCGCCGACTTTGAGCTGATTGCGACGTTGTTCATGCTGGGCTCTTCGAAATGGGGCATATCCAAGAGGTAGGGAACAAGGCGCGATTAATGGCGTAGGCGCAGGGGGTTGCGCTTTTTTAGCAACGGAAAGAATCAAGCAACCGGAACAAAAATCTCGATAACAAGGAATCGAGACAGAAAGAACAACTAAGAGTGGAGAGTGGAGAGTGAAGAGAAGGTGTTTGCAATCAAGCACTCCTTCGAGATGGTTGAATAAAGAGAAGACTTGGTTGGGCTGATATGGGATTTTTTTCTAGTCTGCGGCCTGCCCCTCGGTCAGCGACTTTGCCGGGCGGCGGGCCAACGCGGAGTTGATAAAGAACGCAGTCATCTTGTCTTGTTGAGCACACCCTGTCCTATGATCAGGAAGTGCCTCATTCTGATTCCATACAAAGATTCAGCCATGGGGTACCTTGCCAAAGCGAGCAATCTTACAATTGTCGTATGAGTCTACTTCACATCAAACAACAATCAATCGCTTCTGTTCACCATTGAAGTCCACAGTCCAGCATATTCTTGGCATACGCAGTCACCTACGTTCAGTATTCATACCCCAACTTCACGTGTCTGAATCCTTCCCACCTATTGATTCGCGCGCTAGATCGTCATAAGCGTTTAATGAATCGACAATTTTTCAACAGACTCTTGGAGGATTTGATTCTTGCAAAAGATTCATCTAGTATTTCTATACATTTGTTGCTTACATGCTGTCCTTGACATAGAGGTCGACATACTTGTCGATCTCCATGGCGTACAACTTGTCGGGCGAGTTGCCAAGCTCAACCAACTCATTTACCCGGGCCTCATCAAAGTGAGGTCCCAAATGCCTCTTGTACTTGGCCATGATTTCTGGCTTGGCCTCCTCACGACGCAGTCTGTGACCGAGAGGTGCCTCGACAATCTCCTCTTCCAATGTTGTGCCGTCGTTGAGGGTGACGGTCAGAGCGTTGGAAATGGTTCTNCTCTCAGGATCATGGTAGTCCTTGGTGTACTGAGGGTCCTCAACACACTTGATTCTCTTGCGAAGCGACTCGACAAGAGGGCTCTCTGCCGCCTCGGACCCATCTGTGTAGTCTGAGGCTTCAAGACGGTTGAAGACGAACATGGTCGCAACCATGTATTGAACGCAGTGATCACGATCGGCAAAGTTGTCCATGGGCTTCAACTGCTTGTCGATGATGCGAATGCATGCCTCGTGGGTTCGGTTGGTAACATCCTTGATGTCTTCGGCGCTCTTGCCCATGGCCTTGAGCTTCTTGTTGAGACGGCTTGCCGCTTCGACGGCGGTCTGCGAATGGAATTCGGCTGTGGATCAAATTAGTATGAGCACATCTCTGACGCCCTATGCGTGTTACTCACCAGGGTATGAAACCTTGAAAAGGACGTTTTCCATGACATAGCTGCCGTATTCTCTCTGGAAATTGAATTTGGCACCGTGGAAGTTTACGTCGTAAAAGCCCCAGGTAGGAGCGGTAAGAACGGTAGCCATACCGCCCTCACCCTTCATGACCTTTAGACAGAGATTGACTGCCTTCTCGCAAGCATCACCAGCAGCCCAACTCTTTCTACTCATGGTGTTGGGGCTGTGTCTGTAGGTACGCATACTCTGACCATCGACCCATGCCTGCGAAATTGCGTCACGAGTTTGAGCCTCGGTCAAACCAAGCATTTGACTGACAACAGCGGTCGATGCAACCTTGACAAGAACGACGTGGTCAAGACCGACCTTGTTGAAGGAGTTTTCGAGAGCCATGCAACCTTGAATTTCGTGTGCCTTGATCATGGCTTCGAGGACGTCCCTTACAGTGAAGATCTTTCCATTGCCCAAGTTGCCACCATTGCGGTTGGTTCTGGTGATCCAGTCTGCAACAGACAGGATTGCACCCAAGTTGTCACTGGGGTGACCCCACTCGGCAGCGAGCCAGCAGTCGTTGAAGTCGAGCCATCTGATCATGGCACCAATATTGAATGCACCAAGCACGGGATCGAGCTGATAGGGAGTACCAGGAATCTTCGTGCCATTGGGTACAGTTGTTCCAGGCACGACGGGACCGAGGAGCTTGGTGCAGTGGGGNAATTCGAGTGCCTTGAGGCCACAGCCCAAGGTGTCTAGGAAGACATATCTAGCGGTGTCAATNCTGTACATGAGGTCAATGAATGTTCTCGAAGTGTGTGTATGTGAAAGAAGTCGTACAGCAAGCTCCGAGTTGACCTTGTAGTTGTGAATGTAAGATGCCATGTCGACGATTTCCCGATCGAACTCGGCAGCGGGAGCCGGGCTGGCAAAGGCATCCGAGTTGGGCTTCATGGTGGTAGAGAATGCAGCAGTGGAACGGAGTGAGAAAGTTGTTGGAGCGATTGAAGCTCTGCTGGCAATTCTGGTAGTGTTGCGAAGGAGAGAGCGCTGGCCGACAATGTTTCTGGAGCAAGTGCGGAGAAAGGTACGGCTCAGTGGGGAAGACATTACTGCCCGAAGTCCACCAAGATATCAGAACCAGATTTGTTGATCGAAGGGGAGAGAGAAAGAGAGAAGAAGAGTGTAAGAAGACAATTGGAGATACAGCTATGGAGTTTTTGCTCCTGCAGGTGATCTGATAGCTCGACAGCTTCCAACTACGTCGCCGGTCAACCCCGCCTTGCAGTGTTGCACGACCTTACCGGCTTACCGAGGTATCGTTGGGGGACCAAAGGGAGGAAGGGCGCTGCACCGAGTCGCGATCTTCCCGCTATAGAGCAAGCGTCTACTTGCATCAGTGCCAGGTCGCCTTGTAGTCGTATGCCACGAACAAGAAGAGACTGGGCTCTAGATGTGTAATCGACATGTCGCAGGGCTTTCATTTTGCCCAAGTAATGATGCTGAGCGGGTGACCCTGCCTTCAGTTGTCTACCTCGACAATATAATCTCTTACGAGACTTGAGCCAGTACTGATCACGGATAGTGGTCTCGCTCGATGCGCATGGAGATATGTCCGGGTACTGGGTAGAAAAAATGGTGGTACCGACGTGTAGCGACATGCGCTGTGTGCCCACGTTCTCGTGCAATTAAGTTGTCAATGCAGCTTTGATATCAAGCAAGCTTCACACACAAAATTGTCAATAAAGCATGCATGGTGAACACAAGAGCCCACCAGCTGGACTTGTGGATTTGATGAAGCAAGATTTGTGTGAGTATGGCCGAGAGACAAACACTCGAAAAGAGATAAGACATGAGGGTATTGGCATCGCGATTCGCGATGAGTGCGTTGTCCTCGATAACAATATATTGCGAAAAGTAGTCGTGTGGGTGGAGAATCTACTCCTAAAATTAGGCCGGCCGCCTGGTTGAGAATTTAGAAATTCATTGCAGCAAAGATGCATGCATCCTGCCTGGCTGCGCATCGAATGCAGGCCACGGTCTCGCCGACTTTGCTGAACAAATTCTTGACAGCTGAAGAGAAACCGCATGGAGTCTACTCGGCAGAGGCGCCGCTTAGCATCTTGGTGCAAATTGCAATTAGAGATTGCTGGCTGAAGATTTGCGAACGCAATACGGAAATGACGTGCAAGCCTCCGACGTCTGTTTCCTGACTCTGTCTTGTCACCAAGTTCCTTTCAACCCTATCTACTCTACAAATCTTCACGGCTGCAACAAGCTCCAGTCTCGATGCAGGTCCGCGTCGACCGAGGTACCAGAGCGGCAGCCGGCCAAAGCTTGGGGAGAAACATGGTTTTGACGGCCGGTTCCTGGCGCGGATCGTATCATCTAGCGTGGAAATCAGACGTGCATACTCACCCGAAAAAACATCACGCTATTGGAATTCAAGCCCGATTCGATTGCTCAACCCATCAGTACACGGCCCTTGTTTATTGCCAGGCATGCTCCGAATGTGGAGTTCTTAGCTGGCAGATCATGTCTACCACGCGAGCGGCGTGGACGGCTCAGTCATCGCCACGCCGCGCCATTGTGCGGAAATGGCGCGAGTAGGCTGGTTTGCTTGAGAGCTCGACCGTAGCGGCGTAGGGGCTCGGCTACTGGTTCAGTTTGCGCCGTTGCACCTGGCCCGGGGCCTCAACGTTATGGTGTTTCTTCTTCAGCTTCCATTGTAGCGTAACGTTCCCGTGGAAGGACTAGACTGCATGCGATTCTATATCGGTTGGTGCTTGGCTTACTTGAACCCAAACGGTCCTGCTCGGTGATCTTTTGCTCAAAAGCCCCAGGTCTGCCGTCAGTAGGAACGCTCCCTCGTCTCTACTAATTTTCTTGTCTACTCTCCCATCCTCCTTCCGCTCTTTCATACTTGGTGGTAGTGATATCAGGCAAACAAGCCAAAGACTCTATATTCCCATTCTACACCACACAAGTCCTTCGCCATGGACGACCGCAACAATGGCACCGCCGCCTCTTCGGCCAATGCAACTCCCTACCTCAGACCTGGCACTCCCGAGAGTGAGGCCATTACCCCTGCTGCCAGAGCAAACCCTTTGCAACCCCCCTATGGCTCGATGCCCGTTTCAGCAGCAGGTTCCTCCACAGCGCTGCAGCAGCCTCAGCAGAGATACTTCCACTCTAGACGTGTGAAGAAGGGTGAAGTTGAGAAGCCTTGGCTCGAGAAGAAGGACCCCAAGGAGAAGTGGGTTACCATTATTCCTTGCATCGGTATCGCCATTGGTCTTGCTCTTACCGGTTTCCTCATCTACGACGGTCTGGCCAGTGTCACCAACCACACTTACTGCCCCGTCTTTGAGGACGACTTCTCGAACGGCTTGAACAACAAGATCTGGCAANAGGAGGTCGAGTGTGGTGGCTTTGNNGGTATGTTACCTTTCAAGAGGTCAACCGACACATCGCGCTAACTTTATAACAGTAACGGTCAATTCGAACTCACCACCAACACCGACGAAAACGCCTTCGTCCAGGATGGCATGCTTCACATCAAGCCTACTCTTCAAGATGCAAAGCTCGTCGAGCAAAACAACGTCATCAACCTTCTCGCAGATGGCTCCTGCTCGTCTGACGTCTGGTCCAACTGTATCACCGGTACCAACGTCACCAACGGTACTATTGTCAACCCCGTCAAGTCTGCTCGTATCAGCACCAAGAACGGTGCATCCATCAAGTTCGGTCGTATCGAAGTCGAGGCTAAGCTCCCCGCTGGTGACTGGCTTTGGCCCGCCATCTGGATGCTTCCCAAGGATGATGTCTACGGTGCATGGCCTCGCTCTGGTGAAATCGATATCATGGAGTCTCGTGGAAACAACCACACTTACGCTCAGGGTGGTAACAACGTCATGAGCAGCACTCTCCACTGGGGTCCCAACCCTGCCAACGACGGTTGGTGGCTCAACAACAACAAGCACTCTGCTCTTCACACCACCTACTCCGCTGGTTTCCACACTTTCGGTCTTGAATGGTCCGAAAAGTACATCTTCACCTATGTCGATTCTCGTCTCCTCCAGGTCATGTATGTCAACTTCAACAAGCCTTTCTGGCAANAGGGTAGATTCCCCGTCAGTGACAGCAACGGTACCGCTCTCTTGAACCCTTGGGCTGCAACCGGCAAGGACAACACTCCTTTCGACCAAGACTTCTACCTCATTCTCAACGTCGCTGTTGGTGGTACCAACGGTTGGTTCCAGGACGGTGCTTCTGGCAAGCCTTGGACTGACGGCAGCACCTTCGCCAGAAAGGAGTTCTGGGATGCCCGGGACCAGTGGTACCCTACCTGGGAGAAGAATGGCGAGATGGTTGTCAAGAGTGTCAAGATGTTCCAGCAGAAGGGCTACAATGGTTGCAACTAAACTGTATATTTTCTGATAGCGATTTGTTTTTCTTTTGGACTGCGATACCACAGGAGTTTATGCCTCGATCACAAAAGGGTGACGATACGAATCTTTTTTCGATTATAGACAAAGAATCATTATAATTTCTACATGCTTATTCTTCAATTGCAATGGTCGTTTCTACATGCTCATTTTCGGCATAACAATACCAGCCATCTGTCCATGACCGAGCTCTCACGACATGTACATTGATGAATCGGTTGGATAGAATCGTCTAGATAGCTTCTTTTCAACGTTTCTTGCCAGTTGACTGCCGAGTCTGGTAGGCAAGGCTGGGACAAAAACGTCGAAGGTCTTGCAACCGTTGAGATGACAACGAAACGGGCCGTGATTCTCTTGAATACTGCCAGTGATAGCAACGTCTTCTTGCAAAACATCCACTGCTCGAAACGTGGTACGACGAGGTTAGATGCACCGTTTCGTGAGATCAGAGAAGGCAGGATCTCAGTCAAACGGGAGCCGTCACAACCGTCCGGCAGTGAGGGGTCAGGGTGGGAGGTGAAACCCGTGACGTTGGGATCATCCTAGTCTCACAGCAATTGTCTCAACTTATTACAGTTCAGGTGTGGTCTCAATTTGTATTGCCAAAGAGCTTGTCGTACTCGTGAGCTCTTTGACTTTGAGCCACACGCGCAACAGGTTCCAGCGTGGCTCCTCGTCAAAGCTTCTTCTTCGGCAAGCCACAACCTCTCGCGTATGGTCAGGGTTCTTGAATGTTGAGCAGCTGAAAGGGTGCCCCTTGAAAAGCTCATCAGCTACAGCTGCCTGTTATCGACGCTAAGGCTTGTTTAAAGTAAAGGGCTGTGCTGGCGGCCAGCTCTCAGCCTCGTGTCACAACAAACGGCGAGATAGTCGTTTCTTGGGTGGAATGATCTGCGCGTTCAGCTCGAAGCCGAGATCCTGCAGAGTTGATGGCGATATCTGACGATCATTACAAAGCCCTCGGGGGATCTGCTCGAGAGGAACTTGCACCATAGAAGCACTGACTCTACATGGGTTATTCTGTATATTGTATCGAAAGTGTATGCAAGGATTGAGTGGAGTCATGGGTCAAAAGATACCTCAACCGTACTATTTCTGCTCATGCACGATTTCAACAAGAAGATTTTCTCAGCGAGTGCAGGAAACAAGGAAGGACTGCAGCATAGGAGCGCTTGGCACATCAAAGAGGGCTGTTAACCGAATGGATCCGCCGCGGGTGAGCCGCCTGGCGGGAAAACCTACAGTGACGGCAAGTGGTATGAACTTGCAAGCTTTTCCACCATCTCGGGACAAAAGTCTATTGGGGAAAAGGACTCCGAGTACTTACAAAGCAAATGCAATAGAGTGTCCAACAAAGTGGCAGATCTCAAGATCTCGACGCACAGCAGCTCCGATTGAGAACAAATGAAAGCTGAAAATTCCAAGACGCAATCTCCTCCAGGAAAATTGGTGCTGAAGCCTCAAGGCGTCACCGAGTGGCACATGATATTTTGACAGCGGCACACGAGAAGGAATACCAGCAGCTAAGAAGGATGGGCTTGCAAGATATCAAGATATTGAGTTTAAGAATTGTATGCACGTTGAAGGGGGGTCTCGGGTTGTTGCATGATTGCAGCAGTCAACATGTGAGTGTCGAGGTTGAGGTCACAGCCGAACCTTGTTCGGGGACTTGGCGACTGGATTTAGCAACGGCCTCATGCAGTAGCGCTCGTGCTCCCGTTATGCCATCCGCAAGTTTCTTTCAGAGTTTCTTACGGCCGACCGTTGAGTTTCCCAATACTCGCAAAATTCAAAATTCCATCAGAGACATTTTTGCGCTTCCAGAATACTCGCCACACATCTTCGGTGCCAAGTGACAAACAGCGAATGTCTCGCATCTACACGTTCAAATCCGAGGTGATCTGGACACTGAAACATGGTCCCATAGCTGAGATCGAGAAGATTATCAAACAGCCGAGTTCTCGTGTGCTGCTGTTGCTGCTGCAAGGTACTTGTACCTGTTTCTCCGAGTACGTACTATTACGTAGCATCCTGACCGAGGCGTACCTTGCAGCATGACAGAACCTTGCCTAAAAACAACTCCGGACTTCTAAACGAAGGACCATCTTGCATGCGACATGGCTACAATCTTGCGATGATCGCGAAGAATGAAGAATATTATCCGCGGTCAGCGACTCGACGAGACGATGAATGACGATGGTATAGCAATATAGTACAATTCATCGTGACCTTATACATAAGGTATTGCTCACCATTGCCCACTACGGCAACAAATATTGGCGCGCCTGCCCGTTTCGGCCGTGAGGAGTCGAGTTAGTCCTCGCTACGCTCAGACCCAGCCATGCCTTCTCCAGCAAGAGGTCGATCCTTTCGACGCACTGTGTCTCAGTTGCCGTTTCTTGACTCGGCGCCGTTCGATAAGCGCGATGCCAACTCATATCCGGATCCAGCCCAAGTGCCCTTTGACTGGGAGCTAACCGAAGCCACAGCGTCCCCGTTGAGTGCTCGATTCCAGACCCGCATCTCAGATGTGTTTCCCACACGGTCCCACGGCGTGTCCGCCAGCGTGTTCAGTGCTAGAATAGCATTTGGGCCGATTACAGTAGTGCACTACCGTTTCCGTCAGCGTTCAACGTCTTTCAGCTTTATCATGTAGCCAGCCTTGCCGTTCGAGATCTGTTCGTGCCTTTCATATACACCAGCCTTTTCCTCCTAGCTCTTTTCTTCTCTCTTCCTCATTCCTTCATTAATCTATCCACCACTACTCGCTATCTATACCAAGAAAGAGTCACTTGTACCAACAACGATCCCTACCACCCCGGATCTGCATTCTTAGTACATCGTCTGACATTCGTTTCCACCAAGGTCTATCACAGACCATAACCCAACATGGGTCTCAAGAACTACTTCAAGGCTGGCAAGGGCGATGCAGAGAAGAAGTCTCAAGCCCCTGCCAATGAAATGAGCGAGATCTCCGAGAAGCCCCTCGCTCCTCCTACACCAGCATTCGCCAGCACCACACCTTCTGGCCTCTCAACACCTAGAAATGGACTCCTCTCATCTGGTGCATCAATTGCACCCTCATCGAGATCAGGCTTCATGGACGATATCAAGCACGAAGTCATGGTCAACTACCTCTTCCAACAACAGTGTGCCAGACTATGGGTTGGCGATGGTAGCGGCGAAGTTGAGGGTGTTCTCTTGAGAAAATTCAAGGGAAGCTACTTGGCTTGCCCTCCCTCCCTCAGCACATCTACCTTTGCCATGGCCTGTGCAGCACTCAATGTGCCGGTAAGCAACATCGAATCTTCAAAATCTCCCACCTAATCTAATCATTATCCAGNNTGTGCCATGACTGTCAACTCCCGTATCATCAAGACTTTCCTCGCCTGGTCACCAGATGCCGTCGACGTGCCTCTTATGAACGGCCTCAGAGTTCAGATTCTCCCCACCATGGAAGACCTTCCCAGAGCACGCAAGCATCAGTTCGCTGCCTTCATCGCCTCAGAGGCACTTCTCGTCGTCTGGGATGATGATGCCAACAACCTCGTCAACCGTGCCAAGTTGATCGAGGGCGAGCTCATGGAGCTTGTCTGGAAGACTGGTGAACCTGAAGAGATTACCGACGAGCCTGCAGCCAAGAAGGGTCCTGGTGTCGTAGAGGAAGAGATTGATGAAGAGAGTGGTGAAGTCCTTCCCGAGAGCCGCCCGACACATCTCATGAACACCGTCCTCGTCTCGATCACCCTCATTATCATCATCACCCTTCTCGGAGCCGGTTACCGACAATTGGCCATTGAAGTCAAGGTTGATGGCAGCTACACTCGTCTCGCCTTCATCGCCCTCTCTCCTGTCCAAATCTTCTTCACCCTCTTCTTCGCCCAGGTCATCGTTGGTTGTATTGCCCAGATGATTGGTCCTGTTCGCCAAATGACCCTCAACTCTCGCTTCTACTCTGCTCTTCTTCCTCGTCGCATGCAAGGTCGCAACCTTCCTCACGTCACCATCCAGTGCCCCGTTTACAAGGAAGGTCTCGCATCCGTCATTGCTCCTACTGTCAAGTCCATCAAGCAAGCCATCTCCACCTACGAACTCCAGGGTGGTTCTGCCAACATCTTCATCAACGACGACGGTCTTCAGCTCCTCGACGAGGAGGAGCGCGAGGCCAGAATCGAATTCTACGCCGACAACAGCATCGGTTGGACTGCCCGTCCCAAGCACGGTTCCGAGGGTTTCGTTCGTCGCGGAAAGTTCAAGAAGGCTTCCAACATGAACTTTGGTCTCATGGTTTCTTGCAACGTCGAGGAGAAGCTTCTCCAAATCAACCGCGGTACCGAGTGGACTCAGGCCGATGAAGCTCAAGCCTATGAACGCTGCCTCAGTGAAGTCCTCGAGGAGCACGGTCGCGCCTGGGCTGATGGCAACATTCGTGTTGGCGACTACATCCTCCTCATTGACTCCGACACCCGTGTCCCCTCCGACTGTCTTCTCGATGCTGCTTCCGAGATGGAACAGAGTCCCGAAGTTGGTATCATGCAATTCAGCTCCGGTGTCATGCAAGTCGTCCACACCTACTTCGAAAACGGTATCACCTTCTTCACCAACCTCATCTACACTGCCATTCGTTACACCGTCTCCAACGGTGATGTCGCTCCTTTCGTCGGTCACAATGCCATTCTCCGCTGGGCTGCCATTCAACAAGTTTCCTACTTTGATGAAGATGGTTACGAGAAGTTCTGGTCTGAATCTCACGTGTCTGAAGACTTCGACATGTCTCTTCGTCTCCAATGCAACGGCTACATCATTCGTCTAGGTGCCTGGGCTGGTGAAGGCTTCAAGGAAGGTGTGTCGCTTACCGTATACGACGAGCTGGCCCGTTGGGAGAAATATGCCTATGGTTGCAACGAGCTTCTCTTCAACCCTATGCGCATGTGGTTCTACAAGGGTCCCTTCACCCCTCTCTTCCGCGAATTCCTCTTCTCCAACATTCGTATGACCTCCAAGATCACCATTGTCTCATACATTGGTACCTACTACGCCATTGGTGCCGCCTGGATCCTCACCACTGTCAACTACTTCGTCATGGGTTGGTTCAACGGTTACCTCGACAAGTACTACCTCGACTCATGGAAGGTCTGGTTCTCGCTCGTCATCGTCTTCAACGGCCTTGGTAACATCGCGCTCGCCGTCATGCGCTACCGTGTTGGCGACAAGTCCTTGTTCGGTTCTCTCATCGAGAACTTCAAGTGGACTCTCATGCTTGCCATCTTCCTTGGTGGTCTTTCTCTTCACGTCTCCCAGGCTCTTCTTGCTCACATGTTCGAGATTGACATGACCTGGGGTGCCACCGGAAAGGAAGCCGAGTTCTCCAACTTCTTCATTGAGGTGCCCAAGGTTCTCAAGAGCTTCAAGTACTCGCTGTCCTTCTGTGTCGTTGCCATCGTCGGCATGATTATCCTTGCCACCGCCGACTTCATCCCTTACGACTGGATGATTACCGACTTTGTCGCCATCTTGCCCATGGCTACAGTCGTGGCATCGCACTTCCTCTTGCCCATTGCTCTCAACCCCGCTCTCATGACCTTCTCATGGTAAAGCGGTTTCCTTCTTTCTCTATTTCCTTTTCTGTCCATATAACGCTGTCTTTGTGTTTTTTAAGATATCATTGATGTTTTATTGGTGTGGTCCTAAAAGGGTTGACCACTGAGCGGGAGTCCCCTACATGATTCTTTTTTTCTCCTTTTCTTACTATTCCTCTTCATAATCATCCTCACCCAGAACCTTTATAGATTACATTTACTCGATACCACAAATCTTTTATGATTTCGAATCAAATCTTTGACAACTTCAACTTTTTCCTCTCTCCCTCTGTCTATTCTTTCACTGTGCTATCTACTCGTGAGTGTAGACACTCCAATGCAACCTTGCCCTTCGAGCTCCAGAAATACACGAAACCCTCCTTTTGCTATAATTGTTCATTCACCAGTCTCATCCACTTCCTCTAACACTTGACAGATAAGAGTGCTGGAGCACATATTCCAAAAAAGAATTCCAGATTCCAATTCTGGCTACGCTATGCCCATAGATCTTCTGTCCAGAAAAGAAACACAGATCCATCTATCGTTTCACCCTGAAGCAGTTCTCGCATCGCCAAAGATCGTGCATTCATCAGCTAGCTACTATCCACAAACCACTGACTCTGTGTCTCCTACGATAGAAACTGTCACCCACCACAATCCAAATTTGGCCATCTCCTAGGATTCACGTTTTATCAAACTCCACGGACACTGATATGCCACAAAGCGGTGGTCGCATAGGTGATGCATGGTCGTCGAACCACGAGGCCGCACGGACGACAAAAGAGGTCACTGTGGAAATTATCACAGCTGCTCACGGCGACACGACTTTGAACAAAAGAAGAAAAACTCAAATTCCACCTCGAAGCAATTAGCAACACACTAATCATACACTCGCGTACATGAGTAAGTTCTGTAAGTCCATGCAGGGTAGCCGCAGGGGTAAGTATGTGTGGCGCCACTTTCAGCCTTTCAGCGCGTCTGCAATGCACCACCACCTCGTGCTCGCTGCGACGCGTGCGCGAGCGCAACTCGAGTCGATGCTCCACTCAGCTGGGAGAAAAATGAAGCATAGAACCACCCCTTTTACACCTTGTCGTCAACTCCGAGACGTCGTCTTCCCCGAGCACTCAATGACCTGATTCTCGATCGGGAACGAGGCTTGCTCTTGTTGCGCTTGTGATGGTCCTGGCGAGCTGCATGCTGTCGAGGCAAACTTGGATCTTGAATGGCAATGACCCGAGGCACGTCTGCGCTCNNTATAGCTGAAGTGTTAGCGAACTCGTCGAAAAACAAGTACAGGACAATTCTTACGGCCGGCAATTCTTCACTCAACATGGTAAAGCTGTTTTTGGGTAACTTGACATTGTACTCGTCAACTGGATACCACGACTTTTGGAAGCGTCGAATAGCCCATGGAAAGAAGATGGTGAAGAAGAGACTGATGATCAAGAGTGGGATGGAAATGTACAAGCACAGAATTGCTGGTGCCTTCATGGTACTGATACCAAACACGCTCTATACTTTGTCAGACATGTTGCAACACAATTGATAACCTCTCATAAGACTCACAGTCAGGTATGAGATCGGAAGATAGAGCGCCGCAATGATGGACAAGAAGCGTGAGTAGTCGGACTGGTTAGCATTTTCGATGTTAAACTCNCTGCAAGTCATGTAAGTTTTGCTCCTCAGTTGTGCCATGTAGAGAATACTAACGAGTTCAATCAGATTGAGGAAGCGTTCCTTAAGAGTATCCATGTAATAGGAGTATTGGTCCAGGTCTTCGACAGCATCATCCATCTCGTCCCAAACTGGGTCCATGCCATCATCTGGAGACTTGTGCATCGTGTCCTTCAGCTTGAGCAGCTTNTTGAACGATCTCGAATGGAAGCGCATGTATTCGCTAAGTTCGTAGATACGGTCGATGTTTTTGTGCATCTTGCGCGACCTCAATTTCACAGGGTACTTCCTGCCACGGCTGTTGAGTTCNCTTTTCATGCATCATCAGTAAACCAGACTTCATCAGACCATTCGAATACATACGGCCTCTTCCAGCTCTCTTTCAATCTCTCGGATGATGTTCTGCCAGTCGCTCAAAAGCCAATACAGCCTAAGAAAGGTCCAGCAGACAGTCTCTTCGTCCCTACGTGGCATGTCGTATTCCTCATCTTCATAGAAGTATGGAAAGAAGAGGTCGTGCATGACATTCTCGGCAGGAATATTGGATTGAGTAAAGACGAGAGTGACGGGAACTTCTCGATCGAACCGGCAGGCGCGACGTCCGCAGCACCAAGCAGCGACACGGAAGCGATATTCATCGACTNNACTCGGTAAGAGCAAGACTGTGTTAGCTTTCCATTACCAAAGTTGTTCTATGACAGCTCACTAACTCTCGTCAATGCCTTTTGAGTGGCCTGCAGGAGGTTCCTTGCCAAAAGTCCACCAGTATACGTCTGGCACGTTCATTTGATCGACGAGAAAGGACCAAGGTATCTGAGTGGATCTCTTGTTGCTTCGTTCAGGAAACTTGACGGTGTCGTCAAACTGCAGTGCTCTATTGAGATCGGTGAGTTCGTCGTAGCGATCATCGATGCAGGTCTCAATGACTTGTCCGAGCCATGGCTGGAATCCGTTGAACGTNTCTGAAGCACACCAATCAGTTTAAGATCAGTCAACATATGGATTGACTTGCATCAGTAAAGGATCTTGTGGATTCATCCGCAGAGTTTCATGAACAAGCGCGGCAAATCTACTGCCATCTGCGCTGGTGACTTGGATGGAGCTGTGATAGTTTGGCGAGCGTCTGTTGCCAATGTGGACACTTATGGGCGCGCCCTCTTGATACCATGACTTGTGTCTTGGTGACCGGCGTTTACGATGATGACGGTTGGCGCGAGGTGAATCCCCCATACTTGTCCGATAGGATGGTGGAGTGTATTTGGGTTGTTGTGTCAGATTTACATCTGAACGCCTAGGATATGGGTTCATCGTGCCTTCCTTGATTTCGAATTTTTGTTCGATATGAGCGCCTCTCTAACACATTCAAATATAACCATGGCTCCTTCCTTGACTTTGAAGTGCAATGTTCGTCAAAAGGCACATCATCTGAGGATGCCCAGGCTGAACTATGGGTTGCCTGGTCAGATGATGGGTCCATCCACACTCACGTGAACAGCTGCATACGAGGGATGCATGTATCACCAAAATGTCAATCTTCTGTGTACCCGTCATAAACACTTGGTGCTTTCTCAAAATTTTCACAAAAGAGTTTCATACAACATATCCAAAAGGACTACAGCATTGCTACAAAAATGCGCTGAACAAGACAGGAGAAAAAAAGCGTCCATAAAAGCGAAGCCAGAGAAGACGACTGGTAATATGCAAATCAAACAGGTCGTGGGTATAGTGCTGAAGGGTAATAAAGACGTCAAAAGAACAAGAAAAGAAGACATGAATGTGCTCTGGAGGGTATGCTTGTTAGTCGTAATAAACAGGAACGACTTCGTTCTACGGGCTGTTAGGCCGGTCGTCCATTGTGCCCACATCAGTCGAATCACCTTCAATGGTTCGACGCCAGTGTTGTGGTAGGCATACACAAACCAGTGGAAAGGCCTTGACTGGACCGTGTTCCTCAGGACTTGCTTGACCACTGCTCATACCACTATCTCGTTGCAGCTTGCCCTTGCTCTGCCAATCCTCAGCACGCATGCTAACACGCACCCCTGTTGCCCAACCGTCGTCCCATATACCAACAACCTTGACCATGTCACCACGTTCAAGGTCAAACTCATCAGCGGCACGAGGTTGATAGGCCCACAGAGATGACACGAGATCACCTGGATGTATGTCGTCTTGAGAATAATAGTCTTTGAAAAAGCTGAGTTGTTCCGATTCAGATGTGCCTTCTGGCGAGGAAATACCGTCTCGAGCAGGACTGTCATGAGTGCCAAATGCAAGAAGCGAACCGCTGGACAATGAGCCGTTTCGCCTAGGAGGGGGATCAATGCCGCCGGCGTGCGAATGCGGTGTTCTCTGAGCGTCTGGGGTGGAATCGAGGGCGGTCGTAGGCGAGCGCGTATTACGTTCTGAGCCGCTCGAGACGGCTTCCAAGGCAGCCATGCGGGTAACACGGCCACCAGGAAGAGCTTCAATTCTATCGTTTTGGCTCCTGCTAGCGCCATCATGTCTGTATGCCATGGCTGGAGGAGCTCCACCCTGACGCGATCTCACGGGCTGGTTGAAGACGCTTGTTGCCGGACTAGCCTGTTTTCGACGGCGCAAGAAAACGCAGGCCAATATCAAGAGCGCAAGGAGAATGAAGACGCCAAGCAAAGACCCAATCACGATGCCAGCAATTGCACCTCCCGAAAGTCCTTTTCGTTTTTGTGTAGTCGGAGATGATGTTGAAGATGGAGATCTCGTTGCAGTCGAAGATTTAGCCGATGAAGTTGATGTAAAGAGAGGCTGCATGGATGAAGTAGCGACAATAGGCAAGACGACATTTTCGCAGCGCGTCGTGGTATTGGAAAAGACACAGCAAGAATCGGTGGCATTCGGCGAACTCGCAGCACAGTAAGAGCAGAGATTGACCATATTGGACGCGAAACCGCAATTATCAGGTTCATTGGTGACACCTGCAATGCATGAGCCAGACAATGAATTTGCGGGCAGTGCACAATTGGTGAAGTCAGCTCGAATTTGACTGATAGCGTTCGAGCTTGCGTTGCCGCATATATCACTTGCAGCAATGGATTGTTCGCTTTCAGCATATTCGGCCTATATCAAAAGGTCAGCACTCGCAGTCAGACTTGGATATTACCATCATCTTACACAAGTGTTGGCACATAATGGTCGAGTGGCATCTCCTGTCAGGTCACAAGCTGAGATGGAGTTCTGAACAATAGCATTGCAGAGTACGCTGGCAGTGTAGCGAGCATAATAGTCGGATGAATTTGACGAGTCGAAGCTAGAGCAACCGATCAAGTTGGAATATCTTTGTTGGATGAAGCCGTGGGATATGTACTGTTGTAGTTGTGTGTCAAAGGAAGAGGTGTCCGTGACATTGGCAAGGAATGGGAATAGTCCGGTGAGGGTACTATCAGTTGAGATAGAGGCCGTGTTGAAAGCACGGCACTCGGACGAGCCTGTCAGAGGAATGCAATTCTGAGCCAGGGCAGTTGGAAGCGTCGCGACCGTTAGAGCGAGAGCGAAGAGGGCACGGAAACGTCCCGCTACCCTCTTCTCTATGGTCTGGATATATCTTGTCGCTGCCTCTTGTTCCCAGCTCTCTTTGCATCGCACGCGCTCAGTGCTGACATTGCCCCTGGACGTGCGCCGCGTGGGAGCATCGTTGGACATTGTCTAGACGCTCGACTATTGCATAAAGAAGATGTATTCGAAGATGCCGTTGGAGAAATTGGATCGTAATCGAAGCGGATTCGAGTTTGGACCGAGGATAGTATTATCGTTGTAGAGTAATCTAAAAGAGGTCGCGCGGTGATTAAGGTTAGGTCGAAGAAGAAGATCGATCAGGAGGCGGTCAATGAGCGACTGAATGAGAAGAGAAAAGAAACCAGGAAGACGAAATGATTGACCAGAGACAGCGCGGGCGAGGCAAGTGCGCCTCTCTACATCAAAAACAGCAGTCGCACACTCAGCCAGACGCTGACCGAAGGCATCGGGCCCGGCCAAGTCGAAGAAGATGTGCGACGCTGAAGCCCGGCGCGGCATGCCACTTCCCGCCTGCAAACTTGATCTGCCCCATTCCACTTTCGTCCTTGGTCTCTGCCTTTTCTTTGGTCCACCAGGCACTTTACACTTGTGGTGCACACCATGCATGTCAAAATGGTCGTCGTGGTCGCGAGATAAAGCGTAAATTGTTGGTACCTTTTCGGCAGCTAGGCCTTTCAGCCTGTCATCCAGAGAATCCAGTTCCTACATCGTGTATAACATGGTCCCCATATCACTGTATCTTGACTGATATGGCGTACAAGAAGCCTGAGTCCTGATTCAGATTTTCATCTCCTACACCGCCGAACATGACTTACTCTGCCGTTCACATCTTGTATGGCAGACTCATATGAGAAAGCACACTCTTACTCGTTGGCTCTTGAACCCTCGGAGTTCGTGTGCCTTGGCAGGTCAGACCAGCATGAATACGCGCGCTATTGCATCCATCAGGATATGACACGAAAGTGTATGAATCCTTGTAGTACGTCACACAGCGAGAGAGCCACGTTTCGGCCAAGGAGAGAGTACAACATGCGATTCTCATTGACCAACAGGCATACAAATATGGATAACTGACTGCTTCTAAACTAATCCCATGCTTGCTGACAGAGTGTCTTAGGTGCGTGTGTGTATGCAGCATTTCATGTACTGTCTGATCTCTTCGGACTCAAATCTTGGTGGTCGTTTTCAGGGTGTTCATGAGTGTGCAGGCTTAGGAGCGGTAGTGCTGTCGACCTGAACGGCAGCTGGATGCTGCTGGTGAGCACCAGTGGAGGAAGCTTGAGGACCAGCGGCAATTTCGGCAGCGATCTGGTCTTCGGTCTTCTTGTTGCCGTGTGAGATGAGACGATTGAGGAAGGAGCCAGGTCTGCCCTGGGGGTACTTGGAGTCTTCGGCTTCAGCCTCTTCGAGCTGCTTGTGAAGGTGACCAGTAGTCTCCTCGTCGAAGTCCTCATGGTCGTCGAAGTTNGGCTGTCGCAAGTGGGGTTAGCGGGGCCGGAACCAAAGAGGACAGCCGCGAGAATGCAACTCACTCTCCTTGTCGTGCATGCTGAGAGCTCTCTTGATCTTCTGTCTGACGGCCTGCATCTTGATGATTGGTGGAACGGTAGATCTTCTTAAGCTGAGATGAGAGGACAGTTAGTCGCTGGCGCGGACGGAATGGGATGGCGAGACTCATGTACCTGTGGTATAGGTGTTCGTAGTGGATTCTTTCGAATGCGAATGTGATTGAGTGAAGAGTTGTAGGATGGAGGAAAGAAGAAGTTGAGTTGATTGGACGTCGAAAGACAGAACAAAGAGGTAAACCAGGGCAGGCAAGTGCGCTCCTCATCCAATGCCCAGCTGCCCACCATCACCCATCGTCATTACCCCACATCAGAGCCGATGGCGCTGCTGACGGACCGTGATTGTCCAAACTTGGAACCGCTTCCCATGACCGATGGGTCTGGATCCAAGCGCTGTTATGCGCAACTTACGCGTCTCCAGCTCCTCACGAGATGTGTTATTAGCATCGATTGGCCGTGAGCAGTTCACGGTGCCCGTCTGTACTGTCCACCTCTTTGCAAGAGCAAATTCCCCAGATCGCTGTCCAAACCGAGGCTCTTCAATGATCGCGCGGCGCGGCCCGTGCGAGAGATGGGCGCGCGTCGCTCGTTGACGTTCCTTCTAGAAAAAAGTAAATAATATATCCAACTGCATCTTTAGCATCAATTTGGTGATCACCATAATGGTTCAATCCTGGAAACGCTTCTACAGGGTGTCTCTGCATTCATCGGATCATGTTTGCTTATTCGACATTTAAAGACCAACGGGTCGATGCAACCTGCGTATGTGTAGAAGGCTGGGTGTGCGCCATCCGACAGATACATAAACACATTGTAGGGTCGCAGTAAATTTCCAGTCAAGTTCCATCACTCAGCACGGGATCAGGCTACGAAAGTCCAATTTTCCAATGATTTGAGAGCTGCCTCTCCCAGCACATATGTCGTGCTCTGGCCTCGACAGATACCCGTGACAGGATGATCTAGAGCCTTTAGAAGCCTTGGAGGTCTGTCATTGCTGCTGAAGCATCAGTCGCCCTGCACCTAACCTTGATATCTGCTCAGGCCACTTCTTTCAAGAACGTGTTCCGCAGCTCAGATGCAGATGACTGGTCTCTCGATCTTCGATATCTGTTTGCGCACCAAGATATGCCACAACCACGACAGACATAAGCTATACGACCGTCCTGGAATTATGGCACCTCGATCTAGGACTTTGTAAGCAGATCACCGTAGTTATCATTGGCCCACCAAGAAAGAAAAAAACCCACCTCCTCAAGCAACGCGCCATGCATAGAGCAGGTTGACATCGTCTTTGATGGCATGCTCCATGCTGTGTTGCTCACCATCGAAGTCACGGATGTCCCGCTTCTTGCTTTGTTCAAACACCAAGATTTGAGCCCTGTTTTCCTTGCATCAACCGTGTTTGATGGAACTCGCCCTGATCTTAAGGCGACTGTCCAGGCCTCTTCGCCTGACACCAACCGGGAATATGATACCTCCAGCACGACTTCGCTTCTTGACTTGGTGCTACCAAGATCAGATTGAACCGCACTCGCGGCTTCGACTAATCAGTGAGGGCCACGACAATGCCCCGTCTCCAGCGCTGGCGAAGCGTGAGATATCTGGGTGGCGTAGAGTCTCTTCGAAAACTGCTTCATTAACAAGACCAATATCGAGCACACTGCCGGGATGAGGTGGGAATCTACAGCCCCAGGCTTACCTCCTCTCCATGTGCTCAAGACAGTCACATGTTGCAACTAATCCCTTTCGCCATCTCGAGCCATAAGAATTACTATGAGCTATCGAAATGCACAGTCACAACTCGAATATAAGTCTGTCCATTGAGATAGTCTTTACTAATGTTCCCTCTATGGAACCCCTATTCTACATGGAAAGTATTGTGCATTTCTGCAGTCACACTGTGACTGTCTTTAGCACACGGGGAGACTGCATATCCCTAGAGGCCGAGATTAGAGTTCGGCACGAAGCAGTAACACTTGTTGTGCAACGGCTCCGTCAGTGCTCCGAGACGCTCAATTGCTCGAGAAGAGCAGAATCGGACACTTGTGGTTCTTGATGTATGAATATCGAGAATCAGAATTCGGATCGGCATGAAGAGCATTGCGACAAATCTTTCTTGGTGCTTGAAAACCGGGTGCATCAATCAATCGCAGGATGCAAGGCTCATCGATGTCTTATCTTGTTTATGGAAGGATTGAGGGGTACAACTCGAGTGGTCGAGCAGATGCGATTCATGCTCTATCCAAATCTGGCAGAACATACTACTGCTTACATATGAAGGTCAGTACGCTTCCCGTGGTACTCTAACAAACTACGAGACCTTTTTTCGTTATCTGCACTTGCGCATTATCCATTTCCTTGCCCTCGGTGCAATTGATGCCGACCAAGTATAACATTTCCCAGCCGAGATAGGACACGACAAGGTTTGGTTATATTAGCGTTAACGGACATTCGTTAGCGTCTTCCCCAGACAGGTTGCATGGCGGACAACTTGCGAGCCACATATCTATCAGAGTGAGCAGGAGAACTGGTTCGAACAGCGCGCAACAGTTATCGAATAGTTCTGGTTGGTATTCCAGCTGTCGAATGTGGCTCCTCGGCTGCAAAAGCGCCGAGTTGGGTTTCCTACACAAGAAGGTGTACTAGTGGATACATCCCTGTAAGGAGTCCTTCGGCAATTGTTGAATCTGATCTCAAGCACCCACAAAAGTCAAGATCGCGCGGAGGGTAATCTTTCAGATCTGTATCGCCTTGGCCAGTGGCCGGTAAGAACGCCGAAGGATCAGATCCAATCATTTAAAACCAAGCCTCTCTGCCAATGCTTTCACTGTCACTCTCTCCACACTTCCCCAGACTTCCCCAAGATCAGGTCCCCAGATTTGAGAAGATGGCTCTGTCCCAGTCCCCCGCCGAGAAGACGGTCGAGAAGGTTGAGTCTGACCAGATCGAGGATGTCGAATACATCAAGGATAGTCAAGCATTGCATCTGGACGACAGTGCTCAGCGTGCCTTGGCCAAAAAGGTGTTGTGGAAACTTGACACAAGGTACCGAAACTCGTGTGTACGTCCAAGCAGATCAACGACTGACTCAGCGTTACTCCNNAGAATTCTTCCTGTGCTCGCCCTCTTGTTTCTCTGTTCGTTCCTCGATCGTACCAACGTCGGCAACGCCAAGATCCTTGGCCTGCAANAGAGCATCGGCATTGATGATCATCAATACGCTGTCGGATTGGCCATATTCTTCGCTTTCTACATTGTCAGCGAACTGCCTAGCAATTTAGTCCTCAAANAAGTCTCTCCACGAGTATGGTTGCCATGCCTCACCTTCGCATGGGGTGTTGTTGGCATGTGTCTCGGCTTCATTCAGAACTATGCTGGATTTCTTGTCGTACGTGCCATGCTCGGTGTCACTGAAGGCGGTCTGCTTCCGGGCATGGTCTTGTATCTCTCGGGCATGTATACGCGCGGAGAGCTGGCACTGAGAATTGGACTTTTTTATACTACGGCGAGTCTTTCGGGCGCTTTCGGTGGTTTGCTCGCTCGAGGTCTTTCATCTATTGGTTCTACTGGTGGTGTGCACGCAGGCTGGCGATGGATTATGATCGTCGAGGGATTACTGACAGCCGTAGTGGGCGCTGCGGCCTATTTCCTGCTTCCAAACAACATCGCGACAGCCAATTTCCTCACCGAGGAAGAGCGCGAGTTTGCGTTATATCGTCTCAGCAAAGACTATTCGTTTGGTCTCGGTCCAGGCGTGACAGCCGAGCCAGAACGTTTCCGCTGGTCTGAGGTTCGCCGTGGAGTGTTGGACCCATCGCTTTGGTTTTCAGCATCTGCTTACTTCGCAATCCTCTCTGGACTCTATTCGTTTGGTCTATTCCTACCCACCATCATCGCTGGCCTCGGATACACTGCCAATGAAGCGCAGCTGTGGTCTGTCATTCCGTACGCCGTTGCGGCCTGTATCACTGTTGTTGCGGCCGTAGTGTCCGATCGCCTCCGTCTTCGTGGACCAGTAATGCTATGCACACTCCCATTGGCCATCATTGGATATGCTGTCATTGGAAATGTCAAGTCAAACCACGTCAAGTTTGGTATGACCTTTATGATGGCAACAGGACTTTACGCGAGCGTACCTCCTGTCCTGGTTTGGATTTCGAACAACTCTGCTGGCCACTACAAGAGAGCAACGGCGACTGGTCTCCAACTTGCCATTGCCAACTGTGGCGGATTTGTCTCTGGTAAGTAACAAAAGTCCATTTATCTCGAAATCGTATTAACTCACCGTCTTCTAGCCTTTACGTACAGCAAGTCAGAGAAACCACAATACCACAAGTCCCATACCACGGTTCTCGGCCTGCTCGTGTTCGCTTGGTTCATGTAAGTTTCGAAGTCGTGATTGCTGACAGAGGCGTGTCGCTAACGTTCTCAGGNNGTACTCTTCAATGTCTTGTACTGTCACAAGGTCAACAAGGATAAGAAAGCTGGCAAGTACGACCAGTACATTGCATCGGGGGACGATCGTGATCCAAGTTTCAAGCTCATCCTGTAGTTAGCAAGAGGCTACCATCAAATACTTCGTTTTGTAGCTCCGGCTTCCGGAAGTCTCAGTAAACTGGATAAGAACAAGAAAATCATGATCAGAATACTTTATAATGCTGTACAAATTAAGGTTGTTGCGATCGCGCGACGCGGCCCGTGCGAGAGAATGCTTCAATTGCTGCTTTGGGCACGCGTCCTCGGTCGCACTTGACTTTCCAGACCAAAAGTAAACAATATTCAATTGCATCTAATCACCAGCATGCTTGCAACACTGCGTTGGCGACCATCCTGAAATCAGAGCTCATGTGTCGTCTCGAGTTGTTGGGCCTTCTGATTCTCTCGTTTCACGCTCGCAAAGCCAAGTCTAGTCGAAACGATATAGACGACACCCATCTGGCTTCACGAGCTGTTCACCTGCAATGCTCCACGAGGTCCTCCTCGCCCTCAGCGGGCATCCCTCGCCGCTGTTCCCTGGGACTGCCCCGCCCGGTCGGTCGTCCGACGCCTTTGTAGACAAAGACTTTCCGCTGTTGTCATCATCAGAAGCCGCTCTATTGGCGACGGTTGGCAAGCTCGGCAGTTTGCATCGTCAAATTCGAGACCATGCAAATCACATTGTTACGCAACATCCTTCGACTATATGTCGTGCTGTAGCTGCTTCGTTGCTGCAAACCCATCTTGCACGCTTCCGTGAGAAGATTCTTGATGCGGAGAAGCAGATATTGACCAAAGATGCTGCTATAGTGGGTGCATACAACATCGTGCCCCTCTCTGCAGTCGTTGGCGAGTTTGATGGGTGGAGTCGTCGTATGGACTGGTATTGGGATCTTGCATGCTTCATTCAGCCTCCAGACGCGTCCAAGTCTGTGCCAGCAAGTGGAGCTCAAATCATTGACCATTTACGATCAGAGCTACAAACCGGGTTTCCCGACATTGAGACCGCAGCAACAGAGTTGACTTGCGTCGCTGATAAGGCCTGGTTGAAACAAGTGTCCGTATGGCTGCTGTACGGTTTGCTTCCCAGTCATGGAGCTGATGACTTCTTTGTCTCTGTGCAAGAATCTGCCGAGGGACCACCATCATACGCTCTGAGACGCGAATTGCTGCCCAAGTTCGTTTCACAACAGACTGGCAACTCTTTACTATTTATTGGAAAGTCGTTGCATCAAGTCAAACAGCATACAAAGGACTCGTCGGCATCACAGATCCTTCATGGTAACGAAGATGCTGCTCTGTTAAATGCACATCTTCAGTCCCTTTCGTCACTATCATTTCCCCTAGTTCCTGCTGCATTCTCTACCACGATATCCTCGATACGTTCATCGCTATCGCAANAGGTTCTCCAGCGTCTACTTCCGCCAAACGAGATCAAGCTTGTACTGAACACCTTTCGTCAAATTCTTCTTCTGGACAGGGGCGAATTTGCCATCTTCTTAATATCGGAGGCGGCAGAAAGACTAAATGCTAGAAGAGTTGAACATGGCCGATATCTGCAGGAACCCTCTGGAAAGGATCTGCGAGGCGTGATGATGAAGGAGGGTGAAGTCAACGAATCGCTTTCACGTACATGGAAAGCATTAACATCACTACAAACTGAGGATCTCGAAGACGACGTACTAGACTTCGCCCGAGAGAACATGCGCTTAGAGATCGACACACGAAGAGCCACCGGCAGACCGCCAACCTCGGATGGAACAGCCTTGGATGCGGCAGGTCTGTCAAGTACCTCTNTTAACGACCTCCTATTTCCTGTTCCAACCCTACTCACAATGCAAATCCGCTCACCACTCGACCTCTTCGTGTCGCGTGCCGACATGGATCGGTACTCGGCACTAAATGCATATCTGCTGAGTCTACGCCGAGCACATATGCGATTGTCCAATCTTTGGCGAGAATCGGGTTCACGTCGCGCAGCTGCGAATCCCACTCGCCTAAGTGTAGAAGCAAGACAGATCGCTCATACTCGCAGCATTTCACAACGCAAGGTCTGGGCCACATGCAGTGCAGCTGTCTTCCTGCTATCAGAAACCACGGCATACTTTGAAGGCGAGCTGATCACCAGCTCATGGGACACCTTCTACTCTTGGACTACTGCTCAGCACCACGACCCCGAGACATTAGGACGAGCTCATCGTTCATTCCTCGCTGCACTGTCATACACAATCTTACTCACCGATGCGGTCTATACGCGATCTCTCCGTGACTTGCTCACACATATAGACGCTCTGGTCGCCCTTNTTGGCCGCCTGCAACGACTTCAACAAACATCCAGTCTTGGAGTTGGTGCCACAGACTTCCTCGATGAGGAAGAGGCAGAGGTAGCACGTGAACTTGACCGGTCCCGCAAACGTGTCGATACTGCTCTCAAAGACGTGGTCGCTAGATTGCGACAATTGGACCATGAGCGATTGGGTGCAGCAAGGTATCTCCAACTTGACACTCAAGACACTGGCTTTGAGATCTGGCGTGGTGGAGGTGTGGATAGATTGTTGATGAAGCTAGACTTTGGTAGGATGACTGGTGGAGAGGAGTATATCGTCTAGACTGCTGGTGGATGCTTCCTGCAGATTACTATCCTATGATGCATATTTCAGCTTTCGAATGGAAACGATGAAACTGATGAGCATGTCATTGTGTGCAATATTGCATGTAACCATAAATCTCTCTTTCCTCCCGAGCCACTCAATCGTCTACCAAATACCCAACCACTTCTTGATCGGCCTCCTCTTGCCTTCAAAGTCCGTATACGTCTGCTCAGCACCCTCCTTATCAACCGCCGCAGCTTCCAAACCCTCTCCTTCCTTCTGCACCTCCCTACCCACCGGCATCTCATCCCCCAAAGCCCCCAAACCCTCTGCTTCTTCTCCCTTCTTCTCCACACCGCCATCTCTAGCAGTCCAACCTCCAAACACACCCTCCTCCTCATTCAAACCATGCGCTTTTCTAAACTCTGCCCGCTTTCTCACATCATCCACTTTGTTTTTGCGCAATTCGGCGGTTTGGATGGAAATGTATTGGGAATGGAGATTGTAGACTTCAGCGTATCGAGATAGAAAAGCGATGGGATGGGAGAAAAACATGTTGTTGGGAGGTAATTGGTCGAGGTAAGGCGTGTTTGTCAGGAAGTTGTTGAGCCAGGTGAAGAAGGCGAGGGAGATGAGGATGGACNNTGTTTGTTGGGATTGTTGTTAGTCTTGTGTGTTTTGCTGGTGGGTGCAGAGGAAACAACTTACCATGGTGATCCACACGTGAATGGTGCGGTTGGTGAGGAACCAGTGGAAAAAGGTTCCTTCGGGGGGCATCATGTGTGGGTATTGCTTCTTCCTCTGTTGTTCCTTTTCTTTGGCGCTCAAGGGCACTTGGAAGGCGGGTTGTCTGTTGCGGCGGGGTAGGCGAGCGGGATGAGATGGTGGGTTGAAGCGTGTAGGTTTCTCGAGTAGTCGTCCTTTGGGTACTGGTTTGGAGCTGGTGCTGGCGGGGCGTGAAGCCAGGAGCGAGCGGGCGAGGAGAGAGGATTGTGGGTTGCGCATGTTGCGCAGAGTGAGCTGGCGCGATAGCTGGAGTGCTGACATTGTCGACATGGTGTGTTTGAAGACAGGCTTGTCGACGATGGTGGTAGAAAATGATCATGACAGAGGCTCGGCAAAACTGCCCTCCAGCATGCGGCCAAACCATGCCACCTCCGAGTGCGGGCAGCAGCATGCGTGATCGACGACATGTACCTATCGAGACCCTTGAACTTTTATCATACTAACTTGGCACTGCATATTCCTCGTAAAAGGCTTTCGTATCTTTTCTGTATTGTCTTTTTTTGAGCTGTATCGCAGCTTGAACAGCTCTTCTAATTCTGCTTCTTCTCGCTCTTGTCAACCTTGACTACCGAAGGAAGCGAGGTAAAGACGCTCGGCCAAACCAGCTTGTACTCTTCTTGACGACCATTCAAGCAATGACGGAGCCACACTCCCCATACAATGTAGAAGTATGCTCCTGTTCCAGTCATGAGATGCCACCATCCATGTCCCTCGAGGAAGATACCCCAAGGCAGGCCAATCTCGTGGCGCCACTTACGTAGCCGCGAGCAGTACATATTATCCAAATTCCAGATAGCAAATCCACCCAAGAAGACGCTTAATCCGCATGCGATCATGAGCCACATGGTCTTGAGGATCTTGCGATCTCTGTCATCGCGACGTTGTTGCTCCTTGTCACTGACGAGACCCCGGCTGGGTGCGGCTTCTCTTGCCTTCGGCTTTGGGCGGATGTCGCGCTCCATGACATACATGGATCGGAACAAGACGATAGCAGTCAAGAGAGCATACATGTTCTGGTGGAAGACGGGGTCTCCAAGATAGTGGTAGTAGGCCGTGATGAAGATACACAGGGCTACCAANAAGAGGGCAAGGAAGACGCGGAATGTGCGCGTCTGTTTATGCGAAAAGGTAGCGTAGAACATAAGGCAGGTCGTGTAGATCATGGAGAGTTCGTCGACGAGTTGCATGGGGTCTGTTTCATGGACAAGTCAGCAGGCTTCTGAGATTGGCAGTTTTTAGTACCGACATTTCAGAGTCGAGTGGAAGAGGAAGCTGCCAGTTCCAACAACCAGGTAACCGACAAAGGTGACGAGGAAGATGTGGTCATGACCGTTCTGTATACAGTTGTTGATGCCACGGAAGGCCAGCCAGACAAACAAGAGGTTGGTCAAGGTGTTGACAATCTCAGCCGAGTAGACGGTGGCATAGTAGTCCNNTGGTCCTTGTCAGACTCGAGGGTCGAGTTCTCAAGGATGCATGTGACGAACCTCCTCACACCAGTTGAGAGTCGAGGTTACAGGACTCCAGTAGCCATCTCCAGCGGGAGGGTACGGTATTGAAGGTAACAAGGACGCCATCAAGATGGTACGGTCAATGGAAGCTTCGGAAGCTGTTGGAGCGAATGTGGTCAGAGTTGGTCGACTCAGAACTGCCAAAACGACAAAACCCAAAAGAAATGGTCGAAAGGTTTGCAAGAAAAGGAAGGAGAGGAATTGAGCAGGCACAATCAAGGAATACGAGCGACCTTGTTCAAACAAAGTCGTTCATGGACCAAAAGGGTGCCAAGACGCGTGTCATCAGAGCCGTGAGCCGGGCAATCACATGCCGAACTTCTGTCATCCGACTGGAGTGCTCCAGCAAACATTGTCCTAGTCAATACAACATAAAAACACTCGCCCAACATGTCCATGTCTCCGGCTGATATGCAGAAGGTCACTTCGCTTCCCAAAACAGCAGCTTGACATGCGCTCACTCGTTATACAGNNCTCCTGCAAGAAATCGAGCAAAAGGCGCAATTCTGCCAGCAACAGATGGTCATCGTCAAGACCCAGATGAACACAAAGAACCGCGAAAACCGCATGCTCCAGCTGACTGCTGCCGAACTGGACGGTCTGCCATCCGACGCCAACGTCTATGAAGGTGTCGGAAAGATGTGAGCTCGCACAACCCACCAGCCATGAGGCTATCATCTCCTGACACTGCCATCCTAGGNNTTCGTCGCAAGCCCAAAGACCGACGTCAAGGTTCGCTTGACAAAGGACCAAGAGACCATCAAGAAGGACATGGAGGGTCTGGAGAAGAAGATGCACTACCTCGAGACAACATACAACAACAGCAAGACCCACTTGGACGCCATCTTCAAGAACGGCGGCAGATGAAGTCTCTGAACAATTCACTTTGTCGCCAAAGACCCATCAAGAGTCCTGGGCACATTCAGCAGAACCCATTGTGGTCAGCTCCGAGGACAATCATGGTCCTCGTTCTGGGGACACTCTGCTCGATCCTGCCAGGCACCATTTACGAACAGAGATCAGGGCCGAGACACACTCCAGGCGGGTCATTGTCACCGGCGCAACACCTACTGAGACGGCTTCGACGAGCATGCGACCTTTATCCTAAGGCGAGTGTCCATGGACGAGCACGAATGCAGAGTTGCACAACTCTTTTATACAAAGTGCTGCTGCTTTGTACTCAGTGCCAAGCTTAGAAGTTGTGCACTCTTCGGAGAATAACACTACTTGACCTTTCTCCTAAACTGTCTTATCGCATCCTTCAAATCTATATGCAATCTACTGCAGCCCATAGCTGCATCATTCCGCCCCATAATCCTCCAGCTCCAACTCTAAATTGCCATGCTGTTGCGACAAAAGAGTTTCCTTGTAAGAGCCTGCTTGATATCAATATCCTTTGCACGCGAGAACTTCATCTCTCAGCATCTCAGAGCTCGGCTTATTTCCCAGTCAGCAAGCTAAAAGCAGCAACAGCGACGCGCCTGTTTCAAGACAAGTAAACCACGCGCGCGGCTCATGCAGGAGCTCAGATCGCCAATCGCCGTCTGCAGAAGCTGGCAGCTGCAGTAGTCAGCGGGGTGGGCTGAACACCATTCTCCCACTTCTGCCAACAAAATATTTACAACCTGACCGGTTGGTCACAAACGCGACAGGGCAGAAGGCTGCAAGCATGTCTGTCATTCACGTAAGCATTTTGACCAAATTAAGTCGACCAGTGCCCAAGATTTCGGGCTCAAGGAGGCGGTAAGCGTTCCATCTGCGACAAGCCATGATGCCCATAGGCATGCACCAGTCGTGATGGCTATTGGTGAGTCCGTAGTGGAGGCTTCTTGTATACAGCACTATACGCGGGTGGTCACGCGTGATCCTTCGCTTGTAGCCTTTTCGTCCTTTTAGCTTGTCAGCAGCCTTGACTCTTTCATCTTCTTCGCCCGAACATACGGTAGGCTGAGACTCTGTGTCATTGCCCTCGGAGGGTGTCTTGTCTCTCTATCTAGTCGTTTCTGCGGTTTCTTTTCTGCTTTCCTTTTCTTCATTCTTCAGACAGGATTAAACATTCATATCACATTCCTCTTATCTTGTTGAGGGGTAGCTCGCAAACGCATCTTACTTCTCCCTTGCCGTCGGTTCAGGGACTCCACACCAGCACCTCAAGTTGCAAACGATGGATTATTATTCAAACGACCAGTGGTATGATCGCTGGGGTCCTGATCCTCAACCACGAGCGCGCTACTACCAACACTCTCATCGACACAGCGGCCATCTCTCCACACCCGAGCCACAATACTCCAACTTGCACCGCTCGCATTCACAAGGCCACAATGTGCCTCATCCCACAAACATCCACATCCACAACAAGATACCCGTCACCCAAGAGACGACCACTGCCCAGCGAGCAGACTCAAGGCCCCCTCCCCCTATGCCCGCACCCATGCCACCTCCACCACAGTTCCAACAAGTGCCTATGATGGCACCACCACCCATGTTTGTTCACCAGCACGTTCCAATGATGCAGTCTGCTCCTCCCCCCATGATGGATCCCCACGCCCTGCGAGCTCAGCGTCTAGGCGAACAACTACTCGCCGAAGAGTTTGCCGAGATGCGTTTACACCGCCATCGTTCTCACTCTCGCGGCCGCTCACCCGACGACCGTCTGCGTTGGGATCTCGAACAGCAACGCCGCGATGCAGCAGCAGCAGAAGCCTGTCGCCGCCACGAGGAAGATACCGCCGCTCTCAAAGCCCAATTCGAACTCGACCGCCGCAGAGAAGAAGCCAAAGCCGCAGATGCCAAACGCCTGCGCGAAGAAGAAGCCACCGCTTTGAAGCTGAAACTCGAACTCGAAGCCGAGCGCGAAGCCGCAAAGCGCAAGAAACAAGAGGAAGACGCAGCAGCAGAGCGCGCCCGCGTAATCGACGACCACGAACGCAAACTCGCCGCCGACGCAAAAGCAGCCGCCGACGCCGAAGCAGCATTCAGACTAAAGCTGGAGCTTCAAGCCCGTGAAGAGCAAGAGCGCGAACGCAAAGCCTACGACGATTTCCTACGCAAACAACGCGAAAGGAAGAAGCGGACGAAAAGGCCTACCGCGATGCCCTGCGCCGCCAAAAAGAGAAAGAAGAAGCCAAAGAAAGAGAATACCAAGCCTTTTGCGCGAACAAAAGAAAAACAAGAAGCGGAAGAAAAGGCAAAGAAGGAAGAACAAGCACGTATTGACTCTGCCATGCGATACCGCCTAGAAAAACTAGGTTGGTCCCAACACGACATAGCCATCGCTCTCGACCCCGAAAAAGCCGAAAAGGAAAAAAAGAAAAAGAAGAAACATAGGCATTCGGGAGATACAATGTTCATTGATGAGGATATTATCGTGGTGGGTGGTGGTGCGCCTCCCAGTTTGCCTGATGCTCCTCCCCCTGGCTGTGGGCTTTCCTCAACATCATGTTCCTGTGTATCCGCGCATCAATCGCAAATTCTTGGATATAGAGACGTTGGAGCATTATCACGTGCCTTGGGAATGGGATCGTGTAAGTCATACTTTCTATCCTCTTGCTCGAATCATCCTAGACTGCAAGACGCTGACTCGCTCGAAACAGGCAAACTCGGAGTATATCATTCTGCTCCGCGAATTGGACAAGTATGAGACAGATGTGCTGTTTGAACATACGCGTCGACGTCGTAAAGGTTCTCTGACCATTGACAAAGCCAAGGATTCGGGACCAAAGTTCGCTTGGGTCAGACACAAGAGTAAGGAAAGAAGCAAGAGTAGAGGCAGAGATATCAGAGTCACTGAGATTGTGAGACGCTAGACGATTGACGAGAAGAAATTCCGGAAGGAGTAAACAGTTGGCGAGTCGAAGATAGAGACTAAGTACACGAGAAAGAGATCCTGTATCATGTTTCAGGAGGTGTTGAGCTGCCTGCCTGTGAAGCTACATCTCTGCTTTTCATATTGATCTACGAATTCATGTCCTCATCTCCTTCATGTTCTGCAGTCTCTGTGTGCATGAGTACGACCTGGGGAGTACTTCAACCTGGCCTTTATACAGAGCACTCTTTGAGCTACTTGTTTGGCTCATCTTTTGGAGGCTCAATGCTTCAATCCATCCGCGCTCCACTCCGAGGTACCGTCAAGGGTGGCTTTCTGATCCTGTCCATGCCGGTTTCAGCATATGATTGGTATTTGATTGACATTTTGAAACCATGGGAACAAGAGTCGTTCACGTCTCAACCTTGTCTAAGGCCTCGAGAATCTCTTCACCAACACCACCCTTCTCGACGACCATCTTGATCATGCGAGCCACAAGGCTGCGGCTCACACCACCTCTAGGCGGTCTCCAGACTCCACTGTCGGTTTCCCTCACTGCCAGAGCTTCTGCCTTTGTCGGGGCGGCACCTCCAGTGGCGGTGTTGAGAACATCAGGNGTACCTGCACCCGTCAACCTTGATGGCGGATCCACCATTCTGACGGCCATGACGGCGAGTTGTTTCTCTGCTGAAGGAGCAACACTGACGGCAACGACTGAATCTGCAACTGCGAGTTCGTCGCCGCTGGGATCGAAGAGGATGTTTGGGCCTATTGAGGCGAGGAGTAGTGTGACGGGAGGCTTCTGGCCTGAGGGGTAGAGGGGTACGGCAGCATCCCAGTCGTCGTTGAATAAAGGATCTTCGTCTTGTTCTGAAATGAGGGCTGGGAGATTTGTGTGTTGGAGGGCGAGATGTGTCGTTAGCGAGAGCAGAGGCAGGGGGTACGATAGCGGTGCGGAAAGTAGTAGGATCNNTGTATCACAAGTCAGCGATCCTCTTCTGGCAACAAGTAAACCAAGGACTTGTCTCACATCAATGTACAGGCGCCAGTGGAAACGACGGTTGATGTACAGGCGATTCTTCAAGACTTCGGTAGCCAGCAGGCTTTCGCGCAACATGGCGCCCAGGAAGACTGGCAGGGCATCGTCGTCTCTGTATCCAGGCATCTCAATCTGCACCTCGACCCAAGTGTCCCTTCCTTTCTTAGTCTCGTCTCCCTGACCCATACCTCCCATTTCAATCTCAGCACCTCCTGCGGTACCTAGACCATTGTCCTTTTCCGTCTCGCCAGCATAATCACGGCCGTATCCAGCGCTCTTTTCCACTTCGGCCTTGATGCCAACCACTGCTTCTGTACCATCGGCGAAACAAATACGCGCGGAACCGTTCGCTGAGGGCAGGATCTCGGATTCGGCAACGAGAGGTCGGAATTGGGTGGAACTGCGGCCATCGGGACGAATAGGCGGTGTTTGCGACAGAGACTTGTGTAGGTAGCTCAGCTCGGCTGGTGAGAGATTTGCGCTTGTCGGCGCCATTGTGTCGATGTTTGTTTCTAGATTTCTGCTCGAAAGGTTGAGATGTTGCGGACGATTCTTCTTGTATATTTACAAGTGCGATTGATGTTTGTCTTTGGTGATCAACTTAGTTGCGCCAGGCGGGTTATTTTTTCTTTGCGATGGTCTCTACGTAATCGGGAGAAGCTGCGATTCGTGATGGAAGCTTTGGGCGAAGTTCATGGTCAAAAGTCGTGGTTTACAGTCACCGCAATGCAATAATTTACGTTTTCATAGTTCTAAGATTAAAATCCAAGATCTCCACAAGATGAACGATCGATTTGTATATCGAGCTACTTGGAAGCATGTTCATGTTGATTTCATGCTGTAGCAATAGCCTGGGACAGATGTGTTGGCCTCGCTTGAGTGCACCTCTTTCCCCAGATCTCCAGCCAGTCTTCCTGACTTCACGTCCTCTTTCCACTCATGCTTCACCAAGCTGTAAACATATTCTTTGTCTTACTGCATTTGTTTGTCTCCATGTAGATACCTCGGGCTAGCGATTGATTCTGGCATTGTAGCGGTAAGCATATTTTCCTGTTTGCTATATCAAGAAAGAGCATGGGCACATTCCACTTCTACGAGCCAATGAGTTCATCAAGTCTGCATATGAAAGAGAGAAACTTGGACACTGTCAAGCATACGCGGGTTGCAACTTGCTTCTTCTTGTAATGTCTCCTTTCGAAGAACGATGTCGTGGCAACCTATGATTGATGCGAGTCTTGACGATTAAGGATATGACAACACTGCACATTCGGTGGTACACATGGCATGATGTACGCTGTCTCTACATGGTGCAGACATGGCTTTATGAGATGGTTCCTGTGAATGTACACATGTTTAGAGAGGTACCATCTAGACATGGCTATCAAACATGTTACACAAGAGCCTTGTCAGAACGTGGGTGGGTAAGTGTGGACAATGCCTTCCTTTCTTTGAAGTCATCTCAGTGGTGCTCATCTCTAACTACATATGTCGACCTCGCTGTCGCCTCTCCATCGACCGAACGTGTAGCTTGGCCGAGTGGTAGTGCGCAAAGGGAGTGTCTTGGCCGTGCCGGGTCAAGTCCTCCAAGCTGAGTATTACTGCATGGTTGGTGGCCTTAAGGTCGCACGTTCGATTCTCGATAACATCGTCTATTTGGCAGAGTTGGGGTCCTTTCGGCCACATTACAAGTGAGCCCTCTCGCTGAATCAGTTCTGATGTGAATCCTCATGGCCTAGGGGGGAAAGTGAAGGTTGGCTCCGCAACTTTCACTGCAGAGGGGTATGCCTACAGTCACTTGCAACAACGCTTAGCGAGCGAGTGGCCTAGGAACTCGCAATCACCTCGCCCAGCGGAAAAGTTATACGCTGCGGCTGTCTTTCGGGGCGGTTCGTATGTAGTCACTGGAACGTCGCCATTTGTGGAGTCGGGAATCACAAAGTGAAAACCAATTGAGCATCAGTAGCAATACAGAGCGCACGATGATAGAAGCTTTGGTCCGGAATTTTTGATCAAGACACATGCATCCAGGCTTGCATGGCATATTGCCCAATGATATCGAACAACCAATTCACCAACAAACACACGATCAACCTATGTCTTGATTAAGACGATGAGGAAACAGTTCGACAAAAACAAACTTCAACAGCGATTGTCTAAACTCATCTCACACCACCCTTTACTGGCTTGTCTGCCTTTAAAGGCTTATCTGGTCCTTCTGGTCTCTTCCAAAAGCCGCAGACCTCTGCCATACAATCAATGCCCAGTACATCTCCAGCACCATCGAAATGTACTCTGCCACCACCAGAGTTCATGTCCTCTACCATCTCGTTGACTAGCTGGACGAACGTTTGGTTGCCGTTCTCCTTGGACGCAGTCGGTCCACCTCCATGACTATCCCAATAACTAGTCTGCATGTCTTCGCAGAAGTAATAACCACCAGGCTTGACCGTTTTCCACAGATGCTCAAGACTCTTGATTTGCTGGTTCATCGTATGGCCACCATCGTCGATGATGATGTCAAAGTCGCCACCGCTGTCTGTAATAAACTCTTCGAGGAATGCTTCATCCGCTTGGTCTCCTGTGAAGATGGTCGCTCCACTTGTCTTGCGAGCCCATTTCCTTGCGCAGCGTTCGTCGTACTCGATGAAGTATAGATCAACATAGGGGAAGTATTCGAGCCACAAGTTGTAGGACGCTCCGGGACCGTAACCCATGTCACAGCCAAGGCCAATCTCGAGCATCTTGATGCGCTTCATTCGAAATGCAGGCAAGTATTTCTCATACATGTGGTGGTAGCTGTGGGCTGTGACTTTGTCTGTTCCATACTTGGCAGCGACTTCGTAGAAGCTTGGTCGGTTANNACACTCGCATAGTCAGTGAGAGAAAACAGACACTTTCTTATGATCTTATTCATACCGCCAGAGCTTTTTTGCATTTGGAACGCCTCCGCGTTGGTGGAAAGCCGCAATTATGAACAGCAACGATGCGATTACACCAAGAACGATTGGCAGTCGGTGAGAAGTGTGAACAGCCATGATGATGATGCGAAAAGCTGTCGCACTGAGGTAGGTGCAATTGACGTGAGCTAATATTCCACTCAACCTCATGCAGTCGGGACTTAGATTGTGCTGAGTTATGTATTGAACCACAGCCCTGGCGTCGTTTGAACTTCATCCCTTGCATCACGACCATGAGGTCACGAAACTCGTGCCTTTTATCTCTCCTATCAGCATCGAAGCTGCTTCTAGACCTGCGGTCGCACTTCCGCCCGAATTCCTCGATGCCGGCCCGTAGGACAAACACCACGGTCCGCGTCTTGAGAAATGCTGACCGAAAAAGGTCAAAACATTTAGATGCCTGGAACACTGTGTGCAGTGGAAGCGCTACACTTTGACGTGTTTCGACAACCTCATCCTCGCAATGGGTTTTTACGAGACTAATCTGGCAGTATTGGCTGCAGTCAGTACTTACTTGCTCTATCGACAACATCAATCCGAAAAACAGAATTCGGTAACAGAGGCGGAGAATGGCATGAAAAGTGCACTTGGTCAGGATGCAATCAAGAGATTCAGAAGATCGTTCTTCCCAGCATATGCATTGGTCTGCGCAGCCGACTGGCTTCAGGTAGAAACAGGTTTCAATCCAGATCAAAACTTTAGCTGACTTCTGAAAGNNGGGCCTCATATTTACGCTCTCTACAAATACCACAAACACCTACCCGAAACTACTGTTGCTGCTCTCTATGCTAGCGGATTTGTTGCAGGGGCTCTCAGTGCCTCGTTTGTTGGCCAGTTGGCTGATAAGTATGGTCGAAGAAACGCATGTCTATTGTATTGCATTATCTACTCAATCGGATGCTTTACCATGCTCTCTGATGACTTACTCGTCTTGTTTGCTGGTAGAGCATGTGGTGGGATCAGTACGACACTGTTGTACAGTGTCTTCGAGACTTGGATGATTGCTGAATACCATGATCAAGCGTTGGATGCTTACGGGCTAAGCCTGGGAAGCATGTTTGGCAAGATGACCACGCTCAGCGGCGTTGTTGCGATCGTCTCTGGTGTGGTTGGTGACCTTCTGGTCAGATCGCTGGACTCAAAGACGAGTCCTTTCATGGCTAGTGTTGTTTGCCTAGTGCTGGCATTTGTTTTTATATCAAAGCGTTGGGTANAGTTGTTACAGGAAGCAGGTTCGAGACTATGTTGACGGGCTTAGAACGAAAACTATGGAGACAATGCCAGTAGTAAAGACAAAGATGGCGAGTCTGTCGATCTCAGCAGTATCCTCCTTGGTATCGAATCATTCCAAGACCCGCAAACATCCTGGAAGCTGACATGGTACANNGATCCAAAGATCGTTTCAATCGGTCTCGCCTCCTGCTTCTTCGAAGGCAGCATGTACATGTTCGTCTTCTTCTGGTCAGCAGCTCTTTCCACTTTCCATGCTACTGTTGGCTTCGTCAATTCACTTCCCTTCGGTGTAGTCTTCAGCTCCTACATGTGTTCCATGATGGTGGGCTCCATCGTTTTCACCCTCGTTCCGCCATCTCATGACAAAGCACAATACATCCTAAAGATTGTCTTGACCAGCGCAAGCATCTGCTTCCTCTCCAGCATTCTGCTTAAGAGCGAGGCATTGGTCTTCTGGGCCTTCTGTCTATTCGAGGTCTGCGTAGGTGCATACTTCCCGAGCATGGCATCGTTGAAGGGCAAGTTGATCCAGGATGGCAGTCGTGGTCGGGTATACGGTATTCTCAGACTGCCGCTGAATCTTTTCGTCATCACAGCACATAGTCTTGCTGAAGAAGGTTTGAGACGCAAATTTCAAGCTTTATCATCCTGGCTAACATGATACANNGGTGACCGACATCGCAACAATGTGTTCTTGACATGTGGTGGCCTTCTGCTCGTCACCTTCATCGTCATACAACGTTATATCACTTACGAATCCTGATAGACCGAGACTTGGGCGGAGCTCATGGCGATAGGAATGTAATGAAGATGTATGACAAGTATGATTCCCATTGCAAAAGTATCAAGCAGCCTAGAAGTGACAGAAAGGCACGTAAGGCATCAGCTCATTCCTATTGACAATTGCGATGAGAGTAGACTACACAATTTATCCAGCGCAGAGGAAGAATCGTTACTGAATATCACGATCTGCTGCAAGGACACTTCACTTATCAGTTTTGGCACCGAAGCGTTGGTGAAGACAGGGTAAAGGCATAAATTCTGGGAAGGTGCATCTTTGAAGCTTTCAGAGCCGAAACTTACATTCAAAAGGCAGGTGCCAGTCACCTGCTCGGTTTTTCGTTGCATCAGCAACAGCTTCGTCGTCGTTGCCATCGTCCTCACTGCCGAGTGTCATCGATCACTGTCGTCGTCGTCGTCACTCCAGCGATATATAATCTCCTTTCTTTCCACCTCTGCCCTTCTTCTCTTTCTTCCACGCCAACATCAAAGACTTCACGCGAGTTCCATACCCATCAACCATCCACTCTTGCTTTTCACACTCCATCAACCACCGAGACATCACCCCTCCCCAACGCACCTACGCATCATGCCTCAACCTAACCAGAAGGTCGAGATCGAATGTGCAGGCTGTGGTAAAGTCCGTGGCATCTATGAATTTTCGGCCAGCCAGCGCCGCAAGGGTGACAATGCTACCTGCTCGAAGTGCATCCCCGAGATTCAGAACGTCAAGCCCGGCCACCTAAAGCACGCTGTTGACAACAGTGACGCAGAGTACGTCGCTGTATGTACTTTCCCATCATCTCCATAACCAGAAAGTGACTAACAGCATGTCTACAGTNACGCCAGCGAGACCAGCAGCAGCGCTCGTGGCTCTCTCGGTACTGAGACTGGCGGCGTTCGTCTTCCCCGTTCCTTCCTCAAGAACAACGCTGGTGTCACTGTCGCCGGCACCAACACTGGTACTGGTACCCGTACTAGCAGTGCAGTCTCCTCCTCCGCTGCTCCTTCTTCACGCCTCTCTTCTGCCACTAGCGTCAACGAGCGTCCCGCCCACTTCGAGCTCCGTACCACTGGATGGATGCACGTCAGANAAGGTGAGGCAAGTTGATTTCTTTTGCTCCACTGCGTGACTAACAATCATGGTTAGGACTTCCGTGAGGAGAATGTCCCCAAGCTTGCTGACGATGAAGTTGAAACGTTCAAGGATGGCAGTGATGATGAGGATTTTGACATGTAAACATGATCAAAGACTATGATATTCTCCAACGACGAATTTTGGGAAAGGAGATGGCAGTCAATTGAGGACAGCTGATTGAGAGCAATGATTGATGCGACAATCTTCACAAGACATGAATCCAGACATATTCAGTCCATTTCTTTTGTGCCAGAAGTGCTTCATCGTGACTCCAATCCCTTTTGTAACCCGTGTAGATGCTCCACTCTCATAAAGCTTGCCCATTTTCTTGTGCCCTGTTGTGCCTGTTATTCTCTCGCCCTTTGTGGTTATCTACTCGTCTTGACTGCTCACTGAACAAGTTCAATCTACACCCCATCCATCCATACTTCTGTGTTCTAAAACTCAGAGCCACAGGGCTCGAACTACTTTCTTCAGGATTCTTCAATCTCAAGCGAGTGAGCTTTCTATGTTGACCTCAGCGAGATTCCATAAAGGTATCGAAGATACTTCCAAAGAGCTCAGCACTTCTCGCTGTCAAGCGGCTGATAAATTTGAGATGTCGAATGTGCTTAAGTTGATGTTGTTCACAGCGAGAGATTCAGAGCGGACGTTACATGGAATCGGTGGAATTTCGGCTCCATGCCATGCCATGCCACTACTTCTAGCTAATATTCCATTCCATGTCAATTATCTAGTGGAATAATGCCAATTCCAACTCCGTCGTCGTCGTCGCAGTCACCCTGTCCTTCTTCTAGGTCACCCTATCCTTTAACGTCATCCTCTAGCTCTTCTACGTAATCTTCCGGTCCTTCGTTGGTAGTAATTAGTAGGTTAACCTTATTAAAACAAAGGTTCTTCTACTAGCTCTTAAGGCACTTAATATAGCTAAGATTATTAGTAGAGAGGCTTACTCGGTCCTATAATAGTGTCCTTCTATAGCTACTAAACACCCTCTCTAACTTAGTAGACATTAGATTAGTTAAGAGGATATTAATAGCTATCTAAGAGAGGTTTAGATAGTTATGTTACTACGTTAGCTTAAGCTACCACTATATAGCATTATTAACGAGTACTAGAGGACTCTTAGTAAACTAGACAAACTCCTTAGGTATAGTAACTAAGTTTATAAACCGTATAGAAGCCTACTACTTAGCTAGCTAATTCGACTCCTCTTTATTTAATAATAGTACTATTATAATAGGCTTAGTCTTATTCTTATATTTAGTAGTCTATAAAGCGCGTATAGTAGTAATAGCTAGTATTCGCTATAACGGAGGCTAGTGTTATTTAATATAGTTCTCGTAATAAGTTAGATAGAGGAGGAGCGCTACTATATAGGTAGGAGTATAGTTGTTAATAGCTTACTACTTATTAAGTGTAAATTAGCTAGTTCGGATTACGGTAATAAGGGCTTAGTCGGTAGAAGCATCTTATTATATGTACTTTTTATAGTGCTTACGTAAGAAGTCCATTAATATAAGCACTTAATTAAGAGTTACGTTATCGCCTTTACATAGCTTTATTACCTCCTATAATGGTTCTATAAAGTTAATAAGCGCTTTAAGGAACTACTAGTAGCGCCGCTAAAGAGTAGTGTACTCTATATGCTCGTTAGCCGACTAAATAGCACGTATAGTTACTCGAGACTAAATCCCTCGCTTAATTATAGCTAGCTAGCTATTCTACCTTATAGTATTATTAAGCATAGGAGATACACTAGTAGCTACCTTAAACTTACGACGACGGCGAGCTAACCTTATAATCCACTCGAAAAACTAACGGAGGTAGTTAAGAGCTTTATAATTAGTAAGGCTAGTGCCTTAAGCGAGCGTTAAGATAGCTTTTAAGGGATCTTAACTCTAATTAATTATAGCAGCTATAGTGTCTATTAAGCTCGCTAACATAAGTGCTTAACTAGTAAGATTAATCTAGTGTCTAA
Organism: Aureobasidium mustum; assembly: GCA_903819665.1. Taxonomy (NCBI): domain Eukaryota; kingdom Fungi; phylum Ascomycota; class Dothideomycetes; order Dothideales; family Saccotheciaceae; genus Aureobasidium; species Aureobasidium musti. The sequence continues at coordinate 1,350,277 of CAIJEO010000008.1, read as the reverse complement.
AGTAGCGAGTTCGATGTTATATAGGGTCCTAATCGATAGATAGACGCTCGCTAAATAGAGTAGTAAGGTGGCTTATTATAGTATCGTTATAAGTGGCATTATTAGAGGTAATATATCCGATCTTCTACTCGATGCTATAGGTAATAATAGTATTAAAGAATAGAGGAGCATATTAAGCACTAGTATAGCTAGCTAATAGCTTATAGAGAGCTAGTAGTGCCTTACTTAACTTACCGTCTAAGTCGACAAATCGAGCTATAATACTAAGTAGCTTATAGCTACTATAATTAGCTATCTAAGCATCGTAGGTAAAGTAGATTAATAATCGAGATGTTATAAGTAGTGCCTTAAGCTACTCTTAATAGAAGTCGTACTCCTTCTTAACGTGTTTAGTAATAGTAGAATAACTCTTAATTAAGAGCTTTAAGGCGCTAGGAAGCACCTTATTAAGTAGCGCATAGAGTAGAGGATTACTAGTAGTACGGAAGGGGATGTTACTTAAGGTAATATAATCGATAAGACGTCGATTTAAGCGAGTTTTATCGATATCGGTAATAGTATATAATGTCTAAGAGGGTATTACTACTACTAGTATCTTTAAAAGTGTACTAGTTACCTATCTCTAGCTATATCTCTTCTTAAGGTATAATCTAATGTTATCGTAGTTAGTAGTATTATAGTTATAAGGACAGTCTCTATTACTATAGAAGTAGTACTAGATCTTCTTCTTACGCTTACACTCGCGCTCTCTAGGACGACGAGCTCTAGTATAAGACTAGAGCTCTTTAGAATCGCTACGGGTAGGAGCTAGTTTTCGAGAGCGCTATATTAACGTACATTTAGAGTTATTAATATAGTTGCTAGCGGTTATTAGCGTTAGTCGTCGTCGCTTTAAAGGAGGAAATAATGGCTAGTCGACATTAGAGGCGCTATCGTTAGTCTTAGAGTTATTACCTTTAATAAAGATACTATCTAATTAACTCTAAAGAGCGAAGAGTCTAGGCCTTAGAGTATTAGAGGCGAATTTAAAGAGGGTACTCTATTTAGAGGCGTATAGCGGCTAGCTCTAAGATAATCGAGAGTTTAGTTAGCTTTATAGCTCTTATAACTTATGCTCTTAATTAGCTAGTAAATACATAATATAAGGATTATAATTAAAGGTAGATTATATGCTTATAAAGATAGAAAGATAATAAAGAGCTAGGCTCTAATATTAAGTAAGAAGGTAGAGAATAGGATAGTTAATAAATTAAGAGGGAGTAGTTAAGACGCGTCGAAAAGGACGCGCGAGGCTTTACGTAAGCTAATAAAGAATTAGCTAGTCGGAGCTCGCGATCTAATCTCCGAGATAAGATCTAGCTAATTAAAGAGCTTAAATAGGTTACTAATCGGAAAAGGCATTATAGCAAGTTTTTAAACGCGACTACTATACCTAAGCGTAGTACACTCTAAGCTAAGGCTTACTATTATTAACTATAGTAACACTAGCTATACTAAGTAGTAGAATAGTAGAATATTCCACTTAAATTAACGATTCTATTCTATACTAACTAGGTGGAATATTCTACCTTAAATTAGTGGAATATTCTAATATTCCACTTATTCTATGCTATTTAACGTCCGTACTAGAGAGATTAGAAGTTAAACTATTAAGAGTATAACCCTACTTAATACATTAACTATAAAGTTAAGAGTCGAAGTATAGTCTATACTAGCATTTATTAATAATATTATAGTAATGATGTTCGAAATATCATTTTCTACTTATAATGATGTATAGATAACATTCTTCTTGGGCGACAAAAGCGAGCAGAATAAGTTAGTAACCTAAATACCGAACCCGTTGCTTTGTGATGGTGTAACATGCTTGACATGCCCAACAAGAAGACGGGCTCTAATATTTTCTCACCATGCATCAATTTGAGTATGTTTCGACATCTAAGCCATAGTTTAATCCTAGTGACTTAGTTTGTGAGAGGTAGGAGTGATTATCCAAATGACAATCTGTTAGAGCATATAAAAGATACGAAACCAATACCACAAAGTAGATAATCAAATTCCACCCTAATAGTGGCACCAGTCCTGGCTACCGAAACACTCTGCCAACGTCTTCTGGTAGGATTTCTGGAAAGGCCACGTTGAGAGATGCAGAAATATGATCAGATGCTGTCGCAGAGCAGCATGATAGGATATCATGATCATCTATCAACATGAAGACCTCAATCATGACATACAATCATGATCGACAACTTCTCGGGCCGTGACTCCGCAGCCGAAGACCCTGACAAATGACTTCATTGCCGATCCGGTCAGCAAGAAATAGATTTTTGTTGGCTCTAGATCATCGATTGCTCCAGAGGCTGAAATCCCGAGTGAGGTCATGAAAGGTATCCTTGAGCAATGTCCTACGCGGGTTTTCTAAACCACTACAGTATGCTAGCTCACGCCAATGGTCTCTCGATCACCCTCTCTCCTACAGCAGATATAGCGATATCTTGATGTAAAAATGCACAGTTGCTTTTGGTTCAGAAGCGTGGCCACAGAGATACCTTCAAACACTGCTCTTTCTGTGGTACTCTCTCTGTTTCGAGAAGTATCATGCATTTCGATAGCCATGTTATAACCATCCTCTGTGCACGGGGATTGATATCCGTTGAGCATACTTGACTCAATCGTACGAAACAAGGGGTACTCGGACAGACAATACGGGAAAGTATCGTGAGATGGAACAAGATGAACAAACATGTACAACAAATTTTGTCTTTCTACAGGCTACTTTAACAAAGATACCTGGAAGTAACATTCATAAACCCATAAGTGATTAGTCGACATCCTGTTTTACGTGGTGATGAGGCGATTAACCTCCATCACGTTCCAATGGGCAGGGTGTGTCTTTCTTCGTAAATCATCATCAAAATGTTGATAGGATGATTTAAAGCTGGTTGGCAGTGTTGAAGTCCTTGAGGGCGACAGCGACACGCTTGGACATGGTCTTCTCGCCTTCGCGAACCCATACGCGGGGGTCGTAGTANCTGAAAATTCGTCAGAATGGGCTCGATAAATGATATGAAAAAGTGTTGAAGCTTACCTTCTTGTTGGGCTTGTCAGCACCGTCGGGGTTGCCGACCTGGCTGCTGAGGTAGTCCTTCTTGCCGACCATGTAGTCACGGATACCCTCAGTGTAGGCGTACTGGAGGTCAGTGTCGAGGTTGACCTTGCAGACACCGTAGGAGATAGCCTCCTGGAACTCCTCGACGGAAGAGCCAGAGCCACCGTGGAAGACGAGGAAGACGGGCTTGTCATCCTTGGAGCCAATCTTCTCCTGGACGTACTTCTGGTGCTTGGAGAGGAGACCGGGCTGGAGCTTGACGTTGCCGGGCTTGTAGACACCGTGGACGTTACCGAAGCCAGCGGCGATGGAGAAGAAGGGCGAGACCTCGGAGAGGGTCTTGTAGATCTCGTAGATGTCCTCGGGCTGGGTGTAGAGGGAGTTGTTGTCAACGTCCTCGTTGTTGACACCATCCTCCTCACCACCGGTGATACCGATCTCCATCTCGAGCCACTGCTTCATGGGGGCAGCACGCTGGAGGTACTTCTTGGTGGTCTGGATGTTGTAGTCAACCTCCTCCTCAGACAGGTCAATCATGTGGGAAGAGAANACTGGAGTTCTGTTAGAATGATAAAGAGTGAGCGGTACATGATTAACTTACAGAGGGGTGCCGTTGGCCTTGAAGAAAGCCTCATCAGCCTCCATCATGCCATCGAGCCATGGAAGGAGCTTCTTGGCGCAGTGGTCGGTGTGAAGAACGACGGGGATACCGTAGGCAGGGGCAACAGCGCGGATGTAGTGAGCGGCAGCAATGGAACCGGCAATGGAAGCCTCCTGGTTCTTGTTGTCGACACCCTTACCAGCGAAGTAGGCAGCACCACCCTGGGAAACCTGTTGACGCTGTGAGTTTGTTGTTTTCACTGTATCAATTACAATGGGTCTTACCTGGAGGATGATGGGAGCCTTGTTGTCGCGGGCAGCCTCGAGCGAGGCAACAACGGTGGAGGAAGAAGTGCAGTTCNNTGAGCGCTGTCAGTAAATGATCAATTCATCTCCAAATTGGTTTCCACATACAATGGCAGGGATGGCGAACTTCTTCTCCTGGGCGTACTTGAAGAGNCTGCAGTCCAAGAGGTTAGCGAAGATTCTTTCGAGCTTGTTATGGCTCGCAAAGCAGCTTACGGTCTTGACGTCCTCGCCGTAGATGACACCGGACTTCTTGAGAACTTCTTGGGCAGACATTTTGGATGGATGTGTATGTAGAGGTATTTCTTGTGGGATTGAAGAAAGATGAAGATGAGGAAGATCGAGCGAGGAGTGTTGAGCTGAAGATTAAGAGGGGACACAATTAGCGGGGCACTGCATCATACTGTCCCGCACGGACCCGAGGGGTATGAATTGGTTGCATCACACGTTTGGCAACAGACGAGTAACACCGAGGTCCGCCGACGGGGAAATCGGAATCGACCTGCCATTGACTGCTTGCGCTGCGCGGATGCTGTTACAAAAAACGCACGAATGAGCATTCACCACTTACCATACGTCCGGAGACGTCAACTTGTAAATCCAAAGGGATCGCACTTCGCTGGAGCTTCCAGAGCTCTTTCCAGCGTCGACAACGCCCAAAAGCGGTCAGCTTCTCTTCCTCAGCAACCAGCCAAAGCTTGGACGTAACAAGCCAGGCTTGAAAACACCGGTCTCCGATCCCAACGATTCCATTGCCATTCAATGTCATGAAACTCACAAGCCCTGTGTGAGTCTCACCGAAGCCGGTCACTCTTCTAATGAACACAACCGTGACAACAGGTGACGGCTGAGCCATGATGGTCATCCCGTGAAAACATCCATCGTTGCTTCAACAAGTAGAAGAACAGCCTTTTGATGGATGAGAATTTCACTGGACCAAGTTCTAGCCAACAAAATGCTAATCTATCGTTGAGTGCTTCTCGACATCAACCAAGTTAGTCCACGGCTGCCAAACTGCACAAAGTTATCTGAGAGTCAAGAGCGTGTCTTTACAATTCCAGCCTCGTACTGTTCTCGCCGTACAGAGCTTACACAAGGACTAGGACGAAACGAAGCCTTCGTTTATGGTCACACTATGATGGCAATGACAAGAACACGTTGGGGTAAATCGTTATCTTGATTTCTGAATGCTAAGATGTTACATATTGTGGCCTCCATTAACCGTCGAGTTCGAAAGTGCGGATGCCAGCGCTGAGGTTTGAGAGGACAGTAATGACTTGAGATCTGGTGCTGGCTTCGATAGTCTTGTCGCCCCATCGAGCCAAAGTTTGCCTGAGGTTCTCCAAAGTTTGCCGAATTTGCATGATTTCAATTCGCTGGAAGAGGTTGTCAGTGCTGCAAAGAAAGATTTCCAGGTCTTCGATTGACGAAGAAGGGGCGCCTTCAGGCGAATGTCGTACAACGAAAGGCGCTCGAGCTGATGGTCGGGACGCCACAATATCAGCAGTTCTAAGCGGTGGTCATCCAAGACACATCTCTCCAAATGAATCTCGCGAATACTGTTGGAAAAGTGTATGGCACAGCCACCTCCGGTCCCGTGAAGCTGAAGTATGAGCCTACGAGTCGGCTTGCTTGGAAGTTGATGAGGATTTCGCCTGACTTGTTCAAATTGCATCCTGCCGGGCTCGACTTGACCTGTAGGCCGCTGAATCGACTGTGGATTGTGCTACCAGGGGCGGCTTGATCATAAAGGAAATAAGCCCAATGAATCTCGCTCGAGGGGAGCGAACGATTCTGTGAAGAGTCCTGTGTATCAGAGACAAGGTTTTCGAGACGCATTTGCGCGCGCACAGCAGCAACCAGCATTTTGTCTTCCAAGAATCTGACCATAGGGCGCGCGGCTTTGAGATCGTCAGGCTCGTTGTTGTGAGAAGTACGCACACGACGAAGTCCCAGAGAAATCGGGTTACCGATGATGGCGAGGTTTTGGAATGCTTGCTCGAGTAGGTTGTGGTATTTTGCCGAAGAGTGCTTGCCGCCATGACCAATGACAACAGTTCTGATGTGAGGTGCAAATATTGGATGCTCCGTGATCTTGACCAGAGCCTTTAGCCCTTTAGCTGACAGTTCATAGGCGCGGTCTTCGAAGAAAGTAGACGCGAAGCGACCAGCAGTGATGGATTGAAAGACTTTGGCTGAGAGTCGGAGGTTTAGAATGTCCTCATCGTTGACGTAGCTGACGATCTCATACAGGATCTCGTTGGGAAGATGAGGGATACGTATGTTGGCCATTGTTGCAATGTCTGATGATGTGTGATGTAGATTGTTTGTCGACACAATGTTCATAGTTGAGTTGGGAAGTGGTGGTGGTGGAGGAAGAAAAGAAGAAGGATGATGATGATGGTAGAGCTTGAAAGGTTGAGAGGATCGATGTCGAGGTAGGAGTGAGCGGAAGAAGAAGACGGACTAGGCGAGGCCCTAGATGTAATAGAGGAAGAACAAGTTGTGTTTGGGAGTGTTTATATAAATAGATAGAATGAGTGAATGATTGAGTGCTATGTGAGACTCAGTACGTGAAGTGATCACAACTTCAAGCACGGAAGTGAAGGAATACGAAAAGAGACGATTAGGTACAGGAAACGCTCAGCAATAGACAAACGTACGTCCTCCCCGTGTCTTAAGATATGTGAGACTCGTAGCTGTAAAAATTCATGATACTAACCGGAAACAGGAAATTGTCTACTGGGAAGTGTGATACTATCGACTCTCTATGGACATGCCTATGTTTCCAAAAAGACTGTGTCTTTTTACGGTGGAAGTTACAGACTTCAGCACATAAGGAGGGTCCTCAGGGTATACTGTGTGACCATGTTCATGACTCACAGACTATGGCGACTATACCACATATACTACCGTAGCTTCAAGGAAGCCGATTCTGATGGTACTCCTTTGGAAAATAGTTTGATTCAGGTCATGGTGGAAGGAGAACGGAGGTGACAATGGTGACGATGGTCGGGGAGCTTGGCAAGCAAACAGGGCAAACTCGAATCGCGTTCGAAGAACGAATGAATGGACCTCAGCCTTGAGAACATCGCAATTGGCATCTCATTTCGCCAAACCAATCAAGAATGTTGTGCGCAAGTGAGTGACGGCTAGAGATATATACGAAGATCTCTACTAACGATTACAACAGTTTCTGGAGAGGCTCCTCAGCAGCCTGTTGCGTCGCGCAAAAGCGGTATAATCTCACCACAAGTTGCGACAAGTTTGCGCCGAGTCTAATATGATGACCAGNGCAACGTTTTCGAGAAGCGACTGATCGAATCATACATTTCCGAGAACGGTACAGATCCGGTTACTGGAGAGGATCTTACTGTCGAGGATCTGGTCGAGCTCAAGCAAGCTCGCGTCGTTCGCCCTAGACCCCCGACCTTGACTTCGATTCCCGCCCTCCTTTCTACTTTCCAGAACGAATGGGACGCCCTCATTCTCGAAACCTATCAGCTCAAGCAGCAGCTGGCCGAGACGCGCCAAGAGCTCAGTACCGCCCTTTACTACAGTGATTCGGCCGAGAAAGTTATCGCACGCCTGCAAAAAGAAAGAGACGAAGCCAGAGATGCCCTCGCTAAGATCTCTGTTTCCTCGACCTCGAACGGCGCAAATGGAGACGCTATGCAGGTGGATGGACAAGGCTTGCCTGATGCCATTGTCGCAAAGATTGAACAGACGCAAACAGAGTACGTTCAAGAAAGATTTGAAGTCGTTGCACTGGCTAACATGCTATAACTAGATNTGTCATCAACACGACGAAAGCGCCCGACGCCCGAAGGCTGGGCAACCNCCGACTCCCTGCAAGCTATGCAATCAACCCAGAACTCAGAACCCTTGTATCCTGGAGGCCGTTCGATCGCCGTTAACGAGACAGGCGACCTAGCACTTGTTGGAGGCAGCGACGGTGTGGTTGGCGTCTACTCGGTATCACAAGGACAGGTCGTCCAGACGTTGAAGTGTGGCGGTGGTTCTGTTACCGACGCTGTCTGGTGCGGCAACAAGGCTGTGGTCGCCCTCTCGACTGGCGCAGTCAAGGTCTTTGAGAACGGTGCTGAGGCTGCCAGCTTCGACCGTCATGCTGGCGCAGCCAGTGCAATCGCATTGCATCCTTGCGGAGACATTCTGGCCTCGGTTGGTGTTGACAAGAGCTACGTCCTCTACGATCTGCAATCGCTTCAGCCCATCACCCAGGTTTCTACTAATTCCGGTATGTCCCATTTACACAACAGCCACAAGAGAAGAAAGCCAGGCACTAATTACTNNTCAGAACTCACAACTGCTGCATTCCACCCAGACGGACACCTCTTCGCAGCCGGCAGCAACAAGGGTACAATCAAGCTTTTCGACGTCAAGACATCCGAGAACGTGGCCAACTTCGACTCGACCTTTGGACAATCACCTCTTCAGACAGTGTCCTTCTCAGAGAACGGCACATGGCTTGCGTCGGCAGTACAAGGACAGACCAGTGTCAGCGTTTGGGATCTGCGCAAGATGGCAGAAATCAAGACGATTGACCTGGGTACCGCCGTTACTGGAGTCAGCTGGGATTACACTGGACAGTACCTCGCAGCATGCGGACAGGGCTTTGTGGCAGTTGAGCACTACTCAAAGAGCTCGAAGAGCTGGTCAGAGCCGTTCAGAAAGGCACTGAACGCAGTCGATGTAAAATGGGGACCCAACGCACAGAGCTTGATTGCATTGGCGACGGATGGTAGCGTCAGCATCTTGTCTTCTTGAAAGAGGAGAGGAGAGGTTTATGTTGATATGGTTTGGAAAAGCAAGTAGGATCCGAATAAGGAAAAAAGCTTCTCATGCTGAAGATTGTCACAATCTTGCAATCGACCCCTTCTCCATGTCGAGTACAGGGGTTATCATACGCTATAGAAATGCACAATTGCAATTCAAATGTGATTCTGACCAGAGAAATAGTCTACAGTGGGGTCATCTCCATGGAGACCACATTTCCTGCGAAACCATTATGCATAGGTCTCTATAGCTACACTGTGGCAGTCTTTGGTTCATGGGGAGGGTATGTCAGAAAGGTCGTCGCTAAGTACCTTGACATCCAAACTCTTCCGTCACGCAGGGAATGGGGAGCTCTCAGGAGTTCTTCGTAGCTACCTGGCTATCCACGAGCATGCATGTGTATGAGCACGGACGTGTCTGGGTGACTTCACGTGCTGGTTATTGAGTGATGGATGTGTTGTCAAGGGTGGCATGCAAGTGCTCCTGGAAGGCGGCAAAATGGCCAAACAAAGGGTATAACCTTCGTCACTTCCCCACAGCTGGCCATCAACGTCAATGCTGCACGGCATTTCTTTCACTCAGCTTTCTTGGTCCGCCGACTACGCCCACTGACCACCGAACATCCAGAAGTTTGGTGGTGCCCGAAACTTCTACAGCCGTCTTTGTCTCCTCAGCTGCTAACCGCGCAGTATGGACGGCGGCCGAAGAAGACCCCGTACGACTTCTCATTCGATCGCTCAGATAGCAACAAGGTGGGCTGCTCTTGTCTTTTATATTGCCAGCATGAGGACTGACTGTGTACCAGCGCTCCTACTCTCGTACCCAAATGGACTCTCACACCCGCTCATCGCCCTCGCCGCTCTTTGTTCGCCAGAGCCATTCTCCTCAGCGCCGTGCCACTCCGCCCAATCCACGCCTCACTCTACCTCTACCCGTACCTCTACCCTCGCTGCCACGTCACTTCCCTCGAGATGGCTACGACTATCGCCGTCCGGCATCATCTGCTCGTTCAAACACCCCGGCCAACAACGTTATCGACCTGACGTCCGACGATGATTCTACTGCTCCAGGAAATGCTCCCACACCGCAACCTCAGCCCACTGCTGCACCCGTGCCCTTGCCTCGCTTTGGAAGAGAGATCATAGACTTGTCTGCAGACACCAGCCCCCTACAAACCACGCATCCCCGTCATGTGAGGACATCATCGAGCCCCGAGGTGCAATTCGTTTCCAGCAGACCTCGATCACGCAACGACCAGCGTCCTGCTCAACTTCCCCCTTTCTTGGATCCAAATCCCGAGTGGCGTCGTGCTGCCCATGAGTTGGTTCTGGACGATCCAGAAGACGATGTCATTATCGCAGGTGAACGTACTGGTGTTAACCTACTGGCCCCGTTGGGTGCACATGGGAGGAACCAAGGCTTTGTCCAAAGAATATTCGAGGGCGGAGCTCGTCTTCAAGGTCCCGTCCGAGCCGCAGTCACCAATATCATGCGTGGGNGTATGATGCCACACTTGTTTGGGGCTATGAATGACAATGGCGACATGACCCGTCCTGGCTTACCAGGATTCATGAACTTTGAGACTGTTGGCTTCAATTATCTGGGGAATGACAACGATCCTGTCCAACTACCCGTACCAAAGTTTGATCCACCACCACCTGCGCCTGAAGGATTTACCAGAGATCCAACCGAGGAAGACACGGTAGTTTGTCCGAACTGCGAAGATGAGTTGGCTGTTGGTGAGAGCGAAGAAAAGCGTCAAGTCTGGGTTGTCAAAGCATGCGGTCACGTAAGCAATTTACAGTGGAACACCAAGAGGATATAGAGGAGTCACTAACACAAAAATCTAGNNGTGTATTGCGGCTCATGCATGAACAATCGCAAAAGAANNAAGACCAACAAAGGGACCAAAGGAAAAGGACGGGCAGACGAGCCAGTGCTACCGCCACCGTTCTCGACGTGCCGTGCGGATGATTGCGGTCTTCGCGTTTCTCATAAGAACGATGTGATGCAGATCTTCCTCTGAGCGAGGAGAGTTCCTACTTCTGGCCTCTCGGTTTCTTTATTGTTCATAAGTGGTCCTTCGATGCACGGAGCATTGCGAGGGTTATGGGAATGGGGCTTGTATTTTTCGGGTGTAAACCATGGGAGCAAAACTATGTATTCTTCAGGCAGGAGGACACATGAATGTCTCCAAGCATGCATAGCGACGGCGTTGTCTTTACAATGGGAGGAAAGGTCTCCTCGGCGTTTCTAACTGGCTTTCGGCACTCACTTCATTAGAGAAGATACTCGAGAAACAAAGCCTTCGTTCAAGACATCTATATGAGATCCGTGAATGCTTCCTCCCCATGTACTAAAGTATGTAACGCGTATACCTGTAGAAATGCAGAATAGTAAGGGAAAACAAGATAGTATCCACTAAGAGACAACAAGTTGTCACTCTCTGCGGACACGCTCTGCTTCTGATAACAATTGTGCCTTTTTATAGTCCAGATTTTGCTCTGAACCATAGTCGGAGTACGGTGAAGTTACAGACTTAGTATATGGGGAGGTTCGAAAAGAGAAACAATGAAGGCATGGTTATGGCGGAGCATTCCGCAGTCAACAAAGATCGGCGCGACTTCCGAGCTCCTGCCTCGTCAGGGTCCAATCTACAATTATCCAACTCTGGCCATTTCAATCCCTCAATTGTCGTTTCCTAAATCTCATCTCGACAACTAAAATGGCCGACCGACCCCAAGAACCCGTGCGCCCAGCTCGCGAACGTAAATCCTCGCCTGTCAAGACTGGTTACCTTGTCCTCTACAATGCCGTTTCGACCATCCTCTGGGCCACTATTCTAGGACGCGTCTTGCTGGTTTCGTCTGTGCATGGCACCAAATATGTCTTCCCTGCTGTCGGAGAGTTTGCAAAGTGGACCCAGACTCTGGCTTTGCTGGAGGTTGTGCATGCTGCTGTTGGTGAGTTTGGTGTTCCTTGAAGGTGTGGTTTGGGAAGAGGTGGAATTGAATGTGCAGGGTGCATGAAAAGGAGATGATGACTGGTAGAATTGAAGAGAGGGATGTAGAATACGGAGCACTGCAGAAGAGCAAGGAAGAACGAGACGCGCAAACCACATAAGACCCAGCAACAAGAGACATGGCTAACCCTCCTCTCTACCTAGGCATCGTCCGCGCACCCCTCTTTACAACCCTTATGCAAGTCGCCAGCCGCATCCTCCTGATCTGGGGCATTGTCTACCCCTTCCCCAACACCGTCGCCTTTTCTCCCATCTACAGTTCCATGCTCATTGCCTGGTCTGTCACCGAAGTAATCCGTTACTCCTACTTTGCCATCAATCTCTCTACTGGCAGCGTTCCTGCCATCTGGATGTGGCTGCGTTACAACACCTTCTTCGTTTTGTATCCTTTGGGTATCAGTAGCGAGTGCTGGTTGGTCTGGTTGGCTGCCACCGGACCTGCAAAGCAATATACTGGCGTTAGGGAGGCTTTGTTTGCTATCCTCTTGATTTATATTCCTGGTAAGTGTCCTGCGAATCTTGAAAGATTGCAAGAGGAGAGCGGCTAACTTGAGATCTCAATCTTAGGCTCGTATATTCTGTTCACACACATGATGGCCCAGCGCCGCAAGATCATGCGTGGAAGCCATGCAAAGACAAACTAAGAAGATCATGCTTCAAACGAAGATACTTTTCGTCAATCCAGACCAGAATTTTGCTGGTCCGATGCTCTGCATAAGAAAGCTCAGATGCATGCAGAGACATGTCACGTCAATGCTGGAAGCCAGAGCTCCTTCTTCCCTAGAAAGCTAGGATGGCTCTTCCGCTGTTCCCGAGAAAGACCATGGCTTTGGTCTAGAGCTGCGACCCACAACTTTGATGCTAAACATAGAGTGCCATGAGTGCAAAGAAGCACGATCGAAAGAAGAGGAACCATATCAATAATGTAATTACAAATAAGAAAAAAATCGTTATGGACATTACTCAGAGAAAGCCTGCTATGCTACTCTGCGTTACAGAATCAACACATTATCTCCATGGGAAGCCTGCGGATGCGTTGATCTCACCAGGACTTGTTAAGTGACAGATTCTACCACGTTTTTAGACAGCTACAAGGCCGGTTGTCGGTAAGTCAGGTTCATGTAGTTTAGACCATGCTCTTAGCATCAGAGTGTTTCTTCTCGTCATCAGCAATAGAAACGAAGTCTTCGTTCTCGTCTTCTTCAGCAGCGGCGGCTCCGATAGTACCATCATCATCATGAACAGCGAAGTTTACAGCGCCAATTCCACGAGCAGCCAACGCCTCTTCAATAGCAGAGATACGCGTCAAAAGCCTATCATCCACAACCGCTGGCGTAACCAGGGTCTCAGGCTCGAACTCGGTTTCCGTAACCTCAATCACAGGCGCAAAGTACGATTGCCTGAGTTGAGACCTGCGCTTGGATTGACGCTTTGATTCGACGTTAGGAGTGGCTGTTGGCTTTTCGTCGGCTGTGGTGTGTTCTTCTTCTGGTTCTTCGAGGACGGTCGTGACACCTTCTGTTGTTCCCCCCTGTNNAGCCAGGGGTACCTCATCTATGACAGTAGCAGAGGTGACACTGACACGACGACCACCAACCGTAATTGAAGGCCTACGAGCTGTCAAAGGAGTGAGTGCATCCCCGGATTTGATGATGCTGATCGAAGCCTTGCGCTCAGGCTTCTCGATGAGCTCTTCAGTTTCTTCTTCATCTTCTTCTGTGATGTCAGGATTGCTGAAGCGTTGACCCATGGCAGTGATGGTCATTCTACGGCCTCCGACTACACTTCCAGGGATTTCGACCTGCGAGCCCACAGCTGTAACACTCATGCGGCGACCACCAACGGGTAACACTGGATCGTTATCGACATCTTCTTCCTCGAGCTGCAACACAACATTCACAGCTTTGTCGTCTTCGATGATCTTGGCGTGCCGTGTGGCGAAGTAGGTGGCGTACTTGTAAATGGCGTAGTAGCAACTCGCAACGTTGACAAATGTCAAGACGAGCTTGTAGGGCATGTAATAGAGCCAGACACACTTCTGAGGTACCTTCTCGTTCTTGCGTCGAAGGTGAAGCTCATTGAAGATGACAGCGTTGGCCATATAAAGAACGAAGGTAAGGGCCAGAAGTTCGAAGAAGAATTGAGGACGTACGGCAAGGGAGACCGGGACGACGATGGGTGTAGCCAGATACAGAAGCGTTTCGTAAATCTCCTGGAAGACGAACAACTTGGCGCCAATCTCCCACCATCCTAATTTCCACGAGAAGAGGATGTAATGCAGGTTGTAGTACATTCCGTTAACGAAGAAGAAGTTCCAGCGGTAGAATCGTTGTTTAAAGACAGTCATCTCACCGAATCCACCTCTTTCACCACCAGAGCTAAAGAAGACGGCATCAGGAGTTTCCGTCTCGATAAAGACAGATGTTGCCATCTGTGTACGACATCCCAGCTGACGAGCAACATGTCCAAAGAACCAGTCTTCAGACACACTGAACCCAGGATGCTTGCTAAAAGTCTTGATAAGGAAGTCTCTATCCCAGAGCGAGATGGCGCCATGCGGAAAGGTCGCGCTACCAATNCTGCCAGCAAGTGCACGTTGAATACCAGAGATCTTATACTCTAGATCTTGTGCTTGTTGGCAGAGCGTTCCTTTGGATGATTTGGGACCAACGGACTTGATGGTGTAGCCCATGCACATGACATTGCCCTTGAGTCGATCAGAGACGATAGGGAAGTTGGGTGGTAGAGCGCAGTCGTCATCGATAAGCAACACGTTCTTGAAGTCCTTTGCAGCATAGCAGCCGACGAACTGTGCAACAATCTTCGAACCGACAGGACTCCAGATGTGATTGACGCCAAATGGTCTGCAGATCTCTTCAGTGTTATCTAGAGGAGTGGGACTGTTGCCTACGATATCGTTAGAGCGATGAGCATTTACTGGGTTCAATAACATACCATTAGCAACAACAAAGACATGCGATGGTGGGAATATTTTCAAGGCGGCTTCCAAAGTCGGACCAATTAGGGTGGCGGCCTTGTAGCAGGGAATCATCAGGGCAGTGTCGGCGACATTAGGAGTCTTGGTAGCGTCGATGGGTTCGTCAGGCATCGGTGGGTCTGGTTCGAACAGAACAAGGAGCGGAGAGTATGCATAGCTTAGAGAGAAAAGTCAGCTTCTATGCGGAAAGTGCTAGGGAGGAAGATAAGAGTGGCAGAATCCAACTCTAGTAACGTGGAAGATAAGAGTGGCAGAATCCAACTCTAGTAACGTGGAAGGAGCGAGGGACAACTTACGCAACCGAAACCGCGATGACGATNNAGACCAAGTACCAGTAGCATTGAGCTTATATTTGAACGCCAAATAAAGTTCCCAATACGTCCCCTTCCAAAGCGGCAGACCTATGATTAGAAAGTAGAAAAGGACCAGAAGCATGGCATAAAATGAATACTCAAAGACAATCTGCACCCAGCGCTTTCTTCGGATTTCCAGTTGTCTTTTCTTAGCGTTTTCGTAGACGTCCCACATGCTACTACGGCGGACCTTCTTGCGGACATTTAGGAGAGTGTCTTGAAAGACGGAGTTTGCTCGTTGGAAGACGCTCCCTCTTCTTTCTCCATTGAACGGGGTTGGCACGTCTGCTGTTGCGGTTCGCCTCCACATACTAGGTCTTCGAGGTGCTGCATTGGAATGGTTGGTATTGTTAGTTGCCACTAGACCTAGAGCTGCTCCTGCAGCCGCCATTGGATCTGCAGGATCTATAGCAGCACCGGGAGAGATACCTCCGTCACGGTATGCTAAATTAAATTGTCCCCATGGAGTCAATCCTTCGGGCGGCTCGTCTGGAGTCAATGGCATCTCAATCTCATCGTTCCTCTGTTCAGCTTCGGATACAGCAGCAAGAGACTTTCCCCTAGATTTCCTGGTACCAGCCTGGCGTTCTCTTGTTGTGGCGAAAGGGTCTGCTTGAGCCAACGCTTCCATAGAAGCACTTATGTGACCGGGAGCTTGCGGGGTCATTTTGATAATATTCTTGACCTCTTCCTGCTGTTGTTGTGCCATGGATTGGATGTTGAACGATTGGCGGGTGTCCTCACGTTGATATGTTGACTTGCGTCTACCAACAACTTTGTCTTCGCTCCAGTTTGTCTCAATATGGGTCATCAGATGAGCAGGAATGACGACGTTAGTCACAGAGATAGAAGAGCGACGAGGTCCAGCTAGAGAGGGACGTCTGTTGTCTATAGCTGAAGGTGGACCTGTCATCGACGTACGTCTGCTGGCTCCTATCGTCGAGGGTTGACGGCTGGAAAGTGGTGTTGGATTGCCGAATGTGACCAAGTCAGGTTGAATCTCTTTTTCGGAGAGAGGTGTCAGGCCAGTGAATGCCACAGAACTAGGACGAGACTTCTTTTGATCGTGAACAGAAGCGAACGAAGTTCTTGTGGGCGTTTGCATAGGCGTATCCGCTACCACGGCGCTAGGCAGAGTTGCTGTAGGTCCACTGACCGAAGCTCCGTTCTCGGGCACGGTGATATTGGGTAGTTTCTTTGAAAAGTTTCTTGATGATCGATTCTTGTAGCTCGTGCTTGCGGTCCTTGCTGAAACCTGTTCTGCACGAGATGTTGCTTCAATGTTATCGGACTTGTTTGCAAAAGGGTTTGTGGACGTAAAGAAGGGGTTCGTGATGTCGATTGCGCCGCCAGCAGCGTAATCGTTCGTTATTGGTTGATGATCTTCGTCATTTGTTATGGGCATCACTGCACCAGGGCTGATACTAGATGAGTCCCAATCACCAGGACCTAATGACCTCCGGAAAAGAGTAGTTCGGTTCGGTGTGGACTCGCTAAGTCTGGTGTTGGCAGGATCTTTCCCACCAGATACTTTTCTGGCTGGGAAGACATGTTGGGTTGCTGTATCCTCATCAGGTGCAAGATTTCTAGATCTTCTGTTTAAGCTAAAGGAGTTGTAGGACAGCCTTGAGAACGGCGAAGGATTCGTTCCAAAGTCATACGGTCCGATGTTTGTTGATATTCTTTTGTTAGACTTGGACGACTGTACGATGGGATAAGAAAGGGCGAAGATGGAGGTGAGTCTTGTAAGCTAGCGTTCGTAGACTTCCTATCGGCTGGCGTGTATGCTTGATATGCTGGACTAGGCTTGACAATCTCGTTCGTAGAAGAGGCGGCCTCTTCTGATCCAGAGTGAGTTGACTGGTCTTCTGTCGTCCGTGATAGGTTTCCGATGTGCTGTGAGGTTGGCAAACTGATGTTGTTGGCCAGAGCATGGTTGGCATTTGAAGGAATGACATCTCCGGGTCCAATGTCATCAGACGCTTTGCGCTCACTATTCAAAGACGATGCATAAGGATTGGAAGCAAGAGGACTTGACATGGCGTGGTGTCCTGCTAGCACTGAACAACAAAGCAACGAGCAAAGCTAGATAGGGCATGGGATATGGGGCACGGAAGAGAGAAATACTTGCCCTACTGCCACCAACGTCGACAGGCCGGCTGTTGGTAGCGTACATGTGGTTCATTGAATTCATTAGGACCATGAAGAGCTAGATGAAACAGATTGTTCCGTCGAGGCGCTTCATTCAGAAGCGGAGACCGTTGTGATCTCTAGGATGCTCTCCCGCATCAAGCCACTTCGTCGAATTATTGTATACAACGGCTGCGAAAGCAGAAGCCGGACTAGCCAGACACATAAGACATAGAAAATGGGAGTCTCCTCAAGCTAGATGGTGAGAGGTAGAGTGAGGATGGTTGATAGCAGCCCAAATTTGCACCAGGTGGCCTCTCGAAGGCACTAAAGCAGAGCATCTTAGTGGTAAGAAAGGCAGTTGGATGTTGTACTAAGGCAGCTGAGCTTGTGACGTCGACGAACACTCATTTTTGCTTCTCGGTTGGAGCGTTATGGAAGCTGGCTGGAAGAATCTGGCCCCTTTCACAAAAAAGACTAGAAGAGTGCTGTGTTTGATCAAGGCCCGTTGAAGATAGTTTGGGTATTGATATGAAGCGAAAACGTTCGGTACTTTTCATGGTGTAGTGGTAGAAGCATGCCGCCCGTACACTTTCATGTCCGAGGGCCTGCCACAGCTAGGTATACCTTCTGAAGAGCCGTCTGAAACGCGCATAGTCCTTACTGAGTCCAATATAGTCTCAAGTGCCCAGTATAAGAGTCGGAGTGGGTGGTATAAAGTTAGGTCGAGGAAGCGAGACAATAATTCGCGCGTTGAAAGCTTAACCTTGCCCTCACCGCATGGCAGCGCACGGATGTTCAGACTGCCGATCTCCGGCCAGCAGTCCGTACCTCCCCATGTGCTCAAGATAGTCACAGTGTAGCTGCCGAAATACATAATAGTTTCGCGAAAACTATGGGCTCCATCGAGAGATGCCAATAAAAGCTATCTCAATGGCCAGACTTGTAATCGAGTCAAAATTGTGCATTTTGATAGCTTATAACAATCGTTGTAGCTCGGCATGAAGAAGAGGTCAGTTGTAAATTCACGGGGAGGTAGGGCTCTTCGAAGTTCGAACAGCAATAATGACCACTCGCACAAAACAAAGTCTTCGTTCTCGATGCCTTCCTCGCGGATGTAGCCACAATCAGTCCACCCGTCTCCATCCACACGGCGAGCTTGTCTATGTTTACCTCGATTCCTAACCTAAGAATTTCCCCTTTTCCTCGCCTTTCGAAGCACTTTTCTAACACTTGTCTTCTACTTACCCTTTAAGACAATGCTAAACCTGCCAATGGAGATTTTGAGAAATATCGGAGACTCTCTAGACCGATCCAGTCTACTTAGCTTTTCAAGCGTGAATCGACAATGTCGACTGGCATTATCTGCGCTCTTATTTCGGGATATATCTGTCAGATTCTCTTCGCCGGAAACCCTAGCCTGTAACATTCAGGGCTGTCAAGAAGTTCTGACATCTGCTAGAAGCTTTCAACACGTTCATCATCTTCGTGTCGTAGCCGCAGAGTTGTATCCCCTCTGTTACTCAATTGACGACTGTGGAGACCGACCGCTCTATACCTGGAAAAATTGCGGCATAGATGGCCGCAAAACGAGACAGGTGACTGAGGATCATGAGTGGCAAATTCTGAGTCTTTTGATGAAGAACCTTCCTGCTCTACAAAAACTTACCTGGGGCTGTCTTGAGCGGGTTCCTTCTTGCATCTTGAAGATCATCGAGAGTAAAGTGCCTAGATGCTGGCTTGATCTAGAGAACTTTTATCTCCGCAGTCTTATTCAGCCGTCGAGTAACGCATTTACCATCGATAGCGGCGACCTCGAAATCGCAACCACCCGATGTCTCCGGAGTCTCGTCATGCGATGCGACCCCTTAGAGTCATTTGAGTACACCGACTATAACCCACAAGCTATCATGGAGATGATATCTGGAGCAGCACCGAATTTGCGAACAGTTCGTCTGCTCTGGCCCCCAGGTGCCAGCACATCGGTCTCTCATGGATCTATAATATTGCCAGCAAGAGACCAAATTCCGGGCGTCTCATCTCGAGAACATCGAACAATGGGCCATTTGGAGCATTTGGAGATAGTCCAGAGTGGGTCGGGACGTGCGCTCATGTCTTGGAACACCAAGACCAATTTCAAACTGCTACGAACCCTAAAAGTACACTACCCTCTTGTGACATCGGACTTTAGGTGGCTCAGAGACTGTTGTCAATTCCAATCTCTGCATACGCTGGCTATTAATCTTGGCATCGAAGAGGGAGAAAATGATCCCGAGTGCGATCTAGCAGACGCTGTGGACGATTTTCTTTTGTCCATCCCTCCGCTTCGAAGCGTGAAGTTGACTGGTGATTACAGCCAACGTATTGTACAGTCCGTACTAGACCGCTGCAATCTTTCTATACGGCATCTTCTTCTGGGACCACTTCATGGTCTTAGCACAGGTGTCCTTGCGACTATTTCCTTTCTTCATAGCCTGCAGCATAAATGTCCGAACCTAGAGGAACTTGCAATCCCTCTAATGCGGTGTCAAGGAGACGCAAGTGAAGTGGCAGTGTATCGAAGTTTAGCACGACTTCCTGCCATTCGCAAGTTGCACCTCTCCATCTATTCCAAGGAGCCTTTCCTTTGGGATCAGCATCGGCGAAGCCGACTGACTCTCGACTCTCGGATACACGACGGTGAGCAGGGCCTAGAAGATCAGTTCCGCCGTGCTGTGGTCGACTTAGCAGTCGATCAAGCGCTTGCGGCAAACATCTTCCAGATCATTGCGACTGCGAAGTCCCAAAGATCAACAGCGCTAGAAAGTCTAGAGATACGTATGGAAGCACTCAGTGTCCTCGGAGGGTTTAGCTCGACATCTAAACTGACGCAGTGGTTACAATACATTAGTCGTTCCTGGACTTGCACCGCGAAGATTCGAGACGATATGCATGGTCAATACCACATTGCTGAATATGATGATGAGGAAAGGCTTGATAGGCAGGATATAGACGAGCTTGGGGAGGTAGATGAGGAGATCAGGACTCGTTCTGGTGGTCTGCTCTCCAAGGTCTGGCCAGGGGTTGACAGTGAGAATTGGAGGACGCAATGGCATAGCTTTCCGCTGAGTATCTGATCAGCTCAGCGAATAAATCTCTCACTTGACTTATAGACTAGCTGGCCATTGAATGATCTTTGCAAGCTATTCACGGCTCTATCGTCTGTATGGGCTGTCCTGGACAATGTCCCCTACTATCCGACAGAGCACAGTCATGGAGCCGCAATACTTGCCGCATCGTGTAGTCAATGATTCAGTACCGTGCGTTTGCTTGAGTGACGTTCGCAGTATCAAGTTTCCCACTGTAACCTCTGATTCACTAAAGTTCCTGACGTCGCGGGAGAGTTTATAGGGCGACATATCCCCAACAAGGTCAATGCGTATACTCAGAATCAAGTCTCTCGTGAAGCTTGTATCGCTAAAGCCACTGTGTGAATTCAGCTACTGCGAGTCAAGGAGCGCGAACTCTACTGCAACTGACCATATTCTGTCATGTAAAGCAATACGTTTGATAACAAATTTTTCGACCAGAGGATGCCCTTCGAGTGGCAATAGAAGCATGGAAGACAACTGCCCTAGCGGCAATGGAGATCGAGACAAACACGCTGCCAATCGACCTCTACCTTAAGCAGGGGTGTGACAGTTGATTGTTGGGCCCTATTAGGGCAATATCTTATGTTGGCGCTATTAGACACGGTTTAACCCTAAACCCTAAAACCCACTCGCACAAGACAAAGTCTTCGTTCTCGATGCCTTCCTCTATACTTCACAGCTCATCCTTGATCTTGCGCAAGAAGCCTCTGATACCGTGACCGTGCTTCTTAGCACCCCCTTCATCTCTATGATGCTCATTGCCGACAAAAGCAGCCATAGATGTTGTCAAAGGACCTACACCACCTCCCATCCAAGGGCCTTCGGGTGTGAAGACAACTCGTTGCATTCTGGCCTTTCTGTTGTTCCAACCATCATCAGGACGATCAGTAGCATGGTANGCTACAAGACAGGTATTAGTTGCTTGTGTGTATCACTTTTGTTGTGTGAGTACTTACATTCCGACAATGTCGTCGCCAATGTGCATGAAGGAACCATGACCAGGTCCCCAAGGCCCATGACCGTGAGGACCGTTCTGAATCAATGGCCTCATGCTCTTCTGCCAGGAGTCTGGTCTGAGAGGGTCTCCGCCGGTCCAGCGGAGGCAGTTCATCTTGTACTCGTTGGTCCAGCTGCCTGAGCAACTATAGACAAGACCAACCCATGAGCCATCCTGGGAGGCAAGGTATTGTGGTCCTTCATTGATGCCATGATCTCCCACACGTTCAAAGGGTTCGTCAGGTTTACAAATCTCAACAGGATCTGATGCCGCGGTGACTGGGTCAGACAGCCTGAGGATGAAGAGATGCTGCTGAAGATCTGATTCGTTGGGGTTGTCGAAGGGCCAGCCAGAGTAGACAAAGTACAGTTGTCCGTGCAGTTCGATGACAGTGCCATCGATAGCCCATTGGTGCTGTGCCATGCCTCTGATTGGACCTACAAACTCCCATGATCCAGTAGCGGGATCTTGGTCTGCGGGTGGTCCAGCTAACACGAACATCCTGTGCGATTTGTTTCCGTGTTTAGGGTGGCAGGCAGCGTAGTATACATACCACCTGCCTCTGAGGCAATGAAGTTCAGGTGCCCATAGATCGTTGGAGTGCTCGGTGTCTGGTGGAGGTCTCCAAATGACGTGCTTATCTGGATGATCGTGGAAATTCGGCAAGCTGTTTGCTCTCCAGATCTCTACTCGGTCGCCTGCAGTGAATGTCNNTGATGTTATTAGAGCCATGGAACGAAGGCTTTGTGTCTTATCTTGTGCTTCACTTACGAGATAGAATTGACGAGTTGCCGGCGAGTAGGTGACATAAGGGTCTGGTGTGGTCACGCTGGTCAGCGATAGAACGGCGTTATTGTATTGAGCCATAGTTGTGTGTATAGGATCCAACTTCTCAAGATGAAGATGAGAAAGCAATGTTGATGTCGAAAATGGTAGTCGCAACTGCTTGACTTTGTACAAACGATGACTTCCAGTTTCGGACTTGCAAAGATCAACACGCAAGCTTATGAAGTCATTGTTCATGAACCTTGTCCCACCCCCTCCCTTAACCTGGCCTTGTTTTGATACAGGGTTCTCACGGCGGTGGATGGTAATATTCCTGGCTATAGAAATACACAATACTTTGTAGAAACGGATGCTGTCCATAGAGAGGCCGTGTCCTTGATACGTCTCTGTGGCCATACTTTGAGCTTGAAAATCATTGTGCATTACTATAGCTACACCACGAACCCTTAAGCATGTGGAGATGCTATACAAAGTTGGAATCGAACCTTTCATACCTCTCCATGTAATAGAGCCTGCCGTGGTGTGGCTATAGAAATGCACAAACGCAGTTTCCACAGAGAGGCCCAACTGAAGACTATCTCTCTGGCCAAACCCATGATGAAAAAACAATTGTGCATTTTGATAGCTTGTATTCCTCTTGCGCTTCGAGGATGGAGAAGAGGCTCCCCTAATAGTGGCTACAAGCAGTCGTACTGTTGTCATGTCCGTTCGTTTCGTTGGTTCAATAGGAGCAGGAGACTAGAGTACATACTTACCCTAAAGGAAAGTGCAAAAGTGAACGAGAAAAGGATAAAGAACACAGCCCATCGCGCAGCATTACCATTTCATGCAATTCGATACCTCCCAAAAATCGGTTACCTTCGCCTATGAACGCCGTTTGTCTTCCTATGCCGAGCTTTTGGTGTGGTGCATCCTGTAGAAAGAAAGCGCCTTTTCTCGTCTTATCCGGAGAGGAGGCATCGAATTGCGAGGGGTTCCACACTCAGAGTGCTTCTGTCCTGTTTCTGGTGCCTTACCGGGCGCTTGACTAGGGCGTGAGACATGGTTGCTTACCGACGTCGTGCGCATACGGTGATGGGCTTACCGTCGATGTCCTTGAGCATCTGAGAACGAAGTCTCTCAGTGCGAGCGTGTAGAGAATGTTCAACAAACCCGAAAGGCGCTCAGTACCTTCTTTGCTTGCGCGATTCGTCGTAGCCACCATTTCCATCGTAGGGACGCTTGCGGTCGTTGTCGCGCTCCCGATCGCGATCGCGGTAGCCACCACCACGGTCTCCACTTCCGATCGGCTCACGGTTGCCACCGCTGCCACCGTAGCTGTCGCGCGGCGGTCTGTCGCCATATCTTGAGCCTCCACCGGAGTAGCTGTCGCGACCACCATCGCGGCCTCCTGAGTAGCCGTCACGACCTCCTCTGGGACCACGAGGACCGGATGGGGCACCTTCTGGGAATCCGTTGCCGTAGCCGACTCCAGACCTGCCACCCCATACCCACCTCTGTCACCTCCACCGAAGCCGCCTCTGAAATTGCCGCCGCCGCCGCCGCCGCCTCCTCCTCCTCTTCCGCCACGGAAACCTCCTCTGAAGCCCCCACCGAACCCGCCGCGANCCGCCGCCGCCGAAGCCTCCGGGACCAGAAGGAGCACCATAACCAGAAGGGNNACGAGGAGGAGCAGCCTTTGTGTAGTGACGGCCACCGAGACCGCCTCCGTATCTACGAGGACGCCATTCCTTGACTGTGCGACCGCGCTCGACATCGACCAGGATGCGTCTGTCTTTGATACGAATACCGTCGGCATCTTTGTAGGCAGCTAGTTTGGGGTTAGAGTGTGGTATGTCAAATGGTCAAGAATACGAATTACCCTTCATGTCCGAGTCTCTTTCGAAAACGATGAAAGCATAGCCTCTGTGCTTCTTTTTAGGAGTGGGAGTGGTTGTGTCTTCGACCAGGCGGATNCTGAAAGAGTCAGTGTTTGTTCGAGTAGAAGGAAGAAGGTGGTAGCGCACGCGCTCGATGGGACCATAGCGACCAAATTCGCGCTCGAGGTCTTTAACTTCGGTGTTGTAGCTAAGGCGAGAAACGAAGAGGGTCTTCAATGGGTCACCAACGACGTTTGGGTCTTCGTGAGGTTTGACTAGTAGCAAGCATCAGTAACGTGACAGCTACTGGACAATGGGTGAAGTGAGCGCACATTCGTTCTTGTAGCCCTCTGTGATGCGGTATTGAGCAGCGTCGTCTCTTTCCATCTTTTGGCGATCCTTCTTCTGCAGCCAACTCTCGGTAGGGACGTAGCCGTCATGGTATTCCTTTGCGGCCTGGACGTATTGGGCGACGCCAGAGATGGCAGGAGTGCGACGTTCCTCGGGAGCGTGGTCGCATGGCGGCAGGTATCGCAGAGCAGGTCTGGGAGCGAACAGCTGTAGCAGCTGTGGGGGTAGTTTGTCCGTCATCGGTATGCGATGATGTGGTGATGAATGTGCAGTGGACAGGGAGGGAGCTGCGTGTCGGCGCTGGACTGCAGCTGAGAGACGGAGAGTCGAGACACGACGACGGCCCGCGGCTTCTTCCACCAGCGCGCCAAGACGACCATCCAGACATTCTCGAAGAAGACGATAATGGTCAATTAATTCACGTCTTATCGGGTTCCTGCTGTCAACATGCCCCTACAGGCTCTACGCACTGTTTCCAAGGCCCAGGCAAGTCGCTGTCATTTCTGTGGCTCAAATACGACCCTCTGACTGACTTGTGACTCCNAGAATGGCGTCGGCGCCTTCATCCTGCAATGCAAACGCCTCGACTTTCACTATTGCGACTGGGCTGGTAGTTCCAAGGGCATGAAGTACGCTCAATCAATATCTTCTCATCTACTCGGACTCTAACAACATGCGCCANGCGCTTTCCTTAAGCACGATCTTCCAGCCTTTGCTCGTGCCAACCCTCAAGTCGAAATCACTGTCTCGCCTCGCCCTCGCAAACACCCTGTCATCAAGGGCACATACATCAACGGCCGCGAAAAGGCCATTTGCGTACGCAGCCTGGAGAAGGAGCAGATCATGAAGAAGGCCGAGCTCTTGCGCGATGCCAGCGGCGACAAGCTGAGAAAGGTCACCAAGCCCGTTAAGAGTATGAACGAGAGTGTCAGAGGTATCTGGGATCCTTTCCACGGCTCAAAGTGGTCGGTCTGATCTCATGATACCTCCTACTTTTCCATGACTATACTGTACAGCATTTCAAGGGCGTTTTGGGGGATACCAAGGGTTAAAAATGGCCTCTTCAATTGTATACTATACTTTTTCTCCAGCATCATATCCATGTCCTTTCCAGGGGCTTCAACACTGCGTTCCCATGCGCTTATAATAACTCTTGAAACGAAGCGTCTCTTATTAAAAGACATCATCTCAAGGTATTTCTATGGCCACCCTGCTTGTATTGACCTTGAATACAATGCATTTGGTGCATCACACTACAACATATACGATACTCGGAGCATAATTCATTGGAAAATATTCTTCTGAACAATTCTCAGTAGTCTTTTTACTTTAGACTGGGATCGTTCACTTCGTAGTTTGTAATAGCACTGTGTCATTATTGTTTGAGGCCGCTGGCTCTAGGATCTTGGATATTCCACTAGTCACGTCCTTCCCGTGTACTAAAGTATGTAAGCATATAGCTATGGAAATGCACAATAGCGATAGAAATCATCCACTGAGAGGCAACAAGTTGTCGACTCTCTGTGGACACGCTCTGTTTCTAACAACAATTGTGCCTTTTTATAGTCTACATTTTGCTCTGAGCTATAATCGGAGTATGGTCGAAGTTACAGACTCTACTCGAGTACTACACAAGGAGGGTATGGAATGTTGCGAATAACATGGTGGTTCGTCAAATGTTTTATTTAACAATCATCTCTCATGGGTAGTCATGCGTTTACCGCAAGACACCCTACCAGTCCCTTCTATATACAAGACTTTTACGAGGACTGGGCGTTGATAATGTCAACAAAGGCGGGCTTCAAACTGGCACCGCCAACAAGGAAACCGTCAATGTCCTTCTCCTTGGCGAGCTCGTTGCAGTTCTTCTCGCTGACACTGCCACCGTAGATGATTCTGGTGTTGTCAGAGGCAGTCTGGCTGACCTCCTTGGCGAGGTACTCGCGGATGGCGGCGTGCACCTCCTGAGCCTGCTCGGTGGTGGCGACCTTGCCAGTGCCGATGGCCCAGACAGGCTCGTAGGCAATGACGACCTTGCTCCAGTCCTGGACCTGCTTGGCGACAGCGCGGAGCTGGTTGGTGACGACCTCGATGGTCTGGTTGGCCTCTCTCTGCTCAAGGGTCTCGCCGATGCAGAGAATGACACCGAGGCCGTTGTCAAGGGCGGCCTTGGTCTTGGAAGCGATGAAGTCGTCGGACTCCTTGAGGATGACACGGCGCTCAGAGTGACCAGTCAAAGTCCAGGTGATGTTGGACTCCTTGAGCTGAGTGGCAGAGATCTCACCAGTGAAGGCACCGTTGGGCTTGTCGAAGACGTTCTGGGCAGCGACCTCGAGACCGGGGCGGAGGTGCTCACGGGCGAGGAGCAGGTAGAGAGCAGGAGGGGCAATGACGACCTCTATGAGCTGTTAGCATCGAGTGCTTGTTGTAGACTGTGAATGCAGTGTTCACTGACCGACGTTGGAGTCGACCTTGGCCTGGTTCAGGTTGTTCACGATGCTCTTGATCGTGTCAACGGAACCGTTCATCTTGAAGTTGCCTCCGACGAAGAATTGACGACCCATGTTTGCGGTTGTGTGTGGTTGAGTGGTGTTTGAAAGGGATTGGATGGTTTGCAGTGGTTGTTGCAGGAAAAGTGTCAAAGCAAAGGCTGATGTTGAGGGGGAGAGGACGAGTTTATTTTGTTGGCAACTCCGCCGATGGAGGGGCAGCATCATAGCTTGACGTAGCTGCCAGACCGCCGGACAAAATCGGCGCTCGGGAACACCGCGGGGCCTTGGTCGGATGCTTTCGAAACATCAAAACGACGAGAAGGCCCGCGTCCTGAATCATGCTGGATAGACCTCAGTTCATTCTAAACGGACAGCAGCTATTGAGAAGAGCATCTTGATGACCTGACATCAGGCACCCTCGGAATCCTTGCATGCGATACAAATGCACAATGCCTTCTAGAAGAGAACATGCAACAGAGAACGATATATGAGGAGGTATTTCCGTGATCATAATGCTTCTTTGAAAGCAGTTTTGTTTTCATAGCTTGTAATATCACCACGTGCTCTCACGAGGACGAGGCTGTCTATACCCACGGAGTAGAGGTACGAATTGTCGCACCCGAAGGAATTATGACTCCACAGCCTCTCTTTGGAACTAACCATGGTCTCGAGACAACTGTGCATAAGCAACCGTATTGTTCTGTATCACCGTGAGAAAAGGTCGATGGTGGTGGATCCCAGCACTCAGGGCGTACACATGTGCTACTCTCGGTGGTATATCAAGGCCGGAGAACGATATGGTGATCCATCACGCTCTCTCCAGCTTGCCTGCACGATCAGCAGCGATCTCGCACATGGCCNNTGCATCCCCGTCAGCATACGCTCACCACATAATGTGCCCATGTACTCATGCCTTGATTGCGGCTGCTCGCTCCGCCACGATATCTCCAGCAGCGATTCTGCGCTTCATGTCCTCCATGATG
Source organism: Aureobasidium mustum (assembly GCA_903819665.1). Classification (NCBI taxonomy): domain Eukaryota; kingdom Fungi; phylum Ascomycota; class Dothideomycetes; order Dothideales; family Saccotheciaceae; genus Aureobasidium; species Aureobasidium musti. The sequence continues at coordinate 1,322,363 of CAIJEO010000008.1, read as the reverse complement.
ACTGGCCTGCTGCGACCGTTGACAAAGACAACATATCTCAGTCCAGGATATGTCTTTTCATATTCTTCGTTCAGTTCGCGTAGCTTCTGAGCTTCTTCTTCACCGCCGGTGTTGAGTTGTGCTTGCTCGGCCTGACTCTGTGCGCTCTCGACTTTCTTTGCACCGAGTCTAGGATGTGATCCCAAGATACTCTCCAGCCACTTGGTATCACTGGCGGAAGATGACTCAGATAATTCCGTCAGCTGTACACCAACAGCTGCAATGAGATCGTTGTACGATGCGAATGTCTGGTTACGCAACAGCTCTACGGACAGTGTGTGCAGAGGAACGCTGGGCTCGAAGAGCAGGTCAAGGACACTTGCTCTCTTCTCAGCGGATAGCGATGGTAAGGAGGAAACGGAAGGAAGATTGGACATAATGAAGTTTGGTATGAACAAGAATGCATTCACAAGTGCGTTGTGTCAACAGTATTGAGGATGTAGGAGAGACCCACACTTACCCCAGTAATTGCACCACCGGTTCTTCCACCCAAATTGCGAATTAGGTTGGCTATATAAAATGCACCATGACTCCAATACAAACAGTCTCCGCTTCAATGTCGCGATCCAACGGCTTCTCGTGGCAAACCTGGCACAGGCAAGCACTTCGTGCATTTTCATAGCTCAAAGCTCTTTGGTGCCGTTGAGTGGTCGGAGAGACTTTTTCTTGTTCAACAACCTCGGCGGGTGCTGGAGTCTGTAACCCCACCATACTCCAACTATAGCTAATAGCAAGAAACAGACTATAAAAAGGCACAATTGTATCCGGGAGTTTAGGCGTGTCCACAGAGAGTTGACAAACTCTTGCTTCTTAGTGGCCATTGTCTCATCTCCTGTCACTATTGTGCATTTCTATAGCCATATACATTACATATTCAGCATACGAGGAGGAAGTAATTTGTGCCTTCTGCTTCCTTCTACAGAAGACAGGCCTTCAAATGACTCTAGGATGGATAGAATTTCCCAAGATTGGGGCCTGGCTAAAGAACCCGACGAGAGTCAGAATGCGCATTTCTACACAGGCCCTTGAGCCAGTATTTGGATTCTGGAAACCCACTTGGCTTCCTCATCAGCTAGAGCTCGGACGCTTCATTCCAAAGCCACGCGCGATGCATGCTCCAAAGAAAGGTAGAAGAAACTCAGATCTCGGTTTCTGCGACAAGTTCACGAGCAAGCGGCTCGGGAGAATTTACAAGAACGTGATAAGATGTCCGGTTGGCGGCAGACCGAAGAGTTAGATATCCAGAGGGCTTGAAGCGATACCCACTTGGACAGGGTGGGGATACGGAAACGGCAACCGTTCTGCTGATCAAAGCTCCCTCGGAGACTTTTTTAACGTAGAATTTCGAAGTGTACCAGCGATACAACTCAAGCTGTACAGCATGCTGCATGCATACAGTAACGAACACCATGGAGTAGGTTTGTTCCTGAGAACTTTCCGTGGTTCAGCTGCAATGGTGCATGTGCGGTGATTGTCTGTGAGAGGCAAGATTGGCCTGGGCGCTGCCACACAAAGTCAGGGTCAGCCAATCAATGGTGCAATCTACCGAGAGGCTACGGAAATGGCTAGATGGGAGCATACGACGATCAGTCCGATTCGTGCTGATGGCAAAGTTTGGTTGAGGCGAAATGGGGGAGGTTGGATGTATGTATAATAAAGCAGTCCTGTGTTTCGAGTTTGCGAGTGACGAACAGCGCCAGAGCACAATAATGCTGGTCACCAGAAAGGGGCTCACTCAACTCGAAATTTGCGCGAGACACGGTCAGACGCGCTCCTGATATTAACCCCCTGAATCCTCCCTGCAGCAGGGGTTCAAGGTCCCGTAAAACCAGAAGACGGTCCTGCGACTACTGGCAACACCATGTCTTTAAACGGACTGGATGTGCCAGAAGTGCAGCAGGCCTACCAGGCCACCTTGAGTGAGGCTGGTGGGTGGATTCTGGTCAAATACATCTCTCGCGACGAGGTCGCTCTGCTTGGTTCTGGAAAGGCAGGCCTGAGCGAAGCAAGAAACGCCATTCTGCAGTATGAAGAATTGTCGCCTCTGTATGGGCTGATAGTCTACCGGCGCCGAAAAGTGCTCGTCAAATATGTGCCCGAGGGAACATCGCGGTTATTGCAAGGTACGAATTGTCCATGAAAGACGGCGCAGATCAAACACTGACCGGGAGCGATGCAGNCGCGGACAGCAGTACACCTCCGGGAGGTCGAGGACCGATGGGCGCCGTACGAGACGATGCTCGAGATTGAGACGGCTGATGAGCTGAACGACACGGCTCTGGCAGCGGCCTTTCCTCTACACACCGCCTCGCCCGCACTGTCCAACAATCAATTCTCTCTGAATGAGATCACTGAAGACAACGAGGATGTCGACGGCACTCCCAAGCCGCTGACCCACACTCCGTCCATATCGTCGGTGTCGAGCCGGAAGCCGACGCTTGAAAAGCGACCCCCGTCCCAGCGTTCCTACCGCGCCCCTTCCTTCACGAGTGCCCAATCCGCCGGCGACCTTTCGCCTGTCGTGAAGCACAAGTCATCGCTGTCACAGTTTCTGGTCCGGGAAGAGCTAGGCCACAAGTTAGTTACACAACTGGATGGACATTCGGGGACCGAAGATAGCGTCTCGATCAAAGACGACGCAGCCTCGATACGCAGCAGCCGTACCGAGTCGGCCGTCCCATTGACTTCTCCCACGCGGACACATGCCAATGAGTCGGCTGATTACGATTTGGAAAGATATCTTGATTCGTTCTTCAAGCCAAAGATCAAGCTTGGTCCGCGTCCGGTCAACGTCGTCGAGAAAGGCAAGCACACGCCGGCGTCTGCTCCCGTGTCGAGCCTTCCTGCTGGAATCCAGTTTAGAGCAAAACAGCCTCTGTCGCACCCACAGCCGCAATATCCCGCCAACCGTAATCGTCTTTCTGAGAACGCCCCTACGGGCATTTCAGCGCCGCCGAGGCTGCCCTCCCTTCACTTCTCTCCTCAGATTCCTGATATTCCCGAGTTTCTGCCACCACGGCCCAATTCAAGAGGCAGCTCTCGCTCTTTGCCAGCTCCGCGTGCATCCAAGGCATATTTGACCCCTGAGAAGCAGCGCCTCATGAAAGCACTCGAGATGAGAAAGAAGCAGATGAGGAACACTCCATCTGTAGAATCAATGCCGCGTTTGTCCGCTGCCCAGATCGTCAGTCCAACGACTGTCGACTCGAGCCAAACTGAGGCACGAGAGCTGCACCGTGAGGCGGGATCCAACAAAGCTGACTCTGGTATTGACATCGCGCACACGCCTATTACCAAGGAGTTCGCACCTTCAATTTTGCAAGAGGACTTACATCCGGTAGCTGAGGCACCTACGGGACAATCTGATGACCTTCCAAACGCAGAAGAACACCAGGAAAATACTTCCCCATCAGCCCTTACTGAACTATCCGCCATGCACGGAACATTGGACAGCACGACCTCGGACAAGACAGCGTTGACGCCAAAATCTTTTGAGCCAGAACATCCATCAAAGGCCGGCGAAACTGAACTTCCTATTCACAACCAGGAACATATTGCTGCGCACGGACCAGCCACAAAGGCAGAAGAACCTACAGACTCACTTGTTGATGGCGCTGTCACTGAAGCTCCAAATCATACTTCGTCCGACAACTTGGTAGCAGTACAAGAGCCTGAGGAGTTGCTTGTTCCAACGATCTCTGATTACCAAACCCAGCCAGAGGCACAGGAACCAGCTTCTAATTTTGCGCCCGAGGACCCTGAGGAGCGTGACAGATTTGAGCCAGAAATCGAGACCAGCTCTGAAGATCCGCAGAAGAAGCGCCGCAGAGGTTTGCTGGAGCCCCTACAAGTTCAAGTACGCCTCGAACGCCACACCTCTGAGCACAAATTCCTTGCAGACGACGACTTCATGGACGAACTACAGACTGCTACTTTCGAACAGGCCACCCCTGTCGCCATGTCAAAGTCTCCTGCGAGTCCTTTCTTCCCTCCAAGGCGCCCAAGCTCACGATCGGCTAAATCATCCAACTCGGTTACTACAGCAGTTTCTACAGAATCTGTACCCCTCGTACCTTCTGTCAGTGACACTTTGGAAAAGCGTCAATTCGCCCCTGAATTGCTGGTACCTTCATCTGAGCCGCAGTCTGGTCTTCCAACTAGAACTCCATCGATTTCCTCGGTGAAAACGACAGATTCTGGTTCCCTTATGCGTAAATCGAATGTGTCTTCTGGTATTTCTGCAAGAATTGCCGCCCTCGCCGAAAAGTCGACTCGTGATGGAAGTCCTCCAGTGGTCCCCGAATCCCGCAAGTTGTCTGCTAGTTCGACTATCGCACAACGCAAGAGCTCGTACATCGAACAATCAGTTGAGGGCCAAGCTATTGGTGGTGCTGAGAGACGACACGTGGGTAAATTGTCCGTTTGGCCCGCTGCTACACCATCCAACCCGTCGAGCTCAAAGACCAGAAATGCACAGTCGAATAATCGTGATTCTATCTCAGTCACTGCACGCATCGTCCGTGTCCCACGGGCAGGAGAGCCGGCCAACGCATCCGAACTCCAGGCTTCACCTCTTCTGTTCAACCACGAGCGTTCTGCACAGGCTAACAACCACAACCCTCTCATTTCCACCAAAACCTCCTCTAAACCTGCTCAGGGAGAGAATGACAGTGTTATGTCCCCACACAGCAGAGATGGTATAGCATCGCGCGGCTCAGTCGAAATCAGCGCCACAGGCAGGCGCAAATCATTCGATCGCAAGTCCTTCAAGAGTCTGAATGCACCGACGAGCCCGAAGAAAAACACTTTAAAGCAAGTCACGACGATGCCACCGCTCGACACTAATCTCGATAAAACTAGTCGCACTAGTCGATTCTTCAAGCGTATCTCTCATCTTGGTAAGGACAAGAAGAAGAGCGCTCCTCAAGTGCCCACAATTACGACTACTCCTTCTGAGCCCATGTCCCCCACGTCTGCCACCCGATCAGGCCCAACCAGCCCCGCCGCTGTCGCTTCGGTCCCAGAACCAGTCCAGCAGTCGAAGAACGACCTTGCACCCCCGCCTGTCGCTCGCAACCCAGCAGTCGCTGCTGTTTCGGCTCCCAAGCCACGCCCAGACTCCATTGCTGATGTTCCCCCTCCTGTCTCGATCGGAGACTTCAACGTGCAGTTCCCAGATGCAATGCTCTGGAAGCGTCGCTGGATCCAAATTGACAGTACTGGTCATCTTATTTTCACCGCGGCTGCTCGCCACAGCAGTATTTCAAAATCGTTCAACTCAAAGTTTCATCTCAAGGAACTCGGGCCTCCCTTCATCCCTGATTTGGATAGACAAGAGATGCCACACAGTGTGATCTGTGATCTTGTACAGGGCGAGGGCTCTATACAGTGTGCCAGTGAGGATGCCATGTCGCAACGCCAACTTTTGTCTNTGTAGGTTACAGCCACCACTTTCAAACCTTTCGTTGCTAACACCTTCATAGTGCTTACTACTTACCACCAAGCTTGGCAAGCTGCTTAACTTTCATCCTTGGAGATCAGGAATCAGACATACCCATCAAAAGCCTATGGCAACACAGGATAATGTTGCCTCCTACCTTCACCTCTACGCCCCAGCAGTTTTCATCGGTCAAAACGCACACAGTCGCTCCTTCAGAACTTTGCTTGTCTTTAGATACCCCTTCCCATTTCTTCTTCCTTCTAATCCGCACGTTGCGATCTTCTATGTACGATAATTCAAACCTCGAGGCTTGCCTCATATTTTTCTTTGTTGTTTTACTTCTTGCAACGCAGAACTGTGCATGTGGTGTTCTTCTTGTAGTATCATATCGCCTTTATGCACCTTGTAGAATCGTGTGATATTGCTCTCCAACGTAGAGCCACATGCAGGCTCGCGAGACGCAAATAGGGAGTTTGTTCAGCCAGATACGACCTCCCCGTGTGCCAAAGGATATAACTCCCATTGTTTACCGACTACAGCTGAGAGCTAAAAGGTAGACTATCCAAAGGCACAATTGTTTCCGTGGTGGAGGCGTATCCACAAAGAGTCGACAAATTGTTGCTTCTCAGTGGGACTGTCTTGTTTCCTGTTGCTATCGTGCATTTCTATAGCTACACGCGTTACATAGCTCTGCGCATGGGAAGGGAGTTGAGTGAGACTTCCTTTGAGCATATGTTCTAATGTAAGGGTTGCTGGATTGTGCATTTTCATAAACTGTCGGCAAAACACCACCATTGTCGCCGAGCGCTGTAGTTTCTTCCCCGGTCAGACCATCTCTCTACCGAGCACCTTCCTCACCGAACGAGATGGCAATCATGACAACCATAGCTCCATCTTACAGAAGACGAGTGTTCATCAAGATAAGTCAAAATTGTTATCCACCTTGTGTATGGATAGATAGCAGCACGCCGAAGACGGCACTGCCGAGCCGGACGTCCCCTCGGCGAAGAAGTGCGAAGTCGCTGATCTTGGTGAAAATCGTTCTCCTCGATTGTTCGGCATCTCAATCGTTTTGCCGCAGACGACTCTGGCAGTTCGTCCTGTCCTGACGTAGATATTAATGCCTCTGACTCTTGAGTGTCTATCTCTCTGTATCTTTTAATTTACGTCCCCCTTCTTCTTACCGCACAACTTGTTGAAGTTTTTCCTTTGACCACATCTATGAGAGCGAGGTTTCGATCAAATATCTCAACAAATTGAGGCATCATGGGATCTTCAACTGCAGCACCGCCAATAGCCAAGGAGACGTTCAAGAGAGGCATGGACCTGCCAACCTGGCACAAATGTGTTATCCTCTTCACTGTCAGTTTTATGTGCCTAGCGACCACATTCTCGAGCACATGTCTATACCCAGCAACGCCGGAGATCGCGGACGAATTCGGCACTACCTCTGAACAAATCAATGTTACCAATGCTGGAGTATTGTTGGCTATGGGATCGTCCAGTCTGATCTGGGCACCTATTGCTAGAACATTAGGGAGGCGAACAGCATACAATGGTGCTATTGCCATCTTGTTCTTGTGCTCGATCGGCACGGCGTTATCGATCAATATGGCTATGTTCACGGCTATGAGAGTCCTTGCGGGTTTCGAAGGCACTTTCAACATGGTCGCAGGTTAGTGAACGCCATACATCCATACTCTCCCTCCGTGTGCCAGAAACTTTCGCGACGTAACTATAGAATTGCACAGTTGTGTTCCGAAGCTGACTCTGACCATGGAGATAACCTTTAATGGGGTGCTCTCTGCGGAAACCACATTCTTTGCAAAAGTATTGTGCATTTCCATAGCTGCATCTTGACAGCTCTGGCACATGGAGAGGCTTGATCTAATCTCAACACAACTAACTCATCTATAGGGCAAACTATAATAGCCGATATTTTTGACCAACGGAGAAGAGGCACTGCTGTGGGCTTCTTCATGGTTGGCTCTGTCCTAGGACCTGCGGTTGGTCCTCTGGTTGGCGGCATTATCGTCACCTTTGCCAGCTGGAGAATTATCTTCTGGGTGCAGACTGGCATGGTAGGACTGGGCTTGATGTTATCCTTCCTCTTTGTTCCCTCCATCGCTCAACCACACCAAACTACCGATAAACCTAGCTTTAAACTCTGGGGCAAGTCGCAAGTTGAGATGCTTAAAGTGTTTACGTTTCTCATATACCCTAATGTCTTCTTCGCGGTATGTCTTTCATTGGTGATCACTAGATGCTCACGACTAACAAGTGGTTCAGGATCTTGCCTGCGGTTTACTCGCTTGGAACCAATACTCTTTACTGGCAGCACCGCGCCATCTAATCAACCCTCGTTTCCATCTTACATCGCCCCTCGTCTCTGGCCTCTTCTACATCTCGCCCGGAGCAGGTTTCTTGTTAGGTGCCATTGCAGGAGGCCGGTTCTCCGACATGACAATGGCCAAAAAAATTCTCGAGCGTGGTGGAAAACGAGTACCGCAAGACAGACTCAACAGCGGTCTCTTTGCCTTCTTCCTCATTATACCTGCTTCACAGTTGATCTATGGATGGTGCTTGCAGTACGATGTCGGTGGCTTGGCTCTTGCCATCGTAGCTGCCTTCTTTACTGGATTCGGTCTTATGGCTGCGTTTAGTTCTCTTAACACTTATTGCGCTGGTAAGTCTAGCATCTCTCCTAGACTGTTCATATTGCGTATTGGACTTGCCAGCTAACAGATTTTGTAGAAGCGATACCCGAACAGCGTACTGCAGTCATTGCATCCAAGTACTTCATCCAGTACATATTCGGCGCGTCAGGTAACGCTGCCATTGTACCCCTAATTGATTCCATTGGTATCGGGCTTGCTGCCACGATAGGCGTTATCTTGTGCATTTGTGGTGGCGTTTTGGTCTGGATGCTTGCTAAGCATGGAGGTGCGATGCAGGCGTTTATTGATGCAAAGTTGGGTCATGTAGATACGGATGATGAAAATAGAGAAAACATATGCTCTCGAGGTACAAAGAAGTATCCCCGCGGGCGAAAGGGATTCTTGTATGTACCAATTGAATTCCACAATACTTTCAACCATCGTGGTAGTTTACACTGAGAGACGCCACCTGGTCTGCTCCCCTTGGTTGCTTCCCTAGACTCTAAGCTACTGCGTATCGAGATGGCCATACATAGGACAGATCTCTTCGTGCGAGGATACAGCATCATGCATTTTGTATCTCCCCTATCTGCTAAGTTCTTTCCATGTTTCTCGCCAGTCACAAGAGCGGTCTGAGAAGTGATTGTGCAACTTGATAACTTAATGTCGTTCAACGCCGCCGCAAGGGAGAAACGTGTGTGACGCAGAAAGGCAGTCCTTGCATCTGAACAGACGTGTCTAACGTAGGAACCATTGCCTTATGTCAACACGTGTTCACAAGATGGTCTGAGGGATGATCAAGGTTGGAATGAAAGAGTAGTTCGTAACAAGTATCTATGTGACAACCAGTCTATGAGTAACACCAAACGCTTAAAAGCAACCGTTGACAACAGGCTAAAATATGAAAGATATGTCGTGGTTTGTATGGCCAAGTAGAAGATAAACAATGATACGCAAAAGATTTTAAAATGGTATGAAAGAAAGTGTGCGCGAAGAGGGTATATACCAGTCGGATCTCGACAGGATGAAAGAAGACATCAAACAGAATAAGAAAAAAAGGAAAAACATGAAAGATCGTTTTCTAAGCCTCAGCCACCATGGTGACCGGGCCGTTGCGGAGAGGGGCACGATGGCCCTCGAAGCCCTCTGCGGGCCATCCTTGGTAGGTGACACCGTCGTCGACGACATCACCAGCCATGACGAGGGTGTGTTCGAGAAGCATAGTGTCTTCACCCATGTTTGCACCAGACAACAATCTCGAACCGCTTCGGAGCACACTGCGGTCACCGACAACTAAGGGGTTGAGGTTGAAGACACCACGAGAGTTAATGTGGGAAACCAGAGATGCATCGTCGACGGCAACGCGGTCACCAAGAGTGAGGAGGTCGGGCTCGGTGAACATCAGCGAAGGCAGACCGCCTGAGAAGAGAGAGCAGTCCTTGCCGATGGTGGCACCAAGAGCACGGAAGTACATGACAGCGAAGTGAGTACCGGTGAGGAGACCGACGACACCAGCGCCACCATAGCACTGACGACGCAGCTTCTCGACGGTGAGGAACAATTGCCAGCGTTGGCAGTAGCTGCTCTTGTCCCAGTCGTAGTTGCCGACTTGGCGTCTACCAAGAAGAATCCACTTGGCAGCAACAACGATGGCAAGAGCGAGAATTACCTGGACAGTGTGGAGAACAGCGATGAAGGCGGCGAAGAGGGCGAAGATGAGAACTGGACGGTAGGGAGTGTCAGGGTTGTGGACGGGGTCGGATGTCTTGATGAGCTTGGCGACAAGTTGCAGGGCACCAATGGACGAGATGTTCCAGTAGAAGGAGACAAAAATGGTTGTGAAGGTTGAGTAGAGGAAGATGGTCCAAGGGCCGAAAACGTGGTAGGGGGCTTTGCCTTCGTAGAAGGCGCGACCAAAAGGCGAAGAGGTTGCGGCTGCCTGCTCTTTCTCGACCACGGTCATAGATGAGCTGCTGCTCAACACACCCTCTTGGATTGCTTTCTCGTTGTCGGCCTTTTCTTTNTCGCTCAACGTCACGCTGCTAGAATTGGTAGTGCTGTTCAAGCTGGGCATGCCGTGTTGGGTGTTGGTAGCATCCGAGGTGGCAGAACGCTTGTTGCCACTGAGACACACAGCTTCGCCAGCCTTGCTTCCAACCCATACTGTCTCCTGCTCATAGTACTTGTTTCTACGAGTCAATGCACCACTGCCAAGGACACTCTTCTTGCCAACGGTGACGCCAGGCAGAAGCACCACACGATCAGAAATCATGGCGCCATCCTGGACACGAACGTAGTCACTGCCAGTACCGTCAGATGTTACCAGATGAGAGCGAGAGCCAAAGACAATGTCACTGCCGATATCGAGGAGGTCAAAGTCCTGGAACGAGGGACCGGTTCCAGGCCAGTAAACACGCTGTCCGACCTTAGCACCCATGGCACGGTAAAAGACTGACGTTGCCTCGTAGTGACCACCGAAAAGCTCAGTAACCTTGTGGAATGCAGCAGGAGGTGCAACAGCCTTGAGCACAGCCATACGGAAGCGTTGGGCCTGCGATCTGGACTGGGCCGGTCCGGGAGTAAGTTTACCGATGGTCAAATCCAATACCTTCTTGAGAACCCAAACAGCAAAGAACCACGCGAGTGGACCTGCACCGGCACCGAAGATCTTTGCAGCGAAATGCCAACCAATACGATGGGGTACGGCAAACCACAAAATAATCGACTGAACCTTGTCTGAAGTAGGCTTGGGCTGCGTCAGGACAAGACCAACAAGACCACCAATCCAGGGACCGTTCTTGCAAAGAGTGACAAGCAAAGAGATAGGAGTGATCAACAGGAAAGAAAGAATAGGGTGAGCTCCAGGAATCTTGCTGGCAGACAAATCGCGGAACTCCTCGCTGGCATCATCAGCTTCCCAGCTTGACGAGTTGGGACCGATGCATGCATTGTCAGGCACTGAGGTTCCAGGAGCGACAATAGACGCGAGACCGACACTTGCTGCCTTGCCAACGCGAACATGACCAAGGTACATGCTGGTGTTCTGTTCAGCACCAAAACCTCTGCAGATGCATTGGTCCAAGTTTGCTCCGTCCTCGAGCGTGACCAGATCGAACTCGCGAATGACAGCACGCTTAGCGATCTTGACGCCTTTGCCAATCTTTGCTCCCATCAAACGATAGTACAGAGTGGTACCAAACTCAGACGAACCGAAGAAACCCTTTCCAAGAACAGTGATGATCTTGTCGGTGACCCACCAACGGGTGTGGTAAGGGCCCCACATAGGATACATACCCTCCTTGTATGTACCGATGATAATCCATTTGAGGAAGATGGCAAGAATTGGGCAGACGATGAAGGTGACGGCCTTAGCAACACCAAGAGCGAGCATCAAGTTGAAGAGACGTCCGATGAGCCTAGTCGCAGTGATCCAGTCGCGTGTGGCACTGAGCATGTACATGAAACATGTCCAGGTCAAAGCACGCTTCATGGGGTAGAGCAAACCGATGGGGAAAAGCTGGATCAAGAGGACAAGGGGGTTGGTGGAGCTGTATGTCTTCTCGCAACCGTAGTTGGCAGGAGCCTGCTCAGCTTCAGCAGTGGCATGCTTCTCATCAGTAGGACCACGCATGTCGTCAATGTTCATGGCCAATGCGCTGATTTTGCTGTGCACGAAAAGCAGGTCAATAGGCAGGCGAACCTTGAACTCTTTGCGAAGCTCAGACAACAAACGACCAGCACGAAGACTGTCACCTCCCAAAGCGAAGAAGTCTGATTCGGGAGTAAGCTCGGAAGCAGCACATGAGAGAATGCGGACGAAGACTTCAGCAATCTTGGCCTCGGTTGAAGTCATATCTCCACCAATCTCATCAGGACCGGTTTCGATTAGGGTCTCCAGCTGGGCGTTGTCAAGAGAGCCCTCCCTATCTCTGGGCAAGGGAACATCGAGGCAGTGCACTTTGCTTGGGATGAGGTAACCATCAAGTTCAGCGCGTAGAAGCGAGTCGAAGCTAGGGTAGCTTGACATAACTGGAGTGATAGTAGAGTTCTTGCGAGGAGCGAGGAAAGCTTCTGGGTATCCATCATGAGACGCCTTTCTGACAGCAATGTCGATATCCGTGCCGAAGACAGTCGAGAGCTTGCGTGACAGGAATGCTGCATCGAAGGAACAGATTGAACCACCAATGCGGGTGCTGAGAGGAGTGTTTGGTGGAGGGCAAGCTGCTTCAAAATGGCGATCCGCCAAAGGCGTCTCGTCAGTGATCTCACTTAGACCAAGACGCTCTGCAAGCTTGATACGCAGCACCTTGTTGTTGTTCTTGGGAAGATCATCCATGTACACAACGTAGGCGGGCCACTTGACTTGACTCAAGGAGTCTTTCAAGGCCTCTTGGACGGTCTTGATGTCGGCACGACGGGCACCAAGAGGAGTAACCAAGACCACACCAGGAACCTCCTGCAACACATCGTGAGGCATTGAGAATGCCAGAGCAGCAGAGACGCGACCGAAGAGAGGGTTACCTTCACGCTTGGCAGCAGTGACAACAGCTTCCTCAATCTCGAAGGGAGAGATGAGCTCACCACCTCTGTTGATGACCTCCTTACTTCTGCCAGTAACGTAAAGGTACCCATCTGCATCCAGATAGCCCATGTCACCAGTGTCGAACCAACCATCGGCAGTGAAGCAAGAAGTATCCAACACATCGTTTTCTTTCAGGTATCCACCAAACACAGGTGCACCTCTGACAGCAATGCGGCCGACTGTGTGGATAGGCAGTCTGCTGTCGTTTCCATCGAGAATAGCCATATCTGGACCAACGCTGACACCAGATGTGCCAGATCGGTCGAGTTGATAGTTAAGAGGTGGACTCGAGATAGGCATACACTCAGTCATACCGTAACTTGGAAGAACAATACACTTGAATGTGTCACGTAGTGTGCATGCAAGCGAAGGCAGAAGACCACCAGCTGCGTTGCAAATCAACCTCATCTTGCTGTTCTCCAGTGCTGATGGGCGGTTGCGACCCTCTTCAAGAATGACAGAGTGCATTGAAGGAGAGGCATAGTACCAGGTCGGTTTCAAATCCTCAACGACATCCCAGAACAAGTTGGCGTCAAAGGCTGGGCAGCAGATTGTGGAGCCACCAGCCATGATGGGAGCGAACAGATTTCTGACGATACCACCAACGTGGAAGAGCGGCATCATGTTGATGCAAATGTCATTCTTGGTCAGGCCCCAGGATTCAATGACAAATCCTACACCGGAGATAATGGTGTGGACGGTGTAAGGTACGACCTTCTTCTTACCAGAAGTGCCTGATGTGAACAGTACGAGAGCGATATCGTCAGATCCGTTGGGCTTAGATTTCGAGCTGACGACCACGGGAGATCCGTTGCTATAAGTCATGTCGAAAGTTGCGTCGTCCTTGGATTCGACTATGATTACTTCAATACCAGCATCGCGGACCCAAGAGCCATCCAGTCCTAGTCTTTGAACATCTGGTCGTGTTACAAGAACGATGCTAGCTCCTGCTTGCATGACATCGCTTTGGAACTGTTCTGGTCCTGACGCTACTGTCACAGGAGCTGCTGTATAGTAAGTTGCAGTAGCCAAAAGAGCCAATCCTAGCGTGGGACCATTTGGTAGAGCTAGAGCAACGACGGTCCTAGCTCCAGTAGTCTGCTTGGTAGGCAAACTGAAATCCCTTACAAACTGATGTAGCCTTCTGTGGCTGGTGGGGTTTGAAGATGAGGCGCCATAAATTGCGGGGGTATCTGACTCGGGGAGTAGCGAGCAGACATCTGAATAAGTGTTCTTCATCTGTTGTGATAGGGTGTCCAGAAGGGCGTTATGTTCCGTGTTTCTGCCAGCTTTCACATCTTCGGGAAGAAGGTTCCACAACCTCGAGAAACAACATGATAGGTCAAATGTCGGCCAGGATCCTGGTAATGTGTTGAGCAAGGATGTGAGTAGCCGCAAAGAAGCGAGAGCAGTGTCGTTAGACAGTGGTAACGATGCTAGAAGGTTTGTCTTGTTGATGAAGGGGTTGTTTATGGCAGCGTCCAAACAATTTGAAAGAGCCTCATGGTGGCTTGTGGCTAGTTGTTCGTTTTGAAAGACATAGTTGGCAATAGTAGTCCTGTCCATGGTTGATGATAATATGTGTGGACAATAGGGACTATGAGCAAACAGTCATGTATATCGAGAAAGTAAGAGGAGGAAGGGATACAGTTGCTAGCCTCGAGAGGCGTACGATGACCCTATATGTATAAAGGGATGAATAGAACAATCCCCCGATGATACCACCAGACCCGTTGGCTCGGTACACCACCCATTTCAACGGTGCCTTGTCAGTGAACCCAAACCTTACGCCCGTGACTCGCTTGACATTATCAGAGGCTGCAGCTGAGGTCGCAGAGACGCTTGAGACACGGCTATCTTTAGTGGAGAACATGTGGAAAACAAGCATAAAGGAGAACGATGTGCTAGAACGCGTAAAGAGCGTGGGTCCTGGTTCCAGACAGACAAAACAGCTGCGCAGATCCGAATGGTCAATGTGGGATCGGAAAGGGCAATTGATCAGACAACTGGGCATCAACCAAATCATTCAGCCTTTAGTGCGTGCTGCAGAGTCTGCACTCTGCAGCTAGGTTGAGTACTCGGATTGCAGACATACGGACACCTACCAAGCTTGGATAGTAGATGGCCTCGGCGAAGCCGTTTTCAGCACCTGGAGTGCACGTCCGTGCCTCAATGAGGTGAGCTAACCTTATTGACACCCCCGTGGCTTTACACGTGAGGCTAGCAGAGCTGATATCAATGGCTTGGAGTCAATAACACAGCATGCTTTAGGGTTACACGACGAGGTTTCAAATTGAGCTGGAGCAAGCAGACTGAGCCAAGTCCAGCGTGATGGTGACTATCACAACATCTCTATCCCTGCAGAATCCCGATGGCAGAGTAAAGAGAGCCGAAAAACCTGTTCAACCAGACATGGAAGCGCCGGTTTATTGACGTCCAACGCCAATTTAGCGACCGTAGTCGAAGATCTTTTTTGGTTCAAGCTCAGCGGCTAGCCGTAGTCCGTGCGGCCTGGCCCGCGAGCTAGTCTGCAAGGTACGATGCATCGCTCCCCGACGAGGAAGCAGCTGAGAGAGGGCTTGTGGCGGCCAGATGGCGAAGGGGAAACTAACTTTGCCAAAATTGGCACGAGACATGGAGAACGGCAAATTGTAATGACCCCTCAGCTTTGTTGCTGTATGGGCTGAGCTGAGGGAGCTGGAGAGCAGGTGCATCGGCAATCTTGGAGTGAGAACGATGCGAGGTCAGGTCGAGTCCAGTCGGGTCCAATCGATTTCGAGCCGGTAGACAAGAATCGCGTGGGTTGACCCGGAACGGCCGTAGAATTTTCGCGAGATTCTTGTGCTTGCCGAAGGTTTGCGCACTAGCGAATACAAGTAGCACCTGCATCTTGCTGCTGCGCGCCTTGCAGCGGAGGCTGAGAAACATAAAGGAGTCTAATTCAACATTCGATGATAGCCAGCCTAGCAAAAGTAGCTTAGGCCGACTACCACCGCCGTGGTACATATGACATGTCGCGCCTATTTCGATGTCGACCATGCGATTGATTAAAGATTTGTGATTGGCATCGATGGACGTGTGTCTCAAAGGCACAGACGCAGCGCTGTAACGTCATGGTCGGAAGGGCCGTTATGTGAGTTCTTTGTCTCAGCCTGCAGCGCCGCCGGTAGTTGTAGACTCCCCGTGTGATGAACAGTCACAGTGTGGCTGCAGGAATGCACAATACATCTATCAAGAACATGATCTTCACAGAGAGAACCCCATTTGGGTTATCTCAATGGCCAGATTCGTATTCGAGTCGCGACTGTGCATTTCGATAGGTAGCTTATGATAATCCTCATACTTCGGGATGGAGAAGGAGCCAGTTGCAAAATCGTAACTGTCTTTTGGGTGGCTGTGTGGTTTGCAGATAACTCTGATTTTCGCGCATAGAGTCCGAGGTCTCAAAGTCTCTTTCGGAGCGTTCCTCGCGACTTGGTTACAATGCTGTCATAGCACATACACAGACATCGGGGAAAAGGGGTTGTTGGCTAATGGCGTGAAGTCGATGCTCTTACCATCGGTCAACCAAACAGAAAAAACGAAGATCCGTAGTTTGGTACGTGCGAGAGCAAAAGGTCGTCCTTGATATCCTGCGATCGTCGCCTGCATAATCAACGCGCATTGCCAAGCCAAGGCCGTCAGTATGCGAACCCGCGAGACGAAAGTTTAGATACACTTCATGCAGGAAAACAATAGGGCAGCATACAGATACGATTTTATCGAATCCCAAAGGGCTATTTACCCCCATTCCTCGCAGGATGCTATTGTCTTGGAAGGGACTGTGCTGGATCTCGCAGTTCATGGCCTTCCAAGAGATCTTTGTCTTGGTTACGGTCGACCAAGCTGGGGTGACGTGTGGGTCTACACAAAACGATATGGAGAAGTTGGACGAGAGACAACAAGGATGGGAGACACCCGCTGTCCGAAATGAAAACGGACGTCAAGAGTGGAGCAGCACAAAGCAACTGACAACCACACGGCTTGTGTGTTAACCAGGGTATGAGACTGGCATGGTTCATGACTCCACCAACATTTCAGCAGTCAGAACATTCAATCACACACGTAACTACGTGTACGTACATCAAGCAGCTACCACATGTCTGTCCGTTGAAATGCAATGTGCGCAAGGTAACATTGCACAGTACCTCTCGAAATCAACCCGGGACCCACCGAGAGTCATGATTTCCCCGGTTCTTGGTCGACTCGTCTTCAATATACAAATGCATGTGCATTCGATAGCTTGGCCGTCGTTCTGCGCCGTTGTGAGAGAGTAGGACCTTGACAGTCAGCGTTGTGAGCGTGAGTGGATACACCTTGCACAGACCACGAGCCTGATCATCTATGTAGATCTTGGGAAGATCCTAGATAACTGTAAATGGTTGAGGTGACCGTTGATAAGACGAAACATCGGTCAATCGCATCGAGGCGTAGAGATTTCTACACCTCCATGCGTGCAGACACCACTCGATTCCGAAGTCTACCATACACCCACTGCACACAAGCACCGGAGGGATCGTCCGAGAGCCACCAACGACCTTAACGTCTTGGCATATAACCGCTTGTTTCAAGCGTGATAGATTCGAACGATCTGCGGTTCGCATGGTATGGATGTTTCTATACGCAGAGATTACCATGGGGCTGGGCTTTTCCTACCGCACAGCACTGGTATATCACCATCAAAACGATATCGTCGTTCTGGTATTAGAAATAATGCGTTCGAGTCCTGGCTAATCAAGCTATCTCTGGACGAGTCACCCATTCCCAAAAGCACTGTACGCTGTAATGCCATGCTCCACGAAGGGCCCGAGACCGGTGCTTGTGGGGTCCCCTCTACCACTACGCTTGGTTTAGTCTGCCAACTGCGGACCGGACCTGATCAACAGACAGTGCTGTGAGTTGATCACCATCCCGATGGTAATTTGACGTAGCTAGGTAGCGCTGAGGACTCCTTGGGTACGAATCGAAGCATACATCGCAAGTCTGCAAGTCTATGCTCCATGCAGACCGACAGAGATCATCCAGAGGGTCCACTAACGTGCTCAGTCAAGAAACGGGCACAATGCGACGTCGTGACGAGAACAAGACAAAGCATGGCCTGAGGTAGGTGACACGCAATGAGGAGTGCTCATCAGCAACGTGTATCCAGTATTTGAGACGATGGAAAAGTAGCGACAATACCCTATTGGACCTTAGCAATTAGCCACCAGTGGTGATCATACAAACGGGATTCTTGGCGTGTGGATTATCACAAAGAATTTACTCTACCGACAACATCGTCACATCTTTTCTTGCCCAGACATATACGCGTACTCTCGTGGGGTAGGATATGACTAGCTTCCATGCATGAGACTCGGACGCACATCCTGGATCATGATGTGACCATGGAAGAAGGATATACTTTCCCAACCGACGAGATGCATACAGGCTGCTGATCCAGTGGGAAAGACTGACAATCACCAGGGTGCGAAGCTCAACGCGACAGACGGTCTCGAGAGCTAGAGTAAGGGTGAGTGTGTTCAACAACCCGTACGGCCGACAGATAGCAAGCAAGCAGAACTCCAGGGTGGGTTAACACAGACGAGCGTGGTTTGTGAGGCAGTGCATGACGAATGCAGCAAGGTCGGGAGGACTGGAGTTGGGCAGAATACAGACAAAGTCACTGACCTATCCTTTGCGTCTGCTCCAGTGCTCATGTCACCTCACGACTTACCTCGCTACTCTCCAAAAGCTCCTCGCCTCGTCTCAACCATGCAGATACATAGTATATCTTTTTTGGTTCGTAGGAGGTCTCTCGCCACGGGTTCCCTAGCAAGCAACCACATCATACATGCCTCGTCTTCTCGTTTACTTAATGGCGATGACAGGTTATGGACAGGCACAATCGCTTCCAGACCCAAGAGAGCCAATACAGTGTCTCGTCTTGGTGAATTCTGTCGTATGCCTCGTAATCGTTCATACTCCGAGTAGCCACGCGCAGTCAACACTTCAGCACGTATGGGAGGTAGGACTGCTGCAGAGACGATGCGCAGTTTCACCGCTCGGTTCCAAAAGCGCTGAAAGTCAAGAAGTTCTCGTATAAGAGTAGGCAGGCAATGAGGAAAGAGCGGTCAGAGCCAAGGGCTTGGCCAGCTCTCTTAAGGGCGTAATTCCCACCATCTAGGACGTGAGGACTTCAAGTCGGGTTCGTTTGGTACTTCAAGATGTCGTCAAGACATACGAGTGTCTTTCAAATGGAGACACCCTGACATGAAGAGGGGTCGTCTTTGTAGACGTCCGCCGTGCGAGAGGCCATTTGAAGACGACCACAGCCAGTAAGAAGCTTGGCCCTTGACTTCCGGTCGAGGGACGGGACGTGGTAACACGTGTGTATCGGACAAAACAGTAGTTTATGGCAGATGAATTGATTCCAAGCATGGGTTAGCAAGGGACGGCAGAGAGCGCCATGTAGGATTCAGCAGTGGTTCGGCGAGGGACTTGATAGGAAGTTGGATGGTGGAGGTGGTGCAAGGCGGTTGCTGGGCAACGCAGCTGCGGCGTACCAAACAACAAAGACGAAGTGTGGTTGTTAAGTATAGTGGACGGGCAGGTGGTTTGGCGCCGGCGACTGTTGCATCTCTCGTTTTGTCTTGTTGTCTAGATTGACGTCTTGTATAGCTGAAGAGTGGCAGAGAACAGGAAGTACTTAGTCGCATTCCTCGTTGCAGTTGCAGAAGAATTCACGTTGCATCTCTCGGCACGCTACTCCAGACTGCCGACACTGGCGTGAACGAGGCGCGCAGCACTAGAGTCGTTCGTCGAGCAGCCTGACATTCTACAAGCAGACGCTGCTGTCCTGGTACATGGTCTCAAACACCGACATCTGACGCTCTGGTCATCCGCTCTTTCCTCGACAGGCTGCCGGCAGCCTACACCTGTGCCGACAACATGGACACTGGGCATCTGTCGCACCAAGTCACAACCATCATTGACCAGCTGCATGGCTTCTTTGACGAAATCGGCCTTCCCACACATGAACGAAACGAGAGAGAGTCAGAGCTGTTTGCTGCTCTGTCCGAAACACTAAACAACCAGCTCAACCTGGTCGCGAAGTGAGCTGCCTCATCGACCATGCGCATTCATAAACCCACCCAGTGCTGACGTGCGCTGCCAGAGNAAAAGCACGACCTTACAGACGAGGCCCGCCGCTTGATCAAGTCGATTCGCCAGATCGAGGCCGCCTTGGTCGACGACAAGCCCCACCGTGAGAGCGACCATCAGGACGACCACCTGAACATCACCCTCCCACTGCGCGACTGCATCACATCTCTCAAGGAGAAGCACAAGACTGTCTCGAGCATCCACCGTGAACGCTATGAACAGATCAAAAGTTGGTCCCACCACCTTCGCTGCCACTCTTCTGTTACTGACCTGCCCTGTAGAANNCTGGCCGAAGCCCTCGAATCCTATGCCTCTCACCTCGAACCTTCGTTTGTCACCATCAAACTCCCTCCTACCTCGCCCAACTCCAAGACCCCTGCATCCTTCGATGTCTCGCCCTCCTACGTCACCTCTCTGGACGATGCTTTCACCCGCGTCTACGAAGAATACAACAAGCGTCTAGTCACAGTACAAGCTCTGGCAGAAGAAATCATCATGCTCTGGGGTGAACTCGGCACTCCTCAAGCCCAGATCGACAGTGTTATCGTCAAGCACGCTCGCAATGCTCCTGAACAACTGGGCCTACACCTTGAGGATCTCAACCGCCTGAGGAGCAAGAAGGAAAAGCTGCTGGCCGAGAAGCGCAATCGCGAGATCAGAGTGGAAGAGCTCAAAGAGGCCATTGAGGCATTGTGGGACAAACTGGGAGTCGAAGAGAGCGAGCGCAAACCTTTCTTGGCCAGTAATAGAGGTTGTGGTCTGCGCGCCATTAACGAGTTCGAGGATGAGCTGGCTCGTCTGAACGAGCTGAAACGCCAAAACCTGCACCTGTTCGTCGAAGATGCGAGGTTCAAGTTACAGGAGCTTTGGGATGGTCTCTATTTCTCCGAGGAAGAGATGCTCGAATTTACGCCAGCCTTTTCAGGTGAGTTGAGCAGCAGCTCGATATGCTCAAGCAACTAATCACCAANNGCAGATGTCTACTCGGATGCCCTGCTCGAGGCTCACGAGGCCGAAATTGCCCGACTCGAAGCGCTTAGAGAGCAACGTGCGCCAACTCTCGCCATGATCGACAAGTACCGCTCGCTTGTTAAGGATCGCGATGATCTGGCTGCTTCTTCGCAGGACGCCTCTCGTCTCATGCTTCGTGGTCAAAAAGGCGAAAAGCGTGACCCAACTCGTCTCTTGCGAGAAGAAAAGATGCGCAAGCGCATTGCCAAAGACTTGCCCAAGGTTGAAAGTGATCTACGCCAGATTCTCGAAGAATGGGAAGAAGAGTATGGCCGTCCCTTCCTTGTCCATGGCGAACGCTACCTAGACGAGCTGGAGGCCACTTCGCAAAGGCCGGCCACTCAAGGTTCGGTTCGATCCAAGACTCCATCGATTCCTCCTCGATCAAAGACGCCGTCGTCGGTTCCACCTTCTACTGTCCGTCCCAAGTCTGCAGCTGCTGCCGCTCCGACTACCGCCATCAAGAATCAGACATTGCGTGGTCCTCCTCGATCCAAGACTCCCACCGCGTCACGCAATCCTTTGGCCTCGTCTGTCATGGGTCCTTCCTTGTCACATTCATCGTCTAACTCCTCGTTTGCAGCTTCGGTCGGTCCGGGTAGTCTCCGCAGTCCCTCCAAGATCCCTAGCCGTCAGCCCCTGAGCAACATGCTTCAAGCTGGCACTTCAACCGCACGTCGCCCTCNNCCCCCTGGTCCTCTGGGTCATTTTAGAACAGAGTCGGACAGTAGCACTCTTCGCAGCCGTATGGCCCCGCCACCGCGACCTATGCCCTTGTCACGCGACTTCTTCTCACCACCCGAGACCCCATGTCCAATCAACAACGCCGACATGTCGTTCGAACGTAGCGGCAGCATCATACGTCACATGAGCCCCGAAGATCCTTACAGTGACCGCAGCTCATTGCGATCCGTTCGCACCTTCCAGTCTACGGCTTCCTCACGCCCAGCATCGCAAGCCACGCACCATTACGTGGCAGCGGCACCACGACCCTCGCCACGCTTCGAGTACCCCGCTGCACCGCCAGCACCGGCCATGACAAGACAAACGTCGAACGCCTCGTCAGTTGAGACTAGCAGTTCGGCTGTCTCTGGTTCTGAGAATTGGGAGACATATACGGATGCTTCTGACGATGAGGAGCCCGATGCTCGAATGGCATATTATGCCAAAGTACGCACGACCAGGCGTGAATCGCCTGAGGACAGCTACGAAAGTACCGGTAAGGGCTTTGGCGCCAAAGTGCGAGCAATAGGTGCTTCAGACGACGGCACCGAGGCCGCATGGTCCGACGTGGGCGAGACGTTTTGATGAATCTTTTCCTTTACTTCTTCTTACGACCACTTTTTTCTTCTTCAGATTAGCGATGTCTGGATCGATTGGTTCGATTAGACCGCATCTGGACACATGATGTTCTTGTTGTCTGTTTCTTGTTCTTGTTCTTTTGGAAGGCAGCGCTGCTTCTTTTGATACTGCTCTTTTCTCTTGTCGTGAGCATTCTTCGCTTCTATGCTCTTTTTAGCCTTAGATGCTTTCTCCGTTGTCTTTGTAGTACTGAACGCTTTTTCTTTGCATCATTGTCACGATAATGACGATCGCAAAATACGAAATCTTATTCGATCACTCTCTCCAATTTTCAGATGTGTTCAAGAGATACAGAGCATTCTCGGGATTTACAGCAAGATACACTAGGAGTATCGTCTCTGTGGCCCTCTCTGAGGGTCATGCATGATTTGAGAACGATTGTGTACGTTGATAGCGCCGGGTCACATCATATAGATCAAGATCGTGCCGCATGCAAAGGATGATGTGTTGGTGCTCATTGTGACAATATCAATCTTGATAAACATGTTTGTTCTTCATTGAGCAAAGCTGAGGGGAGATGCTACATAGTGAGCTACACAGCTATACTGCAAGACGGATAATCGCTTGAGGTGCAACAATAGCAATGCGACCCGCTCGCATCGAACAGCCATATGCTAATGAACAGACGAATACGAAGCCTTCGCTGAGTGATCAATAATGGCTGACAGGATTGCGTAGTTGTCGTGAATTACAAAGCATCATCGAAGATCATCGAAGTTGTGATCGACGAGCAGCATCAGCTTCGGCCACTGACTCTTTTCCAACCCTTTGATGCGTTCCGTAGTGGCGGCATCTCTCTTAGTTTTCTCCTCGAAAGATACGTTCTGGTTCGTAGTAGGGAAGGGCACTTGTCTCGAAGGTGTGGAGGAATTGCTGACAGTAGAAGTTGCAGACAAAGCTCCACGTAGCTGAGATGGATGTACGGACGGCTTCAAGCCAAGGTGCAGCAGCGCCCGAGCAAAGCGTCGTTGATGGTCTTCAGTCAGGCTCATGGAGTTGCGATCGACCAATATGGAGCTTGCTGAACTTCCAAAGACACTGTCAGTACTACTACACATCGGATCGAGCTGTACCTCCCATTGTGCAGCTTGAGTCGGAAGAACGAGGTAGCATATGGTTGCTTTCTCGGGATCGGACGCTGCGATTTTGTAGCGCTTATCGGTTCTGTTCAGGTATTCAGTGGTCGACATGTCCAGTATATCATGCATGATAAAGACGTCCAGGCCGAAATATGCGCGCAAAATNCTGGAATATGGGTCAGATTTCGCCTTAGCCCGTGTCAATCATGTACCCACCTCGGTGTTTCCCTTGGAACTCATGTGCTCACGAACTTTAGAAGGCCAGATCATGTTGTTTTCGTCGCGAAGGTCCCAAATAACCTCGTTTTGGTGCTCTCGAACGACGGCCATCTCTTCATCGACGAGTTCTTGAACATCTACAGGTAGGTTGGAGTATCCGTTGGTAAGCAACTCTTCCAAAGGCCATTCCGGGTGCGCATCAGAGAGCCTAGTCAGAGCATCTTCGACTGCGACTTCGGATCCAGAAGGAAAGCCCACCTCGCCCATATGATCACTTGCACGACACGATCCCTCAAAGCAACAATACTTTCTGGCCCATCTTTGACCAAAGCATTTTTCTTGTTGACGGTACAGAGCAAGAAGCTCTTTCTCGATAAATTCGATGAGCTCTTTGGGAAGTCGGGTGATGAAAGCGTTCGGGCCTTTGCCAAACTGATTACAGAGACGCATGGCGCGAATGACTGGAACGGCCTTGCGGAACGCGTCGAGGTTGCAAAGAAGGTTCACTATCTTGACTGGGATGCCCCTGTGGCGGATATCAGCATAGCACTGGATCGAGACGTGGTAGAGTAAAGAGTACCAGACTATGGCAGCGGTGGTATCCCCTATAGTGGAAAGCATGAGGACGGGATCTGGCGTATTGTCTTCAGTGAAGGGTTGGCGATGCGCGAACTGCGAAGAGCAGGATGTATGTTTTGGTGAGAGATGTGATAGAAGTTGATGGAAGTGAAGGTGCGAGGATGAAAGCGCTTCGTTTGTTGTGATTGAGAGAAGAGGTAGGAAGCAGTGAGGAAGCTGCGAGCAAATACAGACGAGCGCGGCTGCCTTGGATTCACTTTGTCTGAATTCAGCAAAACGAAGTCTTCGTTTCTTCTGTAAACTCATGTGAGAGCAATTGAGACCTGCATTGTCTTGCTCCGTCTCTATGAAATCGCCAATCTGCTTTGAATTGTTTCAAAGAGACACACAACACCTTCAAGAAGAGATAGTATCCATTCTGAACTCTTAGCACTCTCCATGGATATGTCTCTCAAGTGGACACGATTGTGCATTTTGACAGCTTACAGTAGGGTGCTATGCTGTCGTGGGAGGCGCGATCAGATACAAATAATGTATGCCTGGCACAACATGACATACCCAGTTGCAGCTCTCTTTGGACAAGACTCTAATTGGGAAAGTCATGTGCATTGTGATGGACAACCTGGAGCACTCTACGTTAAAGGAAGTTGAGTCCCTCACGCAGGTGCGTTGCCTGCCTGGGCGAAGTGCTCTGCATCTACCTCTATCTTGATCTGTCCTCTGTATTCTTTGCTGGTTCCCCAGCTTCCTGCTCCACTAGACGTCCAGCCATGTGCTCCTACAGATATGCACGAAACACCTCCGGTGCCAGAGCTGTGCGTTCCCATGGGGTCAGATCGGCATGATTCTGAGTTTCGCAATTTGCGAAACCTCTGTTCGAGAACGTTGTGTTAAGGGTAGAATTTTCTGTGGTTCGAAACTTGGGTGGGAAAAGAGATGGTCAAATTGTTTTCTCCAACGTCTGGGTGTGCCGTCGGTATGATTGCGGCGGGTGCCTGCATGGTTTGTTGACACTTTGGCGGATGCCGTGAAACGTAGGCTAGGCTCGTACAAATATGAAGCGCATGTCAACCAGATTGTTGCTGGGACCGCTCAGACTTTGTGTTCTGGCGTTTCGTTTGCGACCATCACGAAGGACTGTTTAGTATCTATGCGGAGGATAGGTTCACAGTATCACATGTCAAACTTGACGAGAGAGCCGGAGGATAATAGTCGAACTCGTGAGGCAAATGAAAGCGATCGGAGCGAGAGGCGCTAGGATCGGCGCAAAAGCGTCCCGGATGCCGGATGGTTGACATGTTGACCCCTGAGGGTTTTGTTTCCCATAATCAAAGAGCTGTTGGTTGCTAACGCCCTGACCATCGCTTTGGCGAGCAGTATTTATCATTGATACTCGGCGCACCTCGCAATCTTGAACTTTTGGCCTCCTCTGACATCCGTCGATACATCCATTTCCTACGACACGTCACGACAACTCGATCGCCAGGCACAGCACGCGCAAGAGGCGTCAGATTGGCTTTGTGACAAACAACGTCTGCGATAGGTTTCGACTGTTGGTCGGACGAATATCGTGGCTTTGACCGGAACAGGTACGTCAGTGTTTGCGATAGGCAGAGTTCCTGTTCGATTCTGCATGACCGCTGCATTTCGGCAACGAGGCAGACAAGCACATTGGGCACGGCAGAGCGATCCTAAGGCACATCACGATTTGGTGGTCGGCTGGCAGCAAAACAAATTGCAAAAAGGCTTCACGATGGCTTCTCCGCCGCCTTCCGACTGCCCTGCCTTGGCGCGCAATGAGGTCGTTCCGTCATGGCCGTTCCCCTTTAATCAGCCATGACAAGCCCCCGATTTATCGTCTGCCCAACCTTCGAATTGTCGCTTCTGCTTGTCGTTTTGTCGTGCCTCGCTCGCCCTGCTTGCTCGCACCTCTGCCTGTTTCTACCGCTCATAATTCTAATCCCTAATTGTGCAGAAGCACGCTTCCTCGAGCCATGCCGATACGCACCATTAATCCCTTTGTCGCGAACTCCTNNCCTCCCCCCTCGGTCGATGTCTTGAACGAAAAGGCCTCTCTCCAATCCTACAAGTCGCCTGCCACCACAAAGTCCAACAACCGCATCGCCAACTTCTTCTCGTCGCCCAAGTCCTCCTCTCTGCACCCGAATCCTCAGCAGGCCACTCGCCGCCCTCCTTCACCTCAAGTCAACCGTGCCACTTTGTCGCTGCCCACAATCAACCTCACAACCGCTACTGGCGAGAAGAGCAAGATCGAGGAGAGGCCAATGACCCTTTTCCAGCNNCCCCCTTCACCTGAAGAGGCTCGCCGCATTGCAAAGGCACACGCCGCTTTTGGCCCAATTGGCTCCCAAGAGCACCGTTACTCGAGTCGTCACGATGGACAAGCCTTCCCCGAGCCCATTGAGGATACTCCTCCCTACTACTTCCTCCTGACCACCTACATCAGTTACCTCGTTCTTATCATTTTCGGCCACGTGCGCGATTTCTTCGGCAAGCGCTTCAAGCAGGAGCAGTACAAGCACCTGTCGGCACGAGACGGATATGCACCGCTCAATAGCGATTTCGATAACTTCTACATCCGCAGACTGCAGCTGCGCATCAACGACTGCTTCAGACGCCCCATTACTGGAGTGCCCGGTAGATTCATCACTCTGCTCGACCGCAAGTCTGATGACTTCAACC
The DNA here is from genome assembly GCA_903819665.1 of Aureobasidium mustum. Lineage (NCBI taxonomy): Eukaryota > Fungi > Ascomycota > Dothideomycetes > Dothideales > Saccotheciaceae > Aureobasidium > Aureobasidium musti. The sequence continues at coordinate 1,295,513 of CAIJEO010000008.1, read as the reverse complement.
TGAGTTTCAAGATGACGGGCACTACCACCGAAACCCTCAACATGAGTTCCTACAACTACCTCGGTTTCGCCCAGTCTGAGGGCGAGTGCGCAGACGCTGTAGAAGTTGCTACCAAGAAGTACGGTGTCAGCTTTGCCAGTCCCAGAGGCGATGCTGGCACTTCTGAGCTCCATGTCGAAGTCGAGAACCTGGTCGCCAAGTTTGTCGGAAAGGAATCAGCAATGATCTTCTCCATGGGTTTCGGTACCAACGCTACTACTTTCCCTGCTCTCGTCGGAAAGGGTTGTCTTATCATCTCCGACGAGCTCAATCACTCCTCTATCCGCTTCGGTGCTAGACTCTCAGGCGCTGTCATCGAAATGTTCAAGCACAACAACATCAACGACTTGGAGCGTGTTCTCCGCGAGAGAATTTCTCAAGGTCAGCCTCGCACTCATCGTCCCTGGAAGAAGATCCTCGTCGCTGTTGAGGGTCTCTACTCTATGGAAGGTACCATGTGCAACCTCCCTGAAATCATCGCTCTCAAGAGAAAGTACAAGTTCAACTTGTTTGTTGATGAGGCTCACTCCATTGGTGCTCTCGGTGCGCAAGGTAGAGGTATTTGTGACTACTTTGGTGTTGATCCTGCTGAAGTCGACATCCTCATGGGTACTTTCACAAAGTCGTTTGGCGCAAACGGTGGCTACGTTGCTGGTGACAAGGCTCTTATTGACAAGCTGCGTGTGACCAACGCCGGAACTCTCTTCGGTGAAGCTCCCTCTCCTCCGGTTCTGGTTCAAATCTCCTCAGCTCTTCGTTTGATCATTGGTGAGATTGCTCCTGGACAAGGTTTAGAGCGTCTCGAGAGATTGGCTTTCAACTCAAGATATCTCCGCCTCGGACTCAAGCGTCTCGGTTTCATCATCTACGGCCACGACGATTCCCCTATCATTCCTCTGCTCCTGTACAACCCCGCCAAGATTCCCGCCTTCTCGCACGAAATGCTCAAGCGCAAGATCGCTGTCGTCGTCGTTGGATACCCTGCTACACCACTCATCTCTTCCCGCGCCAGATTCTGTGTTTCTGCTGCTCACACCAAGGATGATCTGGATCGTCTGCTCGCAGCTTGCGACCAGGCTGGTGACATCCTGCAACTCAAGTTCAGCAGCGGTATCGCTGGCGGCAGAGAACCAATTCCAGATGGCTTGATGAACGTGGAGGAGATGGAGCACCGTGAAGACCTCGCAAAGGGCAAGACCCCCACATACCAACCACCTCGCTGGAAGCTTGAGGACATCATTAAGCGTGGTGTTCAGGACGTCAAAGCTCCTCTGTTCTAAGCGTTGTACGACTTCTCACGGGTCTCTATTTCGGCTCTTCTCTTTATCTTTCGGGGTTTTATCTGGAATCTCTATTCCTTCTGGCGTAACAAGGTGTTTGCGGAACAGCCATGACCGACGATCTGGGACTTGGGGGAATTTTTTGTCTTGGGTTTCGCTTTTCCGATTCTTCCTCTTAGCAGCGCTTACATATTGCATCAGCGCATTGCTTCTTCTTTTTGATTCTTCACAAGGCATTGCCTAAGCCTCTTTCAAGATTTTATAATCCCTAGAACTTTTTTTTGTAGTATACCACTGGCGATGTGCCAGCAACGACCGAGGCTATTAGGCCTGTGTCTACCGCAGCTAATTGCTGTCAATTCAAAAATCCTCAAACATCTCTTTGTTCATCTTCTCTCCTTGCTCTTGCTGTGTCGTGTGATAGCATTTGACTCTAGAGAACAGTCGACGCAATGTAAGGTCCCTCCTTCCTATGTACTGAAAGCTGCATCTTCCACTGTACTCCGAATATAGCTTTAGGCAACATGTAGACTGTAAAAAAGCATAGTCGTTTAGGAAGTAGAGGCGTGTCCACAGAGAGTCGACAACTTGTTGCTTCTCAGTGTATACTCTCTTGTTTCCTATTACTATTGTGCATTTCTATAGCTATACACGTTACATACTTTAGTACATGGGGAGGCTTGAAAGGCATAGAAGACGTCGCTTGGGTCCGTCACGCACATCTACCAGTCTGCCGGCTCTCCAACCTCGGGTCTCCCAAATGTTCAGCCATCACGATACACAGTGTTCTTGATACGAGGGTGCTGTCCATTGGAGCTTGTAGTCAAGCGTGTGCCTCGGTCTAAGACCCATCCTTACTCTTCTCGCACATTAGCATAAAGCATGTACACTGTTGAAAGACACGATTCTGTTCGGAAGCAGATAAACATAGCCAGAGAGAAGCCTCGGCCCGAGATCCGAATCTCAGACTTTACGCTCCTTCCATGTATCATGACTAGTCTATACATAACCAAATCACATTTTGACAGCCACTATCTGCCTGTCAACTCAGTATTCGGCTTGATTCTCCTGCGCTTCTTTCGCATAATCCACCTGTCAATTTGATCAGGCTTGCAGACGGCTTCTCCAATCACTGTCAACAAACCTAAACACATGGCACAACAACATGTCTGGAAAGTGGTCGGGCTCTGGAAACCGACTGTGTCCTCTTGCCCTACANTCTCACGGGCTTTTTCCTCATCTCATCCGGTCAACAGCCGAACCATCGACCCGGTAAAAGAAAGAATCAGAATCGAAAAGTACAATGAATACTGCAAAGAAAAACGCCGCACCGATCCAGAGTGGCTGCTCAGAAGGCAAGAAATCCAGAAGAGATTCGACCTAAAGTACCTGGCAAGCTTGACTCCCGAACAATGGGAGGCACGGTTCCAACGCGGCCGCGAGCTTAGACNNAAAAAAAAGAATGCCGAGGATCCTAGAAATCGACTCGTGGAGTGGGTCAAGACCGTTGTAAGGAGATATGGATGGGTGCGTGACCATCTACCCTGGAAAACTCACACGCCCATCTTTTATGAAGAACAGGTTCGGCATACTTGCAGTAGCTGCCTGGTTCCAAAGTATGGAGGTGCTTACAAGTTGTGGTGGGCTAGCCACGATGGCGAGCATTATTTGTGCTCCTCGTGCTATTTCAAAGGAACGGACATCATGCCCAAGGGCTATGAAGATGTTTCAACCATCAGAGAATTGAGGAAGCGTATGAAAGAGTTGGGTCATTGATCGAGGTCAATACTAAAGGTCGTAGAGCAGAGATTCAACTGCCTGCCAATGATATCCACTTGCATGGAGTTTCGTGGATGCCAATCATGAACTTTGAAGCAGAGCGTCTGAAAACACACCTATCGACTGCACTACCGACTTTGCTTGTTCAAGCCATAAGGTATCGGGTAAGGGAGAGAAGGATTCGAAGAGAACAACGATTTGGCGATTGGTTAGACGATCATATCGTCTCTATCTGGATGCAATATGAGGACATTGAGTTTCAGCAATCTGGAATGGCTGGTGCCTCCAACGTACCACCATACACAGCAACACACTTTGTTAGATGAATTGTCGCAACCCATGGTTATCTTCTAGGCAACTCCATCGAGAGTTGTAATGCTGGCTTTCAGTGAATCCGCCTCGTTTCGGAAAAGCACTCTGCATCTTGATAGGCGAACGCGGTCCAGAAAGGTAGTACGAGAGCGGTCCTGCCTTCATAGTTGAATGAGCCTTGACTTGATACTGGCCTGATCTGACCTGCCTCCTACAAAGATCTATAGCTGAGTCTAAGCTATCAAAATGCACAATAACCTCAAAACCGAATGCAAGTCCACAAAGAGCTGTCAAGACCGTGTCACTTGATGAACACAGTCTTGCTCTTCAAGACTTCTGTGCCTCTGCAGTTGTGTACTATGATAGGCTCATGCCAGGAAAGCAAAAGTTGATACTCGTAACGCTCTTCAAACCACTATTGTGTTAGACAAAAACAAAAAGTGGAGTAGCTGGGAATCGAACCCAGAACCTTCTCCAACTCAGTAATGCTCGAAGAGCAATGCTAAGAAGATGTCATACCACTAGACCACAACCCCATTTGTTGAAGCATTTTTGCGCAGCAAAATACATATCACTACAATTATCACAGGAGTGCTTGCAAGCAATGTACCACGACTTGTTCTCGAGATCTGCGAGCATCGAGCAGCCACAAACTTCCAAACACACAACCATGCCACGAGGGTCCGAATACAGCGACGAAAAGCGCGCCGCCGCGCTAATCATGTACCTCATCCACAAAGCCTCCCACAGCGACGTGGAAGCAAAAACCGGCGTCTCCAAAAGCGCAATACGCCAACTCTCATCACGCGCCCACAAAGCCGGTGTGGACAGGACGAGCATAGAAGAATTGATTGTCTTTGCACGCACGAAACCTAGGAAGGGAAGGCCAAGGAGAGATGCTACGAAAACAGACAAGGCGGCAGAGTCAGAGACGCGGCAGGAAGGAGGAATGACGAAGGTGCTTGAATGCGATACAGCAGCGGCCAACGCGGAACCGCGAGACTCAGCGATACGTGCGACTGCTGCGCCGGATCCGAAGATGGCTGGTGGCGAGGACTTGCTGGAGATGATCAAGAGTTGGGAACAACGCAAGGCACAGGCCTTCGATGCGGCTCATACGGCAACTGCTAAAGAGCAAGCGTGACAGAGAGAGTGGAAGTATGAGCCTCGTTTTCATTCCTGACACTCTATGCTACTTGGGTAGAATGTCTATGGAGCACCAAAAGCTTCACAAGTCCCAGCAGCTCTGTGTTGGGGGCAGGGTGACGCCGACAACAGTTGCTGTCAAGGTCGTCGACGATATCACGACATCACGAAGTATGATTTAACTACAAATGTATACCTATCAGATGTGTTAGATATTGCACCATCTGGTACTAGGCTCTTGTATCGATCATTGGTCTAGACGTCAATGTATCTCTCATATATACTTTTGAGTATGCATCACATGAAACTCCATCAACCAACGCACTATAACGAGTGTCTTTAGTGCTGGTGACATTAACATCAGACAGTGACGAGTCTATGTCTGTTTTCATTCTATGTGCCCTCGCCACACAAAGATCATCACATAATCCCAGTTTTTAATCGAAAACAGTCCTGTTGGAATTCTACGAAGTAAAGAAACTAAGTTTTTAGATTTAGACAGGGTGACCGACTTTGTTTGGTCACTCTCCAATGATAATCAGACCGTGTACCCAGACAACAAGTTTGGACAAAGTGACAGTTAATCTTTCGAAGTATTGGATTTGAAATTGCCATTACATGTCATTAACAGGAGATCTATATTCGAAGCGAAATGCAGATTTTATATCCTCTCACCCCTCAAGGATGGGTCTAGCCTCCTCGCTCTTCCACCAACTGACGCCCTCCTTGCCAGGGTACTCGAACTGATCCATACTCTCAGGCTTCATCTCCACACTGTATCCGGCCTCGGTAGGAGTAGTGTAGTAGCCATCCTTGATTACACTAGGGTGGAAGAAGTGCTCGTGCAAGTGGTCAACGTACTCGAGCACACTGAGNCTACCACTAACAACAACATAATCGATGGTGCTCAAGTGCTGAGTGTACTCGGGAAGACCAACACCACCAGAGTGAGGGACAATCGGCACGCCGAACTTCTTTGCGATGAGGAGGACAGCAAGAACCTCGTTCACACCTCCCATACGGCAAGCATCGATCTGGCAGACATCGATGGCACCTTGTTGTAGAAGCTGCTTGAAGATGACACGGTTCTGGCACATCTCACCAGTAGCGACACCAATGTTGTAGGGCTTGAGGGCTTCGCGAATGGCCTTGTGGCCAAAGACATCGTCAGGGCTGGTGGGCTCCTCGATGAACCAGGGCTTGAACTCGGCGAGTTGCTTCATGTACTCGATGGCCTCTGGGACTGACCAGACCTGGTTAGCATCGACCATGAGGAAGTTGCCTCTGTCGTAACCAATGACCTCTCTGGCGATGCTCAATCTCTCCTTGTCTTCGGCGACGCTGGTGCCGACCTTGAGCTTGAAGTGCTTGTACCCAGCGTTGAGGGTCTCCTGCAGCAGACCCTTCATCTTGTCCNNCTTGCCGTAACCCAACCAACCAGCACTGGTAGTGTAGGCAGGCACCGCTCTGTTGGCCTCAGCATGCTTGATACGCTCAGCCTTGCCAGGCTCCTCCTTCTTCAGCATCTCGATAGCCTCCTCTTTGGTGATGGCATCAGTGATGTATCTGAAGTCAATACACGAGACGAATTCTTCGGGAGACATCTCAGCAACAATTCTCCAGACAGGCTTGTTCAGTGTTTTTGCCCACAAGTCCCAGATGGCGTTGACGACGGCACCAAGAGCAAGGTGGATGACACCCTTCTCAGGACCAATCCATCTCAGCTGACTGTCTGAGACGAGATATCTCCAGGTCTGGCCCCAGTTGGAGACGAGGTCCTCGAGCTTCTTTCCCTCAACACGGGCGGAGAGAAGAGAGATAGCCTGGCAAACGATCTCGTTGCCACGGCCAATTGTGAAAGTCNNTGGCAAAGGTCAGGATCCATGTGTGGGGAGGGCAACGTGGGGAGGTGCGGTATCACTTACCATGCCGTGGCCAGAGAATTCAGAGTCGGTGTGTAGGATGCAGTATGCAGCCGAATAGTCACCAGCAGCATTCATAGCATCGGAGCCAGTCTTGTCGAGAGACGTCTACCGTGACCGGGTCAATTGCTGCCGAGTGGAGAGAGTACAAACAAGTTTACTCACAGGGAACCTGACATCCCTCGTCGTAGCCTTGGTGATGGTAACCATGATGTATGTTTTGGAGAATACAGAAAGATGGTAGCAAAATAGGAAGAAGAGTCAAAGGAGAGCACACGATGCCCCAACAGTGGGAAATGGGACAGGTTATGTCTGACGAGCAACCTCTCAAGGAGCGTCAGAGCGCCCCCACTAGNNTGGGGTACGGTCCGGGGCTCCAACGAGCGGGTTTGTATGANNACCTTGCCGCTATTGGTGCATAATTTAGGCTGGAGTTCTTCCGAGAGCTTTCAGTCGCCGAGAAGACACGCGTGCCCCAAAGATTCTCCCGAAACAGAATCAGACCTTGAAGAAAGCATTGCGACCAAGAGACATGGTTCGTAATTGCTATTACCCGAGTGCATTATTGTGGTGAAGTCAATCTGCTTCGCACCGGCTTCTGGANATGAGGCTGGCAAACTTTACAAGAACAAAATGGCCATCACCACCAACTGCCAAGGTCAAAAGATAGGCGGAAGGNGACGAATGCAGCGATGACCGCGAAGAAGGTTCATCTGAAAGGGGCTGTTCCGATGGCAGTCGAAGCAATCTCACAAGTCTTGTCGATTCCGTGAAGCGCGTCTCTGCCAGTGCATTGGCTCTGCTATAGCGTTCTTACCTCCTCGTGTGCAAAGTATGTAACGTGCGTCGCTATAAAAATGCACAGTCCTGTTCAGAAACGAAGATTGGCCAAAGAGAGCTGCTGAGAGATCACTTCTCAGCAGGCACTATCCTCTTCCTTATAGTGTTGTGCATTTTTATAAATACGCGCGTTACATCCTTTACACACGGAGAGGTAGCAAAGGACAATCGTAAAAATCTCCGGGTATGTAACTGAGGTGTGAAAGCACCGGTCGGCTTCTGTGATGTTTCGCAGAGGGCGTGTTTCAGAAATTGGCAAGAGCGTCAGAGCTGAAATTGTGGGGAAGGGACTTGATCTTGTTCGCGTGGCTTCAAGGAGAAGCAGCAGCAGCAGAGCAGCAGCCAACGACTCGAGCGGCCTCGAGGATCTCAAGTCGACTCTACTTCATGGCCAACATGACAGGGCGCATCTCATTGCTGGTACAGCTGTGTTTCGTCTTCTTCACTGCGTTGGCGAGAGCAGCAACGCAGGAGCCCCTCGTCGATGAGAAGCCCATCTATCGCGCAGGGGATGCCATCCCCGTGACGTGTCGTACGTCTGTTGATTAATTGCAATATGTTTTCTTACTAACGTTTCCCAAGNTCAACAGGACGTCCGATACTGGTGAACATGTAAGCAATACAGCATGGTGACAATGATACTCCCTACTGACATAGCGTGACAGGNTCACAGATGCCTCAGGGCAGCTTCAATATGTGCCCTTCCCAGTGTGCAACGAGACTGGACGCCCGCTAGAGATCTACTTTGGTGTCGAGAAGGACATCAATTGCACCATCGACTTCATCTCGGACCCCATGTTCCACCTCCTCGAATTCTACGTCCATAACGATGCTCCCATGACCTGTCGCATTCCAACTCGTCCCTTCTCTGCATCTTACAAGGCTCCGAAAGAAGACCCCTCGATCGAGGGCCAAGGCAGTCTCGACGATGAATACATCCCCCTGATCATTGCCTTGACAGGCACACTTCAGCTCTCGCATCTACACGTCTCGTCTCACCTCAACATGTTGCTACATGCTGCTCCCAAATCCGTGTCGCCTGGTGTCATTGACGCCGCTACCGCATACTCTATATCCACTCGGCCGCCGACTCGCATCGTCATCGGTGACGCTCTGCCCTTCACCTTCTCCATTCGCTGGTACTCTGGCCAGCAATTACCTTCTGGCTGGTCTGGTGTCGGCGGCCACATCTACGCCAGTACTCTGATATACTGTATCTTGAGCGCCGGCGCCGCAGCTGCCATCTGCATCGTCTACTTCNCGAGAAGACTTAGGAACCACGGANAAGATAGGATGACTGGTGGCATGGAAGGCGGTAGACTGGGTGGATACGGATATGCCGTAGGCACTAGCAGCTATGCGTTGGGTTCTGCTGGAGGCAAGAGGGACTAAAAGTCTACAAATATTTTGAACATCTGTTCTACGATTGTATACAAAGTTCACAGGGTACAAACATGACACCGACCCAAACACACCTACACCAACCTGATCGCTTTGGCATCGAGTCTGTTCTCTCCATTAGGAGAGAGAAACTCGTGAAAAGGCACCCTGTGCCAAAAATATCACTTCCCCCCTCACAACGACAGGGTTGTCGTAGAACTATCAAAAGGGACAGTTAATTTCATACCGGAGCTGTGTCCAGTGAGAGTCGACAAGACCTTAGCTCTGGCGGATGCAGCTGTGTTCAAGGAAGTTCTTGTGTGTTTACATCTGGTGTTTCGCAAATCGCAGCACATGGCGAAAGGCGATCGCGACCAGACGAACAAGAATGTTGAAAGCATCAAAATTTTTTGATCATTGAGAGCATGTAATGCAAAAAGTCGACCTTGTAATCTAAAAGCCATCCTTGTACGAAGAGAAGAAGAGTAATCTCGTCATGTCCCATCCCTTGTTTACCTTCCCGACCACCCTGTATCCCAACCCACCCCCCAATCATAAAAGTCTTCCCCAAACAAGAATTGAAAGTGTCTGTTATGTTTTCTTCTCTTTCGTGCTTTTTCATTTTCTGAGAGTCGTTTGTGGTGGTAAATCCTGTCCCAGCAGAATTGTTTGTTTTCTATTTTCTCGTATTTGTGAATGTGAAGTGTTGTGTTTTTCTCGTAGTTCGAACATCAGGAGGTAGAGGGACCCTTGTTGATGCCCTCGCCGCAGAGTTCGACGTGAGCGTTGAAGTTGCTCCAGCTCTGTATGGATGAATCGTCAGTAAAAGCGTTGAAAGGACATAGGCAGATCACTTACGCAGGAAGCTGTAATGGGCATGCTACCCCGTGAGTACTGAACAACCTTGTTGTTTCTGTTGATGCTGACCTCGGGAGTAGTCCCACTGCTACCCAGGTCCTCAGGGAAAGGCACCATAGAAAGAGCAGGACCAGAAGAGTCGGCCTCAAACTCCCAGTACTGGTTAGCACCCACACTGATAGAAACAGTGGCCTTGCTCTTGACCAGAGCCCATGCAAACACTGCATCAATAGGATAGTTCTGGTTCTTGATCTTGCTGTTGGAACCACCGAGACATGCAGCGGCCTTGGGGTGCACACGGTACCAGTAGACGACTTGATCCATGGTGATGGTAGGGGCCACGCCGTTCTTCCACCAGTTGAGGTAGTACTTGGCCATAACACGCCAAGGAGCGTGATTCATACCCTCGACATAGTTCTCCATGCCATTGCTGTAAGTGACATAGTCGGTGGCGCTCTGATTGGTAATGCTGGGAAGATCGCGCAGGTAGTGAGATTCACAAAAGTCGTTCCAGGTAAGCACTTCGATGATGTCGGGAGAGAACTCGTTGTTGGCGATGGTGTGCAGACGCTGGGCGAAGAGGGTGTCCGAGTAGGCAACCCAAGAGTCTGAAGCGATACCGTTGTTGAGATCCTTATATTGCCAGGGAGAGACAGCCATGATGTAAGGTCCAGTCTTTCCATTCTTGGTAAGCGCAGCCTTGAATGCTTCGTCGGCGGTGCAAGTCATGTTGGCATCCATGAGAGGCCATGCTTGCCCNTTGATAGTTGTTAGTCAAAGTTGACAGACAGACATGTGGAAGTACTCACAGTTGAAGTACCCATCGATAGAAGGGTAGTCGCTGACCATCTTGGCGGCAGACTTCTCAGCATTGGTCTGAGCAGCTTGTGCGTACGAGACAAGAGCAGGAGCCAGGGTGATAGGGTTACCTGCGCCCTTGCAAGAGTTCTTGAGATCCTGGAAGAATTGGTTTCCATACGCGTCGTTGTTGTCGCCAGCATAGGTCGAGACAAGAATGTTGGTGTTCCAGCGCATTGTGGCAGAGCTACCAGCATGCTTGGTGATCATGTCAGTCATGAAGGTCGTGTTCCAGAAAGTGTTGCAGGTGGTGTAGCTCATGTCGAAGGAGAACATGAGCTTGAAGCCGGTGTTCTCAGCAGCTTCAAAGGCATCATCGATGCGACTGATCTGCCACTTGCGGCTGGGCGAGCTGCAGTCAGGAGGGATCCAGTTGAGAGAGAAACCGTCGATGCCGGCCTGCTGAGCAGCCTTCATGTCAGCCGTCCACTGTCCCACAGTGTAGGCATAAGAATTGTCGAGCATGAAATGCGCAACAACAGACTTTGCGGTGACAAGGTGAAGGTTGATGGCAGCAAGTGCCAAAGCGGTCCAGAACATGGAAAACATCTCGAATGGTTGAGCGCTGGAATGCGATAAAAGAAAAGTGTTTGTTTTGAATGGCGCAAGCGCTCGAATAGTCGAATTGTGAAGAGAGTGAAGCAAAGGAGTGGCACACTACTATCAAAGCAGTGCAAGGATATGTCAAAGGAGCGACTGAATGAACGGAAAGGCGAGAACGCCAAAAGAAAAGCGGTATAACACAAGACTGACCAAGAGAACAGAGATGCAAGAGCGAGGGCAGGGATGCACACCTACAAGGTCTATATACCAAGTCTACGAATGATTCAAGGAGGCGGCCACACTTCGTCTGCACACGTGAAAATGCCATGCTCCCAAGTTTGATTGCGCTGCCGTTGCTTGCAAACTGGTTGGTCCGGAAGGGAGAGAGGGATGGATACTCCAGAACTGGTGCAGCAGACAGTGATCGGGAGGGCCCGCAACTGTTGTATCAGATATAGAAGGCTGCATGAGATGCAGAAGCGTTTCAGGAGCCGCGAAGCTGTTTGCCATTGCCGTGCTTCCAGAACACATCGAATTACAGCTATACCGGCTCGTGGACGTCAAGATGGCCTCATATGTCATAGAACGAAGATTTCGTTTGATGAATCAGGTCAAGGGCAGATGAGGCTTGCCTCAGAGAAGTACATTCAAGCCATGATCGTTGGCTCTCTCTGGACATGTCTCTGGCCGAAAGATAATCGTGCATTTTCATAGGCACATTCTGACACACATCTGCATGTGGAGAAGAAGCACCCAGCGCTTAGGCACACCTGCCCGCCTGATGCCCATCCTACTAGGGCAGCGCCCTTCGGACACCGGACATCCGTCTATAAGGAAATTAACCTGAAGACCCACAGAAGTGTTTTGTATGGCGTTGGTGATAAGAGTGTGCGACATTTGGTGCATGCCGTGCCGAGAGCGCATACAGCCTACAAAATCTCCGAGTCTATGGTCATAGCACACGTCGCTCGTTGGCGCTGCGAAAGGGGTCTCGTGAAGCATACTCGACTTACGAGTAGCACGTCAAGGTTTTGCAAGACTGCTGTCAATCGCCAAGCTCTGAGCGCAAACAACCATCACCCGCACCTCCCGCAGAGTGCATCACATCTGCTACCAAACGTACGTCAACACAGTTGTTGTTTCCAAATGCACCTCATTTTCGACATTCCGTTCTAAGTCCAGCCCTAGAAACACTTCGACTCCTGACCATGCGGGTTCATGACCTAGGAGCTGACTCGATTCTCAAGACGATCATCAACAAGTCATCTTGGGTGACTTAGATGCAATCAGCAACGGCAAACACATGTGCTGCCCAGTAGTACAACCTGTGCTACATACAGCTTATGCCCTAAAGACAGGGATGTCGACTCCCTGCTTATCGAGAGAATAGATCAAGGAGAACCCGGTAGCCATAATCAATTTGGCTTTGAATGGTATGCTCTACGATTGCGCAACCTTCTTCAGCCTACCAGCTTTCCCCCTTGGTTGCAAGACGAACTCAGAGAGGCCTGACCGGGGCGGTTGAAGAGAAAGAAATTAGCCCGACTCCTGCATGGAGATCCACCGAGTCTAGCGGGACGTCGTTCTCAGAAGCTCTGCTCTGTCGCCAGTTGTTTATCAAGTTGTGCTGCTTGTGTATGAAGGGGACAAGTTATGTTATGCAAGTCTTATGCTGTCTGCCGAAAGCAGGAACGGGTCGCGGATCGGAAGGAGAAAACGAGATAAAGACTGACGACGATCGGCACTAAGGCCTGTGCGGATGCGGGGAATTCGATTGGTCAGTGGCGATAAGTGCCCTTGATGATGATGATTGCTTCTCCTTGTTCCCTGCCCCTCACCGTCCTTCATCCACCTCACCTTCGCTCACTGTCTGTTTCGAGTTCTTCTAGATCATCGGCGCACTTTCATCATGGCCATCTCGCACGATCCCATCACAGCAGCACCTACCGGCATCGACGTCGAGGCATGGACGGTCGAACAGGCAGCCGAGGCGCTACAGGCAACGACCATTTCGACGCCGACCCCTCCTAGACCCCGCGCCAACGTCACCATCGAGATTCCGCTGGACGAAGATGCTCTGGCCGCCGCGAATGCTATGGCTACCGCTAAGCCACCATCAAAGCAAGAAGTTCACACCGTCTACAAGAGGCGAGAGCCCGTCCGCCGCGATAGTCTAAAGCGTCGCGAAGCCTTGCTCAAGGGCAAAGAGGGAAGCCGTCGCAGACAGAGATGGGAGAACGACCGCTTGCTCAACAACCCCTACGCTCAACCTCCTCTTCCTAGCGATTGGGAGGTCCATCCTACGTACCCCATTCACAGCGTCCCATACTTCCTGGCACCGCTTTGGGATGCCGAGTACAAGGCCAAGGCACAGGCTAAGGTGAATACTCGTCGTGCAAACAATGTTGGCGACACTCGCGCACACGGATCCAAGGNNGAAGAGCAGGCTGCGGCTCGAGTCCCGCGTGAACTCCGCGAGAAGCTCAAGAAGAGCCGCGGCGCGAAGAACATGCTCCAAGATCTTGAAGACGAGGTCAGAAGCTTCGTACAACAATGGTCTGCCAATGAGCGCCAGTTGGCCGAGGACGGCCTGGTCGATGGTGATAGTGAGGACGAGGAAATCGTTTTCGTTGGCCGTAATGGTGCAATGAGCGATGACCGTAAGCGCTCAAAGAGCGTTGTCAGCGACGACAGCAGTACGAGCATCAGCAGTGATGATCTAGCAAAGGAGCGTATGATCCTTGAGAGTCTCGTTGATGATCGTAGTGCTGCATTCGGGTATGTATATGCTTTGGCTCTCAGTAGCAGTAGCCGTTTGCTGACATTTGTTAGACGCTGGCTTGTACATTCTATCGCGACATATTATGGTCTAGAGACGTGGTCAGTTACCAAGGGCAGCCCGGCTCGACGCGAGGCCTACATAGGTCTTAAGCACAAGGCTGCCCCAGCGTTCACTGAACTACCACGACCTCTTTATGTTCTCGTCTAGACTTTTGATAGACTTCGTTTTCTGTTCGCTGTTCATATATCGACTACACCGGAATAGACATCCGTTTGCGATTACTCGCCGCTACAAATAAGTGCTTGTTGAGAGCTTGCTTCGGTTTCTATTATCCGCTTTCACTCGATTATTCGATGTTCGTCGTGGTTCTAATGTTTCTCCTGCACCTGAACGATATTCCAGCAGAACCAAGACCCATCCTGAGGCGGCATGAAGTAAGCAGCCGGGCCTACCGACTTCTGAAACGACCAACTTTCTGCAGACTCCGAGTAGATATAAGACAGAACATCACAACATAAGAAATACCGAAATTGACAACAGCACCACACTCAACGAAGTCCAGCCCATGCGCTTCTCTCGGACTGCAGCACTTGTCAAGTTGCTCTGATCTGCTTCTATCAGTCATTGTTACGCCGAGCATGGAGGGAATCAGCTCACCTGTCGAGTTTTCACTGTTGCTTGTGGAGTTACCACTCTTGCTCGTAGAGACATTTGCAACTTCCTGGCAGTACCCAGTAAAGTCGCTAGAGAGAAACTGGTGGATGCACTGATTGAAGTCATCGGTTTCGAGATTCGAGCTGCAGTAACGAGTGCAGTCATCCTGAACGTGGATGCTTTCAGTGGCGTTCCCAGAACAGCAGGCACTCAAGGCAGTAGTGTAATTCGCAATTCCGATATTGACTTGACAGACGTGTGGTCCGCTTAGCCCAGTTATGTTCCGCAGGTCTGGCACGAATCGTCCATCGCAGACCTGAGGGACTTCTGGGCAAGCGGTCGACGGACCTACACAACTCGAGGCTGTCGATGTCATTACAGCTAAGTGGGAATGATGGATCTAGGGAAAGCGAAGGGAGAGGAAAGTGACGACACCCGGAACATGAAGAAGGGGAAGCAAAGACAGGTGAGCTTTATCCTTTATCATCACGAAATATCTCCCAATTCTGTATGCAGGACTCCCAAAGCATGAGCGACATTTTGGGCATACGTCACGCTCAAAATAGTCCCCGACTCATTGTTATACAGAATGACGATGAAGCTGCCCGCCTCGACAAGCTTATACGAGAATAATCCAAGATCGTCACTTGCCAAGTTCCTTGGCCAGAATCTATATAGCTCCGCGGCATCAACGTCAACGTCCTATATGATCCGATGGGATCGAATCGATGATACAAACATGTCAGTAGTTTCTCACTAACATGCATTGCATCTCCAACTCTAGTACCTGCCACTCAATATCTTCAGATCTGAGAAAGGTATCGGCAAAATGCGGTTTCTGTTATTTCTGGACCTGGGGAACTGGTTTTCAGAGAGACAAACACTCTTGGATCGAATATCTCCTGGACTAAACACCGTCAACACTGATCTGGTTCTATCGGTTTGCCAAGCAGTCGTGAAAAGTTAAGTCGAATCCTTCGACGCAGATAATATAGGTAGTACAACTCTAAGTCGGCACTATTTAGTCGGCACTGTTCAGTCGACCACTAGCTTCAACCTCAAATCAATACTGTCTATTGGAGTGGCCAATCAATGTTCGCTACGCGTTGTCCTGGCAGAGCCAAGTATATCACATCGATGATGAAGGAACCTTTAAGTACCGATGAGAATGGAGTTGGATCAGTCTTCTTCGACTTCTCGAGCCAGACAATGACTGCCGCTACATTGTCTTGAGTCCTGCATCGCGTGATGTGACCAGATGTGGTACGCCAGTTCCCTCTGTCAGTGGTGCAGCATGCCAGCGTGTTGCACTCCAGTCGACCTTTATGCTGCAGTTCTGTTGTGGCACAGGAGACTGCACTGCTGCAGCTACTAAACATAGCCGAAACATTCCTGGTGACATCTTCGCCCGCGGTGCATCAGTCGGCGCCATGGGTATTATGAACGTGATTTCGGGTGTTCCAGTTGAGCCTGTTGATGCTGGACCAGTCAGAGTCACCACTCGTACTCTTGCAAAGCGCGCCTATGGAGATTTTGTTGTTACTGAAGGCCCATATTCTAGCATTGGCGCGCCAGTGCGTGTCTCGGATGATGTCCAGTGCCCTGCCATAGGGTCGTGTTCGGCACAACTGACCAAAGAAGCAAGCCAAAGCCGAACCCTCAGCGTTTCGGTCTCCGTCAGTAAGTTGTCGCGACCGAGGTTGTACTTGACAGTCAAAGAACGAAAGCTTACCAGGTGCAGGTGATCCCTTCGGCATAATCTCAGCTTCAGTTGGCGTTGACTTCACAAAGGAGCGCAGTCGATCTTTCACCAGCAATTTCCCTCTTCAAGAAGGCAGCAGCGGATATGTCGTTTACACTCCATACACTCAATGTATCAAGGGCCACTTCTCTGGTGGCTGCTCCGACGATGGAGTCGAGACCGAGGCTTGCTACCCAGAAGCCATGAATGATGGCAGCCTTTTAGGTCAACTCAGTGGCGTGATTGAGCATACTTAGGAGAAGATGGAAGAAAGGATGTCGTTTTTCATGAGTGGACGCTTCGCGGGGATTTTGGGAGGACCCTCCACTCAATTAAAAAGATATCCTCCGTAGCAGAGCCAGTGGGGGAAGGACGGAAGTCCTCAGGCTCGATGGTCTTGATGTAGTTGATGGAGCAGCCTGCTGCGATTCTATTCTTCACACCTGCCTCAGATCTCGAGGCCCGTGCACGATTCAAAGTTCCTACGATATTACATGCAATCAAATGCTACGAATTTGAATCTTGATAATCCAGATAACGCTAAGCATCAAAATGTTGTAGTGTTCAAATGGCAGTAGAAGGTACCAATTTTGTCAGTAAGATTAAGCAGAACAGCGGCGAGTCAAAAAGGGTCTCGTCTTGGCCTTCCAGTTTCGCTGATTGGCTAGACTGAATCGAGCTTGGAAAGAAGACGTCGAGCGGACGCGGCCCAGAGGGGCCATCTGCGTGCGTTACACTTAATCTTACCCGCCGCAGAAACTTTGGCTCAACCCTTGAACACTCGCACGCTATCGTTACTCTAGTTGATCACTGAAACTGACCAAAAACCACTCGAGGTTTCGTGTCATGATTCAGACATCTCACACACGATTCATGCTGTCCCTCGCCGGTGTGATTAGCGTCTTTGAGATCCCTCGCACCGGACGCGGTCGTGATATTTCCCCACAAGCTAAGTACTCTACCATACTGCCATATCCGAATGATCTACCTTGGGAAGTGAGATAGATGAATTCATAGATTCATGATACGATAAGGTTATTACGCACCTAGATGTACTGTACTACATGACTACTGTTATGGTCCTGGACATGGGTCTAAGGTACGGGAAAAAGAAAATCTTGGAGCATTTGTCATCTACTGCGCTTGGGCACATCACTGCTACTCGGAGTACCGTTCCGCCATCCTCACGAGTCTCTGCTTCGGCAGTCAATAATTTCGACGGCTTTTCGTCCACCTTCAAGCCTTCAACACGGTTGAAAGTGATCCAAGCGTCAACGGCACGACTCGACCACTGCCCATAGACACACTATAGAAACGATCAGCAAATCATGCTGCTCCTTTTACATCTACGGAAACGATGGTCCCACGCTGGAGTCGATCGATTGCCTAGCTTCCCACTTATACTCGTCGGATCAAACAGTGTTTGAAGCCTTATAGACCCAAAGGTAAATATTCTCTTCAATCCACCTACCCTTTCTTACTCTTCTCCTTACACGTACTGGCACCATGGCTTCCTCGATGGATATGAGTGCCTTTCCAAATGTGATGAATCTGCGGAGCAGGTCGTCACAAATGGTGGGCGTCTCAATCGCTTTCCTCATACCCGTATGGGTGTCCATATTTCTTCGTATCTATGTCAGAGTCTTTATGGCGAAAGCTTTCGGCTGGGACGATGGAATAATGATATTCGCTGCAGTAAGTCCCCTGCCAATGCCATATCGACTCTGTAGACTTGACACTGATTTCTTTGCAGATGTCTTTCACCTCTTTCGCCGCATTGTTAATCGTCATTGCCGAGTATAGTTACAATCAGACGGTCGTTGAAGCATATACGACATTAGACTTCATCGGCATTTGGAATGCTCTCACGACGGCACTTGAGGTATCTTGACCCTTCACTCCTTCTTTCCTTCCTTTACATACCCATTGCAATTTCCATTTTGCTTCTATGCAACACGTACGAAACATGTGACATAGGGTAGAAGTTGTCAAAATGTGGCTTCTTCTCCGACTCGAGCAAATGTCATTGATGCGAGCATCTTGAATCTGCTGATGATACTCGAAAACAATCAAGCAGACGTCACACTCTTGCAAGCAAACATTCTCGTTGTTGTTTCTATGCTGACTGGTCACAAGTNACACCTTGATTTTCAATTCTCTCTATGTCCTTACCACAATCTTGTTCAAGATATCCATTGCCATCTTCTTCCTACGCATCGTTGTCGCGAAGTGGCAGCGCAGACTTATTGTAATTCCAACAGCAATCTTCACGGCATACAGCATTGCCTACATATTTATCACCACTTTCCGGTGTGGCCAACCCAAAGACATACTTCTCAACACTGCAAGAGGAAAATGCCTTCCGATCAGTATAGTTTCGCCGCTGCTATATGTCTCGGGTATCTCCAACGCTTTGATGGATGTGATGTTCGCATGTCTGCCTACAACTATCCTCTGGCATAGTCAGATGCCGAAAAAGACCAAGATCTCTTGCTGCATACTGTTGAGTATGGGAGGCTTAAGCTGCGTTGCCTCTATTATTCGGGTTGGACTTTTGAGTGGCGTGTCCGATCAAGCTCATTACTTCAGTAACGCTATCAACACGGCTCTAGTATCCATTGTTGAATCTGGATTGGCCATCACGGCGGCTTCTCTCGGAACGCTGAGACCCTTGTTCCAGGCCGTGGCAGAGAAAACATCACTCCCCAGCTGGCAAAGCTCCAACAGCAAGTATTCTGCCAAGTCCGCACAACCAAAAGAACCCAATACATCATCGGGAGGACTTTCGCGGATTACTATCGGCTCGAGAACTCTGCAGAAGGACAGCGACAGTATGACTGAATTGGACACGATCGAGCATGATCAGGTCGTGACGGGCAGACCAGAGAGTCAAAGGTCTCAGCGTTCACTTTTGGATCATGAAGATCAGGACGCATGGACGACGTATGATGGAAAAGGTGTCATGATGACTCGACAGATCCGCGTATCAGGGAGATAAAAGGTTACAGATCAGGAAGATAAATGGTTACAGTACAATCTTCTTATGGCGTTTGGAATTTAGACTTTACTTCTGCATGAAAATTATATCGCACTTTACTACACGGACACACCTTTATAGACCATCTTGCTGCTTTTTTCATGCCTTGCTATCCATTTAATTCCTTGGAATGCACTTGTAATGAAAGGATAACTTGGAGTGGTACATATCCACACTGCATTCAGGCTGGCTTAGGCATTTTACCATCTTCAGTCTTTCACCCAAATTCAAATCAGTACTTTGTTTTCTGTTCTTGTTGCAAAACAATTCCAGATTAAGTACATACGGCCACAGTCAGCTGAAAACTGGGCATCCCGTCCGCTCTGCCATACATAAGCAGTTGAACGGCAGATTAGTACTACGGTGGGTGACCACGTGGGAATCCCTGCTGCTGTATGTTTTACATCTTCTTTTGCTGCCAACAGCTAAAGCGATAAATCAAAAATTCGTCTCGGTGACAGCTGATTGGTCGCATATGAATTCTTCAAGTACTGTTTTTGCTTGTCTTGCAAGCATGTTCTGATCTCGAACGCTATCGAAAAAAGCTAGACATTTGTTGATGTCCTCACGATAAGAAGTGGCCGAATCACCTGTTGCATGTCGTAATTCTGTTGCAAGCGTGATTGCGGCCGAAAATAAACATGATGTGGTTGCCNNCTGCAAATCATCGGGTTAACTGGCCAATATCGAGACCGAGACTTGCATTGCTTACCAGCACTGACGCATTACGATCGAAGCACTGTCTCTGTCGACTAGTGTTATCAACGCCTTAGCCGAACTCAGACAGACTGCGCCCGCTCGACTCATTGACATCTCGCAATCTAGCCATTGGTGCTGGAGGACGCGGTTGACGGCCAGACGATAGGATAGAAGCGCTAATATAAAGGTTCCTCTTTGCCAGGGCACCCAAGGTAAGTGTCGCTCGGGGTCTTGGCTATCGGTATGTCCGAGCATCGTAAGGTGGGGCGGAAGCTCGTCGATGATTTTAGCAAGAGACTCGTCTGACTGAAGAATGAAATCTTCTAAAGCTGATGCATTGTCGATCACGTCTGGCAGTCGAGACGCAAAGCGATGATATTCATATGCTAGCCGGATCATCGCATTATGGTATTGAATTGGATGAGGACCTGCGTCGTTGGGACTGGGTGAGATCTGCAAATTGAAGTCATCGTCGTCTGTGAGTGTCGGAAAATTGACTTGAAAATCGGTCTCTCGGATACATGTTGGTCGTGCTGGTCGCTGGAGCCATTCGCAGATGACCAATGTCCACCAGACTCTACGACTCAATTCTTGCCGAATGGGATCCTCTGAGACGGCAGGAGGCTCCTTGTCCATACCAAGACGTTGTGCCATGCGAATCCCTAAAGAGAGAAATGATATCTCAAGATCGAAATCTCCCATCCGCTTGACTAGGGCCAACAAGATGGCGATTGCTTGAAGTGATTGCATGTCGTGTCTTCGAACGAAGTCTGCTCTGTTAAGAAAGAAAATTGAGGCATCATACCAACTTCTGACCAGGTGGAATGAATTATCTNNGGCGAGTATAAGCCAAACTTTACAGATAAAAGCGAAGTGTCCCATACCTGGTTCCAGCCCAGCTGCAATTATCTCATCGTTGTCCATATACATCAGACTTACCTATGATACATGCTGGTCAGTTGTGATACGTGAGTCTCAGAAGCCGCCTCAACCTACTGCTGCGAAGGCAAAGTATATTGCCAACCACGAAGGATCCTCAGTAAGCAGATTACCGCCATTCATTCGTTCACTAAATTTTGAGTGCTCTTCGAGAAAGGTAGGTAGATGAACTGCGCAATGGATCCAAGCGGTCCATACCGCGCCGTACCTTACGATCGCATGACTGGTGGCATTCGAAGGTAGCATAATATCAGAATCCGACTGAACAGTTGAAAATCTGTGCGTATGGTACGACAAGTGGATCCTCCTTTCGAGCATGTCTTCTAATGTGAAAGGAAGCCCAGCAACATAGTTTTTCGATACAGAGGCATGAGATGGAGCCCGCGGTTGGGTTGAAGATGAAAGCTCGGCCTTCAACCTGTCGACCTCAGCGACGAGCTCTTCATATGTGGGCTTCGCGTTCCGCAATCTTGAGCTGTTGAAGTAGAAACAAGTCTGTCAGTATAAATTACAGGTCATCATGCTTGGATTGTCGGTACTACACGTACACGGCTGTGATACGTTTGACTTCGACTATTTCTCTTGCACACGAACCCTCCAAACCTCGAATGATGCAAGCTCTGCATGGTATTTGCTTGTCGCATCTGATGCGTTTCTTCGAGCAGCGAGAACACGCCTTAGGCGCTCGCTGAGTTGAACGTATCGGTATCGACATTACGTAGCATGATTCGCACAAAGCTAGAAGATAGGTAGGATGATAAACCATATGGGTAGACAACATGCTTAGTCATCAGGATCGCTGGCTTGGCAACTGCCCAACGACAAGGACGAACTTGCATCGACGAACTTGCATCAAGCTCGATAACACATCCTTACAGACAAATGATACGCTAGATGTTCATTATGTTCTGGGCGTATCCTTGCCCATTGCTCAGCTTGACGATCTGGGAACGATAATGATACTGAAAGTCGCAGCTTCCAATTCTGAATACTACATCGCCGTGACAACCTCGAAAAACTACATTTCCGCTCGATTTGGTTCGTCGAGCCAGCTTGATGATAAGGACAATTTCTTTCCACTCGGCTTTTGCGCGATCAATAAGGCATCTTGCCCGCCAATTTCTGGACAAGGTCCGTCTCCTCGGGATGCTCAAANGGCTCATCCCTCTCTGCAAGATCGGGCTTTCCCAAACGTAGCTTCTTCTCGTTGGTAGGGAATATGTTGTCGTGTGGCCAGTGTGTCNNTGATCATCCCGTCAGTGAGTGTTCATCGAGACATCATAATTGACTTCAACTCACCGTTCCAATTCGCTGATCAAACAGTTGCGCCTTTCTATGCAGATCTTCTGGTTTTGCCAATGAAGCTGGAGTGTAGCATGCATCTGGGCTCTGTCAGTCAAACGATTTTAGCTCATGGTTTGCCGCTTACAGNATCAAGGCTCTCATATTCTGCGATCTGGGTACCTCGTTGTAGTGTATACATCTTGAGTCCCACACGATAAGATCACCAGGTCCAGCGCAGACCTTCACGATCGAGCAGCCACGCTCTTTGAACCAGTCCAACTCTTCTTGTTCGAATGAGAACCAATCAGAGGCGCCCCATGTGGGACGATCGAGAACGCTGGGATGAGCTGCGAAGAACTCCTCCATCAGGCGAGTTGAACCTTTCATGACCAGCAGACCTCCATCGTCAGGACCATTGGGAGCGAAATTGACTATACCCTGAACACATTGCATACCGGTTCTGCTCGGCGATTGGTCAACGTGAGGCCAAGGCGTTGTAGGCGGCAGAGGAGAACCAGTGGGAAGAGTAAAGTTTATCCCATCGAAGGAAGCAAGGAGCTCGCTCGTGCCCCAGATCTTTGAAAAGGCATCTAGAACGCCAGCCTCNTCTGACCTTTGTCAGCGATGTCATATGCTTTGGTCTATTGCGACTTACTGTCTGGCTTCCCATACGAACTTCTCGTGCTGAACTCTGTACCCGTGGTACATTCCTCCCTTCATGTGGGTTGGCAGATTCTTCTCGATCCAGGTGGATTGATCATTCCTGTCAAAGCCGAAAGGAAACTTCTCGAGCCAATCGAACATTTGTTCAACGTAATACTGACATCGGTCCCTTGGCACAGCATCTTTGACAATCGCGAAACCATCACGAAGGAGGTCTTCGTGCCACTGAATTGTCGTCTCCTGATACTCGGCGTGAGGCATGTTGAGATGTGTCTTGAATTGATAAGGGGCGGCTGCAAGAAAGTAACAGCAAAGGCTCAATCGAATCTTCGAGTCGACTTATATGCCACATGCCGAGAAATCTCGCACGACAGGTCGAACGGCGACTACCGAATGCTGTGGTCTAGAAACCGTACATGAGGATGTCAGCTTGATTAGCAAAGACTTGTTCCAACCAATGACTTTGCTTCAGATTGCAGGAGATGTTTCAACAAAGCCAATCGCAAGCATTACCTTTGATGATGTTCCATTCTCTAAGCTCTCGCGCGAGATCTCGGGCAGGATTTTGAGTTGGGATCAGGGCCGGGATTCGTGCGAGATCTCGGGCGAGATCAAGCCTCCAGCGACATTAACGGCCACGCTTCCTGGTCTCGACAGCAGTATCTGGAGTGATATAACAACATCATCTGCGCATCACGAGATGGACGTTGATCACGATATACTGTTGTCTACTCTTCCGGGATCCCACTGTACGATTTTATCATTACAATACTTCTGCTACTATGCCTCAGTCAAATAACGGCCGATTTGACAACTGGTGGAAGGATGTCGGCCTGCTGAAATTGATTTTCTGGCAAGCATGTATCCTAGCATGCCAGATGGTCACAGGATACGACGAGGTTGTTGTTGGTAGCTTCCAATCAATGCAGCCGTGGAAAGAGGGTCAGTGTCCATCCAGTCCGCGGTGTTCATCTACTGACACATGAATAGCCATGAACCATCCGAGCTCATCTCGTCTTGGCCTCATCACCACCGTCGTCTTTATTGGAGGATTTGTTGGATCTTTCATCGCCCCGCCAACCTCTGACTTCTGTGGTAGAAGGATCAGCATGGCTGTTGGCTCAGCCATCACTCTTTGTGGAACCATACTGCAGACTGCGGCCCAAAACTCCAATATGTTCATGGGTGGAAGATTCCTCGTCGGTTTGGGTATCAGCTTTACTTGTGTGGCTGGTCCTTCGTTGCTCTTTGAGCTGGCGCGTCCCTCCATGCGAGCAACAATGGCTTCAACGGTAAGCAGGCATACAGACACAAGTTGGCAAAGTATGCACAGTATCTGACACATGGTAGNNTTCAATGTCCTGTGGTACCTAGGCTCGATCATCGCAGCTTGGGTAGGCTTCGGCACAGGCCACCTGTCTGACAACTGGTCGTGGCGCATACCATCCCTTATCCAAGGAATAATTCCTGTTTTCATCATATTAGCAGTTCTCTGCGGCCTGCCCGAGTCTCCAAGATGGCTTTATGCTCGTGGAAGAGCAGAAGAAGCCCGTGCTATTCTTGCCCAATACCATGCACACAACGACCTCGATGCAGAGATCGTTGAACAGCAGTTGAAGGACATTCAAGCCACGCTTGAACTTGAAAATTTTGCTAAATCTGCTGGTTTTAGTACCCTCTTGACCAAGAAAGCAAATCGCAAGCGTATGACGGTTGTCATTGCGATGGCACTGATTTCACTCTGGAATGGACAAGGAGTCATTTCCTATTACTTCTCACCCATCCTGGACAGTGTTGGTATCAAGGACACTACCTCTCAGACAGGTATCAACGGTGGCTTACAGATCTGGAACTTACTCTGCTCCATTATAGGTGTGATTCTCGCAAGCAAGATTGGTCGCCGACCGCTATGGTTCATCTCATATATCGGAATGATCCTTGCCAACGTGCCGATAACCGTGGCAAGTGCCATGTATGCAAAGCACGACTCCAAGCCGGCGGCTTACGTGGTTGTCGTGTTCCTCTTTCTCTACGACGCCGCTTTCAATCTGGCCAACAACCCTCTTCTGTATAGCTACCCAACAGAGATCTTACCCTTTGCGATCAGATCACGTGGTCTTGGAGTCATGGTGGCAGTCTCTCAGGCCGCGTTGACGGTCAACCAATACGTCAATCCTATTGCCCTCGAGCACATCGGCTTCTACTACTATATCTTCTATCTCGGCATGCTCATTCTCGCCGTAAGTAACAAAAAGCTAAACTCGAGGTACATGCTCAACCCAACTAACAACGACAGATTANTAACCATCTATCTTATATTTCCTGAGACAAAGAACCTTTCAGAAGAAGAACTTGTCCTGCTGTTTGAAGACAAAGACGATATGGTGGTGCAGGGGCTCGAGGCAGGAGAGAGTGAGACTAAGAATGCTCTGGACGTCGCGGACAAGAAGCCTGAGTTCTCAGTAGAAATCGTCAAGCCGGGACTGCAGAGCTCGTGATCGTCGCGCAGCAATCTCGACATGATCGATATGCTCCTAGGGTCAAGTCAGACCTCATCAATTAGATTATTGATGCTGTTCACCAGTTTTAGTGGAGCTCGGGCGTCAAGTCTATTATCTGTTATGCTTGGCTTCGTCTTGCAGGACAAAGTTTAGTGGCAAAGAAAATTCTAATCACGGAAGGAGCGGGGTGTCGACTACTGCCACATCCAAAGTTATGTCTCCCTTTCTTCCGCAGCAGCATTAGTGAGCGACAAGGAGCCATGTCGGCTCCTAGAACCATAGAAGCGTCTACTTAAAGGTAACGTCTTGTTCGCTCTCTCTGGTTGTGCCTTTGCTTTGGAACGATCGTTGCAGTCAATGCGGGTTTACAAGTCGACCAGAATGAAGCATTAAGGTCAGCACATGCATAATCTTATGATCTATTGAGCAGTTGTGAATATCTCTGAATTTTGACGTGAGCCATCAAGCCAAGTACGACTACTTTGTCTAGTTCCCATCAGTCGATGGATCAAGAGCGCCTAGAGAAGACTAGAGGGCATCCATCCNNTGTGTGAAAGTTAGCCAGAGCTGACACACAAGTTGACGAGATCAGACTTACCATGGGGAACAGAGTTGCAAATACCTTGATCTCCTCGGACAATTCGGTCTCATAGTGCTTCCAGTCGAGCTCCATAGCAGCCTTGCCAATCATGCCGGCCATAGATAGTGGCACGTATCTTCTCGCAAGGCAATCATGTGGACCTGCTCCAAAGACAAGCCAATTTTTGGTCTTGGACTCGGCGTCACCAGTAATCCATCTTTCGGGATCGAAGACGTCTGGTTCGGGATACACCTGCGGATCGTGCAAGGCAGGATAGCAGGACGGGATGATCATGGAGCCTTTTGGGACAGTATAATTCGGCGTAACCGGGAAATCCTTGGTCGCAAGGTAAGGGACGAAGATGACAGGCGGCCTGTGGCGAAGGAGTTCCTTGACGACAGCGTTGGTGTAGGTCAGCGACTCCAGCATAGGCTGATCGAACGGCTTGTCCTTGTCTCCGCCACGAGCATCGAGATTTTCCTGTCTGAGGCGGTCGAGTACGTCGGGGCGCTGTGCAAGAATTTGGAACAGCCAGGTCGTGGCACTGCTGGATGCGTCCTGCGAAGCAAAGAGGAAGGTGAAAAGCGTCTCACCGATCTCCTCGTTGGTAAACTCGCGGATCAGATTAGTTGGCTTCTCAACGTCTGTCTCTCCTGCTGCAATCCTCTCGCGGTAACGGTTGGACTGCATCATGTGGAGCACCCAATGATCAACAGTGCATGTCGGAGCAGCTCCACTCGCCATGTTTGCTTTACATGCGGCTGCACACTTGGCAAATTCGACATGAACGGCATCAGCAACACGCTTGCCTCGCCACACCTTGGTTCCAGGGATGTACATCGAGAAGGGTACGTTGACTAGCTCGAGAGCAGCGGTGGCAAGGTAGTAGTCGTCGGCGATCCTCTTGACGGCGTCCTGAGAGATGTAGTCGCCGAAGAAGGTGCGACATGAGAGAGCACAGTTAATCTCGCGGAACATGGTCATAAAAGGCATGGGCTTGCTCTGGTTTGCCTCGCTGGCGGTCACGAATTTGTCAAAGTAGTCGGCCAGCACCTTTTCTTGGACAGGGAGATATGTGGCCATAGCCTTATTTGTAAACAAGGGGGTCAAGCCGCGCCGATACTCTGCGTGGTCTCTGCCCTGGAGGAAGACCCAAGCTTTATGTCCGATGATGTCCTTTGCAACCGGGACTATGCATGGTTCTGCGTATGCGGGTGACTTGAAGACTTTGTGCGCCAGATCACGGTCCGAAGCGAGAACGACGAATNNCTGTGGAGGAGTTTGTCAGTCAAGAAGGCAGACATGTGGTTAGAATGGGAGAGGCACATACTTGTGAAAGACCGACACACAGCTCAAAGGACCACTTGCCCACTGTGCAAGATACGAGTCGAACTTTGGGTCAAGAGCCTGGAGGAATGGGCCCATGAGAGGAATCTTGAAGGCCGGTCCAGGGATGCATCCTTTGCGCTTGATGTACATGACNTGCGAACCACGTATCAGCTATGTTGATCTCTCAAGGACAGATAAGCAATGCTGCTTACCTTGATCGTAGACTATGACTCCGAGGAGGAAAGTCAGAATGTACTGCCACATGGACCATCCAGCGAGGACAGCAGGCAAGAGGCTCTGTGACAGAGCAGGCTGGAAGTCCGAGCCATTGACAATTCCAGTATGCCAATTGGACACGAGTTCAGAACTGTTGTCAATCGACGCGGCCATGTTGGAAGATGGAGCTGAGATGAAGGTGTTTGTTTTGGCGGACGTGTAAAGACAAGAGCAGAAAGCAGGTCTGGCGCATGTCCCTCATATGAAGAAATTCGAGAGTCAAGACTACTCCCCTAGGGGAGGTACGCGTGGACGCATCGCACTTTCCCATCACGACCAGTTTCACCCTGGCCAAGCCAACGGCTCAATCATCCCGTAACAGAGATGATAGGGGCTCACTCTGGCCAAAAATAATATGAGCTCATTATTCTGGTCTCTACAAAATGCATCAATCCTCCAGCATGATGTCGCGAAGTTCCTCATCGGGACTAGACTCCGAATCGGAGTCTAGTCCCCTTGGTATAGTGCCAAGGGTCTTGTCCTTACCAGCCTGTCGCAGTGTCGCTGCCCTATCTCCACTTCATTCGCTTGCACCATGCCCTCGGGACGCTCGTGTGTACTTCCTCTTCTTCGGTCGCTTTGGAAGTGCCGACTTGCACTTGCCTGTTACACCATGGAGATGAGTCGCTACACCTGACGCGTTCTAAACCACCCGACGTTGAACCAAAACACGAGACTTGTGCAAGCCATATACCACTTGTAATATACATTGCACATAATGCGAAGGACGCTCCGTCGCTCTTGTGCAGCCTGTGCCAGATCCAAGTACAGCTGCGATCTCCGTACGCCAATTTGCTCACGCTGCATCAAACGTCGCGTACAATGTGAATACGCAAATGAGCCTTTAACCGCTCCACCAACGACCCTGAGACCAGACGCTGCGCCATCGTCAATTGTGCTTCTTCCTCTAGATACAAGCAGATTCAGCTCACTGGACCCTTTTGACTCGTATCCTCAGACAAGACTCGGTCGCCAACATGTTCAACGCCTCATCCACAGCNTGTATGTCTATTGTTCTCTGATCCACAATGTCAATGGAGCTCGACTGACCGATCCAGTCCTTACCAAGATCGCCTTCCAATACTATCCTCTGGACCTGAAAGAGTGCTCTAATCCGTTTATCGTATCATGGTGGCCGTTGGCTTTAGGGGACCCAGCACTTTTCCATGTCTCACTTCAAACAGCATGCCTTGATGAAGAACTCTTAGCACAGAGAGGCTTCCAAACATCGGAGCTTCTCATGGCTGATTCGGTAGCTTTACTGAGGCGCAAGGTTCAAGATCAAGGCCTGGCTGTTCAGGACAGCACTATAAATTCTGTCATTACCCTGGCAGCCATCGAAGTACGTATCAGAACTGAGCCCAGCAGTGCTTGGGTCTAATTTGTCCGACTGCTAATTCAATATCATTAGTTCGGTAAAGGAAATATTGAATTTAGTCAGATGCATATACAAGGAGTTAGAAGAATGGTACACACGAGGGGTGGCATCAAAGAAGTAAGACGGACTAGTCCCCTCACTGCACGCATGGTTAGCTGGTAAGTCAACAGCTTTTTCTTGCCGGTATGCTACTAACGGACCATATAGGNNGTTTCGATGATTCTCACAGGCTACCCTCAATTCGAGACCCAAGATGATCTTGGTGTTGGAGACGGCATATCATCTATCCCTGAGTGGCACCTAATCCAACCTCTTTCCGAGCCTGATGACCTCGGAGATCTTATTCTGGATGAACCGGTTGCAAATATCTTTCACCATCTTCGCAGTCTGTCGCATGCAGCACAACAGCTGCCTCTCTCAACCACAAAACTTCATGATCTCACATGTTTTGTGGTGCACCGGCTACTGCCAACGAATCCGGATCTGTCGTGCTCCACGTCATCGTCGACAACAGTACTGATGCGCTATGCTCTTATACTTTACATGCTCATCATCCACGGAACGACGTACTACCCGCATACTTTCGTACTCAACCAAGCCCTTGCACGGTTTGTAGAATATTACGAACAAAGCGAGCTAGTATCTCACACCCAGTGTCCATTGCGAGTATGGGTTCTCACGATTGGTATGGTGGCCTCGGTTGGCACGAGTCATTATCCTAGGCTTGCAGGAAAAGCAAGAACCATCGCTGCTTCAACACACATGCGTACATGGGACGAAGTCTTTAGACAAGTCAAAAGTATTCTATGGTTTGATACGGCACCTGGCGAATCGGGTTTCCGACCACACTGGGACGCTATATTCAATATCTCAAATTCATCAGCGTCACCTGGATATCCAGCCAACCATTTGCTGAACAGCACATCCATGAAACAATGACCGTTCACGAGCATATCTATCTGTCTAGCCTGAGGCAAGAGGAACCCGGCATGTGCTGGGCGACATCTGCAGTTTCCATCTCCTAGCCCATTTCTCCCTTACGCTGACGTGTACCTGGATGTCCGTCTTTGGGTTAAGGACCGTGACTGGATCTTCGAAATCGAGAGCTGGGCTCTTCTCCCAGGTACCTCTGAAAGGCCGAAGATCCACCCGCATCACCAGGAGCGCAACTAAGATCATGATCTCGGTGGCTGCAAATTGTCGTGCTGGACACAGGTGCGGTGGGGCACCCCATGCAAGGAAGTCCCGACCTCTTTGCTTTGGCCCGCTGGCGTGCGCACCCTGGTTGATAAATCTGTAGGGGTCAAACTCCTTTGCCGAAGGACCCCATAACTCGGTATTCGAATGGATCGAAGCTCCAGGCATCTGAAGATAGTTCCCTTCCTTGAGTAGGTACTTGCCATCCAGCAATGTGTCGCTCATGACTTTGCGGATAGCAGCATGGATGTGCCGGGTCCTTTGAGTTTCTTGAAACACGGAAAGCAGAAGCGAACACTCTGTCTTCAAAGCAGCAGTGTTGAGCGCGAGGCCGTCTTCTTGCTCGATGATCGCATGAGTCTCTAACTCTTCTCGGACCTCAGCCAGAAGACTGTCTCTAGAGTACAGTTCCCATATGGTCCAATAGAAAGTTGGAACCGTGTTGCTCAGCATCCCTATCGGCAGTGTTGCTTGCTGCTTGATGCAGTCCGACTCGGATATGCCGGCTTCCAATAAGACGCGCCAGCGTTCTGTGAAGAGTAGAGATGCGTCCGAACGGATGTCACCGCAGTATCTGGCATGTGCATCAAAGACTTTTTGTCTTGCTGTGTAGCCCTTCCCGAAGATATCGAAATTCAAGCCTGAGATATGTGCAGAAAGATGACTATGCCAAGTNCCTGTGTATATAGCGTCAGTTGGTGTTACTCGATGGAAGAGAGAAGGCTAAGATGGATACCAAAATGCTTGCTCGACTTCTGGATCTAGGAATGGATGCTCGGTGCCATACACACCACAGCTCGAAGCTTGAGTGACAACATGGCGGGCCCAGCCCAACAGCAAGATTTTGCTTCCATCTGTCTTGCTGTCTGATGAGCTGATCAAAGCATCAATATCAGAGAGGGCTCTTTCGGCCATCCTCTTATTTTGTTCATCAAGGTGTGGTCCTGGAGCAAGACTCATCCTCATGGCATGGCTGAAATCTTCTACTAAGTGTCCCCCGAAGGCCTCGTTGGTCTCGTCACTCGCATCGCCCCAACGACGTGCGACGTGCTGGATCATGGGCCGAAAAGATAGGGTCTTGGACTGTCTCTGTATGGCGGGCAAGAGTCTGGTCGAAACGCTCGTGTAGAGCTTGAAATTGAGAATACCCAAAGTGAATATCTCCGAGTTGGCGGCAACCCTANNTATCGACTATAAGCGACTACTACGAACACCACGACTCATGAATCCGCACTTGTCGTACCTCAATTGACTATGATATGATGGTCCATTTCGGATTATACCCAGGATATGACCAATAAGTGGTATGTTGGATCTCAATCGAGGCGGTTCTTGTGCATCCTGCGTGGCCTTCTTCAAACACGTATGCAATCCTTCGAGAGCAATATAAGGAATCCTTCGTGGCCCCAGGCTTATCATTTAATCAGGCTCTCGTCTCTCCATAACTTTGCATCTTAGTGGAGACGTTCCTTCGCGCCTCAACGACTGATCGCCTGAATCTATTCACGACATGAGCAGAGCAGGCTGGACCAACTCTGTTTAGACAAAAACAGAGCAAAGCCAATAATGGCTGAGAGCAACAACTTTCACTGGTACAAGTGGATTCGCATGGTCCCTCGCCGTGAACGTGAACGCTCGTACTTTCAACCTTTTCCGCATCAAGACAAGGCTGTCAAGGCATGCATTGAATTGTGTATGGTTTGGAGAGTGCTTATACAGATCCGGCAACCACTCCGATTGACGCTCTGGATATAAAGACTTATGGATTTGCGCACCATTTAATGGGGTTTGATGACAGCCTTATCAAGGCATGCTGACTGGGACGAACCTCATGTGACAGCCGGTCATGTTGGCTTCTACAAGAAAATGGTTGCTCACACAGGCCGCGCGCCACCGAGATATGAAAAGAACGCGACAAGTACTACATTCACACCCCCAACTCCTCGAACATCCCCTACGTCCCCGAAGCTTGACGGGGGAGCTCCGCCTCATGCTTTCGAAGGCCAATCTGCTACACAAATCAACTGCAGTAGCGAAGCGAGATCTGGTTGGCTACGAGATACAGTAAGAGACCGAGAACCTTTTAGTGTCTAGACGAGCACTTTAATCCAAATTTCGATCGTATTGATAACGACCCTGGTAGGTGCATTAGTCGACACGAGGCAGACATCGGATCAGGAAACAAGGAAACAGATTCGAGAAACATCTGGCATCACCAGTCTATGCCGTGTGATAGACTGTGATATATACAGAATGCACAATGCTTCTCAGAAGAAAGTGGTATCCAAGGAGAAAACATCATCTCAGAGATCTCTATGGTCACTATTTTGGTTGTCACTCTTGTAGCTGACACCGGGGCTACAGTCCGTTATGGGAGAGGGCTTGTCATGCTATCGTGAAGGTCTTTGGCACGCGGTAAGAATTGACACCATTGTCTCCATCTAGTGGGTGCAGCATAAGCCCACAACTATGACCCACCTGGAGGATTTGATAGCCAAGAGCTTGGTTGGCTCCATGCATGCTCGCTACTCCTGCGCAGTGCCTGGTCTATCACTATCTCAGGTAGCTGAGGCTTGACGACTTTGGCTTCATGTGATAACATTTGCCGGCTCTCTTCATGCCCGTTTGGTGGTGGTGTGTTGTCCGTTGGTACAATCTTCACGTGTCAACAAGATACTAACGTATAAAACGAGCAACCAGACCTCAAGAGCTCTTTCGAAAAAACCAACTTGCATCACTTGATCCCATTTCTTGTTCAATCATGGAAGCCTCAACCTTGAATGCGACAGAAGCCCTCGAGGGCTTCACTGCGTCTCACCTTCCTGCCCCTTCTACATCCTTCTCATACCTTTTTCTCTACTCATCTACCTCTGCTCTCACTGTTTTTGCTGGTGCCATTGCCCTATACTGGTATCTGGTAATTCTCGGCAGAAAGAGTCGACCTTACATCTACGGCAACTACGAGTTCGACGCACCTACCATTGGTTCTACTAACACGATACTGGGAAGATGGCAGTTCTTCCGAAACGGTCCGGCACTTATCCGTGAGGGATACCAGAAGT
This sequence comes from Aureobasidium mustum, assembly GCA_903819665.1. Lineage (NCBI taxonomy): Eukaryota > Fungi > Ascomycota > Dothideomycetes > Dothideales > Saccotheciaceae > Aureobasidium > Aureobasidium musti. The sequence continues at coordinate 1,262,434 of CAIJEO010000008.1, read as the reverse complement.
ACAAAGACAACTTCTTCAAAGTCTCGGGCAATGATCTCCTCATCGTCCCCAACAAATACTTGGCTGAGCTTGCAAGCATGCCTCCCGAGAAACTCAGTCTCAACACTGCGATCGTTGATGCTTTCCAGCGTCTTCACTCAATCACTGCTGTTATCACTGATCACAGTCTGCAAACACGCATGATCGTGTCACGTCTTACACCAAAACTCGGAACGCATGTCCCCTTGGTACAAGACCAATTCCGCAAATATCTACCAATTGAGCTACCAGCAACAGAGGCCGGATGGACAAGCATAAATGCGTTAAGCCTCGCCCGTCGTATGGTTCACAGAGGCGTGGCTACTCAGTTTGTTACCGACCTGGCAGAAGACGAGGCCTATTTGAAGACCGCCATTGATTACTCGGAAAATGGCTTTATGCACAACTTCATGTTGCGTGTCTTCCCTGATCTTGCCAAACCATTCGTTGCCTGGTTCCTCCCTACAAGCTGGGGCGTGGACAGAGCACTCAAAAGAGCAAGACGTATGATCATCCCAATCATCGCTGAGCGCAGAAGACGTGAGCAAGACGACCCAAAATACGAGAAGCCTGAAGATTTCTTGCAGAATCTGATGGATGGCGGTGTGGAGCTCAGTGATAGTCCTGAGACCACAGTCCAGCGTTTGATGGTCACATACCTTGGCTCGGGCCCTTCAACTGTGATCGCTGTGGCTCAAGTCTTATTCGACCTTTGTGCTCGTCCGGAATATGTTGAGCCATTGAGACAAGAAGCTCTGAGTGTCCTTCGTGAGAAGGGCTATACCAAGCAAGCTCTGGCCGATATGAAACAGATGGACAGCTTCATGCGTGAGTCTCAGAGACTTAGCCCACCTACTCTACGTAAGTACTACTATCTTCTTTCCTCACGATTCATGTTCGATGACACTGATCAACTTGTCANNGTGGGATTCAACGCCATTGTGCGTCAACCCCTTACACTCCACGACGGCACTGTTCTGCCCGATGGCGCTCACATCCAGATGGCAACATATGCCATTGGCACAGATCCTGAGCGAGTTGAGGATCCTGAAAAGTTTGACGGACTGCGACAGTACAACAACAGAAAGCGTCCGGGCGAAAGTAATTGGCATCGTATGACACTATCAACCTGTCTGATAATCCCTTGACACTTGCTAACACGGAGGAACANNGAATTCACCACCACGAGCGAGAACAACCTCCACTTTGGCCACGGCAAGATTGTCTGCCCTGGAAGATTCTTCGCCGACCACTCCATGAAGATGATTGTCAGCAACATCATCCTCAAGTATCACCTTCGCTTCCCAGGCGGATCGACACAAAGGCCATCCAACACGAGCATGTACGATGTTCTGATTCCGGATTTGAGCACTTGCGTCGAATTCAAGCTGAGAGAGGATGCTGCCGAATGCAACTTCTAAGCTGAGATGTGGCTTCTGCGTATAGAGAAGCAGAGATGGACTGCGTAGCTTTAGTCAGCATGCTTGGTCTGAGCTTAAGTAGACTTGGGACATTACCCTCGAGAGAACGATCTCATATAATGACTTCAAGGATTCGCATCAGTATTCTTAAGAGAGCCGCTCAGATGTCGGTTCCACATGAACGTCGATAACAAGATCAATGGAGGATAGAGAATTGACGACACTCTGAACAAGATCCGTCTCTTCCGCGGTAATTCCTGTAGCTTTCTCCCGTAGCATGATTGTAGCATCTGTGAGAGCCTGCAACTCTGGCGATGATGGCTCATCCTTCTTGATCTGGAGAGTTTCCTCTTTCCACACCCTCTTGTGCAAGTCTTCAATCATGTACCTATCTTTTACCTTCAAGTCAATCTCTCTCCTGATCCAGTGTCTTTCCAGAAACTGCAANAGATTTCTGACGAGTCTGGCCAACTTGACGAATCGATCCCACTGGATCATGTATCCTCTGAGTACCCTCTCGGCAGTATCTTTNTCCGTATCTTGGGTCTGATTCGTGAAGATTTCATGTCGGATGTCCGAGCAATATGTTCGTATTTCTCGCTCTAAGCTGTAATAGAGGTCTTCTCCATTCAAGTCACCTTTGTGGGGTTTGGCCTTTGTGACAGTGCAGTAGTTGACAACCGCACCATAGATTGCTGCGTAAGCGCCCGCAGGTATGGTAACAGATTGTTTGTCTGGCTCGAGATGTTTTGTGGCAGAGTATATCTTATTTATGCGAGTTTGTATCCATGCTAAGGTGGAAGCTGGGTCCGCTTGTGTCTGTTGTGTCGATGGCACATCTGTGGTTTCCAACTCGAGGTGGCTGCCGGCTGCTGCTTTTTGTTCGAGGTCGTGGCTCATTGTATGAGTTTTGTGGTGTCTATTATCGATGTCGAAGCTCAATTTTCAATTTGGCCAGCGATGTTACGAGTATCTGTAATGTTCGATACACCAGGCAGCAACCCAGGAGGAGTCATATGTGATGTCATATTGGAAAGTTTCATAGCCGAATACCCGTTCGTTGTCAGGATTGTCGATATACGTCCCGAGAGCTGCGACTAGGCGGAGGGGATACTTCTATGTCCTGAGTCATAAGAGGGGTTGCTTGAGTCGGATCCCGGGACGTTGCGCACTGTACGCTCGGATCAGGACCAGAGTTAGCCATTAGATAGATGCTCATATACGCTAATTGCAGAGTGGTACTCCTGCATGTAGAAGCATCGCTTAGACTACCAGATAAGCTATGCAGATGGCGATAGCCATGATGTGGCACCTAGAGTATATAAGATCTCTGAGAAGCATAAAAGTCACATACGGCCACAGTCAGCTGAAAACTGGGCATCCCGTCCGCTCTGCCATACATAAGCAGTTGAACGGCAGATTAGTACTACGGTGGGTGACCACGTGGGAATCCCTGCTGCTGTATGTTATTGCAATCTCTTTGCTTCTATCTACCTCATAAGAAAGTCACATCTGTGTTCTGTTTCAAAATGAGCGAAAATGTCTTTTCTTTGGAAGAAAAGACGATGAGAGCGACGACACGTCACAAGCAAACAGGATACCATCAACACAAACGCCGGGCAACCACCAGGCACTGCTGAAAGCTTGCACGATTTGCTGCATTGATATTTACTTGTCGCAAAAATTGATTGTTTCTCGACTCTTTTTGAGAGATAACGAAGCCCTCGTTCCATCCACTCCTAGCTTCTTGATTATTTGGCCATCTCAGGATCGAAGCTCTCGACTTGCTCAGGCTGTATGCGGCGAGGACGCTTTGCCTTCTTTGGTTCCTGCGATTCTTGATTGTCGCGCTTTGCAGGTGTGACGTTGAGAGATCTGCCGTTGACGTTGATGTTGAAGTCTCGGTACAGTTCTTGTAACTCCTCGATCGTTGCCTCTTCGACAACCCTCATCGTACTTCTGTACCTGTCATAGATCTTTGCCTTCTCTTCAGCAGCCATCTTTTGTTGGTATGCCTCTTCCTCCAGGATGTCCACAACCCAAACCTCTTCACCTTGGATTCTGTGGCGGTATGGGTACCCGGATGGGTAGTAATTGACGCCAGAGTATGATTCGACTCTCGGAATTCGTTCTTCGATTTCCTCGAAAGACATTGCCTCGCCACCCAAGACGATGGCATATGATGCAGATGTGTCGCTGTCATCCTCAATCTCGATGTAGTCTTCATCGTCGTTTAGCTTGTCGTCAGGGGTCTCGTAGTCGTCTCGAGCATTGGTTGCCTGAAAATATGTTAGCGCTGATGAGGGGAAACATCCCAGGACAATACAGACGTAGCGGTATACGATGGCATCCACCTTGCGCTCGTAGTGTTCAACTATCTTGGCGTGATGTTCGGAGTTCTTGACAGCCTCGATGATTTGGTCACCTGTAAGCGGCTTGCCTTGCTTGGGAATCACTGTCACTGCACCCGTTATAGGGTCCCAGAGTTCCTCATGGTTGTCGTCCGTCAAAGGCATAAGCTCCTCCTCGAGGTATTCATCCTCTTCACTCTCTTCGTCATTTTCGTCGTCTTCTTCGTCTTCCTCAGAGAGTTCGAGGGCCTCGAATTCGTCATCCTCGACCGGTCCTGAAGTATCATCCTTCCAATGTGTCAGCATATGATAACGTTAGAGCAGAAGACGATACGCACTAGACCATAACCTGCGAGCACTGTGTGGCGATCCATAGCGGAGAGGTCGTTGAGCATGAAATCATCGATATCAAGATCCATAACGAAGACTTCGTTTGATCGCGATGTTGGCGTAGGCTGAGTGTGCGAAAGAGTTGAGATTATGGGCGAAGGACTTAGAAGTGGACTGCGTCAGACAGACAAAGAGTATGGAGAGACCTAAGTAAACAAAGTGATGGATGAGGCTCGTCGCTCTGTTGGTCTGCAAAGGAAAGGAGGTGGACTGCTTCAGATGGACAATGCGCATGCAAAGGCCCAGGTGGAGTGAGTTTCGTGGCCAGGTTGGTGTGCAAAAGAAAAGAAGATGGACTGCGTAAGACGGAAAATGCTCTTTCGAATAGATTCCAGTGAAGAGCTCGAGTGACTGCGATCAGGAGTTGAAATTTCTGGTGCTTCGCTTTCACGCGCCTTCCTATAGTTGCTGTAGGACAATGTTTCTTCCATTTGCTTTCACTTCAGCTTTGCAATTAGACACAGACAACAAGAATCACGACCTCTATTGTCCACCTTGGTCGTGTTCATCTTGACATCAAGCGGGTCCTGAAGACCTCCCAGAATCTCAAGCAGGAACGGTGCATGTTCGTGCCTTCCACCCAGAACTCGCCAAAGCTATCTTCCACCGCCACATCTACTTTTGTCACTCGCTCTTCCCGCTTCAGTCCACACAGCGCACAAGCTTGCGTGCTTGTGATAGCACCTTCCGAGCCTTTGGCAACGCGCACAGGAAGCGCATCTCCCAACTCTGGCACAGTAAGCTTGCTCCCATGCACCGAGGCACCCGTGACAGCAGTCTTGAGTCTGCCTGCTTGTTCACTCCATACAGACAGCACGACTTGAACTTCAGTATCCTCGCGCCCAGCTTCAGATTTATCGAGGCCAGTGAGCTTCATACCACCACTGCGACCTGACATGGCTGGTCCGATACGCATGCTTTGAGCCAGANNGTGTTTGTCACGCTTCCAGCGTGATTTTCGGCCAGCAATCACATGGCCGAGGACGTGAATGAGAGTCACATAGGAAGCGAGGAAGGTTTTTGTATCCGTCGTCGAGAGGAAGTGTGATTTTTGAGATGAAGGCAGGGCGCTTAGTGGTTGTAGGAATTGGTGTGCTAGAGAGGTCAGAACAGGTGGGAAGATTGTTAGAAGAACCGAGGGCGGTGGAATATTGGACGGAGCGACGCCTGTCGTTGTAGGAAGAGCTGTGAGGTCGCCTAGAACTTCCTTCGGTAATCGGATTTGGGCAATTGGTTCAGGTGTATTCGCCTGAGGTGATGACTGGGAAGGCTGCGAGGTTTCAAAGTCATCCCAAGCATCATCATTCGATAGCGCGGATTCTTGTCGAGGTATCGTAGCGGGACGAGTAATCGGAGCTTTGCGAGTCGACATTGTCGTCTTTGACGTCCTCGCTGCTCCTGGCGGAGGTTGAGTTGGCTTACTCGGTAACTCAACCGGATCATCCAGACCTAAAAGATCCACAGCATTTGATGGTGGTGGCCTGGCCGTCCTCGATTGGTTCGTTGGTATTGACGTTTTCGCTACATTGCGATTCACAGCTGGCGTCTCGCTTGTTTCGAAATCTCCAAAATCATCATCGTCGTCGTCACCTCCCCACGAGCCTACAACGTCGGCGTCTTCAACCTCGTCGTACTCATCTGCATCAAATAGGATATCTGCGAATCCTGCTAGAGGGTGATTGCTTGATAGCTGACTAGCTTTGGTAGCTTTCTTCAAGATGACCGGTGGACCGGAAGTTCTCTTCGGTGGTTGCGGGGCAGGTTTCGCGGCAGGCTTCGGTTCAGGCTTAGGATCAGATTTGATTCCCTTCACGGGTGGTGTAGGAGCCTTTTTCGTAGATGTCTGAATGCTCTCCTGTGGTCCTGGTTCCGGCTCCTCAAAATCGCCAAAGTCGTCATCATCATCGTCCCAGAGATTTTCGTCCTGATTCGATACTTGCAAATTTGACGTTTGTGGTTGAACAGTATTCGAGTTATATATTGGCTGCGACAAGGAAGGTTGCGTTTGAGTCGAGGTGGAGTTTTGACCAGTATTATCTTTGAGGGTGAAATCTCCGAATTCGGCCAGGAGATCTTGAGACATGACGAGAAATTTTTGCTACAGCCCTGTTTAACAAGATCATTTGCCAGCTTTCCCTTGCCGACGACTAATTCCAGAAAATGGTGTTTTTGATGTTATACGGAAGTTTCGGGAGTGATCTCGTGGTTGCGTGGTGTTGTGTCTATCTCGAAAATGTTTGCCTTGTTTGCTTTGTGACGTCGGCCGACCTCCAACGGTCATGCCTCGTTTGGTGATTGTATCTGTAAACAACAATACCAAGGTCATTGATATCGTCGTTCTTGGACTATGCGGTCACTAGCTGAAGCAAGAGAGTCATGGCAAAGTCTGCGAAAACACGAAACAGTAGTCGACCTCAAGGAAGCTATTCGCAGCGAGAATGAGCCCGACTCACTGACCAAGTCCAGATCGCTATTGTGGAAGGTCAGAACTACCAAGTGCTCTGAGAGGACTTCAAGCTGATAATCAGAGCAGATCTTTCTCTTGTTCGAGGGATTCGATCATTCAGAATGGCTCCAGCGATCAGCAGATTCTCGGTCGGCATATGCTTCTGTGCGCTCTCATCTATTGCGAGGACTTGAACACCCAGAAGAAGTCTTGGGTTCGAATCTAGATCCACTGAGTGAAGATTCCGAGGTATACTATCTCACAGCCATACATGGTGAATATTTCCTTCTCACTGATAGCTAAGTCTTGAAAGNNTCTCCTTGGGCCGTCTTACGCAAAGATGAAGCTTTGCGCGCAGAGATCATGCAGGATGTCGACCGATGCATGCCCGACAACATATACTTCCGACAACCGCAAACCCAGACCATGTTATTGGACGTCTTGTTTGTGTTTTGCAAGTTGAATCCAGATGTTGGATACAGACAAGGCATGCACGAACTGCTAGCTCCTATTCTCTGGGTCGTCGAAAAGGACGCAGTGTCAAGCAAAGCTACAGATGATTCTAGCGCAGAGGACAAGATGTTGTGTCATGTCTTTGATTCTGACTTTGTCGAGCATGATACCTTTACTCTGTTTGGTATCGTCATGCAAGGAGCAAAGTCTTTTTATGAGCAAGCTGCACATGCTGCGCCCTCGAAGCTANCCGCCTCACCAGCAAAGCCTGCAGCAACACTAGAGAACCCAATTCTTACACGTATACACAGGATCTTTGACGAGTTTCTGCCTCATGTCGACCCAACACTTGCACAACACCTGCAAGAGATTGATCTAATACCTCAGGTCTTTCTTATGTGAGTCACAAAGAAGTAGCCACATCGAATTGTTGGCTAATACAGAACAGGCNGCTGGATTCGACTGTTATTCGGTCGAGAGTTCGGATTTGATGATGTCTTGAGCATGTGGGATGCCATCTTTGCTGACGACCCTAGCCTTGAGATTGTAGATCTTGTTTGCTTGAACATGCTTCTGAGATTACACTGGGAACGTAAGCAGATATCCCATACTAACCCTGATCTCAAGGCGCAAGGAGACTAATTTGGTAACANNGTAATGGATGCCGATTACAACACGGCACTCACACTCTTACTGAGATATCCCGCTCTCGAAAACGGAAAATCTCCACAAGAATTCGTGACAAACGCTGTGTACCTCAGAAACAACTTCAACCACGCAGGCGCAAGCACGCTAGTCGAGAAATACTCAGGAAAACCTCTACCCGAACCTACAGAAACCTCCACAAATATGCTACAACCCTCAATGCCAGGANAGATCCGAACGCAGATGCCCGCACGAGCATCAAGCAATTTCGAAGACATGCTGCAGGGAGCAGCTAAAGGCGTACTGCAGAGAAGCGAGAAGTGGGGCATTAACAAGGCCTTCCGCGATGCAATGGACGAAGTACGCAAAGGTGTGAGAGAGATTCAGGCAGCGCAGACGCCGCAAGCACCTTCAAGACACACACGCGGATTGTCAAGACAGAGTGGGACATCGGATAGATCGACCGATCCAAGTCTGCGACTCACTGTGCTGGAACAGCGGAATACGGCACTATCACAGATGCTCAAGAAAGCCATTGACGATCTTTGGACATATCATGAGACTGCTGTAGGAGGCAAAGCTTCAGAAGAAGACTCGTTAAAGAGCTTGAGTATGGCGATTGCAAAAGTGCAGTTCATACAAGTCTATCTCGAGGATGCTTCTGTGCCACTAACTGTAGAAGAAGATGCTACCGAGACAAGCAAAGAAGAAGCTATCGAGGTGACAGAAGTTCCACCACAGGTCAAAGAACCTGCAAGTGCTCAAATTGACAGCAAACCTGCCGCTCAAGACACGCAAGAGTCAACAGACACAAAAGCAGTCGAAGAAGCTCCTACAGAATCTGCCGATGCCCCAAAGCAAGAAACCGAAAATCCAGCTCCAGCAAAGATTACAAAAACATCCGACATTCCACTCGACTTCCACACACCAAGGCCCACACTAGCACAGTCGTCGTTTTCATGGATGCTAGGACAATCTCCAGAGACAAACGCCAGCAGCTTTGCTCAAGCAAAAGGACTTGCACCTTCAGATATACGACGCCGAAGCAAGGGTTTCTTGTTTGGAGATGACGATGACGCTAGAGCTGGGAGTCCTGAGAAANAGAAAGACAGCAAGAGAGGCAAAGATAGGAAGAAGCAGGTGAAGAAGGAGGTGCTCTTTGAGCAGGAGCCGGTCGAGGAAGAGTTCGATCTTGGTGCTTTGGAAGAGGAGAAGAAGGCAGGAAAGGAGAGAGAAAAAACAGAAGCCAATAATATCAAGAGCAAGTAACTACGGAGACCCTCTTAGAGGCTACCTCCATGGTCAGGCTCGTGTTCAAGTTGCAACTGTACATTTCGATGGCTTGTAGAGAACCATATACCTCGGGATGGGGAAGGGATCATTGCAAGATTGTGACGGTCTTTGGCACACGGCGAGCAAGGAACAAGCCGATGATATTAGAATCAAATCATGTCTTCTCATTATGCTTCAACTCGTAAGGTGTTATATAGGTAGGGACGCTTCGAAACCATGTTCAGTAGATTTCTTCGGCCCGGTCCCTTGTTAGTGCGTAGCAACGCACCGTTCAGCTAGTGTGCAGACGCATAAGGATTTCTAGTTCTTCTTGGGTGCCTTCTTCTGTGCGTTCATGTAATCGTTCCAGCCAGGACCAATGAGCTTAGGCAGGAACTTGCCAACTCTCTGCTGGTAGATCTTGTACTCTGGGTATTTCTCGGCACTCAACTTCTCAGTAAGCCAGGTGCTAGATTGGAAGAGAATCAGGTATGACATGGCGCCAATACCAGTCCAGTTGTACAAAGACGAGGTCTCGACACAGGACCATTGGTACAAGGTGACCCAGACGAGTTGCTCGCCGAGGAAGTTAGGGTGTCTAGAGTAGCGGAAGAGACCGGTAGTATTGAAGCCTGGCTCGAGGTCCTCGCGAGTCCAACCGGCGGGAACCTTGGCCGTCTTCTGGTAAGCGTGCTTGGCCTTGTGGAAATTCCATTGCGAACCGTCGGCGAAGAACTCAAAGACGACGAGGCCTAGGAGAACGCGGGCGAAGACGACGTCGGTGGTGTTCATGTTCTGACCAGAAAGGCGCGAGGCGAGCATGAGGATATATGTGGGAGTGGTGATCATCCAAAGAAGAACACTCTGAGCGATACAGATGAACAGGATATTGAAAACGAANAAGAGTGGGCGATTGACCCAGCTGCGCACTGTTTCCCACCGGTAATCCTCAGAGCCAATGCTGTAGCCACCGCGACGCCAGTAGTTGAAGGTCAAACGAATGGACCAGCAGATGCTGAAGGCCATGACATTGTCGAGTCTTTGGGTAGGCAGACCATTCAGGCGAGCCCAGACATCGTAATGAATATTGTAGACGGTGGGCAACAAGCTCCAGCAGCGGTCGACCTGCGAGTAGTTCTTGTTGATCTCGGATACGACGAGGAAGATGGGCGTGATCGCCAGAGCGAAGGCGAGGCCGGATATCAGAGGGTTGGTCGACAAGTACAGATGCTTGAGAGCCTGCGTGTCGGTGCCTGCTTGTAGAATCTGCTGAGGCAGAGCATAGAGCTGGTCGACGAAGGGAAGGACCGTCTTGCTGAAGTCTACGGTATCGGCGAGCGTCTTGACGAGAGGCAGCGCCGTGCCGACTGGTGGAGGAAGCAGCATCTTGATGTTCGTATAACGAGGTCAATCGGGTATGATTGAAAGGTGTAAACGTGGACTGGACACGCGATGGAAGCTCAAAGCAACAGGTCAAGAAAGCGCGATCGACGACAACATCAAGTCGTCATCGCCAAGCATCACAAAAGGGTCTCTCGAGCGCTCGGACCGGTCCGTCTCGTCATCTTGTCCCCATCAGGCAGCGGCGCGTCTTCCGCCTTCTCCACGCGTTGTGACTTTTTGCTGCAACTCGACAACTCGAACGTTCGCAACACCATGGTCTAAATAGGTCAACAGTGCCCACAGAGATGGTGACCAAAGTTCTCTGTGTGGCAGAAAAGCCCTCAATCGCCAAAGCCGTCGCTGGCCATCTATCTGGCGGTTCACAACGAGTTGTAAGCTTCACATCCATCTGATCCGCCACTCTATTCATCCCTTCTTTTATCATTCCGTCTTGTGGATCTATACTAACTAAAGCTACAGNNTCTAATTCACGTACGCCATGGCTCAAAAACTACAACTTCTCGTACAACTTCCCAAACTGGGGTCCCTGCGAGGTGACCATGACTAGTGTAGCTGGCCATCTGCAAAGCACCGATTTCGTGTCTGACTTCAGGGGTTGGAGATCCTGTGATCCAGAGCGTCTCTTCGATGCTCCCTTAGTGACCTATGTGGAAGACGACAAGAAAGGTATTGCTGCCAACATTGAGACCCAGGCTCGCAACGTACAATATCTCTTCATCTGGACCGATTGCGACAGAGAAGGTGAACATATCGGCAGTGAGATCAGAGATGTTGCGCTGAGCAGTAACCCTCGGCTGAGGCAGCCTGGAAAAGTTGTGCGAGCCAGATTCTCCAACATCGAAAGAGCACATATCATTCAGGCTGCTCGCAACCCCATCCCTCTTGACGAAAACTCGGTCAATGCTGTTGCTGCAAGAATCGAGCTGGATCTCCGTATTGGCGCCAGTTTCACTCGATGGCAAACGTTGCAGATCGCTGATTATCTCAAAAATTGCGGCGTTTACTCTCCTGACGAGAAGAAAGTTCTCAGCTACGGCGGCTGTCAGTTTCCCACGCTTGGCTTCGTTGTCGACAGATACTTCATGGTCAAGAATTTCGTTCCCGAACCTTATTGGGCTATAAAAGTTACACATATCAAAGACGACATCACTGTCAACTTCCGTTGGGCCCGCATCAATCTCTTCGACCGAATGGCGGTAATCATACTGTTCGAGAGATGTCTGACTGCCAAGTATGCAAAAGTCATCAAAGTACAGACCAAGCCAGCCAGCAAGTGGAAACCCTTGCCACTGACAACGGTTGAATTGCAGAAGATGGGCAGCAGGTTTTTGCGTATGGACAGTCAAAGAGTCATGAAAATCGCCGAAGAACTGTACAACAGAGGTTTTATCAGTTATCCAAGAACTGAGACAGATCAATTCGACAGAGGAATGGACCTGAGAGCCTTGGTCCAGAAGCAAACTCAATCACAAACCTGGGGAGCGTTCGCTCATAAGTATGACAAGCCATAGCCCCTCCAACACGATCATGTACTGACAGATTGTAGCCTTATGAATGGAGGCTTTAACCAGCCAAGACAAGGTCGCAACAACGATAAGGCTCACCCGCCAATTCATCCGGTTAACTTCGTCACACCAAACGCATTAAACAACCAAGACGAGCGCAAAGTATACGAATTTGTAGTGCGAAGGTTCCTTGCCTGCTGTAGTGAAGATGCCAAAGGCTCTCGCGATGAGGTCGGAATCTTGTATGGATCCGAAATTTTCAATGCCTCTGGATTGTCAGTACTTGAAAGAAACTACCTAGACGTCTATCCCTATGACAAGTGGACTAGCACGCAACAACTTCCACAGTTCCAGGTCGGCGAGATATTTGAGCCGACTGAGGCTAGGATGACTGAGGGCAAGACAAGCCCACCTGGATATTTAACAGAGCCAGATCTCATTGCGCTCATGGACGCGAATGGCATTGGTACTGATGCTACAATGGCCGAGCACATTGCCAAAGTCAAAGAACGTGAGTACGTCATGACACNNGACCTCGAGCTCGAAGAGCGCCTACAGAAGGTGAAGAGGAACGAGAAGAAGGCGAAGCACCGCCCGTCCAAGAAGACGACAATGACGACGGCGGAGGCCGAGGTGGAGGTAGAGGACGTGGTCGAGGAAGAGGAAGAGGTGGTCGAGGGGGGTGGAGCAGGCGGACGTGGTGGAGGAGCTCAGCAAGGCGGCGTACAAGAATTCATTCCAACGACCCTGGGCGTGGCCCTGGTCAAAGGCTACGAGGATATGGGATTTGAGATGAATTTGAGCAAGCCCTTTCTCAGAAAAGAGGTAAGTTTGCAGAGATCAGCTGATGAGTATCATGGCTGACGACCGGACCAGATGGAGAACAAGATGAGAGCAATCTGTGCAGGCACTACAACGAGAGGTGATGTGGTGCATGAAAGCTTGGACATGTACAGAGATGTCTATATCAGAACGAGGCGGGGTGTCAACATCTTGAAAGCGGTAAGCAGTATCACGAGAAAAAAAAGCATCAATGGACAACTGCTAACGAGCGACGGAACAGNNTCGGTTGACAGATATGTGCCGGGCGCAAGAGGTTAAGGTGAGGAGGGTGTTCCGAAGGCGTCGAAGGAACAAGCAAATGCACTTGCAGGCAATGACACAAAGACGAAGTTTGCTTTTGCAAGGTTACATAGTAGAGATAATGGATATTGATAAGTGTTTGTCTTTGTGATCAGCTTCTTACGACATAAGATGGCATCAACATGGTACTTCAAGTCTTCGTCTCCATATGCTCAGGATGGACAATTTGTCAGTGTGAGCGAAGTATTCTGCTGGGGCTCTTTCACGACCTCGGACCGCGTGCTAAGTCCGGGTCGCGGAAAGGTAGAGTAAACGGTCAAGTACGGAGGTATAAACCCATGACAAAGACGACGAGACGAGCAGTCGGTTAGAGGAGGAGGATGCAAGACATACTCGCTACGGCAACAATGGATCAAGGCCAAAGCCAAGGCCAAGGCAGATAGAGTGTGTGGACGTGAGACAGATGGCGCGTGGTGATCGCCGGGTGTTTTGAGTCTTGAGACGGTTTCGCACCGGGACGTTTTGATCTGGGCGCTTTTTGAAAGAGATTCCCCCACATGAAAGGGGGAAAGAAGGGTCAGTTGTGTTAATGCAGAAAGACGTCGACGACAGGCTGCAGTAATCTCGCATACCTTTCCCCTCATTGTTTCTTTGACAGGCCGAGCTGAGCAGAGCACGCATCATCGTTATTGGATTTGGGCGTCTCAGATCAGGCGGGAGCTGGCACTGATTGATTGATTCATCCGAGATTTCGACTCTGGACCGCAGCCACGGCCGCCCACTCTTTGAGCACGAGCCCGAGCCCGCAGGTCACACTCTCTGTTGTCGACCCGCTGCTGCTGCTGCTTCGTCGACGCGCGCACAATCTGACCGGCTGTCTTGTACGAGTGTTCCTCTACTCCTGACAGTGTCGTCGACTTTCCGCCGGTGTCCAGGTCGAGTTGTTGGGGTGGCGGCTCGAGCATGAGTTCGCCAGTATGCAACAACCATGGCAAGTCTTCTGCTTGAAAACTCTCAGACACGCCATCTGACCACCAACAAGGCTTCCAACCATCGCCCAAACAACATGACGAAGAGCTTCGCATCTTGTCGCGCATCCAGAGCACAGGTAGTCTCTTGTCTCTGCCTCCTCGCGGCTCCATATCCGCCGAAGCCCAGCGCCCGAGAATGTCTTTTGACCAAGCAGCCCTCGAGGCCGCTGACCTGCGCAGCATGACCAGGTCAGACTTCGCATACGCACATGGCAGCCATGCACCTGCTGATAAANTTCCAAGCTCTCCCACTCTGCCTGAACGTGAAAGCGGTCTGCGCCGCATCAGACAATCCCACAATCGTCAACCTACCTCTCCTCAATTGCTCCAGACCTCGCGCTCTCCCTCGCTCAACATCAACATACCCTCACAGCCGCTGCCCGCTTCCCTGCCTTCGGGCCCTTCGTCGCCCGTATTACCCTTTGGCGAGGATCTCAGCCGCTTTCCTTCCGAGTCTCTGCATTCTTTCTCCTTCGCACATCAATCCGAGACGTCGATACACAATCGCCAAATGATTCTCAAGAGGTCGGTCGATTTTATGAAGGACAGGCCAGGGTGGGGTTCTTCAAATCCCGCCATCCTGAACGCTCAAGCAAAAATCACTGGAGATCAGGAAGCACAGAGCATGGTGGAACTATTACAACGCGCCAACTTGCTAGGTCCCGATGGCAATTCGTTGCAAGCCCCGGGTTTGGGCATCATGGGTGCTCCACTCAGTGGCCCAGCCGATCCCTCGGCAGACAACATTNTTGAGAAGAACTTTGCGCCTCTCAGCGAGAGCCCTAAGGACTTCGACGACGACTTGGTCATGTCGTCCACCTCTCCCAAGTCCATCAAGTCATCCGAAGAGAAGGATACCTTGCAACCCGAACCCAAGCGCATCTCGCTCAAGCGCACCTACACTGACACAAGCGGCCTAAGCTTGCAGCACCGTCTTGCTGATGCTCTGGCCACACCTTACCACGCCGCTGATGTGCCCCGCCGTGCAGAGCCTCTTACTCCCAGCCACGTCCCTTCAGGATTGCACACGTCCAAGTCGACCACCTCGCTGACTGGCTCCACCTCTCACGGCCACGGCCATGGCCATGGCAGGCAATCTGCTGCAGCTCAGGCTATTTTCACTACCGATGCGCGCGCTCCTTGGACCATAACTGCTGCCAACGATCTGGCATGTCTCGTATTTGGCGTCACCCGTGCCGAAGTGCGCAAAATGGGTATTATGGAAGTCATCCGTCCTGAGCGACGCAAATGGCTCGAGAACAAATTGAGACATCCCGATTCGGATCTGTACACCCAACAAAACAAGTCTCCTAACCATAGCCCGTCATCTTCAGCTCTGGCAAAGGGTAGTGGTGTAACAGCCAAGCTCCTGAGCAAGCCCCCTGCACGCCAAACGTACCAGAGCAGACGCTCGAAAACCGTCAACGGTATAGAGTCAGCTTCGACAACACGCCGTGCCGCTCCCAATTCTTCGCAAAAATCACGTGGTGTGCTACTATGTGGTGATGTTGTTCCTATCCAGAAGCGCAATGGAGACATCGGATCAGCCAGTTTGTGGGTCAAGGAAAAGCAGGGCGGCTTGATTTGGGTGCTTGAAGAGATTGCCGAGGACGTTGCTTACATCACAGTTGACGAAATTGGCTGCGTCGAANAAGGTGTCGGTGCCTTGGAGTCCATCTGGGGAATCGAGAGAGTGCGTAGGGGCACAGATATTAGGAAATTGGTTCCCGAACTACCAAAACTGGCCGGCACAAATACTGGCATGCTGGACTTCGATCAGATTGCTTCGCTACGTCGCTACACCGCTCGCACAGCAAACAGCATCAGCGTCCCCGTCACAATCGATCAACTTTCTGGTCAACCGACATTGCGCATTTCCAGCTTCCCTCATATTGCTGGCATCCTTGTTCTGAACCCCGACACACTCGAGATTGTCAGCTCAAACAACGTCTTTTCTGCTTCTCTGTTCGGCCACGATGCTCCTGACGGCCTTCCGATTACCGACTTGATACCTTATTTCGACAATATACTGCACTTGTTGACCGACGAAGACAAGATCCGCCTGGTTGACGGTCTTGTCATTCCAGAACACAGTTTCAGAAAAGCTCGTGCGCTTCTTGCCCTTCGTGAAGGTCGCGCAGATGCCGCCTCCATCTTCCTCAAGCCCAGCGGCCTGCCTGCGAAACATCGAGACGGCTCGGATATCATGATTGATGTTCAGATGCGCGTCGTCAAGAGCGATCGCCATAGCTTCGACAGCATTCCGGAACATAACCGTATAGATCCAGACTCATTGCCTGCATCAGAGGTTGTTTACGCCTTGTGGATCACATACTCGAGACAACTTCATGCTGTAAACCACGGTATTGGTCCTGTAATTCCGACAGTGTCCAGGCCTGTCACTCCTCCACAGCAACCAGTACCTGCACCATCGAACTCGAGTGGAGATCAGGACAGCGAAGATTCCAGCAGTGACAAAGGCAGTGAGACCAAGACGAAGGTCGATACTCCTTCTCTCATAGCTCAACAATTACAACATTCACCAACCCAATCACATTCATCAGGAACGCCATTGCTTACGAGCGAACCCTTCGAACATCCGTCCCCTGCTGCTATTGAAGCTGGTGCAACCACTATTAAAAAGAAGGTCATTGCTGATTTCCTCATTCTGGAAGAAATGGGCCAAGGAGCGTATGGTCAGGTCAAGCTTGCACGATACAAGAAAGCCAATGCACAGAAGATGTGTATCAAATATGTTACGAAACGCCGCATTCTGGTCGATACGTGGACTAGAGATCGACGACTCGGCACAGTGCCCTTGGAGATTCACGTTCTGGATTATCTACGACGGGATGGCCTGCAGCACCCAAATATTGTCGAGATGGCCGACTTCTTCGAAGACGACATCAACTATTACATCGAAATGATTCCGCATGGTCTGCCTGGTATGGACTTGTTCGACTACATCGAACTCCGTGTTAACATGGAGGAGAAGGAGTGTCGAAAGATCTTCGTGCAGGTCGCCAATGCTTTGCACCACTTGCATATTAAGGCCAAGGTCGTGCATCGAGACATCAAGGACGAAAACGTCATTCTTGACGGAGACGGTGCTGTTAAACTTGTTGATTTTGGCAGCGCAGCATACATCAAGTCAGGTCCCTTCGACGTTTTCGTTGGCACCATCGATTATGCGGCCCCTGAGGTCCTACGCGGCAGTCCCTACCGAGGCAAAGAACAAGACGTGTGGGCGCTCGGTATCCTTTTATACACGATTGTGTACAAAGAGAACCCCTTCTACAGCATCGACGAGATTATGGACCATGATCTAAGAGTGCCGTATATCATGAGCGAAGACTGCATTGACCTCATCCGCAAGATGCTGGACCGTGATGTTGAGAGACGCATCGGCATTCAAGCTGTTCTCGATCATCCATGGTGCACATACGTCGACCCTGAGGATGATTAAACGACAGGCGACATCCGTGTTGCTCCAATTTTTCCTTTACTCTCTACTTTCACTTTGTTGTTTTATTGATATTCACCATGATTCCCTTATTGTTTTTTTTTTATTCCTTAGGCTTGGAAGCATTGTCTGTTTTTTCTTCCAAACTGTCGCTTGCAAATACGAAAAACCTCGAATACCACAATGAACGACGGACAGAATGACGAAAGCACACATGGCGGGCGGAGGAGAACAGATGAGGACATGATGGAAGGAATGTGATACAGTGGAGGAAAGCACACAAGAAAGACATCTAAACTGCCGGACACACAAAGCAATACATAGGAGGCAAGGATGGATTTGTCCTCTGTTCTTTATTTTTGGTATCTCTTCTGATAGACTATCGTTTTATCAATCGTCTAACCTCCTTGAGTCAAGAAGAGTGTTTGATGTGCATGTGACTTGTAGGCGGTTTCGCTTCCCCCCTCGATTGGTACTCTAATCGCCTGTCGTCTTCAATCCCTGATTTGCTCCTTCCTTTTGATGCATGGTCGGATGTGCTCTGTTGACGCTCATGTTGGTCTTGCTGGGATCATCTTGTTGGCGACAACTTCAGTTGGTCTTTGCCATTTCGACCAAGACCGCTGCCACGTGTGCCTTGTGAAGCTCGTTGAGGGCCTTGTCCTCCTTCTGGACAGCCTTGTCTTCCTCGTCGGTAGTCTTGTCCTCCATCTTTGCGACCTTCCACTGGCCGACCTCGGCGATCTTCTCGGGAACGATACGCTTGATGGGTTTCTTGTTGACGTGCTCGACCTCCATCTTGTCTTGAGTGACTTTGTGATCGATTGAGTTGTTTTCTGTTTTTGTTGATGATTTGTCAGTGATGCTTGTGAAAGTGGATCGTGGAGGAGGTGTGGTGGCTGGTCTACGTACCGTGGTTGTTGGTCGATGAAATTTCCATGGTGTTGGAAGACATTGTTGTGATGATGCGGTATGTGAAGTTTTGATCTGAGAGGCGAGGGTGAGGAAAAAAATGGGGGATGAGGCGGTTAATGAGTTATGTGATTTGATGTGAGAAGTGAGAAAGTGATGGTGTTGAACACAGATGACCATGGATGCGTTTGGTGATTGTTTGTTGTTGGTGCTGTGTACAAGGGATTGCGAGTGAAGTTTGATGTGTTGATACATAGGCTCACTTCTCTCTCCCTATAGCCTCAAAGAGAGCCCTGAGTTGATGTGCCTCTATCATTTTGTGTCTCTGTGTTAAAGTATACAACACATGTGACTGAAGAAAGACAGAGTGGATCCGAATGAAATAGTAGTATCTACTGGGAGATGACACCCTTATTACATTTCTCTGACCACGCCATGCTTTTGAAAATGTTCATGTCTTTCCATGTTGTGTACATCAGCTTCTGTAGAAGGGAAGTTTAGAGATACTCTGCTCATTGTTGCTCATAATCTTCAAAGCTGACCCAGCTTTTCTTGTCTGTTTCTGACCTCAAGCAGTGACTTGTCAAGCCTTTCGTAGATCCTTTTTGTGCAGCACTTTCTGCTTTGCATGTTCCTTCGGTTTGGGAAGATTACGACCGCCCTATGTTGAAGTTGACTTCTGATCCGCCTGATCTTTCTTGCCATCCTGTTGCTTCCCTTGGCTTGTTGGCTTTCTTTGGCTTGGTCCAAGAGTCTGGAACTTCCTTCAAGACAGTACCATTCTCCACCAGAACTCCTTGTCCTCCAGTGCGATCTTCGACTTTGCTGAAGAATTGCAGACCGATCACACCGTTTTCATCCCCTTCACTTAGAATGACTCCGTTCTCCGACTTCCAAAATTTGACTCCGGCTTCCAGGGCTTTNTTGATGTCGATGTAGACCAAGACTGATGATGAGTTTCGCATGCCAGAGATGACGGGTGCGGCGTTGGCATCCTTTTCCTCAGACTTGAAGCCTGCAGGTAGACCAGAAGCAAAGTGCACATGAGTACGCGTCATCCTCTTGAGACCAACAGTAGCTACAATCAAAGGCCATGCAGAGTGAGTTGTTCCGTGCACCACTGTCGAAGGGATATTTTCCTCAGTAATCGGTGTCAAGAGATTCTCAGATGCGATTTCCAAAGAATGTCCTTGGTTTGCACGGATCAGGTAATCGGCAGGATCTTCTGATTCTGGGAGTTGACTGGGGATGTCGGAAGTTGTGGATGTTGCTGCATCGTCGGCTGGGACACTTGCTGCTGATGCCGCGGCTGATTTGTGGATTAGAGAAAAACGTTGCTTGTCGTTCTCGGCCACGATTTGCTTGACTTCAGCAAGTGTGGCTTTAAGACCGCGGATTCTTTGGTTGTTTAACTATCGAGCATCAAAGTCAGAATACAGGAAGTGATGCATATGATGGAGGAATGAAAATAGTGGCATGCTTGGTTGAACGAGCGAACATGCAGGAGCTTTTATGATAGAACAGGAGATAGCTCGGATCAGACCTACCACATCCTTGAGGTTGACATAACCTGCAGCGTCTAATTTGAGACCTTCTTTCTCAGCGCTGTGACGGAGCAATTTGCTTAGTGCTTTTGAGACTTGGACTTCTCGTGGCATAGGGCCTCCGCGACCGCGTCCAGGCATTTTGATTATCTTGTGGAGAACGTTGTGTTAGAATGAATGAGCTCGAAAAGCACTGATCTGGAGATGAAGCTTGTGTGTTGGTTCAAAATGGAACTGATCAAAGTCCAAGGTTGATGTTGGTCGAAAATTGACAACCTTCTAGAAGTTCACTGCAATGATTGAGAACGGCTTCGATAGCAACGCATCTAGAACGTGTTGAGAAGTGGCTATCTGAACTAGGTGCACGTCTCACTCGTTTGAGTGTAGAATTTCTGATATGTATCTGATAGCTATGCATCTGTCTCAATTCACGAATTGAGAAAACACTCTTCAACACTGGTTCGAGGTTCTGGTGAGCATATCATGGTTTGAGTCTGATTGACAAGACGTGTTCATCTGTTCGGAACCGACGACACGGAAGCCGGAGACGTTTTGCTCCGGACATGCGGGCAGGGCAGCGCCTATTGAGTTCCAGCCCTGGATTTGAAGATTCACGAAGCTCGGATGAATCAACAGTCGAGTATCTGATTCGAGAGGAACAGACGGGCATGGGAGAAGGCTCGTAAGGAGGAACGTCTCACGTGTATTGGCTCAGCAAAGCAAAGTCGGAGGATCGGAGTCTTTGCAGGATAGTTAGATAGCTCGTGTTGAGTCGTATATGTGGAATTAGGCGCTTCCAAAGTCCGATGGCCGCTGTCAATGACCTAGGCAGGCAGTCAAGTCAGCAAAAAGTAAACGGGCGCAGCATCAGTCTTCCAGAGGCCCGTCGTCGGTCGAGTCTGTCAAACATCGAATGCGCATATTCCATCAACCGCGCGCTATTTCTCCGTGCTATTGCAGCTTCCGGCGCTCAAAGGTGCGCCATATCGCACCCGTCTCGAATGCGCCATGAATCCTCATAATCCCCACCAACCGCAATACCCATCGCTACCGTATGGCACCACTCCGCCGGGTGCCCCGGCCCATAACCCGTCATTGCGTGCATTCAACAACCCTTACTCGACTTCGAATTCGCCTTCCAATGCAACCTTCCAGCAAGCCGCTGCCTATCTAGAGGGCAACTATGATGACGACGGAGACGATCGCGCAAATGACCACGACCACGATCATGACCACGACCAGGGCCAGGGCGATCCCAAGCGCCGCCGCATAGCACGCGCCTGTGATATGTGTCGAAAGAAGAAGATCAAATGCGACGGCAAGATGCCCAAATGTTCACACTGTCAGAACTACAAGACCGAGTGTATCTTCACTCAGGTAGAGAAGAAGCGCCAGCCACCAAAGGGCGCAAAGTACATTGAGGGCTTGGAGAACAGACTTGCGCGTATGGAAGGTCTGCTGAAGATGTCAGGTCTGCTGGGTGAAGACGATGGTGGTAAGACTGATCTCGGCACACTCGAGAAGCGGTTGGCGGACAGACAAGCTGCCGGCTCTTCGTTCGCATCACCAATCTCGCCTCACGTCGCCGGTGATGGCTCGACCTCTGCCCATCCGACTCCGCCTACTGGTGTTACAAGTCCTCAGTCCGGTGCGCCGCTTCAGAACGGCCAGGCCCCGTCACAAGACAAGGCTGCCGAGGGACTTGCAGATCAGATGTGCTCGCTGGTCACAAACAATGCTGGAGAAACACGATACATTGGCTCCTCATCTGGCTTTTCTATCTTCTCGCCGAAGGGCATCCAGTGGGTAAACGAAAAGACTGGAGACTTCTCTTTCCGCGACATGATAACCCAAGCAGCTACTGACGACAGAGCCTGGGCTACCTGGAAACCCGAAATCTTTGACGACATCTTCTCGCGCAAAATCTACAAGCCTTTACCTCCTAAACCTGAAGCTCTCGCCCTGCTAAAGGACTTCTTCGATAACTTCAACTGCGTTTTTCCGTTGTTTCATGAGCCGACTTTTATGCATCTCGTCGACAAACACTACTCACTTGATCCATACGAAGGTTCTGGTTGGTGGGCCAGCTTGAACGTTGCGCTTGCCATCTCCCATAGGCTTCGGATTATAGGTGAAGAAGATGCCCGACTTGAAGATGCAAAAGCTTGGGGATATTTGAAAAACGCCTTGGCGGTCCTCTCCGAGTTGACGATGCGAAACAACGATCTATTAAGCGTTCAGGCTCTGCTGGGAATGGCCCTCTTCATGCAAGGTACACCAAACCCGCAACCAGGCTTCTTCCTCGTCGCCGCAGCACTGCGGTTAGCACACAGCATCGGTCTACACAAACGTGGATCTGACTTCAATCTCAACGAGGTTGAATCAGAACAGAGAAAACGTGTATTCTGGATTGGTTATCTCATGGACAAAGACATCTGTCTTCGTTCTGGCAGACCTCCTATCCAAGACGACGACGACATGAACGTTGAGCTTCCTAGTGAAAACCCACCTGACAACATTGGTGTTGTGTCATTAGGGGATGGCAAGAGCAAGGTCAATCTTTTCCGGATACAATGTACCTTTGCCTTGATTCAGTCGAAGGTCTACAAATTGCTTTACTCGGTTAAGGCTGCTCGTCAAACAGATGGCGAACTGTTGAACACGATTGGTGATCTCGACCAGGAGCTAGAAGAGTGGAAAGATTCTATCCCCCTCGAGTTCCGCCCTGAGCATGAGATCAAGATGCCCAGTGAATCACCAATCATGCTGCATGTTGTTGTCATGCACTTTGCATACTACAACTGTCTCACGACCATCCACCGGATGTCTGTCCATCACGGGTACTGGACATCACGTCTCTCGAATTATGCCATTGCTGGTCTGAATGCGCGCCCGCTTAATCCTCGTGTGTTCATGTCGGCGGCCTTGTGTGTGAACGCCGCACGAACATCCATCTCGCTCGTCAAGTTTATTCCTAGTCGGGATCATGCTTGTGTTTGGTAAGTCCAAAACCCACATGAATATCTCTGAGATGTCATACTGACATGGTCAACAGGCNTTCTGGTGTACTATCCTGTATCTGCGCTTGTCACATTGTTCGCCAATATTCTGCAAAATCCACAAGATGCCAGAGCACGCTCCGACCTCAAGCTTATGAACTCAATGACGGAGTTTCTGCAAATGCTGTGCAATGAAGATGGCAATGTTCATTGCCGAAGAATGGCCTCTATCTGCAAAGAATTCGAACGTATCGCTAGGGTAGTCCTTGATAAGGCTGAGCGGGATATGAAAGGCAGGGGCAAGAGAAAGAATCGAGAAAGCGATACAGCCGCGCCACCCACCCAAACCACGCAGTCAGAGCGTCGCTCAACATCTCAGCCAACGCAAGCGCAAAGAACACCAAACATGTCTGCCTCAATGCTTCCTAATGGACGAACAACGACGGCGTCTCCATCTGTTGGGCAAATGCAACATCAACCTTTACACCCCTCGCCTATGGGATCGATGCCTTTCACAGCGCCATCAAACGCGCCCCCTTACCAACCCACTACCAGTATGGCACCAGAGCCCTGGATGCAGAGTGTTCCACCTGCACCAGAGAACATGTTCGCCCAGGCCGATGGACGGTTTCCACAAGCACTCCCGCAAGACAACAACTTTGACATGCAAGGGTATGGTCTGGGACCTATGGCCGGAGATTTGGGTGGCAGCTTCCAACAACCATTTGTACCACAAGATCTGTGGCAGATGCCTATGACATTAGAATGGGATTGGGCTGATTTCTTTGGTACGGGGCCTGGCTTTGATCTCAACGACCCTAATGGAGGTGGGCCTCGTTGATGCATCATGGGAGGAGAATCTTTATGGGGAGTCGTGTATGATTATTCTATTCGTGTTCGGCTGGCATGTCGAAGAGTTTCGTTCGAGTGTTACGGAGTTTCACAATATTTCAACCCTTTCATCACTTCACATCCATGGATGTCTGACATCTGAATGCTATACACTCAAGATCTTACTTCTGAATATGGCCATTGAAGAATGCTGTGCAGCGCACGCGACAAGCCGTCAGCCGTAGGGTTCTACACACCCAGGGACAATCGAATCTCAATTTCCACATAATAATACAGGTTCTATTTAAAAGCTCAATTCTAGCATGTCGATGCACATACTATCTTCTAAAGAAACGACTATGTCTTTGCCGTTCTCTCATCGACATGCAGAACCGATGACGAGCCGAAAGCACGAGACTGTGTCGTTCCCAGTTTCTGACCCGCCTCCTCCAGGCGTTGTCTTGTGTCCAAGTTGTAGTCAAAGCATATTCCATATTGAGACAAATATCGCGATATCAACAGAAACAGTGAGATTTGACTCGCCGATATTTGACGATAATGACCATATTCGAGCGGTAGGTTCTTGCCTGCATCTCGGGTTTGCATGTGACAGAGAGTGGGGAAGCTTTCTTGGATGGAGAAAGCAATGTAGTGACGCGCTTTCCTTTGCATCTGCTCAAATACTGGTCTTCAGCTCTCCTGTGTTTCTTTACTCAATTGACAAACACACAACAGAAGCAACACATTTCAAGATGAATTCGATCCCTATCTCGGCCACCAGGCCTACAACTGGCATCCGCATTGCTCAGGTCGTCGGCCTCACTACTTCCGCATACCTTGCTGGTAAGTACCTAGTGATTTCAGGGCCTAACAGATTGTTGACCATCACTCAGNGTGCCATCGGAAGCATCAGCTGGCAGAGTGTGCCCGCCCTGTTGGATGCACCAGCTCCTCTGCTCGCCAAACAGTGGAAGAAGATCTTTGACCAGGGCAAGGTCGCAGCTCCACCAATGGCTGTGCTGTCCTCTGCCATCTTTGGCTATCTTGCCTACAGAGGTCTGTCTACTCGCATTGCCAAACTCAATCGATATACTGACTTTC
Source organism: Aureobasidium mustum (assembly GCA_903819665.1). Classification (NCBI taxonomy): domain Eukaryota; kingdom Fungi; phylum Ascomycota; class Dothideomycetes; order Dothideales; family Saccotheciaceae; genus Aureobasidium; species Aureobasidium musti. Next base: position 1,237,565 of record CAIJEO010000008.1, on the reverse strand, counting down.
ACTAGNAACCCACTGCATCTTCAAACTTCACCCTCTACACAGTTGCAGCCGTCCTCATTCCCAGCATCGTGCCTTACACCGTCTTCGTCATGTCAGGTGTCAACAGCAAGCTTCAGGAGAAGGCCTCATCGCTGGCCAACGCCTCTCTTACTGACACCGCTGTCGAGTCGGGCGTAGCCGAGGGCGAAACTGCTCACCAACTCCTCGACAAATGGGCCACACTCAACTTTGGTCGCTCGCTACTCCNNCCTCTTTTCGGAACTCTGGCAGCTGGATGGGCAATTGTCGACAAGTTCGAAGTCCTCGGTCTCGGTGCAGTCCTCAAGACTGGTGCCGACCGCATGGGATAAGGAGGAATAGCCGAAGACAGTTCACACGAGCGCATGACCTACGAAACAGAAGACCGAGAGCATGTGAGATGCTTGAAACGCAGATATCATTCACGACGGAGATGACATGGAATCAAGATAGGCATATCAGTAGCCAACGAACAAGCCAGGACGACTTTTGCTTTGTTCTCTGTGTGCCATGAGTAACAGTCGCGTGCCATGTTGAGATTGAAGCCTCGGCGTATATCACATCGGATTGGTCTGTTGACCAGCTGGCAGCGATAGGTGTTGCAGGTTGGAACGACACTGGTCTTGAGGCGACAAGTGGAGTTTGAAGGAAGGCGTTGAAACCCACTCCGCTCCACCACAAGTCAGGACGGCGATTTTGGCGAGGTCTTGGTGCAGGTTGAGGCTTTCAGCCGGTGTGGGGGCCACTACAGATCGGGCCGGCAGTGGACACGTCCGCGGCTGACGAGTCTTTAAGCTTCTTCTTGCAAAGATATCCTTGCTGCACTCTGCTTTAGACCGTCTTTCGAGCTGGAGCCGGATCATGTCCTAGTTGTTCACTCGAAGGATGCTTGAATACGATGTTCAGCATAATCAGGCTGGGCGAGGGCGTCCTATCACGCAACGGACAGACATGAGGCGCTCAACGCAGACCTAAACACAGCCCCGCCGAGACCTGTCCCCCGCTTCCAGATTGGGGCGATAAGAGGGTTCAGCCTTGGCCAAAAATCGCTCGGACAAGAGCTCGACTCGACCACGGACGGACAAATCGATACGTACCCTTGACCTTTTGGTTCTTCTGACCTTTTGGCCTCTTGACCTTTGTGCTCCATGTCTTTTGTTGTCATCTGCATGTCTTCGTCCACTCGTTGACCCATCGCTATCCGCCTGTCCAGTCGCGTGCACATCCCCCGCCTTTGATCTCGGTCAACTACTCCGCCTTTTGCAGCTCGCAGATAACGGCCCTTATCCCCATTCAACTTTTTTCCAGGTCAACAACCTCTCTGGAAGAGTGTTGATTCTCGGCCTCGATAGTTGATCGATCACATTACTGTATAGACAAAATGGCTCAAGCATCCGTCGAATCTGTGGTCCTGGAGACCACAGCTGGAGCACCAGCCTCCGTTGCTCCGGCTGTTCCAATCCAGATACAGAAAGTCAAGGGCAAGAAGAGATTCATACAGACTCTACAGCGCATGTCATCGTCTCCATCTCTGGCCAAGCTTGGTAGAACGCCGTCTTCGAGCTATAGAACAGGAGGAAGGGCCTCGGCTTCCTGCATATCGCTCTCCGGCTCCGCTTCTTATGGCTCGTATGGGAACTCGCTGGCCTCGGAGTTCTCTGTCGGATACTCGACCGCTCCAGCCTCAGCTGCCACCACCCCAGGAGTACCCTTTCCTTCCTTTGATGAGAAGATAGCTCGTTCTCGATACCTTGGTTCTGTACCTGTTCCCGACTTCAGAACCACCACGAGAATCGCTGAAGAGGAGGATTATTTCTCCATACCCGTACAAAAGCCTGCAGAGAAGCCCAAGTCTTCTTTCAACTTCTGGAAGGGCTTGCCGTCCGAGCTGGCTATGCAAATCTTCTCCTACTTGGAGCCTCGAGAGGTCGTCAGATGTTCAGCTGTTTCCAAGCAGTGGCACAGCAGATGTTTCGATGGTCAGCTGTGGTCTATTCTAGACACCTCTGACTTCTATCGTGACATACCTGCCGATGCTCTGATCAACATCGTCACTTCTGCTGGTCCCTTCGTTCGCGACCTCAATCTCAGAGGCTGTGTTCAGCTCAGGGAACAATGGCATGCGAAAGGTCTATCCGGAGCTTGCAGTAATCTCGAAAACTTCTCTCTGGAAGGTTGCCGCATCGAGAAGACTGCCATTCATTGCTTCCTGTTGCAAAATCCAAGACTCGTGTACATCAACCTTTCAGGCCTCGCTGGTGCAACAAATTCGGCTATGAAGGTCATTGCAGAAAACTGTCCTAAGCTTGAGCATCTCAACGTCTCTTGGTGCAATAATGTTGACACCAGAGGGTTGAAGAAAGTAATAGAGGCCTGTCCCGAACTTCGCGACCTTCGTGCTGGTGAAGTGCACGGCTGGGACGATATTGAACTCATGCAACTTCTCTTTGAACGGAATTCGCTTGAACGTCTCATTTTGATGAATTGCGATTCGTTGAATGACGAGTCGTTGTCAGTCTTGATGGAAGGACAAGACAGCGAGATGGACTATCTGACTGGCAGACGCATCGCTCCACCCCGTAAGCTGAAACACCTCGATCTTACTAGATGTCGTGGAATTAGCCACAGGGGCCTTGAGAAGTGTGTCGACAGACTTCCTGAGATGGAAGGCTTGCAATTGAACAAGTGCCATAGCATTACTGATGGTGTTCTCACATCTATGCTGAATGGCATGCCCAAACTGACACATCTTGATCTGGAGGAGCTCACCGAATTGTCCAATGCAGTACTGCAGACACTTGCCATGGCTCCTTGTGCAAAGATTCTGCGACACATCTCTATCTCATACTGTGAGGAGTTGGGCGATGTCGGTATGCTGCCCATACTCAAGAACTGCACCAATCTAGAGAGTCTGGATATGGACAACACCCGCGTATCCGACTTGTCTCTTGCTGAAGCAGCAGCCATGGTGCGTGCTCGTGCAACGCGCACCACTCAACCCAAGCAACAGCCTGCCGTTGGTCTACGCCTCGCTGCATACGACTGTCAAAACGTAACTTGGACTGGTATCCGTGAGGTCCTGTCACGCAATGCAGAAGTAATCCGCAAGACCGTAAAGCCAGCACCAGCATCAGACTCAGGCGATGTCGACGGTTCATCTGCACCGCCACAGCCGCAAACCGTTCGCACCTACCCTACACAAATCATCCAACTCAAGTGCTTCTACAACTACCAACCCACCGTCGAAGAACACACCAAGCGCGTCCTACGCGGCGACTTCTCGGCTGCTACACGTCTGGAGCGCAAATGGGCCGAATTCATGATCGCTCAAGAAGAAGCCGGTGCCAGTGGAGCCGGAGCCCGCAGACGCCGTCGTCGCGCCCGTGAAGCACAAATGATGCATGCAGATGAAGAAGACGGCGGTGCAAACGGTGGAGGTGCTGGTGTTGGCGGAGGTCGCAGACGCAGAGCTAGAAGCGGTGGGTGTGTTGTCATGTAAAGCAAAGATGTGCTTTGATAACTGTTTTTTTTTTTTTTTTCTCACTCGTTCAAGCGTTTTTGTTTTGGGATACGGCAGGCAACAGGACCAGAAATTTGGAATTTGGATTGGGGCGTTTCAGCGTTTGAGGGCATATATTTTTGCATTCTTTTTCGAAGACATTGTTTAGATCATATTCACATTCATCGTAAGAAGTTTGGTCTCATCACATCGCGTCTTCAACGTGTTCCACCATGATAACTACCTTCAATTCTTGTTCCAACCAGCCCTTCTGGTGGCAGCGGTCCCTTCCTTGAACCGGTCGGAAGTCACTCAGCTGTAAGTTAGAAGTTCTGTTATCTCATATAATGGCAGGTCCATCTTCGTATGCACAATATGCACAAAATATATAACTCAGGCATAACTATAGCGATAGGTATGACCCTGGCATAATGGATAAAGGGACCTCTTCTTTATAAGTGTCTTAGGTACTTCGAAACCCCTTTCGTGGACTCCGTCATGCCTTCTTCCTGGCTTCTGTTTCTTCTACCGCTGTTCCTGCTCCATGTTCCAATCACAGGATAACCCAAAAGAAACGAGATACACTGCAACCAGCCCCGGTGACTACCGAAAGCAGTTCAACCAAGACGGATTCTATCTGCTTTTCCGGTAATGCGGGTCAACCTAATTGAGGGTTTGTTCCATCACTCAATCCCGATATACGAATAGGCCGACCTGGAATTTCGTCCCACCACTCATCCTCAAGGAGCCTCTGAAGCTCTGCGAGTGCCTCTCGTTGCATGGTCAGGGACATATCGTGGCTACCAGCCATGATACTCGAACGAATGTCAAAGACCAACACCATTTGCTTGGCCACTATCGCCTTACCAAGAGACAGTTTTGCTCTCGTACCACTTAATCGGACCTGCAATGCAGAAACAGTAGCCCAGAGCTCTTGGGTCGTTTGATCTTGCGATCTGATGACGTCGAGTTGAGTTTGAGTCTGGACGAGCAGATCTTCGAGTGTTGATACTTTGGAGCGCTGTTGGGTTATCTCTTGGTTTGTGGTGTGGATTTTATGGTGGTGCTCGTTGATCTCTGCGGAGGATTGGCTGATGATGAGGTGAGTCAGTTGTGTTTAGGCTATTAAGGCAATATTGAACAGGAGAGGAACTGGATGCTCCACTGCAACAGGATACTCACATGGCAAGAGGGATAAGGGGCGGTATGAGAGCCGAGAGCTGCAAATCGGCACAGTCAGCCATCTAACACCGAGCCCTGTAGCTTCCGTCTCGGTATCGGGCTATGCTTACCACGGAGAACACAATGGTCTTGGTTCTTGCATCCTCGGCCTGTCGTTCGAGTACTCCACGACGAGTTTCCAGATCCACCACCCGCTGCTCCAAACTTCTTATGCTATTCTCATGCTCGAGGATTGTTATTTTGGTACGCTCGACAGCTTCGGAAAGGCTTTGTTCGAGCTCTCGGATCTTCTTTCTGCTTGGCTCGAGGGTTATGTTCTGGAATTCTACCAGTTGTTGACTTGCTGTTCCCACCGATCTGAGGAGATTTTCTTGGCTCGAGACAATTGTCTCGTAGGCAGCCTCAAGCCGAATGAACGTGTTGTGCTGGGATTCCGTTGGTCCAACACCATCCGAGTGGGCTTTGTGTATGGCTGATAAGAGATTATGAGCGGTAGTAATTTGGTCACGCACATCGGTGACTCCCGGTTCAAGAGTGCTGAGGATGATCTCGTATAGTGCAGCATATTGAGTGGAACATGCTGAGGTCAGCTCAATGGCCAAGGCTTGTGCTTCTTCCCAGGAAAGACAGGCCGTGGAGTCTGTGGTCGTGTCCGGTAATGCGTGTAGAGCTGTGATGAATCAATATCTGAAGGTTGCAGCAGTAGAAGCTGCGTTTGTCACCCGACAGTCTGACGTACTTAGAATACCATCGTTGTTGCTGACGATTGTGTCCAAATACTCTAGAGCCCAAGGCATGAGCGAGTTCCCCTCGTCCGTCCAAGATGGCTGCTTGGAATTCTGCTTCAACACTAGCTGATGGATGTCGAGGGCGGATCGCTGCCAGCTGCCATCGCCTTTCTGACAGGTTGCATGGAGGAGAAACGCATCGTCGAGGTGTATATCGCGTGAAGTTTTGCTGAAAGACATGGCAAATCAGTCACCTCAAGGAAGCTTGATGACAAAACACTCTGATCTACTTCTCGTCAAGTCGGCAGTTTGGGGACGTGATGGCAGGTCTTCGGAGATCTCATAACCTGTGAGCTTTTCAAGCAGTTTGATTTAGTGCCCCGATGCCCGGTGTTCCATTGGCGGCTGGTGCTGAACATACACGAGCGGCCAGCCTATACATATTACTCCCCGCGGAGAGCCTCTTTACTCGTGAGACCCACTGCCGACGGAGGTATCCACCAACACTCCTTCACATGCCTCAGCCGTCCTGATTCAGCATTTGCAAGCTGAGCTCTGAGGCCCAGTCCAAGCCTGTAGCTGGGCTCGGTCTGCCAGATGTACGTGTATGTGCAAGTCGATGCAGGTCCGGACGCCCCACATGTACTGGTTGTTCGAAAAAGCTTTTGTGTCATCTGGCGCATCGCTGTTCGTGTCAAACTCACACCGCAAGAAGCGTGGGGCATTTTCTCTGCACTGGATCCAGGCTTGAGCACATGCAGCGCCTCGTACACTGCATGTCCGTCGACAGCCCGGTGCTGGACTCATCCTTCTCGGTGTATCCGACGATATCAGCTTCGACCGTTGACGAAGCTCGTACCCCGCCATTCGAACGCATCCGAGCGCTAGCGCACCGTTTCACGTTGTGGACGCGATACTTGGTGGACAAAAGTCTTGGTTCGATGGACGATAGTGGTATGCTCTGCCCTCGCCAACCACTTTGCCATCATTCGTGCCTCGATAAGGAACATTACGCGACCAGAAAAGTTCGGTCGACACGGGATGTTTAGCCTCGTGGAAACTTACTTCGAGAGTCGGCTAACTAGCGCTTGCCTGCTAGCCATGGCCTCTGACTAGATCTCATACTTCGACACTCGCAGAGCTAGCGAGTGGGTCAAGGGCCACGGACCGCAGGCAACCAGGACCGGAAGTCGACATCGCAGCTGCTCTTTCCTTGAACACAACATCGTGCTGAACGGAACTCAGAAAAGCCACTGGTTGCCATTGTGGAGCCGATCTGGATCCATTGCGTGTCAAGCTGAGGAAGGTCTCGTCCTAGATGACATCCTTATGTGTGATAGAGTCATGGCTTGTATAAGGGTTGACACAACCTCAAATTCAACATTCTTTGAATCGCAGCACTTACAAGATAAACTGGCACAATGGATGGGCAAATCACTGGTGGTCGATCATCCAATGAGATGATCAAGGCTTACTCCAAGGAGTTGCAAGATCAAATCTTCATTGCTCAAGATTGGGGTACTCTGCTGACCGCTGCACCGCTTGCGTTGAGGTTCGTTGGACAGTGCATGAACGTTTCTGCTGCACCTGAAGCACAAGGTATCACGTTGCGGCGACCTCAGAATGGTTTCCGATATCTGCAGTATGTGAATATTTCCCTTCAATCGTGAGCGCTCTACTGACTGGCAGCGACGAAGATATGATTCGCTGCACGGAAATTTACAACTCCTGACAGACGAAGGTCGCCTGGCTTTTCTTGAAGCCCACAAGAATATGGGTGACCTGCACGCGATTTCTTCGCGAGTCTGTTCGACGAACGGACAGGTACGTTGAAGTCTCCATACCGCACCATTTAACTAAGAATGATACGCATAGGTCACTAGAGTAATCCAAGCATTGCAAAACCGTCAAAGCACCCGAGAAATGTTGCCTGAGACTATGAAGCAACTCAAAGACGACGTTGACGAATGCAAAGAGCTGGCGACCGCAACAAAGGCCAAGTTTGATCTCTGGCTCAACATTGCGTCAGAACTCAGCCAAGTAGCCGCACAATCTCAGGGTACACTAGATACTTCAACTATATGAACAGGTGAGGCGAAGCTGATCTGAACAGGTGATACTCACAACACACTGTATGATACTCGAATCGAGCTCGAAACCACAAAGATCGTCGAGGAATCTGCCCTAGAGGCGAAGACTAGACAAGAGGCTGCTGTGAAAGAGGCCCAAAGACAGATGGAGCATGCAGAAAAGCAGTTGGAGTCCGCGACCCAAAAACTTCCGTCAGGTATGCAGACACACGACCCAATCTAACGTAATCTGATGGATCTTGCAGGCTGGAACATGATCGGGATGTCCTTCGTCGAGGGTCTGGCACGGAGCTTTGTTTCTCTCGCAGACATCGCCACAACCAGTTACGGAGCTAAGCATGGAGTGGACACATCAAACCGTGGTCTCGAAAGAAAAGGCACGAATGTGGGGGTCGACAAAACCATCGTGATGCAGCTAGCAAGTCTTGAGGTGTGCCTCAAATTCTTAGCCGGCATGGTCGGAGGACCGACACAGACGCCTGATTGGGATCAGATCTTGGGAGGACCCCGTGAAGGGCCTGGGCAAGTATCATATCTCGAAGGGCAACTCAGAACCATACTGAGCGAAATTGGTGATGGTTCGGACTGCCATGTCGGTGCCAAAGCGATCAACACAGCCGCCAACCAAACTCTAAAGGTACGTTCGTTTAATACTGTAGCTGACTTCATACTAAGCTCTGACTAGATACTCAATGAATTGAAAGAAGCCGCCAGGAAGCAAAAGAGCTGGGAAGCACATCAGCTGATGCTCGTAGCTCGAATTGGGCAGATAGGGTTGCTGAGGTCCAACGTAACGTTACCCAGCTGAAGACGCGCATCGATACTGCCGCAGGGATTACCACCAACTCCGTAAGATAGCCAAAATTCGGGAATGACTCATGGCCGAGCAACAGCTAATTTTGTTATCAGGATTTGAATGTGCCTGGTGGATCGTCGTCAGCAAGTGGTGCAGGATCTATAGGTGCGTGGTACTTGGTGTTGCCGAGGAGCTAACAACATTAAGCTTACTGGCCTTTAGCTCAGACAGAGATGAAACATGCCGCGGAAAGATATGAGATCGCACAAAAACAACTCCAAGCTCAAAGAGATCTGTACGATCGAAAGACTACTGATCTCACAAAGCATCTTGCCAATATTGTGGAGATCCAGACCAAAATGCAACGACTTAATACTGAGAATCTCAGGCTTGTATGTGCTACGAAATAACTACCAAGTCTCAATGCTGACCACAGGCACAGGCAGATATCATAAAGGTCTTACAGACCTCGATCCAGGCGCTTTCTGGTCTCAAAGCACAAATTTCCCGTCTGCTCGAGTTCTTCCAGAATCTATCGAGAGTCATTCATGTACAGGCCGGTAGCTATACTCACCAACTCCTCACATCTCTCGAAAACCAATTGAAAACTATGACGATCGATGGAAGCAACAACAGGCCTGCAGAGTTTGTTCTGGCAGAGTTCCGCAGAGAAGTGATACATCCAGATCTTGCTCTTAGCACAATTGTCTAACATCGTTAGCAGGTCGTCCTTAAGAACGCCGTTCTTATTCGAGCAAGCTTCATGGTCGTCCAGGATACTGCCGATGTGTATAGAATGGTATCAACCGACCATATCCTTCCAGGTATAGAGCTGGTAGAGCAAAGTGGGTTTTTGCACGACAACAACAGCAGCCCACAAAGGAGCTTGGTGCAGCGTATGCAGATGTTGGACAAGTTTGTGGACGATGCTGGCAAAAAAATCCAGCAGATCTCCGACAAGGTATGTTTATACGCATTGTTGACTCAGAGGGTTGTTGACTGACGACTTTATGTCATAGAGGAAGAAAAAGGTACTCGCCAGTATGGAAGCTAGATTGGAATCCTTAGGGAAAACGCTGCAGTCACTGCCACCAGCTTCCAACGCCGACGTAATCGAAACTGTGATCGAAGGTGAAAAGAATGCTGCCATTGATGAATACAGCAAAGACGGCGAGTTTTTCAACAACGTTGTTGAACAGACAAACGAATTTGTGAGTAGGTGTGAATATTCCTGTGATTTGAGCTGACACTACATAGTCCTTCGACGATGATGAGGATGACTTTGCCGATTTGAGGTAGTTATAGTTATACGCGCATGGGTTTGTGCCTGTTGTTCCCTGTTCAGCTCGCACATCGTTCGACGCATTTGTAGCTATTAGCTCTTAGTCTACTGTTTGTCATGCACCATATTTGAAGACTTCAAAAGACGCTGAGAGGCACTGCCTAGTCCACAAAACTGTATCCCTTTTTCAACATCGTGTATAAGATTGCTAAGTCTGACTAGGACATGAGCCGTCAGGAACACCGAGCAAGGAACCTTGATTTTGTATCGTGACGAACACTCGAGGATAGCAAACGCGCGGCGGTGTATCGACAATGTTCAGCTGTGCATTGTACGGAACGGCTGACAGATAGTCAAATATTGTAACTTTAGTCTAACTACACCACTCAACAGACGTAAGCTCAGGATCTCAGCTCGAGTGGAGACCGCGCGGGTCTAGATCACCACAACTGGAAGGTGCGGATCCGCTGGCAAATCAAGGCCTGTGGAGCCTCTTGTCCAGAGACACGGACCATGACAGGGAGTCATCTTGACGCTCAACTGCACCCTGGCCAACCTACCCCGCTCACTGCAATACCATTTCGACCAACTCGGGACTGGATGCCGTCGAGGAGCCAGATTAGGCATATGCTCGGAGTCTTCGAAAGCTCGAACCTACCTTGACCCCACTGTCGTCCATCCTATGCCTAGTGTACGGTACTATCGGCTGGAGTCTAGCTCTCACGGTCTCGACTTGGTCGGAATGTTCTCGTTCGTTGCTTTGTGATATAAAAGACCATGCGCGGACGGTCTGGTTCTACAAATCATCTCGAGCTAGCCTTCCTCACTTGACCAAACATGCAAGAACACCAGAATCCATGGGAAGATCCCCTGTCGGGAGACAAACATCCTTTGATGCACGTGTTGAATGAGCGACGACCGCTCCTAATCTTGGACGACAAAACACAGACGCAAGCGACCATCACTGAAATGGACGATACTTCGCCAGAGCAAGAGTCCATCGATCCTGTGATCTTGCAGATCTTGCATGACAAGACACAGACACAAGCGACCATCACTGAAATGGACGATACTTCGCCAGAGCCAGAGCCTGTCGATTCTTTGTCTGATGATGATGAACACCCATCGTTGGTTATCATGGACGAGGAATACCCACCGTCAGCGCTGGTTCACAGGACAAGGGTCACGACAACCATTCCCAGCCCATGGGAAGACTCGGAACAAATGTGGGATGGTACTGTAATATTCATTCCTGCACTGACGATCCATTGCTCATCTAAATCAAAGTAATTGAAACCATAGAGACAACCGAGACTCCAATCGAGGAGTACCAAGATACTGGCAACCACGACAACGACGACGACGACAACGATGACGACGACGACGACGACGACGACGACGAAGAAGACGAAATCGATGCCAAAGTCGGGAGACTTCATCTCTGTCAGGACTGCAAGGACTTACCAGGACAATGGTGGTGTGGAAGTTGTACACAGCGGTACTGTGACAAATGTTGGAAGAAAAGAGATGGACACAAAAGAAGAACCCCGAACACATCAACCACTCCAAAACCTCTTATGCGGAACAGTAAGCTAGCACTACCTTTCTGTTATACGTGTTCTAGCTGACTCGTACAGTGTACATTTTCAACAAATCCTAAGGCCCGAATGGAACGACCAAACCCGTCAAGCTATGCACAAACGAGACAACCGGGCTCTTTGGTTCTCTATCAGCATAGACGAGTCAAGCGGAGTCCAATTCAGTGATTTTCCATGCTTTTGCAACTGCTGGACGAACATACTAAGGACCATGGTGGTGGCAATTACTTTCCAAGGCTGGTCTCATTCGTCGGAAACACTGGCGCTGGAAAGAGTACGATAATCCGTATGATGCTCGAACAGCCGTGGATGAGCAGCGATATCCAAGACACTCAAGAATACAGCCGTGTTCCTGTCGTCGGGAAAGCTCATGCGACTGTACCTACCTCTGGAGATGTGCATCTGTACAGAGGTCGGTCAAGCGAACCGGACAGTGTTACAAGGCCATTGTTCTATGCCGACTGTGAGGGGATTCCATGGAGGCGAAGTCACCCCCAGGGCTCACTCTCGTACCATCGTGCCAAAAGCGTGATCGATACTGTGCTACAGGCAATCATTGGGCGCGTCAAAAGAGGATTGTGCATCTTTCCCATGATGCAGACCACAGTAAACCACGCGATGCGGCGGTCAAAACGATCTTCCCTCGGTTACTATACAACTTCTCAGATGTCATTGTTTTTGTGGTCACGGCGAGTGCGGCAAGATCGTTGCATGAAGGGATCGAGAAGATCATTGAGTGGGCCAGTGCGTCTCGAGGAACAGCTACAAATCGGGTGTCACTACCGCGCCTCATTGTAGTAATCAACCATACCGACGAAGGCGCCGAATGGGATCCAGACAAGACTACGGATGCTATCTTCGAAGAACAAGAACCTTTGCTGGAGAACAACTCTTCCGTCCGAGCTCACAAAGCTACATTCGAGAAACGAGGTATTCAGATCCGCGATCTAAAAGACCTGCTGTGCAAGAGCTACAGAAGCGTTGTGTTTATCCGAATTCCAAATGGTCGAATTCGCTCACAACTATCCACGCAGCTTCAGCTTCTGTCTAGGATGATTGACGAACAATCGCTAGAATCACAAAAGGAAAGAGAAGAAGCTGGGATGCTCTTGCCATCACAAGACCAGGATACATTCTACCAACTCGCGTTTCAGCATTTCGTCGAACAACCAGACAAACCCTTCAACTTTTTGGCTAAACTTCTAGAAGTTCACCCCATGGCGAACTCGTTGAGCAACAATGTCTGCCATGTTTTACAAGCGGTCGATAAGCTTTTTGACCCGGAACACGACCGCGGCTCTCGGTTGTCTAATCGCTCATCTTGGTTGTTGGACTTGACTATACCTGTGATAGCATCAGCAGTCGCTCTGGATATAAGTCGGTTCTCTCCTCACCTGCCGGGCAAACTTCGCCAAATATTTCAAGGTGGCTTTGCCCAGTCTGAACAGCTTTGCGAGGATCCTGCTTTCCAGCGTACTTACGAGGCTCAAATCAAGCGTGCGGTTGAGAAATTCTGTGAGAACACTGAATGCGGTGTCGTGGAACATGGAATGCGTTGTGCCAAAGCGCGCCGCGCTCACTACTTGCCTGTCCATGAGGACGCCTCAGGAGAAATCATCGGCACTGGAGCGTTCGACGAATCTTTTGTGGAAGAGCTCACTTCAGCCTGGAAAGAAATTTTGCTTACTGAGCTCGACCAGGTTGAGGGGCAGATCCGAGACGCAAGAACACATCATACTACCAACAGGAATCAGGCCCACACAACTCATTACACTCTTCACAGCAAGGCACATGCAGCTTGGTCTGTACATGTTCGGAACCTGAGGAACCTGTACTCCACTCTCCCAAGATCGACCGAGCAGATACCCCCGCGCATATTTGTTTGCTTATTCTGTCTCCGTGAGATGCCATCCCGATTACTTCCTTGCGAACATGCAATCTGTGTTCGTTGTATTACAGCTATGGAATCAGCATCACGACAACAACCCACCACAGATCCAAGATCGCTCGCTGTCAGGCACTGCCCTCTTCATCCAGAAGTCATTCACTTCCGTCCTAGCCCTGTGTTGTCTTTCAAGCCTCGATTCACGGGAAATAGGATCTTGGCTTTGGACGGAGGCGGTGTACGCGGTCTCATTGAAATCGGTATACTCGAGGCCATAGACACGCAGCTGATGAGTAAGATTCCCATACAACATTTCTTTGACCTCATTGGAGGTACCAGCACGGGAGCCCTCATCGCTATGGGCTTGACAATCAAGGATTGGACCCTCCAAGATTGTCGAATGAAGTACAAGGAACTCTGCAGGGGTGCTTTCACAAAACACGGGAGTGCCTGGTCGGGTAATGCGTACGCCTACTATAAATACGGCCATCTGTATCAAGACGGTCCCCTGGAAGATATCTTGAGAAGCGAGTTTGGTGATGAAAGAATGCTGAGTCCCATTGTAAGTGCGACGAATCTTCTCCAAACAACCTACTGACGTTTGTTTCTGTCCAGACGACGTCGGCTCCGGGATGGGACCCAAAGATGTTCGCTACAGCCACCAAAGACAAGGGTAAATCCGCTTGCGTTTTCACTAACTACATTAGAGCACACGACGATGGTGAAGAATCTGGTGAGACAATCTTCGTCCATCTCTAGGAGAAAATCTTCTGACAACTGGGACAGACACATGGGCACACCACGACTACGAGATGAAGAACGACGAATCGCTCATGTTCAAACGATGGGAAGCAGCCAAGGCGACATGTGCTGCGCCGATGTACTTCTCGCCATTCTCCAAGAACGGTTCAAATTCATACTGGGATGGCGGACTAAAGAACAACAATCCATCTCTAGTTGCTCTCCATGAAGCCCAAGAACTGTGGCCGGACGTGAGAACCACGCACCCAGATTTGCTACTTTCCATTGGAAGTGGATCTCTCGCAAATGCAACCAGGGCTCTACCAGCCCCTGAAGCTCCAAAGCTGACAGCATGGCAGAGTTTCAAGAGCAGATTGAGGAACCTAATCAAGCCCGGAGGACTGACTGGCCTAGACGTGCTCAAGACAACCTTACTGCACAACATGGACTCAGAGCAGCTTTGGCAATCTCATTTCAGCGATCTTGAGCATCATAGAACACTCAAACACCACTACAAACGATTGAACCCGATATATCACCCGCCTGAAACCCTTCCAGAACTTGATGATGTTCAAGCTCTGTGTGAAGATGCTCTTGACGAGAAGATCAAATCATACGTGGAAAGCAGATCACATGAGATACGCGACGTTGCCCACCGCTTGATTGCATCATCCTTCTACTTCGAGCCCGTGTCTATGCAAGACCGAATGGCAAACACGGTGTTCAAAGGTACGACCATAATAGCACGCATGTGTCTGGATATATGAGCTTATACTGTTACAGGACACATCGCATGCCGTTTCTGGAATGGTACAGATGATTTGAAGAGCTTCTTTGACATCATGCAAGAAACGCTTGGCTGCTTCCAGTTCAAGCTCCGAGAGACTGGCGAAGTTCTTCGCTACAAGTTGGCAGATTCCGGTAACATTCTCTCTGAGGTGGGGCCAGATGAACTTGCTACCATGAGAGCGTCGTGCTCTTTCAAGCTCGACTGCGTTCCCTTCAACATCTCGAAGCGGCTGCAGAGTTTCACAATCACTATCGAACCAAAGTTCAAGCAGTCAGGTGGCAGAAGCAAGTTCGAGGCAAGCACCATCAGTGGATGTCCCTTCAAGCTTCGCGAGCGTGCTGGTGATCCTCTCGATCCCGCACTAGTTTCTATGATAAACTATTGATCGGTAGACCGGAATAAACTGTCATTCACTATTGTCATCCAACTCTATTACGCCACATGCTTGAATACTTTCGTCTTCATCCGCGATCTTATTGTAAAACTGTACTCATGATATGCGTTCCATCCAACTTTCGCACTTACCTGGCTTGTGTAATCGCATCTGCATACTGTGCCCGATTCTGCAACAAGTGTGATCACACTACCGATCCGAAAGTCAAAGCATGGCCAACCCTCAATTTCTTTTGCTTCTACTTGTATGTAGCTCCTGATATTTTGATTAGAGACCTAGCAAGGTGATCGATCGTGCGCAGGGGGGAAGTTGAGCCATAGGAACTTGAGCAGTTTTATGAGAACAATACATGCAATCACTTGCCGTCATGCATTTGTCTCAACTCTTCCTGTGTCTTGATACCTCCTGGCAAGTGTCGCAATAATCAACGGTCATAATTCGACTTCGACAAAGAAGTGACCAAGTTCAAAGAACGTTTTTGTATAATGATAATGAATGAAGTAAGATGGAAAACATTGGTAAAGGTCAGATCAAGCGAGAAAAGAAAAGAGAAGAAGAAAAAAGAAAGAAAAAAACAAGGACAGCATAGTGGTAAGAAGATGACGATCAGCTGCCATACTTTGCGTAATAGGCATTCAACTGTTGCTCATACACGCGTTGTCGTCGCTGGTTCTCACGCCTTTCATCCTCACCTCGAGCAAGCCAGTGTTTGGCTGGCGGTGGGACCTTAAGTAGCTGTGGAGGTGGTGGCGGTGGAGGTATAGGCCCGCCACCTCCTGCCCCACCGATGCCGCCACTATCGACTCGGCCAAGGTGATTGTGGTAGTTACGACTATTGTTGTTGCCGCCGTTGTGACTGTGGTAGGCACGGCTATTGTTGTTGCCGCTGTTGTTGATGTTGTTGTTATTGCTATCCTGTGTGGCGGCTCGCAATCGATGGATCTCAGTTTCTCGACCGGCGTTGGCGATGCTCAGCTCTTCTACTTCTGCCTCCAGTCTGGACATCTGTGCGCGGGAAGATGCGTCGTTGTCTCGAAGGTGCCTTTCAAACTGATCTTCGAGTTGCTCAACGAGCTTGGCTTTTTCTTGAGCGCTCCTAGCCTCGGAGGCATTCTGCATCTGAGCTACATCGCGCTTGTGCTGCTTGATGATGTCGGAGCGTTCTTTGCTTTGCTCTTCTTGTAAGCGTCGGATCTCCTTTTGATGTGTTTTCATCTGCCGATCCGCTTCTTTTGAAGACTCATTCAGCTGAGTCTCGAAGGACTTTCGCAGATCTTTCAGTTTCTTGTCGTATGCACGAGCGTCGTTGGCGCGGGCACGGGCTTCTCTGTCTCGTTGCTGGCCCATCTCATTGAGGTGTTGTTCGTGGAGCAGTCTAGTCTCTTCCTCGTTGATCCGCATCTTGTCCAAGATTTCTTCATACTCTTTCTCAGCTTCACGCCTTGCTTGTTCAGTACCTGCATCGAAATCAGCGATTGAATCTGCAGCATGGCCTCCTTGTATACTCACTGGTTTGCATCAGACCGAGGACTTCGTTCAACTCCTCCTGGTACTTCTTGTGCAACTTCTCAAGTCCTTCATCGATGAACGAACCTGCCGCAGTGTCGACCAGATCCTTATGCTCATCAACCAACTCTGATTGGATATCGAGTGCGACCGGTTTGTGTCGAACGAGCTCGCGGATCAAATCTTCAGCGGTCCCACGATCGTTCCAGTACCGACGGACTTGTGAACCCCGTTCGACCATTCTGGCCCAAAAGTCTTCAGTAAGTTCTTTCTCTCGCTTAACAAATTCGTCTTCTCTTTCTGGGTCGTTTTTGGCTTTGTCCCACATTGTCGTTGCCAGGATGACATTTTTGAGTCCGTTCTCTCCACAAAGCTTTTGAAACATGTGAATATTTCTCAGGGAAGGACCCTCAACGCGGGTGTGAGTAATATCATGGAGGTAGATGATTCCGGATAGCAGAACACCTGACTCATAGGATGATGCCATGAAACTGGCAATCATCTTCAATACGTCGGTGTCGCTTATGCTCGTGTCGGCGAATCCTGGTGTGTCAACAAGGATTACGTGCCGACCTTCGAAGGGGATATCAGATTGATATACTTGATCAGTCTCTAATGGCAGGCAAAAGCANGTCAGTAATGCACAGTAGAAGACATTCTTGTTGAACTTACGAGACCTGAGTCCATGTCCAATGCCAACATCCTTGCCCGCTAATTTGGAAATGAAATTACTCTTGCCCGAACCTGTCATTCCGCAGACAGCAATGACTACTGGTTCATCCACGGGACTTCTCGTAGATGCCTCAGCAGTAGTCGATGACCGAGGACCACGTCTAGACGAGCTGTTGCTCAGTACCATGACGCCAGACTGGTTGAGCATCTGATCATCTCTGCTGCGTTGAGTTTCAACAGTGTGGACAGAGCCTGGCCTTGGCCTTCTCTGCTGCTTCCAGACGACCATAGCCTGGCTGATAGTGTCTCTGGCAGCAGCCTCCAATGCGACTGTAGAATCAGGAAGAGTCGGAGCAGTCGACACGGATACGGCGTATGATGATGATGGTGGAGAGATGTTGATGTTGTTGTTGTTGTCGTTGTTGGATGACATGTCGGCCCTTAAGCTCAAGAGTTCCTTCTCCAGAGATTTTATATTGCGTACAATCTCGGCAGCGGACTCCTCGACTCGGTCAGAAATTCTGCAGGTTGCTTGGCTACATTTATTAGCAGATGTTCGAACACTGCTTCGTGAAGCAACACTTACAGTGTGATGACTTGGAGTGCGATCTGCATTCTCCTTGTCCAATCGACAATTCTTCGCTGTAGACCAGTCCTGTCATTAGTCCTGTACCTCGTGTTTACCAGACGGACTATACTTGTCCGTTTGCTTCGGGAGTTTTTCACAGATGTAGAAAGATCGTCCACAAAGGCGAGACACTCTTTGAAGGTTTCGTTGACGGCAACAAATACACTGTTGTCTCCTTCGTCTATTATCCTGCCGATATCTCTGCCATTCAGGGTCTCTTCAACGCGATTAATGACGATCTTGAATGACGACAAATCCTTCCCCAACCCCTCCAGCATCTTGTCGTTGTTTCTAGCATTGTGTATCAGGGTGATGAGGCTTGCCGAAAGAGAAGTCACAGTGTTTGTGAGCATGAAAATAGTGACCGGCTCCATTGTCGTGCGTTGGTGGTGATAGACTTCTTGCGCCTTTCGAAAGTCAGAGAAACGACGCTCAATATCAGGACCAGAAAGTGTCAGACAGAATCCCTCGAGACTTATAATGAGCATACCGCAGGCATGCTACCTCAAATCTGGCGAGGCGCAGTATTGGCGGTGTTATACCGCAGACATGCCAACCTAGACTTGACAAGGCTTAGTCTACTGAATAGCGGTGAGGACCTGAGAGAAACATGGCCCCCAGCTTCGAAGAAGCCTCTTGCGTAAACAGGTAACTTGGCTGCATCGATCGAGATACCAAATACCCGGGTCAGACAAGATTCCAAATCTGTTTCTACCAATCGAAGACTGTCGACGGCTATCTTGAGCGGACGAAGCTGGGCTAGGAACAGGAACGAACCAAACAGATCATGGCGTGACCTATCCATGTGAGCTTGAGAGTGACTAGGTGCCTGAAAAGCGGTCACATGTCGGGCAGCCATGCCGTCTTTTGGTACTTCCAGGGTTCTGCCTGGTTACCTCATCATTCGGTCTCTGCTCATGCTCGATGCAAAGTCAAGGAGAGTCCTAGATAAGAGTGCATCAGAAGCTGAAACAAGCGTGGCTGAGGCCGAGACAGCATGTCTTATGAGCATGTGAGATTCGTTATAATCCAATCCAGAAGAGAAAGTCGCGTGTCCGGAGTGCATCAACTAGTATCCTGCGGCCAACCCAATTCGACGCGAAGCTTTGGCGTCAGGCATTACTGTCACGAGAACACAGCCCATTTGAAGGCCGAGGACCGGTGTAGTAGACTTTCTTCCGGGTGTCGATGCTTATGCTTGCGTTAATCTCCAGCTACAATGCTTCGCTGCTGGGACTTTCTGAACTTCTTTCTTACGACTCCGGCTTCGAGGGGGAGGCTATCTTGCACAATTCGAGTTTGAGTTCGCTATCCTCAAGCCTTCCAAACCCATTTATAGTCAGCCAAGGCCAAGGCGGATCTAGACCGCTGCAGCTGGAAAGTGCAAGAAAAATGTTGCATAGGTTAGAACGGCGACGCATATGCCGGGAATATTGTTAGAACAGAGGTCCCCTCACGTACAGGGGGAAGCTATCCGGGGATTAGCTTGGCCTTGTGCACAGCGATAACTTGCGGGACGTCGACAAACCACAGACAGAAGAGTAGCACTTCAATTATGCAACTTCAGGGTGAGTTTAACCTCATCAACTGATTTTCATACGTCTCGTCTCGTTGTGCGTGGTTAACTTAGGTAGTTGTTAACAAGCATGCCAAGCGATATATACATCGAGGCCTAAACGTCATCTCTTGGCAAATGCAGCCGTGCCGACAAACCTACGATCCAAGCGCCTTTTCGCGAGGAAAGAGCGACGTGCAAAATTAGCTCGGTCGACATCTGTCACCTTCAGTCAACAACATCACAGTCATCATTTATTTTGCTTGCTCTATTGCCATGCTACCAGCACTGCGCTAAACAACACAACATCTAGTACCCATACGCAACAGCAAACCCCTTCTGCAAGTCCTTACCATTTGTTCCCTAGCAGCGACCCCTTTGAGCCTGCAGACTTCATCCTGTTCCACATCTTCTCACCAGCTGATCCGGCGCTGGCTTCTGTGACATCCTTCTCGCGGTGATCAGGACATTTGCGTGGCGGGAACTGACCCTGCGACTCGTAGAAGAACTCTGACACCTCAAATTCATGCTTTGGACCATCTTCGATGCACGAATATTGAACAGTAGGATTGTTCAGTTGCTTCCAGCATATGCCACACCACTGATGGCCAGGAAAATCCACAGACTCGGAGGAATTGGCCACGCGTATGATGCTGCGACAGAACTTGTTAGAGCAACACACCGTGGGAGCCATACTCGGCCACTCCTTTCTGAAGTCAAAGCTGCCTGTTTCAAACATCTCTCGGTTGCTCTTCAGGCCTAACTCGCGACAGAATGTATTGCACTCGTGCCCAGCAAAGAAAAATTTGAAGCCCGACTCGCCCAGGTTTGTCTCATGCAGCTTGAACCGCTCCTCGTCGCTAGTCTGGATGGCTGGATCAGTCAGTAAATGGTTTACTCCTTGAAGGTCGTTAACCAAGAACAGTCCCCATGAGCGCTCGAAAGTGAAATGCGAAAACGCTTGGGCCATCTGATTGAATGTGTCGCCAGACAAATCTTCGTTTACCCAGCCGCCGTTGTTGTTGTACTTGATATATTCGCTTCCCACGAAGCGCTCAAGCGACATACATCCACCCTTAGGCCCTGGAGAGGTTTTCGACCTGGTCTGCAGGCAGGACGTTACGATGAAGTCCAGAGGAGGTTCGATATCGAGGAGGCCATTGAACTCGAGAGCAAAAGCTTTGCACATTGCCTGAATCCGCATGTCCTCGATTACTTTGGGACGGTTGTCATTGGTGCCTCTGATAAACGACTTCAGCACGAAGCGACTGTGTGATGTCGCAGTTCGGGCATAAAATGCGTTTCGAACACTGCCTTGCGCAAACGGCTTCGATCGAGCTTGAACTGTAAGGTCTACAACGTCCAGCTTGATGTTCTCATCCGCGGCCATCATGCAACTCAGCGTCTTACTATCGTGTATCACGGCTGCAGGGCAGAAACCTTGCATCTCGAATGTCTTTTCGAACCAGCCTGGATTCGTCCACTGTGGTGAAACCTTCTCGATGGAGCCTTTCAGGTCAGTGTGGCTACTGCGGCTACCAACACTTTTCTCTTCCTGAATATCTTCGAGACTTTGAGAAAACCCAACTTCGCCAATCTTGGTCGCTGTACTCCATGTCATCGAGAGGCGACCTGCCGTTCTGGAAACTGAATTGGTGACACTCCTGACCACAAGGTGTTGAATATTACCGTACTCGATACCAAGCTGGTGTTCTTCAAATTGCGGCTCCATGGCGGATACGCGATCATTACTCATGCTTGATCTATCGCTACCTTCTGACTTGAGACGAGAGTAGTATGTGTTGGAAGTGTGTAGCTTCGCGTTACGCTGCCCATAGACCTGAGCAAAAGCCAAAGCCATGCGGTCGGTGTACAGCTCGATGCGAAGCAGGACATAGGTGATCTTGAGGTGGATTAGCTTACTAAGGAGCGGTTTGTAGGTAAGGCCATGCGGCTCGCTGCCCGGCATGTAGTAGTCGTCGTCCTCGCTGCTTAGGTCATGCAATCCATGACTGTGTGGTGGTGCATCCGCAATGTGGATCATACATCGCGTTTGTTGGTTCCATGATGCCCGCAGCGCCTGGTCGATGCCACCAAGAACATCTTCGGGCAAGTCGTGTCCCGAATCAGCGTACAATCCGTCTAGGAAACGAAAGACTCGTTCCGTTGATGTTGTAAAATCAAGAAACTCGACGTTGGTTGTGGATTGGTGGTCCTTGTAGCTGACCACGGCAATACGCACCTCAGATTCGTTGAAATAGATCCGTTTGATGTCAAGCACAATGCTTCTGACCTGCTCCTTGGCAGAGTCGAGATATGGCTTCATTGAATATGTGGTATCGATCAGGAACAGCAGATCAGTCGAGCATGCTTTCTTGAATAAGCCCTTCGTATCACGTGGGGGCTGTTTGGCGTTGGCCTGGTCCACTTCAGATTGAAGCTGAAGCTTCATCGATCTCGCCGACAGTCTAGACGAGGGGAGAGCAGTAGAGGTTGTTGAGCCAGGCGCTTCGACCGTACGGCTACTGACGTTTGACTTTCGAACAGCACTCGCAGGCGGTNNATTGTGGTCGATGTCGCTTTGTAAGACTTTGACTGCGAACGGCGTAGCAGATCGTCTGCCAACGATCTTATCTCGTCTCGCGAGACCTGCGAACGAGACACAGATGCCGACGACGAGATGCTACGTGACAGAGAAGAGCTCAGCATCGCGTCCGCAATCGAGTTCATCTCTTCTCGGGACACCGTCGAGCGAGATAGGGACTCTGACGTTCTGTAGGACGGGGGATAGGAAGGCATTCTGGCAGCAAAATTGATATGGTGAGGATGTGAAGTCTAGTGCAGGCGAACACTCAAACTTGAAACTTGGAAGCAGGTGGTTATCAAGGAACAAGCTTGATGGTCCCAGCGAAACCTTCGTCCTCTCATAGTACCAGTCGGTGTTCGGCGGTGCAAATAGAAGTCGTCAGTTTGTCCCTCAGCCTTCCAAAGTTTGGTCGATACATCCAGCTCCGCCCCGCAGCTCCGCTATTCAATGCAAAGTCCAGACCGCATACCATGTACTCGAACGGCTTAGCATAGTGCACGATGGATTTAGCGGAGGTCAGTCCCAAAGGTACATGTGTACAAAGGCTTCGTCGTCGGCGGTCCCCGCCGTTGGCATCTGCATACCCAGCCTCGGTCATTTAGGCTGTCTCTAGGACTGTGCGTTATTTCTGTCTCCAGAACTTTTACTAACAGCGAATGGAAGTGTAGACGATCATTATTGTGAGGCGTCACGTTGTGCACACTTGTTCCTGGGAGACTATCATGGGCTCTCTTATAACGGATCCATACGATGCTGTCCAAGACTCTGCAACCGACTCTGAGCAATCGTCGGATGCAGCTGAGGAAACCGCTCAAATAGCCGTGCCACCACTGTATCACCCCCAAAGAGCTGTATTCTTCCTCAAGAAAGCCAACCTCTCTCCTCCATCTCCTAGATTGGAATTGGCCCGGCCGTTAGTGCCTCAACCCTTCGAATCACTGCCTATCAACGTCGATAAGGCACGGCTCTTGCTTGCTCAGCTATCTAGCTGCAAGCCTTCAGGATCGAATTCACGGTATAAATGGTTGCCTCAAAGTCGGCAGACAAGAGTCAATGATGACACTAGGAGTTTCAAAAACATGATGTTGCGCGGGCTTTCGACCAGGTTCTGTTCTATACGCCACTTGAACCATCTGGTATTGCACAAGCTATCTTGTCCTTTGCACCAGGAACATCTTTGTACGAGCTTTGGCCCCACCTCCACGATCCAAAACTGGAAGAGAAGATGGAAAGTCGTCTAAAAAGGATGACAAGTCGACTCAGGCTGTCACAGATGCCTACCATGCCAAGTGAGCCTTGGTCATGGTTAGACAGGATGGCTGAGGTAGAGGATCTTGATTATATCCGCTTGATGTGCCAAACTGGATTGAGACAGGAAGCGTTAGACAGAGCCCTTGGTGCCGCTCTGTCAAAGTCTCCGTTGTCTATCATTGAAGCTCTTCTTAACTATGGTGCTGTTGCCTCAGGTTTTAGAGAGGCTGTCCGAGAGCGTTTGAGACAGGAAGATACTGCTCTGGTGAGACTTCTGTTGTCCACCCCAGGTGCAATGAGTGTTGAAGCCTGGCGATATTGCATAAAACCATACGCGGAGAGCTCGCCCGATGCGTTGTTGCTTTGTCTTGAACATCGTCCGGATGTGGTTTGCGGGGCCCTACTGCTGCAAGCATTGGACTTACAGAATTTCTCGGCTACTGCAATCGTACTTGCATACGCAGGCTCAGATGAAGAGTTCCGCGACGTTCGTCAGCATGCATGCAAACTGACTACACAGATTGAGCCTCCCGAGAGAAGGCATGAATTCTTCATGATACTCATCGAGTCTGGATGCGTGCAAGACAGTCCCGTACTGCGTGAGGAACTCCTGAAAGATGCGAAGCTTCGCCAATTTTCTTTGGTAAAGGCCTTGACGGGTGCTGGCGTCAAGTTGGACGTCGAGCCGAACAACGTAATCTCCTGGGCGATCTCCCAAATGGATCTCGAGTTGTTGGAGCTGATCAAAGACGGGAATCTCTCCTCACCTGTTTCTCCTCTACTGAGACTGGTACCTTCTTCGACCTCTGAACAAGACTTGATTCTTCTCTTGGACCTCCTATCGCCTCTGGGACTCGCTGGTGAGTCGTTGCATTGGCATCTGGTCCGCGCTGTTGAACAACATCAAGTTCAACTGGTAAAAAGCTTACTACTATATGGCGCTTCAGTCGAATATGATCGTGCTTCTGCTGTACGCGCCGCTATTATCGGAGCGAAATTCGACATCCTCAAGATCTTGCTTCGGACTGAAATCTCATCAAGAGCTATTTTGGGTACCATAAGTACTGCCATGGACCTAGCGTCCAGACATGATAGATTTCAAGCGATGTTAGCTCTTCTGAAGAAGGGCGTTGCAGCCAGGAGACTTGCCGTTCACCTACGCACTCTCGTCGCCGATAGAGGTGAGGTGGACCTCGAGTTGATCGAGCTACTCCTTCGACACAAGGCGCCTGTGGACAGTGTTGACAGCCCTGGTGAGTGTTGCGTCTCAACAACCGTACGAAGAGGGGACGTTAAACTACTTCGGCTGCTGTGTGATGCTGGACCCTGTCGTGAAAGTCTTTCTGAGGCTGTCGTGGTTGCATTCAACACGATAACCATCCACCCTTATGACGTCGTAAAAAGTATGATCGAGATCCTACTGCACAAAGGGGCTTGTGGCACACCCCTCCATGAAACCCTTCTCTGCGCTGCTCACAAAGATGACCAACTGCATATCGTGCGCCTCCTGTTGAAGAACGGTGCCAAAGCAAACTACAAGTCCGGTGCTTGTTTTGCCTCTGCAATCAAGCATGGAAGGTCTGACCTACTGAAAATACTGTGCCGTAGTTGTCCACCTAGTCAGATGAGCACGGAGTCTGTTCTACCTCTCGCGATTGATCCTCGCTACTACAACTTACCCGATTTGAAACTTCTTCTCAGCTCAACCTCTTCTGCTACAGTTGTCTTAAGCTCTTGGGTTCCTGACCAGCTGGAGGGTAATCCTAACATCGCTAGTATCATACCTTGCTTACTTCAGCACGGGCTTGATGTTGATGTGCGAGACGGCTTTCTGCTTCGATTGGCCATCCAAAAGAAGAAAATCGACTTGCTTCGCACAACTCTCGATGCCAATCCGAGCATCAAGAGTTTGAGGTCGGCATTTGGCACAGCTACTGGTGCACAGATCAAGGATGTTGACTTGGAGGTCTTGCGACTTCTTCTTGAGAAGGCCGAGTCCTCTGAGATAGGACAGACAGAAGCACTCACGAAGTTCACCCGACTTGCGCTGGTTGGTGATCCGAAAGGGCTTAAACTCCTTCTACGATACGGGG
Source organism: Aureobasidium mustum (assembly GCA_903819665.1). Taxonomy (NCBI): domain Eukaryota; kingdom Fungi; phylum Ascomycota; class Dothideomycetes; order Dothideales; family Saccotheciaceae; genus Aureobasidium; species Aureobasidium musti. Next base: position 1,212,270 of record CAIJEO010000008.1, on the reverse strand, counting down.
CCAAGGTTGACCACAATGATGGAGATGCTCTCATGATAGCAGCAACTTCCGAATCGTCCGATGTCGTCAAGCTGTTGCTTTCCTCGAAGCCTGCCTCATCTTTCGTGAAGCGAGTATGCCTCCTGGTAGGATCCACTAAGTCGAACACAACTCAGAAGGCTGACATACTCAACTCACTTCTGAATGCGAACGGTGGACTTTCAATCGAGGACATTTCGGCCCTGCTCGAAGACTGTATTGGCCATAGCCATGCGAGCGTCCAGCTCCCGAAAATACTATTAGCACGAGGCGCAGAAATCAAGTTTAAACCCCTCAAGGCGGCAATGTCGAGACCGTCTCCAGAACTTATTGTGGCTATGATCAGTTACATCAAAGATCACGATACACTCATCCAATTGTTCGATCAAGCCCGGACAACTCTTTATACCCCTGAGAGAGCCCTTATCATCTATCGATGTCTGTTAGACAGAAGTGTCATGCTGGGCAACCCCATTTCACAAACGTCTTTGCATGATGCCCTTTTCGAGTCCATCAGCGAAACTGGGTCAACTCGAACCATTGTGCAACTTCTTGTCCAGAGAGGAGCAGATCCGAACAAGAATAAAGCTGGATGTTTTGTCTTGGCTGCTAGAGCGGACAACGAAGGTCAATTTCGCATTATAAGTAAGTATGCAAAGCTGAATGTGGTTCTGCCAGCACTTTTGGACAACCTTCAAGATGAAACGCAAATTGTGCGGTGGTTCAAAATATGCCTTGAGGAGAACCATGCAGAGATACCCGTTAACCAAGAAAAGCTACTTTTGATTGCCTACGCAAATTTCCAAACGGTACAAAGCTTCTAGGACTACTTCTTGACAATGGTGTCTCCCGCTTCGGCGACGCGGTCATACAGCATTAGCACAGGCTGGGAGCGTGAAAAATGTACAGTACTTATATGGGCCATCTTTCGGAAACCAAAGATTGGAAATGAGACCATACTCACATTGATAGAGAAGGGTGGCCACAGGGGTTTGTTACAAACAAGTATGGCCGGCTTGAACGCTTCAGTCGCTGACGAGACCTGCAGTAATCCCAAACTACTCCACACCTGTGACGGCAGTATCTGCGATCTTTGGCTGCTTATTGGACACGGCACGGATTCCCATTCTAAAGGCTCTAATCAACATGGATAAGGAACGACTGTTGTCATACGAGATCCCTCAGGCCTCATTCGCATATCTGGCTACATCTTCAGAGAAATCACAGGAAGTTACTGGTCTTCCTGACAAGATGAATCTGCACCAGTGTTCGTTCTACTTGGGTAATATCGATGCTTTCCGTCTTTTGGACACAGGACTACCAGTAGATGCGACCCCACTACACCTCGCAGCACTTCTTGGATTGCCCAAATTTGTCAAACTGTTCATGAAAACTCATGACCCCAATTCCAAGGAAGAGGCCTATGATTTCTGCATCCCACTAGCCCTGGCTTGTAAAGCACAGCCTCAGCCCTGGTGTAAACTTGCCAATATGGAGTCGAGGTTCAGGGACAGGCGACGAGAAACGATGCGACTTCTCGCCGCAGCAACTAATCTTGAATGGCGGTCCTCTTCCCAACATCAGACGGTTCTCCACATTGCAATGGAGACCGGCATAGATGTGACGGAGGACATTATCTACGCGGCGAAGATCTCAAGCGATCCAGAAAAGGCCAGCAGGTATAAGTATTTGGACAAAGGGCGCAGAGAGTATACACCGCAGGAGTACGTCATGGAGTTGATGGACGCCACTGAGGTTGAGAAGGAAGCTTTGCTGTCTCGTCTTGCGGATGCTGGGTTTGTCTCTTATACTCCTTATAGATGATACAGTACCTTGCTTATGTTTTCGATAATGTGACAAGACTCTGATCTACACACAGATTGTAGATGTACGGTACGCATATGTAATTAGCAAGATAGCTCTTTCCATCCATCTTCATATGCACAATATGTATAATGTGTATAACTCAAGACATAACTATGGCTATAGGTATGACCCTGGCATAATATCCACAGGCACAACAGCACCAACAGCACGAATAAACAGTTATAAATTAATGAAATGTATGGGTACTTACACGGTACTCGTCCATTCGCAAGTGCTTCCGAGTCATAATTGGTATATTCATGTGCTTTAGACATTGGTTTTCTTCTTGTCAGAATTTGTCTCCATGGTAGCTACAAAGCCCACACGATCTTCTACTCAGTGTAATTAGATAGTAGGAAGGGGGTCAAGTGCACAAAAAGTCGCCAGAGGCGATCCCTATTGTACAATGTCAGGACAGTCTAAGCCTTAGCAGTGAGTTAGCTACAATATATCGACTGGGTGTCGATTTTATAGTATGCAATCGGCGACTGAGCTGAATTGATTTGTGTGTAGTATATATTTTCAATGAGCCGAGAAACAGCACATACGGCCACAGTCAGCTGAAAACTGGGCATCCCGTCCGCTCTGCCATACATAAGCAGTTGAACGGCAGATTAGTACTACGGTGGGTGACCACGTGGGAATCCCTGCTGCTGTATGTTTTGTTTCCTCGATGAAATCATTATTTTTGCTCGCTAAGGAAAAACCGATTGATCTATCGGAAGCAGAGCAGGTGTCTTTTTGCGAGCTCAAGTTTATCGTGCGCGAAGCTGTAAAAGCGCAAAAGGAAGCTATTAACGACCAGCAGTTTGAGGCTCTGCTGCGACGCTCTCACAAATTCGAGCCGTCCGACAACTCAAGTGCTCCGTCCACCTCGCATCGTCATCGTCTTCGACGATCGCGCAACGAGACACCTTCATCTTTCTTTCACCAGCACCCGCTACGCAATCGCAACTGCTGTCCATGAAAAGCAATTCTAGAAACAACGAAGCGATTCATGGGTTGAACACTCGTGACGGATGTGTTGAAGGCTCCGCCACGGTCCTTTGCAAGCGTTGTCGATGGGCTGGCTGAATATGCAGCGCAGCCACTTTCACCCGACGGACTCCGAACTCAGGAACGCTTCGAACATGAAGACGCTGGACGCAATGAGAGTCGAAATCGATATGTTGATACCTGCAAGTCTGTATTTCACTATTGTTGATAATTATGTGTTGATCTAGGAATCACTACTCTGAAGGTCCCAACACTGTTGTAAAGAGGTGCCGAGCATGACTTTCCACAGAATGTCGTCGCAAATACTCGCAAAAAGCTTTTGACTCTGCCGCGACCCGAGCAAACCCATGTCCTGAAGCCTGAGGGAAATTCGGCCATGTTTGTACAGCCTCCACCAAGCAGCACCACTTGCTATTCCCGCGCGCTGTGAGTATGCAATATCGTCATTCCAGCTGTTTCTACCAGTGACTGAAGAAGGTCGTCAATAGTATAGATTCCTGAGCAAGGCAAGTATAAATACCTTATAGTCTGCCTGAGACAATGGGAGCCACAGCACTCAGCATCGAACACAACTTACAGCACTTGACTCTCATCATTGACCAATTCATCTTCTCTTCTTCATCTTTTCTTCTCGAACGGCAACAACAGCTCCTACAGCTTCCATCAATATGGGCCTCTTCGATTCTATCACTCTCCCCATCCAGGAGACCTGTGACAAGATCGGCGGATTGACTGCGAAACTCGGGACCCTGGTAACCCCTGCAAAACATGCTTTGATGAGTGTATCGCTCCTCACTCTCAGTGCTAGTTTTGCTAGCGCAGTTGGCGGAGTCTGCGCCGTGGTAAACACCATCATGGTATCCAGGCGCAGAGGGAACTCATCAAGCTCTATACCGCCATCGCCAAGGATGTGAAATCCATCAGTGAGAGCCTGGAGTCCATGAAAACTAGCTTCGAAGCAATGACGAACCATTTTGCCCAGTCCGAGGAATACTTTGCAAAACACGTTCTGCAATACGTATCTATGCGATGCAAAGAGGAAGCGTCGATCAAGAAGAAGAAGCCGTGTTACTTCTTCGTCTACCACCACGGCACCGAATGGCATCCGGCCTTCCATAAACTTCACGAACAACAACCAGTCGACAACCTCTGCGGCCTCTTCTCGAACCTAGACGTCATGGCAGCTTACCTTGTCGCTTTCCGCAACGTCGTAGGCAAAAACGCGACCTTTCACATCCTCTGTCCCTCGACTAATCTCGTCTACATTCCCAACCCGATCGAGTTTCGCGCAGACGTAGGCGACACACGCATCGAGGGCGAACTTAACAACCAGACAGGCAAACCATACATCTACCTCAACATGCCCGGCGCACCCAGGAACATGTTCAAGCACGTCTTCAACATCGCAGATCTGCCTGCTCCGCCAAAACCCAGCGACTGGCGCAGGAAAGCTGCTTCCACTGCCGGCGCTTGGGCTTTGGGGTTGCCTGCCGCCATTATTGCCACGCCCGGCGGCATGCTTGTAGGCTTTGGTGCGGCTGTTGCCGCCGTGCCTCTTCTACCTGCTGCTGCGCTTGGTGCGGTTGCGACGGGATCCGTGGTTGTCGGCGGCGTTGCTGCTGGAGCGGCCGCTGGCACGATCGGCGGACTGTGGACGGGGGAGAAGATCGAGCAGGCGTGGGATAGGAGTGAGAAACAGAAGTCTGGGTGAAAAGGGCATCTCTTTTCGTTCAATCGTCGGTCGTTGTTTTCTCTGGCAGAGATGGTGTTTTCCAGCTTTTGGTCTTTTCCTTTGCCCTGTTTCTTCTCCTTGTTTCTTTCTTTCCTCGGCGATTGTTTTTGCTTACGAGGTCGAGTCTTGTTTGATAGCAGCTAGGCAACAAATGCTATTGTAATAAATAGGGGTTTCTCTTCAATAACGTCTTACCTTTGGTGCTTTGAGTTCTTCAAGGTATTTGCCAATGCTTTCTCTGTCAACATCATCTTCTTTCACAGGTCCAACCGTGTGCTGAATCCGCGTTGCTTATCTGACATACAACAATACCCACAAATCTGCCCCTACCTCGAGGCTGGAATTTATATTTACTTCTTCTTCAAGGTCTGCTCAATGATCACAGGGCGTAAAACATGCTATCAATCAACATTGCATGGGACAGGATCATGAAGTTGATGTTATATCGGACATCAGTTGAAATTCTTTTCCGGCCATAGCTCATTTTATGACCACTATACAGACATTACAAAAAGTATCTTCGTAGCAAAACCGGAAGTACAAAAGGGGTATCGGGCTTCCAAAGAAAGAAACAAGAGAAGGATGAAGAAGTGAAGTAAAGGTGGAGTAGAGAAGAGAAAGAAAAGAAGAACCCAAAAACGCTTTTGCGATGAGAAGAGGGAGAGTTTCAAACTCCATCCCTTGGCCAGACCGAGCATGACGAAATGAGAACAAAAACAATTTTGGTATGCAGAGAGTTGGTTGCGGATGTGCAATCAGACTTCTTCGGTGAATCTGCTCCCCCTGCTTCCATAGGAGCTTGATAGTGTAGCAGGAGTAACACTTCTATAGGTTCTGCCTTGCGGACTCAAAGGAGTCATGAGCGGAGCGTTTTGTCCAGGCTCAGGTGTCAATCTGTGTCCCTGGATGGGAAAGGTAGGACTGGTAGGCGACGCGTCTTCAGAGATTGCACTTGCCGGGCTCATGGTATAAGGATGGTGAATTCTTGCTTGCCGTGCTGGTCCAGGATTGATGGTTTCGTTGGTGTCAATCTCATTGTCGGGATCATCGAATGGTGAGCCACCTGCGCCGTAGTAGGTGCTATCACGATACACTGAAGTAGTGCTCATGTTACGATCGTTATCGAAGGCCGACGGCATGAGCATGGGTGGAGCAGAATCCATGCCGGCTGAGAAAGCACTAGGCAACTTGCGACCGCTAATGCGCTGAAAGCCTCGTTCTCCAGTGTCTTCTGCGGCTCGGGATTTTCTATTTTTGAAGACCCCTCCCAGAAGCGGCGCTAACACGGGAGCTGTTCTGCCGCGCTCGGACATGCCTCCAGCGCCACCACTTCCAGCAGCAGCTTCGGCTTCGGTCAGCGAATTCATGCTAGCCATGCGCTTTCGATACCAGCGCAGGAAAATCATGGCAGTCAGAACCAAGACGGCAAGTCCAGCGACGCCACCCACAATACCACCTGCAAGAACAGAAGGAGGTGGGGTATTATCACTGCCGTCGTTCGTTAATGCTGCGGTGCTGCTTGCTGAACTAGGAGCAGTAGCTGTTGCAGAACTACCAATAACGCTAGTGTCAGAGCCCTGAGCGGCGCTGGACGAGGGTGAGGAATTGTCGGCGGAAGACGATGCCGCAAGGGAAGCAGATGAGGCTTCCGAAGAAACTCGCGATGCAGCACTACTCAATGCGCTGGTAGCCGATCGGAGAGCTGAAGAAGCAGAACTCTGTAACACGACTGCTTCAGAGGAGTATGAGCTTCTCGCTGATCCTGTAGCGGTCGATGCAGCGGCATTGAGTGAGCTGAGGCGAGAACTAATGTCGGCGTTCTGGGAGGAGAGAGCAGCAGCGGCAGAAGAGATGCCGGAGCTACCGCCCAACGCGGCATAGTCTAAGGCAGAAGATGACACGGGTAGATACGAACCGTAGGACGTGGTTGTTTGACCATTAGAAAGAGTGGAAGCGAACGCCTGCGCAGCAAGGGTAACGGTAGAACTAGACCCATCAGATAACGTCTCAACAGTGGAGGAAGACGCGGTGAAAAAGCCCAACACGGCGGCTAGAGGAGTAGAGCTGGTCGTTGCAGATTTGGCATCAGATGAACTCGTGCTTGCTGTGTTTGAGCCTGTGCTTGCTGTGTTTGAGCCTGTGCTTGCTGTGTTTGAGCCTGTGCTTGCCGTGTTGGAACCTGGGCTTGCTGTGTTTGAACCCGATCTGCTCGCACTGTTGCGTTGGAAGGTAGTGAATGAGGTGTAAGTTGTCGAAGAACTTGATATGATAATCGCAGATGTCGTCAGGTTCCTGGCGAAAGATGGCGACGGTGAACTTGATTGAGAGGCAAAGGTAGATGTTGATCCTGACAAAACGGGATTTCCTGAGATAAGACCTAGAGACGAGCTTGAGGGATTAATGGTTGAGTTCGATCCAGTAGGAAATATGGTGCTAACAAGTGGCACCCCAGACGAAGTGTATAATATGATTGAGGCAGTGATGGCACCGTTTGTTGCGCTGGTTGAGGCAGTGACGGCACCATCGTTCGATCCAGTAGGGAATACGGTGCTAACGAGCGACACGCCGGACGAAGTATACGATATTATTGAAGCAGTGACGGGATCAACTGTCGCAGTGGCCGAGGCGGTAAGACTGCCGCTCTTGGAACCGAGAGATGCAAGTACTGGAATAACAGTAGCCACTGTTGACTCGTTTGCAGACATTGAGCTGACCAAAGAGCTTGATTCATACGCAGAGAGAGACGGTAGATCCGAAGCAATGGCAGAAACAGGTACAGCCGTTGTAAGCGAACCAGAGACAATCAGAGTCACATTGACATTGCCAGTTATCTCCGTTGTCAGTGACGAAATGTCGGTAGTGATAGCCGAGCTAGTAGGCGCAGTTCCAGATACGCCAGGCAAACTTATGCCAGAAGCAATACTGGCTACGGTAGCCGGACTGGCAGTATTTAGTGCAGAATCGTACGAAGAGAGTGATGCCCCAGACAAGCCTTGGATCTCAGATGTTCCTGAAGAAGCTGTGGTGGCAGCGGTTCCAATTGCAAGTGAAAGAGATACGCCCGGCGGTGCAGTGGTCGCGATTGTTGACGATGTTGTGTTGCCAGCAGACGAACTGGAAGATGTCGAAGTGAGGGTCGATTCAGCGACTGACGATGTGCCAGTCGAGCCAATTGTGTCCAAGGATGCAGAAGTGGAAGACGCCGAATTTGCAGTGCTAGAGCCAGAGTAGCCACTCAGAGGAACTATCGCAGTGGGCGACGTGTTGGAGGACGGTACGTTTGTCGATGAGACAGTCGAGGATGTGTCAGAGGTGGTCGTCGTTGAGGTGGAAGATGCCGAATTTGCAGTGCCAGGACCAGAGTAGCCAGCCAGAGGGACTATCGCAGTGGACGATGTGTTGGTGGACGATACGTCTGTCGATGATACGGCCAATGATGTGTCAGAGGTAGTGGTCGTTGAGGTGGATGGTGCGTCTGTCGACGAGACAGTCGAAGAAGTGTCAGAGGTGGTCGTCGTCGAGGTGGAAGATACTGAATTTGCAGTGCCGGGACCAGAGTAGCCACCCAGAGGAACTGTCGCAGCGGGTGATGTATTGGTGGACGATACGTCTGTTGACGAGATAGCCGAAGATGTATCAGAGGTGGTAATGGTCGAGGTGGATGATGCGTCAGTCGCTGGGACGGCCGAGGAGGGGTCTGAAGCCGTAGAGGTGGGCGCAGCTTCTGTTGTTGGCTGAACTTCCGTTGTCAACACCGACGAGGCCGAGTCTGAGCTGGTAGAAGTAGGGCTGGTCGAAGTAGAGCTGGCAGCTGCAGTAGACGGCGCAATGCTCTCGAGGGTGGACGAGTAGGCCGAGGGGGACGACAGTGTTTCCGGGACTGAGGACGATGAAGCGTCGGTGGCAGCGTCAAGAGAAGTCGAAGGAAGCGAGGATTCAGCATCAGTCAGTAAAGTGGACGTAGACAGTGAAGACGTTGTGGATTCGACGGTGCCGTTGAGCGGCGTTTGACGTTTGTGTAGCCGTTGATGCATCTCTTCGGCGCGCTGGACAGCACTCCGGCCAGGACTGTGGTTTCTTATATGAACATGAACTTCTTCTATCCGTTTGACAGGGCGGATATTCTGCAAGCCGTGCGAGAAGGCAGTCGGAGACGGAGTGGGTATGCTGCTAGCCGATGCGGACAATTTGCGCCGTTTGAAGAGACGCTCCATGTTCCGGGGCGGTTATCGATATAGGAAATGAGAGCAATGAGTGCGCTTGGCAGAAATGACAGTGGTAGGGTCCGGTCCAGACTAGACTCTACGAATTGGAGATGGCTACTATCAAAGAGCCGGAGTTGGGTGATTTGATGCCGATGGTGCTTTGAAATGGAGAGTAGTCCAAGGAAGCGGATATGCTCTCGAGATAAACAGTCGTCTATCTACGGAAGGCTGGAGTGCTGGGAAACGAATGGACGCCGGTAATCAAACCAGCAAACTGCCTCTGTGAAGCCATGTCAGTACGCGCTGCTGGAACGCCAGCGAACAAGAGAAACAGTTGGAGGCGACTTACAACGTGAACCTTATGCTTGGCGTAAGTTCAAAATCCCATCAGACAATTGTCTGAGCCGTTGACGTCGCTGAAAGCGAGTAGAAGAAGAATGGCTCGGGCGCAAGTCGAGTTTTTGGTGATATTGTTTGGGGTCGTCTACAAGTAGGTATTTTATTTACTGCCTATGGAACGACGACTAGAAAGACCACTCGGCCGAGCGGGGTCAGTCACCAGCCAGCAGTAGTCGTTGGAATGACAGCAAAGAAAGACGAAGGTGTGCGAGAAAGATCCAGGGTCGTGAGGGAGTGGTCGGGTGGTAGGGCAAGGATGTGGTGAGAGCAGAAAACAACAGACAGCAACGACGTCGACGTCTGACATGAAAGTCTCCGACGACAGACGGAAAGCGCAAAGCGAAGAAGCGGCAGAAGCAGAAGAAGCCTGTGCTTCAAGGTTGCACGACTTTCACCAACTTCGACCCACGAGACCCTCTGGCTCTCAAACGGTCCCGCCGCCGCCAAACATGGACCACCTCTGCTAACCAACCCAAATCTCCGCTGCCTGGGAATGGGCTTGCGACATGGGTATTTTGCCAGGGTTGCGCAAGCCAAAGAGATTGCTTCATGCTCCATCATCCAATCCCACATCTCCATGCTTGTTCGCGTCGATAGATATCATGTCGTTTCCCGCAGCTATTTCGTTTTGTTCGCGGCTTGCCTACGCATGCATCCTCATGGGCTCGATCCACGACCCATCACTATCCCTGCAGGTACTGCCGCAGAGTCGTGGCCTATTTTCACTTCATTTGCTCCACTTGCATGTTTTTCCTGCGGCCTAGCCGGTATGCATATTCCCGTCTGACGTCGAACCCCGCCCGAAAGCGAACAAAGCCCTGCAGCTGTAAGGGAGTTGTCCGTTGTTCTCGTTTCAAGTTTCCACTACTTGACACGCAAGGGACATTTGCTTATTATGGCATCATCGCGTGCGCACAATGGCGCCCTCACGAGATGGTCACTTTTGCATCAAAACATCTGCCTCTTCCACCGTGCCTTCAAGCTCGTGCTACCTCTCGTATTTCCACGATTCATAGATCGATTCCATGCGGCTGGGTTGTCAATATTGAAAATTGCCGGGAACTTTAACGCCTATCTATCTGTATCTAATTGCGGAAAATAGTTCCGTTGAACCTGGAAAAGTGCGCTAGAGATTCACGCTTCCGTTTTGCCCGACGTCACATCCTCACCGCTGTGGTTCACTGAGTAGCATCTTCAGACAACACCTCCTGAGAGCCGCGTCTACCCTGTAAATACATCAAAGATCAGGTGCATGTTTGGCGCTTGAATCTGCCGAATTCTAGAACATCCCTCCTCGGCATGTCAAAAGAAAGCAACCATCAAAGACCCGGTGGACCTCCACCGTTACCTCCCTCGGCAGCTGTCTGGCGCGAACTTCTTCGTATCAGAGGACGTCGGAGACGACGAGTTGCCTCCACCTTCCTACGAATCTGTCACGGCTGAGTCGTATGGAAATGACTCTCTCACGCTCTCTCATAATGATCCGAGATCGAGGTCGACACAGTCATTACTGCCATCACCATCAGACGAACAAGGTGACAGGAGAAAGTTGCTCTTGATATTCATTCATGGGTTCATGGGAAATGAGACCAGCTTCCAAAGCTTTCCTGCTCACGTACATAGTCTTGTAGCGGCTCTGCTGTCAGAAACTCATACTGTCCACACAAAAATCTATCCGAGGTACAGATCANAAAAGAAGATCGAATTTGCCCGAGATGATTTCAGTCGCTGGTAAGATATGAGCAAAGTCAGCTCGCCTGTACATAGTTGACCTTCTCCTAGGCTGAGTCCGCATGAAGGGCCGACCACAGATGTCATTCTGCTGGGCCACAGTATGGGTGGTTTGCTCTGCGCTGAAGTGGCCTGGATACCATCTCTTGCAGATGGATCTTTACGCCATCGCCTGATCGGCACTATCAACTTCGATGTTCCTTTCTTGGGTATGCATCCTAGAGTCGTCAAGGTTGGCTTAGCCAGCATCTTCAGCCCAGCTCCCTCCAAATCGCCACAGGACCATGACAATACGCCTTCTGCTTCGAGCATGCAAACTGGTGGAGACTATTTCGATGACAGACCATCTGCGAGCACTTCCACAACCAGCCTCAAGAGCCCACAAAGTTCGTTGTCGCCGTCTCAGATCGATCCTAATTACAATCCAGCTTTTAAGAATGACGTGATTCTTCCGGTCAGAAAGGGATGGGAAGGAGCTTGGTACTTCCTTAACAAACACTCCAGTGATCTCAGAACAGCTACCAAGCAACTGGTCAAATCTCACCTAGAATTTGGAGGTGCTATGGCAGACTACAGTGGCCTCAAGCTTCGCTATACACGTATCAGAGGCCTGGAAGAGCAGAGTGAGAGGACCAGAAAAGCAGTAATAGGTAGCTCTGTCGCTCCTCCCAGGGTGCGTTTCGTCAACTACTACACTTCCAGCACGGGTCGTCCCAAGAAACCGAAAACACCGACCTCGCCCGAAGCATCCGTCACGACTCCCACATTGACCACCAATGTTACTGATGTAGACCATAAGACGACTGATCTGGATGGGGAAAAGTATTCTGGTGAATTCAGTCCAAGAGATGACCAAGTATTGGAGACCGATGATGATATCAAGGAGTTTGAAGCAACAGAAAACAACGAGCTTGCGTCAATGGATCACTTGGAACCTGCTCCCATGTCTGACGTGGGTGGTGATTCTTCGGACCTCGAGTCTTGGGTCGACGCAACAGAGAATATGGAGATTGCGCCTTTCGATGCAAACACCAGTACAGTGGCCACGAACAATACTCATGAGCTCGAACAAGATCCGAATGTCGACACGAAGCTGCCAGAAAAGTCTCCTGAAGTCCCTGCTGAAGGCCTTGAATCTNTACCACCCGTGCCCGACCCGCCAGCCAAACCCGAGAAGCCACCATTCTTCGCAGACAAGGAGACTCGAAAATTGGCCGAAAAGGAGTACGATAGAGTCTTGAAGCTATACTTCCGAGCCCTCAAGGACCGCGAGAAGGCACTTCGAGATCAGGAGAAGCTAGAGAAGAAGCGGGAGCGACAAGC